>JAGTXX020000002.1:0-600000 GCA_019044685.2 Nannochloris sp. 'desiccata' | reverse complement strand
TTTATTCTCAATTAAGCTTCTGATTGCAGATACTGAAATTGATTGGATAGCGTATATGGATGAAGTTTCTGGATATGATAAGGTAAATAGACCTCCTTAGATCCCTTTAATTAATCAAAGATGGATACAAAACTCTATTGCCCTACTAGATCCCCCGTCGACCGTTCTCAATTTCCTCACTTGTTTTGCTACAGGGTGAACGAGATTACATAAATCTCAAAGGTGATACTGGCCCTTTAGTCTATCCTGCTGGCTTTGTCTACCTCTTTTCATGGCTCCGTAGTATCACTCACGGAGCAATCCTACCAGCTCAATATATTTTCGCAGCCTTGTACCTGGCCACTCAATTTATCGTCATGGCGTTGTACATCACTAGCTGCACCATGCCCCCCTGGTCACTGGTACTTCTTTGTCTTTCACGTAGACTTCATTCTATATTTGTTTTAAGGTTATTTAATGACTGTTGGGCTATGTGTATTGCTTATGTAGCCACGTGGGCGCTACAAAAAAGGAAGTTTCCACTGTCGATATTTTTATTTAGTTTGGCGGTGTCGGTTAAAATGAATGTTTTGTTATTTGCTCCTGGTGTTCTTGCAGTAGTTATCAAGGTTAGTTAGTTTATTTGATAGTAATGCTACTTACTTACTGATGCTTATTTCAGGGTAGAGTAAAAGCAGGTCGAAATTAAGCAGTCGTTTTTAACATCAAATCTCATATTTGTTTTAGAAAATTGATTATTATTAACAAGGCAAACAACGTGATTTCCAACTTGATTTTTATTTTACACAGGAAGCTCGCGTTGGTGATGCCTTGCGTGGAGTTATCGCAGGAATCATTCTTCAAGGCCTTCTTGGTCTTCCATTCCTTACAACCTACCCAAAATCCTATCTCTTAAGAGCATTTGAGTTTTCTAGAGTGTTTACTTTCAAGTGGTCGGTCAACTGGCAATTTTTGCCAGAAGATGTTTTTACGTCTCAAAAATTTGCTTTGCTGTTGTTATTCTTGCATTTGCGGCTTTTATGGTCGTTTGCACAGTATCATTGGTTCAAAGAAGAAGGTGGCATCCTTCCTGCTTTTACTCAGTTTTTTAAAAGAGGAAGTGGTGACGAGAAGAGAAGAAATACAACTGCTGCTGCTGCTGCCGCTTCGCTCGAGTACAAAGATACTGTACTCAAGATCCTTTTCACTTCAAATTTTGTGGGTATTATGTGTGCCAGAAGCCTGCATTACCAGTTTTATTCTTGGTATTTCCATGCGCTTCCATTCTTACTCCTTCGAACGCGCCTACCAGCCTATGTTTCAGTTATTTTGCTTTTAAGCATTGAGGTACGATATATATTCTGTTAGTTAATCACCTCAATAACTTAGTTTTCACCCCAATCAATGTGAAATTAATTTAATATTCTCTTATTGCCTACAGGTGATGATGAATATCTTTCCTCCTCGAGAATGGACGTCAGCATTGTTTATAGTGTTGCATGGTATTATTCTGTGGAGTGTATGGGCGTCGCCAGCTCCTGCACCCAAGGTGAGAGGCCCTGATATTTTATTCTACTACTTGCCGTGAACAATAGGAGAAATAGCTCTTGAAAATTTGCCTTTTCTTTTGTAATCATTGCGCAGGTAGCAAGGACGGTGATTTTTGCGAGAAACCTAAAGGATAAAGCTGCGATTGCGTGATATGTTTGTTTATTCTTTATTTTTAGGTATATTTCTGTGCAATAGTTACTGTGATGTATTTCTATGTATAGCAGTAGTTTCTAAGGAGGCAAGTCTTCTACAAAGGTTTTAAAGTCAGTTGCGTGGCGTGTAGGCGGCGTGCTGGCCAGCATGGTTTTGATGTTTAGGAAACAAAAGCGTTTAGTAAGTTGACCGAATGGGAAACACTTATTTTTCGGTCGGTGATGATTAAATTGTGTTGTTTTGTTTCCCTAAAAGCATAACCTTCTTCCTGGTGGGCCCGTCGCCGGATTGAAAATTAAGTCGGTCCTTTCTTGCTATTGCTACCGGCTTGATCTTTTCAGGGTTCTCCAGTTTATCCTCACGGCATAGTGCACGTTGCATCAGAAGTCCGATTCAGCAGCTTGAATGGCTAGACAGCGTCATAGTCATAGTGTAGACGCTAAGTGGAGTGAAGTCCTACGATCCTATAGACATGGCAAATCTTTATATGCCTTTAATGCCAACCCGGGCCCCTACCTTGCCGTGCTGGTGGCCGTGCCGTTGAAGAACATAATCCATAATGGTCAGACGCGGGTTCAATATAATAAGAGAGATTTCACCACATCTATCAAATTTTGAAAGTGATACAGCAATGTCGTTGCTTTGTTGTTAAATGTTGGGTGACATCTCCCTGATTAATCTGAAGGCGCTGCCAGGAAGATCTCTCAAATTGGGTATCCCTTTCTTTCTCTCGAAAACGGGTATCCCTTTCTTCTTCTTGCTTGCCTTCTATTCTTGTAACCATACTACTGTCCCAAGGGCGCTGTGAAACCCCACCATACACTTGCGGGATGGACCTCCATCCATGCCCCGCCCCCGCCCCCGCCCCACATTTCTCGATGTCGCCCAATAATCGCGGATTCCAAGCATCGCATTTTATCCGCAATCATCATCAGAGTAGGAAACGGTGGGAATAAGCCTGTTCCTGGTAGCGTTTCCCATATTTCCAAAATTTGTTTCCAAACGGCCATAACCTCTTCAAGAGGAGTCTTACTAAGTTATTAACGTGGCACGTTAACGTGCATCTGAAGGGAATTCTTTTATCGTAAAAAAAAACCAGTGTTGTTATAACGGAGAGTAACTCTAGAACCAGCGTAGCAGCCGTATCTTGCTCGCCGTCATAACATCTTGTGATCGTCGAAAAGCAAATCTAATTTTGCTTTTAATTATATAAATCTTCTAAAAACATTAAATACCAGCGCCACGGTATTATCCCTTTATCTTACATATGGAGGAAACACCTGAAGGGCTTGCTTTCGCTGCAGCCACAAGAGAAGCAGCAAAAGAGAAGAAACGATTACTCGATTTAGAAGTAAGTTAGAACACTATAGCACTGCTCTCCTGCCTCTGTTGTGCATGATTATCTATTCTTCTACTTTTATACCTACGATGTGTTACCTGAATATGCTCATCTAACCCCGCCAACTTAATTTGTGTTTTTCAGCATGGAGAGCCGCCGCCACCGCCCAAAAGAGCCCGCCCGGTTACCCCCTGTCAACATGAAGTAGCCATCCCTAAGGGCTACAACGTCCCTCACATGGACCCAGTCATTTATGGAACTATTGAAAACCCGTTATGGGATGGAGAAATGGCTAAAAAATACGAATTTAAACTCGATCCTTTCCAAGCCACATCGGTGGCATGCATAGAGCGTAACGAATCCGTCCTTGTCGCTGCACACACCTCTGCCGGTAAAACCGCCGTCGCAGAGTACGCTATCGCAAAGGCCCTTAAAGCCAACCAACGTGTCGTCTACACTTCCCCTTTAAAAGCACTCAGCAATCAGAAGTATCGAGAACTAACTGAAGAATTCTCCGACGTGGGTCTAATGACCGGGGACGTTACTCTCAACCCAAACGCTCCCTGTATTGTAATGACCACAGAAATTCTTCGGTCGATGATTTACAAGGGCAGTGAGCTACTAAGGGAGGTAGCCTGGGTGGTATTTGATGAAGTACACTATATGAAGGATAGAGAAAGGGGGGTTGTCTGGGAGGAAGTCATCATCTTCATGCCAAAGTAAGTTTGCAACCAGTCCTATTTCACTTGGGGTTAATTAACTAGAGTGATACAGTATTGAGTCAGTGGTTGATTTTATTGAAAGAAACGACTGGGGAAATAGAAAGAATTCTGTTCATATATAATTTTAAACTAATTTTCTAACTTTTCTTATTTTCTTCCTTTTCGTTGTGTAGAGACGCACGAATGGTCTTCTTGTCTGCGACGCTACCAAATTCTTTCCAATTTGCTGAATGGATTGCTGCTGTGCATGGTGCACCTTGTCATGTGGTATTAACTGACTACCGACCGACACCACTCGTGCATTACGCTTTTCCTTTGGGCGGAAAGGGACTGTATTTGTTAGTGGACGATAAAGGCAATTTCAAATCTGAGAACTTTAATAAGATGGTGTCACTACTTAAAGAATCTTCAGAAGAACAGCAGGCGGCATCAGGACTTGCTGGGGGAGGTGTTGGTGATACTACTACTACTACTACTACCCCTGGTGGTGCTGCTTTCTCTAAAGGAGGTGGTGATGGTCGGAGTAGTACAGGCGGGAAGAAAGAAAGAGAAAAGCGAGGCGACAAAGATTCTCGAAAGTACGAAAAGAAGGTACAAGGTCCCCCTGTAGAAGAAGAACTTGGTAAATTATTGCATCTGTTGAAAGATAAAGACCTGGCACCTGTGATTGTGTTCAGTTTCAACCGCAGAGAATGCGAGCAGTATGCAAATTTAGTTGGAGGTGTTGCCGGTGCCGCTAAAAAGAAACAAAATTTCAAAGGCGGTGGTTCTAACAACAATAGACGACAACCGCGTGTAGAGGCATTGGATTTTAACAATGCCGAAGAGAAGAAAGCAGTAGAAGACATTTTTAACAACGCAATAGAGTGTTTAAGCGAAGAAGATAGAAAATTGCCGTGTATCAGGACCATGTTACCGATGCTTCAACGAGGCGTTGCTGTCCACCATTCCGGCTTATTACCCATTTTAAAGGAACTCGTAGAAATTCTATTCCAAGAAACACTTGTGAAATGCCTCTTTTCTACAGAGACGTTTGCTATGGGTCTCAATATGCCTGCCAAGACGGTCATATTCACTACCTTGACAAAATTTGATGGAGAAGAAACGAGGTTTATAGAAAGCGGGGAATATATTCAAATGAGTGGAAGAGCTGGTCGACGTGGTAAAGATGATCGTGGGTATGCTATTATGCTTGCAGATCAGAAATTAGATGAGCCTACGTGTCGATCTATGGTGAAAGGAAGTGCTGCGCCATTGATGTCATCGTTTAAGCTCACGTACTATACTTTGCTAAATTTATTAAAAAGGCTTGAAGGGCAAGGCAGAGATATGGAATATGTGATTTCTAAATCTTTTAGTCAGTTCCAACACGAAAAAGAATTGCCAGAAAGAATGGAGAAAGCCGCTTCTTTACGGCGGGAAGCAGGGAAGATCACCATTGGGAATGGGACCAGTGGTGAAGGTGGCGCTGGTGAAATTGCTACTATAATGGCGAAGTTTATATCTGCACAGCAAGATGTAGAAGCAGCACAACGTGTGATTATGAATGCTGTGCTGCAACCGGATAAGTGTATTCACTTCCTACGTGCTGGTAGAATCGTCAAAGCCAAAAATGAAAGCTTAGATTTAGGGTATGGAGTGGTCGTCAGTGTTATGAGAGTTGATAACAATGAGAAGAAATCTTCTTCAGCAGGAGGGGGAAGGAGTAATGGAGCTTCTGGCGGCGATGGCGGCGATGTCTCTACTGCCGGTAAGATGTTGAATGCCTTGAATGCAGCTGAGAATTACACTGTAGATCTTCTACTCTGTGCTAAACTTATAGGGAAGGATGAAATTGCTCCCTGTTCCTTAGAAGACTCTGAGGGAGAGATGATGGTGGTCCCTGTGCCGCTACCCCTGCTGAGCATGCTGAGTACGCTGCGTATTGCTATTCCAAGTAATTTAAAGGACAGCACAGCACGTGAAACGGTGCGATCAACGTTGAAAGAGTTAGTGACGAGGTATCCTGGTGGTATTTTACCCGATTTAGATCCGATTAGCGATATTGGAATCAGTGATGAGGCCGTCGTGAGAGCCGTGGAGTTGCAAAAAGAAGCGAAAAATATATTAAAAAAATTGACTAAATGTAGTTCAAAAGCAGCAGCAAAGAACGCAGCACAAAGTGATCATACTAATGGAGATAGTGAAGTAACTGTAGGTGCTTCTGATGGTGGTGATGGCGCCAAAAAGAAGACTGCTACTGCTGCAACAACAACTACTACTATCGAAGCTGCTGCCGTTGACTATGAATCTGAGCTGCGTCGTAAAGCACAGCTTCTAATGGAAGCAGACTCTATTGAACGAGAAATGCGGCAATCTCAACTCTCGCATTTCAAAGAAGAGTCTAAATCCCGTTTAGAGGTTCTTAAAAAGCTAGGCCACGTAGATATCAGGGATGGTATGGTGACCTTGAAAGGAAGAGCAGCAAGTGCGATCGACACTGCTGATGAGCTTCTTACCTCTGAGTTGATGTTTGACGGCACGTTTGGATCGTTAGATAAACATCAATTAGCGGCATTAGTGTCGTGTCTCGTCCCTGTTGAGAACACAAATTCGGAAATCCAGTTACAAGCACCTCTAGCCAATGCTTTGGGCAAATTGCAACACACCGCGAGGCATATTGCAGACACGAGTACAGAATGCAAGTTGCCAGTGGACGCTGACGAGTATGTAGAGAAGTTTAAGGCGACTTTAATGAATGTGGTGTATGAATGGAGTAAAGGAGCATCTTTTGAAGCTATTTGTGAGATTACAGATGTCTTTGAAGGCAGTATCATAAGGTAAGTAAGCTAACGCTAAGAAAGGGAGGATAAGGAAACCACGACGGGTTTTCTTTGTGCTTTTTGTTTTTAGTTTCCTTTTACAGTTTTTTTTGCTTTCTAAAAAATGGAGCGTAATTACTATCTGATCTAATCATAAATCAATACATAACACTTTTTGATGAATATATCTGTTGATTTATGCTTACATATATCTAATTTTTGTATTTCTTTCCATTTTATTTATGGTGCAGAGCTATTCGCCGGTTGGACGAATTGATGAGTAATCTTCAAGCAGCAGCTGTCGTAGTAGGGGACAAGCAATTAGCAGAGTCATTTGAAGCATCAAGAGAGACACTACGTCGTGGACTGCCATTTGCAGCTTCATTGTACATCTAATTTCTTTTTTTTTTCCAACTTTACTTGGCAGTAGTTTTTGCGATTCGACTGGCATCGGCGGGGGAAGCGACCTGCTGAGCGGCAGCCCCTGCATTTAATAAATTAAAGTGGAAGGTAAAAAATTTATAGCATGATTAAGCAGTTTAAACAAATAATCAGGTATACAACACATGTAATAAACGGCTAAATGACATATTTTACACTTAAAAGAATATGGAAAAAATGATTTTTTTTGTAAACGTACGCATCAGCGGCACCCAAGTGCGGGCATCAGTAAACAGTTTTGAAGGAGGGGCAGTCAAGTGGGCTACTTCCAATAAACGGTGATAAACAATAGCATTTGACTGCGCAGCAGTCAAAAGAGTATCTGTAATGAGCTTATCAGTCGAAGAAGGGGGGTCTAAAGGCACATTGGTTGTGGTAGTCGGATATTTGAGATCAGCTTTCGTTGCCAGATTCCAAGCCGGCATTAAGTTTTTAGCCAATAAAGGCTGGAAAGTAGCACCAAGAGTGTTTAAAACTTGTTTGCGCTCAGATTCGCTCGTAGCGTCTTTCAAAGCTCGAGATAAAGTCTGTTTGAGAAGGACTACGCTTTGAGAGCTGGCGCCGATACCTTGACCGTACAAGGCGTTTAAGCGCATCACGCTATCGCCGATGGCCAACAGCCCACGCGGCATATCGATTTCATGATAGCAAATCATCTCGTTACGCATAGCCAAGTACTTCATAACTGCAAGAGTTTAAACAAGATAAGAAATTAAAATAAGATATAAGTGGACCCAGTGGCAAAATATGTATTCAAGTTTTTTCTAAGTATTCATAGTTTTAAAGGCTTACCAGGAGTGACTGGCTCGCATTGCTTCAAAATATTGTACATAGTCTGATCAGGCAAGCTTTTTGCAAATTCCAGAAACCCTTCATCGGTATTTTCAGGACCATCACCTCCTATTTCCGCCAAAGTAACCTGCCAGCGACCATTTTCTGTGGGGAGGAGAGTACCACCTCGCTTACCATTAGGCTGACTTTTGCATACCAACAACAACCAGTCATGATTCTTTTCAAAATCTTTGGGCATTTTTACAATACGACTTGCAGATGCGACGTTGGGATTAACGCAGACCAAGCGAGGTCTGGGTAAATTGTGTTCGGCAAGCTTGGTGGCAGTATCGGAGGAGCGACCAGTGGCATCGACAACAAGTGAAATATGAATTTCTCTATTCTCACATAACTTTACGCCTGGAAAGTAGGGATGCCAAGTAAAAAAATAGTTTTAATTTAGGCTCGAGAAACCATTAGCAAGGATAGAAATACAATATAATGGCATAATGTGATGCTGCTTACCCTTGACGTCATTGCCTTCCCAAAGGAACTTTTCCACCTTGCCACCAATGACCTCCAAGGTGCCAGATTCTTTGCCTTCTTTTAACACTCTGTCGCGAATGCGTTCTTCAACAAACCTTCTGCTGACTCCAAGACCCTGCAGCGCGACAGAAAGTTGTTGTTAGAAGGGGGCGTCAAATTATAGTAGGGCTGCAGCAAACTCAATTCAGAAATTCTTTGTCACCTTAAGGCCTGACACTTCTCGAGGGAAATACCCATTATAATCATAGTAAAACACATGCTTGCCAAGATCAAGGTCAAGGCCTCCGGCTGCAATGGCCTGCAACACAACATTGGGAAAATTTCTAGGGAAGTGAGTAGAATGCTTAAAGAGTCAGAGCCTTGATTTATTCAGACTCTTCAAAGTTTTGAGCTCTCCGTTCTTACCTCTGCACGGAAATTAGGAAGCAAAGTATCCAAAGCTTGCACAGCTCCAATAACAAGCTGATGAGGCTGAGCGATGTGGGGAACTCCTCGGCGTCTTCGAGCGGTCTGCAAAAAAAAAATCTCAACAGAAGAGTCAGCATACATTTCAAGGCACTGTTATATTTCAGAGACACAGAAAACACAAAAGTAATAATCTTACCTGCTGGAAAGTTTCACTCTCTACACTGCCATTGATATCATCCTTCTCTACCAAGAGCACTTTGTCCACTTGTTTGGAGAAGACATTGGCTGCCAACAGCCCCGCAATCCCACCCCCAACCACAACAACGTCTGGGGTTGATGTTGAAAGCTTACAATTGACACAGACAGAGGTGTAAACCCTGGGCTTGATTCTCAAATTACGAGTAGATTGAGTAATTGCCAAATGTGGTGCAGATCGATTGGCAAGTGAAAGGGTTTTCATTGTAGCGATTAAAGCTGCTATACAACTAGATGGTGTTAGTATATTTAATTATATCAACAACAATATCTAATCAATCCATTTAAATGGGCCTCGTGCGCGACATTGGCCACCGGTTTCTGTGGGCAGCACCAAGGTCAACTCTTGCGCATTTTTTTTTGGTTTTCTATTTGACCACTCCGGGTCTTTGAAAATTGTCTATTCTAATTTACAGCAAATTTCTTCTAGTAACACCGCTGGAGTGGTAAAAATTGTAACAGGTTTACGTATCACTATAGTAAATCAAAACTTCATTCCTAAAAATTGACTGATTAGTTTTTCTTTCTCCTTAAGAAATTAGGCACAATCCCTCCTCCTCCAGTGCTCTCAGCACCATTGGTCCTCTCCACAAGTATCTCCTCCTGGGCTTTCTGCACAGGAACTCGTGGCAACTCATCAACTTGAGGCACCAATTGTTGCTTATTATTGCTACTACCACCACCAAATCCAGTAGCAATCAATGTAATCTGCACTTCTTTATTCAAATTTGGGTCTACTACGGCTCCGAAAATCAAATTGGCTGTAGGATCGACTAAATCATAAATGATCTCTGCAGCTTCATTCACTTCAAATAATGTCATATCAGGAGGTCCAGTAATATTCCATACAATACCGGTAGCACGATCGATACCTACATCAAGCAAAGGGGATGACACCGCCGCAATTGCGGCATCACGAGCACGAGTTTTGCCAGAAGCTCTGCCTTCACCCATAAGAGAGGTGCCTGCATTCAGCATAACCGCTCTCACATCAGCAAAATCCACATTTACAAGGCCAGGAATGGTGATAATGTCTGATATTCCACGAACACCTTGACGCAATATATTGTCCGCAACTTTAAAAGCGTCTGACAATGGCACGTTGGGGTCCATAACCTCCAAAAGTTTATCATTTCCAATGATAATTAACGTATCAACGATATTACGGAGTTCCTCAACTGCGTTGATGGCTTGCTGGCGGCGAAGACGGCCTTCAAAGGCAAAGGGAGTTGTTACAATGGCGACGGTAAGCACACCAAGCGATTTTGCGATTTTGGCCACTTCAGGGGCAGCACCACTTCCCGTACCACCTCCCATACCAGCTGTAATAAAAATCATGTCGGAGCCTTCTACTACGTTTTGGATAGCTGCCCTGCTTTCCTGGGCAGCTTTCTCTCCAATTGCAGGGTTGCCACCAGCACCAAGTCCACGAGTTGATTTTTCACCGAGCTGCACTTTGTTCTCAGATTTGACGGGGGACTGGAGAAGGGCCTGAGCATCGGTATTGAAGACAAAGAACTCGACTTCGTCGATATCTGAGCCAACCATTCTGTTGACGGCATTAGAACCGCCACCGCCGACGCCAAGAACCTTGATAGTTGCCTGCAGTGTGGGACAAGATCAACGGCGGGAGAAATTAATTAATTATTAATAGAGGGAGCCCAAAACAACAAAACTATCATCAACCGCTCCGGCTATTGGGTAAATATATACTAAGCAAACTTATGGGGAGGACTGCGTAGTAGGGAACGCCTGCAACTTCAAACTTTAAACTAACTTACTTTGCCAATCCTGTCCAAAGAGGAAACTTGATTTTCAGCTTGAGATACAACTTCCTCGACATTAGATTCCCCCTCAGCAATCTGATCGACAGCAGCAGAGGACATGCGCACATCGTGGCGAAGGGTGCGATCGCTGCGTGTTGTTGGGTGGTGCCATCCAGTGAGGGCAGAGGTGGGTGGGAAGAGAGATGCGCGCACCACAAAGCGAGCTGCTCTCTCAGTGAAAGCTTGGAATAATTGGGTCTTCATTTTCACAAAACTAAATGGAAATAATTCGGGGAGTCTAGCACTTTTACCTCGATTCAGATTCAAATGTTTTTGGCAGAGCAAGCCCGGGTCATGCCGCCTGCATTAAACCTATGCACGGCAGCATCCATATCATTTCCCAATTGATCTATTAAAATATCTTCTTGCAGAATTTAGAGGCTCGGCCATTCGGATTGCCCAAACTTTTATTAGATTTTTATAGCAACCTGTTAATTCCCATCATCGACATAAAATGTTAAGAACAGGGGTTTATCGTCTTTGGAAAGCATCTGAATGCGCTTCTCTAGAAATCGGTGGGCTTAGTCAGGCCGCACTCCGTTGCCTGCCCCTCCTTGATGGAAAATTAGTAACTTCTGGGCATGCCCGGTCTTTCAGCTCGGCTGCTGGCGAGGAAGAGGAGCGAGTTATCACAAATCCTAAAGTGTTGGATCTTGCAGAGCAAATTACGCAGTTAAACTTACTTGAAGTCAGCGACCTGACCGAAATCTTACGCAAGCGGCTCAACATTCAAGCCCCTGCAGGAGGCATGGGCTTTGGCTTCCCTGCAGGCGGTATGCCAATGGCAGCAGCACCAGCAGCAGGTACGTATCTTTTCTAGCATAGTTGATGAAAAAATTAGCTCTCTTAATGTCAATCTTGAGAGACAATTGCTTGTCTTCTCCGCCCCAGGTTTCTCAGTGACTCTTTCTGTATCTGACTTTATTTTATTCTCTATTTCCTTTCATTCCAGGCGCCCCAGCGGCGGCAGAAGCAGCAGCACCTGCAGAAGAAAAGACTGATTTCAATATTAAGCTTGATGGATTTGATGCTGCCTCTAAAATCAAAGTAATCAAAGAGGTTAGAGCCATCACAGATCTCGGCCTTAAAGAGGCAAAGGAACTTGTAGAAGGAGCCCCTGCTGTACTTAGAAAGGGTGTAAAGAAGGAAGAGGCAGAGCAAATAAAGGCCAAACTTGAAGCAGGTACGTTACTTTAGTCTAGTGCCTATTTTTCTAAGAGATCTGTTTAAATTTTTTCAAATGGAGGAAATAGATAATTTACATTTTGTCCGTCGTCATTTTTTTTTTCTTTCTTTCTTGCAGCTGGTGCCAAGATTGTATTGGAGTAAGAAGACTGACAGTTTGTCGAGTGTTTTATATGCTTAAGAAAGGACAGAGTGCTCACTATCATTTATAGACTTTATGAAATAGAGAACGCCATGTAGTTATCTAGTATCCATCTATCTTATGCAAAGAGCATGAGCCCAGACTTTTCTTCTTGCCAAGATCGCCGCAAACTGTTACCAAGTTGCTCTGCATGGCTCTGCACAGTAGTATAGAAGTAGAACTAGGTTTAGTAGATGTATAGAGCAATGCTGCAAGGAAAATAAAAAATTAAAAACACATTTTTTCTCTATTAAGTATATACTTAAAATGAAATCAGTTTCTGTCTGTTTACTTGTAAGAAAGTAAAAACTATACGTACTCTAATGTGTTGCTCCATTCTTTCGCACTCAGCTTCCAAGAATTGTTGGACAGTCAAGTCGTCCTTCTCGGGAAGGGCAATCTGTGGGAGAAAAAAATTGGAAAACATAGATTAAATTCTTAAGTTTTAACTTAGAAAAAAAGGAAACAAGATGATACATATTAATAAGTATCTTCTTACCTCTACTTTAGTGATAGTTTCTGTGCCAAAACGAAGCTCATCTCCATTCTTAAAGGTCACAAACTCCTCTGCAAATGAAATGGGCGGTGGCGGTGGTTAAGAAGACTTGCGCTTGCTGTTTAATAACAAAATCGTTTAATTCTCTTCTAAATACTGCTTACCTTTGACTTCTTTACCATTTAGCATGGTTCCATTACTACTCCCTAAATCGCGAATTTGCCACTCTCTATTGTTCAAGACAATTTCAGCATGCTTTTCAGACACCGCTGAATCCTTGATCTGGATACTACTCGCCTTTGTGCGTCCTACTCTAAATCTATGGCCTTCATTATTAATTTGTCGTCCTGCTAGGGGACCTGATGTGATATTAAGTGTAAAGGCAGGAGTGCTATAGGGCATTTTTTCTGTTTTTGTCATGATAGTCGCTGGGATACAGTTGAAGTTCTTAAGAGCTTCCGCCTTCCCTATGACAAATTCTAAAATTAATCTAAATTATTTATGCAATTAAGATGCTAGAATATTGCTAAAGAATCGCTCAACTGCCGTGAAGTGCCTGCTGACCGTTAAATTTTCAGTTGTTGCTCATAAATCTCTCAGGATCGATGAAAACAACATTCTAAACCAATAATAGTAGATCACAAAGCAAATTTTTAGCTGCGCGTGTGGCTAGTATATGCATAACGGTTCCTATATAGCAATTATACAATGGAGGATCCTGCTCCTGAAATTATTACTTTTGCTCGACGCAAAAAGGTGAGGCAATATGTTGCACCATGACCTTCACTATCTCCATAATTTTCTCTAATTATTCCACGTGTTCTGACAGAAAACTGATCGAGTTCCTGAACAAAAGAGCAATGTCACTCCCAAAGCACCAAAATCACAGACTCTGCTCACCCCAGAGCAAGCCCAGGAGGCAAAACCTGCCCTCCAGACTCCTACTGAGGTCGTAGAAGATGCAATCCCTGCCCGATGGAGGCGTAATAGAGGTCCTACGAATGCAAAACAAAGACAAGAGGCTGAACAGCAGGCGTACATAGCTGACATGAAGGCCCTCTTTGCAGAAGTAGACGCTCTTGAGCTGGCTGTAGAAACCCCTACACCTCCTGGAAAGCTTATTGCGAGACAGCAGCGTGGCGGAGGCTGGCAAACATCAGATAAACCTCGAGCTATGTCACTTGGCTTATCCCGCCGCTCGGCCATGGCTATTCCCCGCTTGTCGGTCCTCTCAACTACCTCAAAGGCTTCTCCTTCCCCGCTGCGGATTAGCAGCATGGGACCTCGTGCATCCCTCCATACTTTACCAGAAATTCCTGAATTCAATTTGGATGGGGCTACAACATTCAATAACCGCAGACGCACAGGCAGTGCTGTTTCTGCTACAACCTCTGCAAATCCTCCTCCTCCTCCTCGCAGGTCGTCTGTATTGACTGCAGGAGAGTCTCGTAGATCCTCTGCTGCTCGTATGTTTAACAGCCTATCCTTGCGTATCTCTGATGCTCTTGGAAAGATGTCGAGCAGGCGCAGCAGTGTGCCAGGCTTTGGGGAAGAAACTGAGCAAGGACTTCACGCGGTCGAGGAAGGCGAAGAGGAAGAAGAAGAAGAAGAGAACGACAAGAAGAAGACTACTGCTACCATTAGACCTAGTAAAGCTGCAGAGATATTTACTATAGAAGAAGAAGAGAAGACAGCAAGTACCCCTACAGCTCTTTTTGTAAAGAGTGCTGCTAGTGCTGGCACAATTCTAGCCAAAGAGCTCGAGACCCGACTTACCTTTGGTGGTGGCAACAAAGAAGAAATAGTAGATTCGTCTCCTCAATTTTCTGAGCTGGCACCTCTTGAACAGCTTCTTAGACTCTGCGGACAAGAGGTACGTAATAGGCTACCGTTGTTATTTTATCTATTTTAGCAGAACTTTGTCCCACTGATTTTTCTTATTTTTTTGGAATAAAATTTTCCGTTATTGCTGCAGGCTGAATTGGAGAGCTTGCCTTCCATGGATGAACTCCTCGGCCGTCACGTCGACCTTGCCAAAGTCAAAAAGATCGGCGAAGGTACCTTTGGTGAAGCTTTCAAAGCCGGAAATCTCGTTCTTAAAATCGTCCCTATGGAAGGTACCTTGCTGGTCAATGGAGAAGCCCAAAAACGAGCCGAAGAAATTCTTGCAGAAGTGGCTATCACGCTCACCTTATCCGGCCTCCGCCAATCTAGCAATGATAATTATGATAAGAATGATGTTTATAACAATAGTAAAGCAGAAAATAAGGCCAATGTGACGTCTGGTTTCGTAGAAACGCACGGTGTTGGCATTTGCCGGGGACGATATGCCTCAGCTTTGTGCAAGGAATGGCATCATTGGGATAGACTCAATAAATCCGAGAATGATTCTGTAGATATCTTTGAAGATGATCAGCTGTTTGTGGTACGTAGGGTATCTTTTAACTGGTTGGATTTGATAATTCAAAGACTTAAAATACCACAGGAAATGGCAGCAATTTTTTGACATTTTTCTTTTTTGTTTCTTACCAATGCAGGTGTTTGTGGTTGCTGATGGTGGCCTGGATTTGGAGCACTTTGAACCTCGCTCCTTTGAAGAGCTTCAATCTATCCTCATGCAGGCATGTACTATCGTAATTAACCTATCTATTTTATTGCCCGTATATGTCACCGGTATAGCTCACCTTTCCCCCGTTTTTATTTTTTTTATTTTCTTATTTCTCTTTCCTTTGCAGGTAACCATGACCTTGGCTGTAGCAGAGGAAGCCTGTGAATTTGAACATAGAGATCTCCATTGGGGCAATCTACTCATCTCCCGTGATGGAACTGAATCCGTCCCCTATCGTCTTAGAGATGTGGACATTACTGTTGAATCTGCCGGTGTGCGTGTGACCCTTATCGATTTCACCTTGTCCCGTCTTTGTACTCCTGAAGGAGAAGTGGCATTCTGTGATCTTGCTGCTGATCCTGAGCTGTTCAATGGACCCAAGGGAGATGCGCAGGTAAGATAGAATCAGAGTATATTGTATTAATTTGCTGCTTTTATTTATAAATAAGAAGTTGAAATTTCTTTCTTATTTTCCATTTATCTGTAGGCTGAAACTTATAGAAAGATGCAAAAGGCCACAAAGAACGATTGGCAGAGCTATATCCCTATCACCAACGCCTTCTGGATGCGTTATTTGGCTGATATCACCTTGGCAAATAAGCTCCCTACTGTGTGCAGTGATGTAGATAAACTGTCGTTACGAAATTTCCGAAAGGCGGCAGCGGTGGCGAATAAGGCTGGAGATTTAGTGTGGCACGATCTGTTTGCTGGTAAATGGACTAGTGGTAGTAGCAACAAGAGTAAAGTGTAGATTTAATAGAGCTATATTATAATTATCAGCTATTCTCTTTTAACCTACAACTTTAAAGTGACTGACTGTCCTGTATTTTTCTGAAACTGTTATAATTATAATTTCACCAAGATTTTTTACATTATACAACCTTCAAGAGAAACATCATATTTACTCGGTAGTGGTCTTGATAATGTCAGAGTCACCAGCATCAGTGATGGTGAGCACAGACACGCGATGAAGCTTACCACAGGCTGTACCAAGATCAACATTGTTACCGGTGTAGTGATGGACACCAGTCTTAGAAAGCATGGCGTAGTACTCAATCTCAGACTTGCGTACGGAGGGGCAGTTGTTAGAGATGATGACCAACTTGGCCTGCAGAAAACATAAATTCGAGAATTAGTTAGTTTAAAGAAAAGAGAGGAGAGGAGGGGGCTGCCGCCGTCGGAAATGGGCTTGCATTTGCAAATAATTTAGATTTGGCTTTTCTTTATAATTTTAAAGCTTACCTTTCCGGCACGAAGGGTCTTGAGAGTAGTCTTGTAGCCAAGAGTGTACTTGCCAGACTTCATGACAAGCGCCAAGCGCGAGTTGATGTTCTCCTGAGATTTTTTGACTTTCTTGGAGGCCACCATGATTGCTATTTCTCACCTCCTTCTCAGCCTGCAATTTGAAATATGATGAATTTATGAGTTAACGATGAAAAAAAGCTAAGAAAGCTGTGCTGGGTTATAAACTTTAAATTAAAGATGCACACAGGCATTGCATGCGGCTACAAGCAATGCTTCTCTTATTGAACACTCACTTTGAGCTCCAGAGATGGTCGATAGAAGATGAAAAGGGGCTGAACATGCACGTTTTGGCGAGCTTTAAGCGTATAATTTTTACTTGAAAATGGATTCCGGGATCAAGTCGCCAGACTGGCCTCGTTTCAAGCACCCCATTGTGGTTTATGTTGCCGGAGAGAGCCAGCATCTGTCCTTTTTGATACCAAAATGGTGAGTAATGAGATGCTTAGGAGCGTGTTTGAGTTTATGCCGGAGTCTGGCTGGGCGGAGAACTGATGGCAATTTGTTTTTAATGGCTTGTGCAGGCGCCCAAGGAACAGAAGTCAAAGGAGGCTAAGGCCATCGCTGCGGCGAACTCTAGCAAGGGAAAGAAGAAGGTAAATAATAACTTTGCGTTGCTTTGGAAACTCGATTGCGGGGCTGAATGCAAAACGAAATTCAGCCTTTAAAGGCATCAGGCCGGAGACCTGTATCTAACCAGCTGTTTTTCATTATTTTATCCGCAGAAATGGTCAAAAGGAAAGCTGAAAGAGAAGGTTAACAACCAGGTCCTCTTCGACAAGGTAAGAATAATTTATGCTCAAATTTCCTCCGCCAACAGCGTCTCAACCTTGGTTTGAAAACTTGATTATCTTCTTGAATGGAATATTCACTTACGACTCTTCTCTTTTTCTCTCTACTCTTACAGCCCACCTATGAGAAGCTCATTGGTGAAGTTACCAAGTACAAGATGATCACTCCATCTGTCCTCGCTGATAGATTGAGGATCAACGGTAGCTTGGCCCGTGCCGCTATCAGGGATCTCGCCGAGCAGGGATTGATCAAGGAGGTCTCTAAGAGCAACATGCAGCAAATTTACACTCGCGCCACCAAGGAGGTCGATGCTTAAATATGCTTTTTAACTAGTTCTGTAAAAATTGGTCGCTAAAGATTAGAATGTGAAAAATAGAGAGGTTCTCTCTGACAAAAGGCAAGAAACACAAATAGAGAAGCAGCGAGGGAAATGGGTTCCTTTGTAGGTAATTAAGGGCATGCACAGTAGCACTGCTCTCTCATGAATTTCCTGCCAGTGCTGCTGTCGCTTTTTGCCGAGGAAAGGTAACAAGACCCCACTTCATTAACCAACTTCAGGTGCTAAATCCCTAAATCAGTTCATCCACATTATAAACAGAATATTGAAAAGCTTCAAATTACACATCAATAGCATGGAAGAGGCAGTAGATGCAGCTGAGCTGCGCACAAATCTTCAAGAGTATGAGGATCAAATGAAACAGGTAATGCAGTTATGCTGGGATAAGCGCCCGTGCTATTCTCGTTCTCGGATAATCTGTATTTAACCTATTTATTGCGCGTGCAGGTGGAAGCGTTACTTCTTGACCAGCCTGAAAATGAAGAATACCAATCCATCTATGGAGGTCTTGTCCAGGTAACCGCTGGTTTTGTTACAAATTACTTGTTGTTTCCCCTATGATTTCCTCCCTAAAGGAGCAACAGAACCGAACGAACTAAACGTCAACTTGTTTATCATTATTTACAGGTTGTAAATTTGACGAAAGAGCTCCTTGCAGAAACAGAACAACAAGACCATGATGCCGCGACTGCCTCTGCCTCTGCCGCCGCACCGACTGTAGCAGCTGCAGCAGCCGCAGAACCACAGCCTTCTTCCTCTACTTTACCCCCCACAGTCGCACACCAGATCAAATTAGCTCAACAACGTGCTGCTTTAGCTGGGCATGGCTCTGCTGCCTGGGCTATTGGAGCAGAGGTCCAAGCCAAGTATAGTGGTGACGGTCTATGGTATGATGCCTCTGTCACAGGAGTTAACGAAGAAGGCAACTTTATTGTTACTTTTACTGCTTATGGAATTCAAGAAGTGGTGCTACGACATGATATTAGACAGAAAGCGGGGGCAGCTCAGGCTGGAGGTGCTGCAATTGCAGACTACAAAGGTGAGGAGACCACGAGACAAAAATATTTGGCAAAAAATTTAGAAAACGGAGCTTTTCAACTCGTACAAAATTAGAGAAAATTTTCGCTTTTCTACTATTGTTACATTATTGTGAACTTTTTGAATGCAGGTGTGGATGCTCCAAAGAGGAATAGTGTGAATGAAGAGCCAGAGCAGCTCGGTGAGATGCCCAAGTGGTTGGAAATACAGCCGACAGACGATGAAAAAACTCGATTGAAAAAGAAAAAATTGATCAAGAGTTTTAAAAATAAGCAGCGATTTCAACAAATGGATACCGTACAAAAAGAAAAAGCCGATGCTTGGAAGAGTTTTATTAATAAAAAGGGCACGAAGAAGAAAAAATCAGGTGGCGGGTTGGCAGGCGTTAATAAAAAGCAAAGTATGTTTAGCGTCGCCGAGGGTACTGCTGCGAAAGTAGGAGTGGTGGGAAGTGGGAAAGGGATGACAGGCTACGGAAAGAAGAAGAGGCACGAGTTTGATGTAGAACAAGAAGGTCAGCAGGAGTAGTTATATGTTTAAAAATTTAGAAGATAAAGAAGAAATGCAACTGCCCCGTCCCGTGTTTCTAGAGATCTCGAGATTTCTCTCTGCTGAAAAAGACTTACTTTTCTGAAAGTTGGTCATATATTCGCTTATCATACAGAATGAGCTTCTCTAGGAGAAAACACTTACTGAAGATTGACGCAGCAAGCTGCGTGGGTTTGTAATATATTCTTTATTCGACTGAATCTCTAATCCAAAACTCGCGCTAGCATAGAGGAGATAGTGGGCAAAATAGAAAAATGGGATGCAGACAGCAGGTATAGTGTTTTACGTACCTACAGAGGGGCTTGGGAAGAGGTGAGGACTGATTCCAGGTTAGTTAGCACGAGTTTTGATTAGTAGACCATCGTAGGAGGAACTCGGCTGTGTATAGGTGCTGCAGGGTTGTCGTCGAAGGTGCTATTGGGTGCTCCCAGTCAGCAGCACAGCACACTTTTCAGGGTGCTAAGGTTGTCAGAGCAAAAATAAACGCAAAATGCGAAAAAGATATAGATAAAAATGTAAGAAATCTAAGAACAAACTTTTTATTGTTAGGAAAAGGGGTGAAGTGTGGGGAAGGGATCAAAATAAGAAAAAAGTATTTTCGATCAAAGATGTGTTTGAAAAATTAGCAGAAAGAAGAGAGATTAAGTGAATGGGATTGATAGCTTGAGAAATGGAGAGACGATGTTGTAGAATGAAGTGGAGAAAAGTTAGTATCGCCGGAAATTGGCGTTTAGTGGAAATATTGTGGTGTTAGTGGAAGGAAAATTCTGCCGCCGCTGTCGGTTTTTGGTCATATATTACATTCGTTACATAGAGAATGTACTACAGAATAGTTAACGTTTTGCATATATGATTCGCATAGAATGTTGTGGCGTGATTTTAAACCCTTGAAGCCCTGATAGAGCTACTCCAGACTGCGAGAAACAGAAAGAAGAAAAGACACAGGACGGTGAGCGTTAGATTTTCTAGATTTTTAAAGG
This sequence comes from Nannochloris sp. 'desiccata', assembly GCA_019044685.2. NCBI lineage: Eukaryota > Viridiplantae > Chlorophyta > Trebouxiophyceae > Chlorellales > Chlorellaceae > Nannochloris > Nannochloris sp. 'desiccata'. Next base: position 579,740 of record JAGTXX020000002.1, on the reverse strand, counting down.
AGTAATGACGATATACAACACAGAAAAGAAAAGAAACGTACCTGAAGTTCAGATTCAAATTCAATAAAAGCGATACCAGGTTTCCCTGGAACCAATCGAGCCTCTTTATAGCCTGCAATAATCGGGCACACAAAAAAAAACTAGAGGTCAGTCGGCCGGCTTTCTAAGTAAAAAGAATACAAATAGCTACCGGTATATCAAAAGTTTCTTCTTACCTGGAAATTGCTGGAAGAGGACTCCTAACATAGCTTCATTCGTTGCTTCAGGTAAATTTTCCAAGAAGAGGATACTATTAGGCTCTCCAACATCTGAAGCAGAAGCTGCCGCTGACGGTTTTGGCTTTTCACCGCCTTCTGCAAAAAAAGTTAGAAAATCCCAAATTAATGTAATTACCCTCAGATACTCAATTGAATACAAAATTTCAACGTATATAGATACATTGCGTTGTTATATACTCAATTAATAACCAGACCACCGTGCCGGTAGTTGCAGCCCTTAGATGTTGAAGATCAGTGGCACTTGAGAGTTACTTGACTGTGGAATACAGTCTTATTGTCCTATAAATTCTCACCTTCTTTGCTAATATTTTTATCTTCTGCTGCTACCGAGAGAGTAATCTTTCTAGTTCTCTTATCTCTATGCCAGCTGCCGTCAAGCTTTGCTGCAGCGTCTGATTTCGTTTTTGCATATTCTACCCTCTGCAATAGCACAAAAGAAACCAAAAAACCCAATAATTAATCAAAATTTCAATAACTAGTGAGTAAAGCTATTACTTGTTCTAAAGAAGCCGAGGCGGGTATAAGCGGGGAGAGCGATAGTAAATTTCTTTTTTCTCTTTAAATTAACTCACCATTTCTTTGCCAAAGAAGGGGAAATCCTGCATTGCTCTAAGTGCATTTGTCGCTGATGTCACGTCTTCATACACTATCCAGGCTTGCCCACGGAGGGTTTCACTTTTTAAAGATACAACGTCAACAACTTTTCCGAATTGGTTGAATAATCCATAGAGGCATTTTTTCATTTCTGCAATATAATGAAGCGATCAGCGTCTTTAAATCTCATTCTAGCAAATAATTGGGTCTTATAAAAAGTGTAGAAGATATCAACGTACCTTCTTTTCTTAATTTTTCATATAAATTAGACAAATATAGAGTCTGATTTGGTGGGATGTCCATTGCAAACCTAATTTAATGCGATAACTAGGTGTTAAATCAGATGATCACAGAATTCAGGAGTCTAAAACTGCTGTTTACATTGAAGTTTTTTGAACTAAATTCATTTTTTTCGTTAAAACAGAGTTTGCCAGGATCAAGTCGAATTTGGCCAAAAAATAAGTCTTTCTCTCGCTAAGGGCTTAGAAAGAGCTTGCCAACTTAGATTATCTCATATAATTTGCAAATATGTCTACCACGCACCTCAGCAAGAAGCGTAAGGTGCGTCTTGGAGAAATTTAAAAGCATCCTTGATGGGTGGCGCCTCATAATGCCGCACCAAAGCCTAGCTATCCTAGGCTTTGGCCGAACTTTAGCGTGCATCACGAGTGGATGAATAATTTGATACGATGCATCACCCCACCGAGGGCTATTGCCATTGCTTAGAGCTCTGCCGTCTAACTTTTTATGATCTTTTCCTTTCTGCAGTTTGTCGCTGACGGCGTTTTCTATGCCGAGCTTAACGAGTTGCTCACCCGTGAGCTCGCTGCCGATGGCTACTCTGGTGTGGAGGTCCGCGTGACTCCCTTACGCACTGAAATCATCATCAGGGCTACTCGCACCCAAAACGTGCTTGGTAAGTAGAGTATATCTTTCAAATACTATTCTAAAATTGTGGAGATTCAACAGGAACATGGATTTGTTTGATAGTTAATTCAGAAATTGCTGCTTTGAATATTCTTTCTAATTTCTCCATTGCCGTCTCCCCGCCCCCTCTGCTAATTTCAGGTGTCAAGGGTCGCCGCATTCGCGAATTGACCTCTGTTGTTCAGAAGCGTTTCAAGTTCGCTGAAGGCACTGTCGAGCTCTACGCCGAGAAGGTGGCTAACCGCGGTCTCTGCGCCGTCGCCCAGGCCGAATCCCTCCGCTACAAGCTCCTCGGTGGGCTCGCCGTCCGCCGTGCTTGCTATGGTGTCCTCCGTTTTGTTATGGAATCTGGCGCCAAGGGTTGCGAGGTCATTGTTTCTGGAAAGCTTCGTGCTCAGCGTGCCAAGGCTATGAAATTCAAGGATGGCTATATGGTTTCTAGTGGTAACCCTGTTAGAGAATATATCGATGGTGCTGTCAGACACGTTCTTTTAAGGCAAGGTGTGCTCGGAATCAAGGTGAAAATCATGAAAGAATGGGATCCCAGTGGTAAGGTTGGACCGCGTACACCTCTTCCTGATGTTGTTACTGTGCTTGCTCCCAAGGAGGAGGAATACGTTGCCAAAGATTTGGAGCTTTAAGCAGTAAAAACAAAGAAATGGTTCCCGAAGAAAGAATGGTAAAGTGAAACCAGCAATAGCAAGTAGAGTATTTTATATAGATTTTAGCAAACTAAATAATTTGTAGTGTATTAGTTGTAAACGCCATGGGTGTAAATATGCTATGTCCTTGATGAAGCTCTCTAGTTACTGAACGGAAATGCTCAAGCAAGTCGGGATTTTACAGGAAGAGTCTTTTGAAGCCAATTTAGTAAAGTAAAGTAAATCAACGCACAGGTGATCAGCGCCAGTCTTTGAATTGATGTAACGTATACGGCTCCGCTTTGTCGATTTTGAAGATTCATTTCGGGTCTAAGACCCGGTCTAGGGTAGCAACTTGCCATGAAAATAAATTTGCGCCCAAGAATTGTGAGCCTTTGTCGGAAGAACGAATATTGCAAGACGCAATTGTAAGAAGACGAGGTGTGCTGGGTTAGCCTGATGGCGTGAGAGAGAGAGAGAGAATTACAGCCTTTAGCACAGAGAATGTGCTCTACTGCCAATCACAAGAGAACAAATGACAGAACGCAGGTGCAATCAGGAAGAAAATAATCAAGAAAAATATATGTAAAAACTCAAAAAAACACCAAGGCCAGAAAAAACGGTGCCCCCGTCGCCACCAATCACATACATCATAAAGATGTGAAAAGCTCCTGGGGTTCTACCTAGGACATAGAACAACATTAGACCTTACACTTCGGCCTCTGCGCCCTGAACCAGGAGGCCTACCACGTGGGCGGCCAGTAGGCTGATAAGGTCTTGTCAGCCCACGGTTTGGTCGACCACGGGGTCGGCCTGTATATGGTCCAACAGGGGCGGTATAATGGCGAACATTTGGAACTCCAGGGAGCAATTCCTCAGTAAGGGCAATGCCCATACGTTGCTGTGATCGAGGGCTAGTGCGTGGCAGGGTGTGGGGGCTTGATGGCGTAGCAGTGTTACAATATTATATGAAAAGATACAGAGACAGATGGAAATAGGGAATTTATAGTCAAGTCAAGAGATAAAAGGAAAGAATCCAGGGTCTAGATATTTATACTGTTGCAGCAATCGTCGGACGATGCCACTTTCCATTTTTTTCAACATTTATCCCAGAACTGAACCTTTGAGAAATTATACAAGTGCAAGTAAAATGAGAGCTGAAGAGTCGAGTTTTTGGTAGCAAGGACTGCTACTTAACGTCTTTACGGCGCAAGTATAGCTATAGGTTGCTGATGTTATATCCAGCTGGGAAATATTGAGGAGACAATAAAACCATTAAACTAACCTTTCGCCCTTTATTCGCAATTTTGGTCATGTGCCAACAGGCTTTTAAATTGATAGGTTGAAAATATCTTGAAAATACCTCCACAAAGCCATCCTACATTAGGGAACTGCGTCAACAAGCAGCGCAAGACGTATACAGTATGGCAAGCCCACTCATGAGGAGAAACAGATAAAAGAAGCTTGCTTAATACATGGATGAAAAATATTTTAGAACTGGTCCGCACGTCGTAGTACACTATATATACAATACGTATTCTTCGCACCATATCTAGTGTCTCCGCTGCCTTAGATATCTCCTTTATTTTCTATTTTGTAATTTAACTAGTTAATTTGTATGTTTTCTATCTTCAAAACGGACTTGTAATTAACTCCTTTTTAAAAGAAGAAAATCAAGTTTTACGAGCTCCAACGTCAATGGAGCTTCCAAAGTTAGGGAAGTCATATCGCTTTAATCAAGAGTCTGATGGGTAGGTTCTGTGATCAATATAATATTACAAGGTATTTTCGTACCACACTTATTCAAAGTTAATCTGGTATCCTATGGAAATGAGTTAAAGTTGCAATATTGTCATAATGTGCGTGCAGTGCTTGCTGTACAATAGTTGCTTATGAGCACAGTGTCCACTAGATCGAAGATAAAAAGCAATATCATCAGACCGTAAATAGAACAGCCTCTAATTTGAATTTAGCGTCTGCTTCTTTAGCTACGCACACATTCGAGCCTGCAGCTTGCGCGAGACACCATCGTCCACTATCCAGAACGTTGACATTGATAACCACATAATAGATCGATTTACCAGAATCGTTCTGAAATAGTATCTTCAGGGTTTGAATACTCATATTGTATGGTCAGCGACTTTTAACAAAAGGAATTCCGAGCAGCAGCGCCCATAAGGAAGGTTATCTTCACGAGACACCACCCCATAACCGAGAGAAGCCAAGTGATGGAAGAATAAACTCAAATCACTAAGTGTCAAATCATGCATTGGCCCTGAAAGAAAGGGAAAGAAGTAGAAAACATTAAGAGAACAAGTAAACGGTAATAGCTCAACACCGGTAGAAAGTATGGCAATGATATTTTTGTTTTTGAACAGTCACTTATCTAAGTCCCATGAAAAGTTAAAAACGCATGCACTTACACAAAAGATTTGAGAAATCGTCCTGCGCATTTTGAGATATCCCGTGATAAATAACCTCGCTGTGGTGTATTTCAATGGCTACTTGCTCTGGGAGAAATCTGTCCAGTTGGCTCCAAGACGACAGTGTGTCAAATTCGAATCCTGCAAAATTTCACACATTAGAAAGGTTTCTAATAGAAACGACGGGGTTTGGTGACATAACTAACCTTCTATATCTATCTTGAGCAGATTTATGGTTTGCACACCGACTAATTGCGCAGCTTGGTCCAAAGTGATAAACCGATCAGCATCAGTGTTTGCTCGTGCTGCTGTGCCGATGCATTTTTTATGATATTGATGCCTCTCATTAATACTATTACCATCCACAGTACTGTAAAGACGAGATGAGATGTTTATTTCAGGTCTTTATTGGGGAAAATGTAGAAAAAATAAATAATAGGCAAAAATCCACCGTCGACTTACCAGTCAAATGTGAAAATTTTGCAGGGAGTAGCTTCTAACATGGCATTCTCAAAGCTAAAGTCACCTGTAAATTATATATTTGAACTATTCAATACAAGTTTCAGCAGTGTAACATCCACATGAATGATCAGCTTGAATTGGAGATTACCGTTGCTACCGAGAGAGAAAATTGTGCAAGGGGCTGTCGTCAAGAGATCTGTGCATAGCCATTTCCCCCCATCATCTTGAATACTTCCACCAAGACGTTGCATGGCACTTCCACCGGGGCATGATATGAATGGGTTGAAGAGATCATATTTGTCGAAACCTTTAGGCTCAACACTCCGCCGGTGGGCGATTGCCTACAATTAATAAACAAGCAGTCAGCTGCTGAGAATGAATATCTCTTGGCAAGAACATAGAATATTATAGTATACCTGAGAGCATCCGGACGGCGATGTACACTCCTTCTTTGTCCCTTCAGTGTATGCATGCATAGTCCTTGCAAATAAACCCGACGACCAAACAGAGAGGTTGGTCAGTGCAGCGTTGCCATAATCGCCAGAAAAGTGCGGTTTCAGAATACTTTCTGCATGCAGATCTGCAGAATTTACCATTGTCACAGTCAATGTCGCTATTATATATATTTAGTTTTGAAGCAAAGAAGTGGTCTTACTCTGGGTCACCAACGGCATCGAAGGTTGAATAGTGTGCAAGCTCGTCGTTAGAAGCCAAACTAGGGCAAATGCCAGCAACAAAATTATCCATGTTGTTCCAGAAAGGTATCTTAGTCCCCTCATTGGAGCTCGTCGGTATTTAAATAATTGAATTTATTAAATGATGATCAGCTTTTTTGGGGGGGGGAAATCGGTTGCGTCGAGAGCTTGAAAGATCCCACCGTCAGATTCTGTGCAAAATGTAAGACGAAGATTGTTGAGAGGGCTGGAAGATTCAGGCGTTAGCAGGGTAGATACAAGGTCTACAGAAAGACAGAAATTAATAAGCTTCACTGTGGATATCCGCGCAGCAGTGACTGGCGGCCACAGCCTGCTCAGAGCAGGGCCCTAGCATGTAAGACCACCTTGACTTGACTATAAATTCCCTCTTTCCATCTGTCTCTACATGTTTTCATATAATATGTAACACTGCTACGCCTACAAGGCTAACCCAGCACACCTTGTCTTACATTTTGGCACCCAAGGCCAAGGCGAATCTGCTCGCTCTCTAGATTGTCAAAAAAAAAACAGATCCCTAACACAACTTTTTTCACAACTTTTTTCACCAACCTCTCCTGTTGGCCTTAGTGATAAGTTATCGAGGTTTACCTAACCTATATACCTTGGCTAATCACCTTTGTAACTCTGTTTTGCTCCCAGCTGCAGATTTGCGACCATTGATTTCTCAACATCGACTTTTTGTCTCCCCGTTGTGTAACAATGCCTTCCAACCCTGTCTCTGGCACTGGCCATCTGGCACTGGCCAAGGCTCTGTTTGCACTTTGCCCAGCCCTGATGCCTTTTGAAAACGTTGATTTTAATGGGCGAGCAAGACTCGTCCCTGATCACCTTCAGATGGAGCTTACGGAATATTTTAGATACCATATAAGACCATGCAGTTTCTAGAGGCCATCCTGAGTAATGATTTGTATGGAAGTTTCAGGAGAGCAGATGAGGCAAACAGGGGGCATATTCCTCTGCTTGTAGAAGGTTAGACCATGCTAGCTGTGTTGTCGACGGCGGGAAAAAAGTCACTATTAGACAAAGGGGATCGCAGTACTTCATGGCTACGCCTGAAACTGCTTTCCAAGTTAGGATTTTCGCAGAAAACCGTGTATTTTAATAGCGAACGTGTGTATGCGTACGTCATTAATTTTTCTTCCCTACACGAAGAGCTGGCTGCGGCCATTGAAAACGTTTGGTCTTGGTACTTCGCAAGATTCCCACTCTTTACCTTTTTCTGAAGAGGCGATAGACCGTGTTTTGCAAGATCAGCTCTTTTGTTAAAGTTCCAAACGTTTTCAATGGCCGCAGCCAGCTCTTCGTGTAGGGAAGAAAAATTAATGACGTACGCATACACACGTTCGCTATTAAAATACACGGTTTTCTGCGAAAATCCTAACTTGGAAAGCAGTTTCAGGCGTAGCCATGAAGTATTGCGATCCCCTTTGTCTAATAGTGACTTTTTTCCCGCCGTCGACAACACAGCTAGCATGGTCTAACCTTCTACAAGCAGAGGAATATGCCCCCTGTTTGCCTCATCTGCTCTCCTGAAACTTCCATACAAATCATTACTCAGGATGGCCTCTAGAAACTGCATGGTCTTATATGGTATCTAAAATATTCCGTAAGCTCCATCTGAAGGTGATCAGGGACGAGTCTTGCTCGCCCATTAAAATCAACGTTTTCAAAAGGCATCAGGGCTGGGCAAAGTGCAAACAGAGCCTTGGCCAGTGCCAGATGGCCAGTGCCAGAGACAGGGTTGGAAGGCATTGTTACACAACGGGGAGACAAAAAGTCGATGTTGAGAAATCAATGGTCGCAAATCTGCAGCTGGGAGCAAAACAGAGTTACAAAGGTGATTAGCCAAGGTATATAGGTTAGGTAAACCTCGATAACTTATCACTAAGGCCAACAGAAGAGGTTGGTGAAAAAAGTTGTGAAAAAAGTTGTGTTAGGGATCTGTTTTTTTTTTGACAATCTAGAGAGCGAGCAGATTCGCCTTGGCCTTGGGTGCCAAAATGTAAGACAAGGTGTGCTGGGTTAGCCTTGTAGGCGTAGCAGTGTTACATATTATATGAAAACATGTAGAGACAGATGGAAAGAGGGAATTTATAGTACACTACTTTTAAAGAAACAATGCCAGCAATCTTTCCCCTCTGCAGCCTTGCGAAAAATCAATTAATTTATTGTCGCTCTTCCGCTCCGCCGACATACAACAAATTTGTCATAAAATAATTAATTATCACGCTGGCTAGGGACTCTTGGGAGGGCAATATCACTTGTTATTGCTCTTAGATGCAATTACTGACATCATTCTTCTGGTTTTCACCGTGCTCTATACAGGTAATTTTTGCAAAGACATTCTTATTTTTGAGGGGAGAGGGGTATACTATAGATTGGGAATAGCCAGCGTTGATCAGCAACGATTTCTAGGGTAAGTTTTTATTTATTTTTTCTTGATATGCTGTTTTTTCTCGCTCTCAGTTTTTACTTGCACTTGTGTATTTTCCCCTCTATTCCTATATTTCTGGGGGGTTACGTCTACTCTTCGGAGTTGGACAAACTGCAGACTCTTGACGAGCCCCCAGAAGGTCAAGACCCCTCCGACATCTCTAGGAGCTCTTTCGGCAGGTAGTCGCGATCACCATCCACGCTTATCAATCAATTTTCTATCATATGTTTTTCTACTTGAGTTTTAGTCACACATACAGAGCTAAGTAGTCTAGGAGGGTGGCTCCCTGCTAGACTCTTCGGGAAAGGAACGGTCTGAGGGGGGGGGGGTTTATAGTACGCCCAGCTCCTCTCATTACTAAGTTTCATGTTCTTCTGCAAAAATATTTCTTCCTTCTCCACAGTCATGGCAAATCAAGCTCGTCTACCTGCCATTGGTCTACCTGGTCACGGTCGTAATGTGGATTGGAATAAACATAAAGGTCGCCTGATGCGTTTCTATTTGCAAGTACTAGCCTTCGTCAAGTCGGAGAAGAACATTATGTCCCCGACGGGCCCGCATGCTCACGTTTTCGTGCAACATAAACATATCCTCCGACTTCTCCGTCTGATAAAGACTTATAGCACACAATTAACTCGTAATGAAAATTTCGAGGGTGTTAAGTTAAACTTACCCTCCTTAGACGATAAAGGAGTTATCTATGTTATCTTCTTCCAGAGGAAAGGTGAAACCCGACTATATGTAGGGCAGACGAAGAATTCAGCTTTTTGTCGGTATCAAGGGCATTGTAATGATGTCAACAATACGAATCTACATCCTAGATCCCTACATAATTTCATCAGGCAAAATGGTTCCATTCAAGACTGTTACATCCTCCCAATTATGAGAATCCCCTGTGATTCTGACGTGGAAAACGGTTTCTTTCCTCCAATCTTCAGAGGATATGCTGCTGATGAGCTTGAGACAAGATGGATTCGTAGGCTTAATACTCATTACAGGCTAGGACACGGTTTTAATTTGAAGATGCCAAACAAGGTCCCTGCGGGCGTACACTATTGCTTCATGCAACTGCCGTTTTGGGATCCTGCCGCATACGTCACCTCGATGGCTAGGAATCCATATATTCCTTATCAGCGCCTAGGCAACAATCTCCATTTAGTTTCTTTGCAAACTGAATTTCAATTGGAGCCCAACGAATATCGAAATACTCATCTTAGTCGAAACTACGTTCGACGTATTCGTTTTTTGTTAGGTTTTTTGCAGCAACATGGTGCTGTTGGTGTCGTTAATCATCTGATGCAAACCACATACGGTATGCAAATGCGACTAAAACACATACTACGCATGTTTTTTCTATTAACAAGGACTCCTTTGAACGTGGATACTACTCCTCCTAACCCACACTTCTCGGAGCAGAAGCAGGCGTTGTTGGCGGAATTGTTGTTGAATGTCGTTAATAATATTAGCACAAGTCCACCTACTAGAGAAAAGAAAACGTGTCTTATGGTATATTACTATGATTCTCAGGCCTATGATATAATAAATCTTCCAGGTATCTTTGAAGATGCGAATGTGGTTGCTGCTCTACCTGCAGCATTGAGAAGAAAAATTAATCCGCGTGTTGTCGCCAAACATAAACTACCACTTCGCTGCCAGCTTTTGAATCATAATACTTTCTACAATAATGCCACCTATGAAGATCTATTGCAAGATTATGAAGTGTCAGCAACGGCTGGATGTGACTGCAAAACACGTTTTCTTGTTTTCTGCCCGCCGGGACATGATCATGTGGTTACTGCTGATCCTAAGCTTATTGAAGCTGTTGTGGGTCCAGATTTTGGGAAAGCGTTTTCTTTATCTATGTCTCATCGGCCAGCCAGGCATAGGGTTCTTACGGCTTCTTTAAAGGCTTCCCACCTTGCGGATATCGAGATTGCTTTGAATAAATACTATGAAAAATTATCAGCAAGTTTCTCGCAACCAATCGTTATTTTTCAGCCCCAAAAACATAGTATTCTGAATTTAGCTAAAGAACGATTAGATGCTGTAGCAGACGGTACCCTACTCGTACCCAGTACTGCTCCGTACATTCCACGAAACCTGAAAGCTGATTGTGTTACTTTGCAAAATCGTTTTGTCGTCACGGAGGTCGATAAATTGCCCAACACAGCAGGTTTTGTTTGCAAGCACTATGTGGCCCAGAAGATAATTGATGATTTAGGTGCTACCAATGCTTTTAGTGGGAGGCCTGTCTTCCAATTCAAGCCAGATATCTCTGCAGAGCAAGCTGTCAACGAAATACTTGAAGCGACGAGCTCTTTGAATATTAAAATTCCGCCACGGCCAGCTCCACCTGAGTTTGCAGAAGGTCTTTCTCAACCAGTACCGGTTACTGGTCCTGCACCTTTCTACAGACTTCCAAAGTATGCTCTGACTATCAAGCTACATAAGGATCCTATTGGTTTTAGATATCTAACTCTTGCCTACCACACAGCAGGAACACCAATGGCGGTGAAGCTGAACGTCGTGCTCAATGCACTGGGTGAGAAAATTGGTGACCTTTGGAAAAGAGAATTAGATAGAATCAGGCCCAATGAAAAGAAAAATATGGCATCCCTACAACATCTTATCATTACTTCCAGTTCTGATATTCCTGATTTCCTTTTTCAACATGACAAGCGTTGTCGGTCCCGGAGCTTCCATGCCGCCCCAGTTCATATGGAAACGTTTGATATCACTAGACTTTATACCAATCTGGACCAAGAAGATCTTATTGCTAAACTTACAGAGCTGATCCACGAACTATGGCCAGTTGGTGAATGCCTTAAAGTTTCGGGACTAGTTTTTGAATGGGTGCCAGTTGCGATGGCGATTGCAGCTAGCACACGAAGAAGTTCCGCTCCAATTTTTACCAAAGCAGATGCTATTAAACTACTCCAATGTAGTGTTAGGCTGTCTTATATTCAAGTAGCGACACGTGTTCACCAGCAAGGAGATGGTCTCCCTATGGGTCACAACGCTGCTGTCAATCTTGCAAATCTCTACCTTTTTTGCTACGAATTAAAGTTCCTACGACAGCTTGCTACTTGTTTAGATCGCTCTCAAGCAACCCCAACGTCCTTTACTACACTGGCTTGCGAAAAGAGAGCTTTTGCTTTGGTTTTATTGGTTGCTTTGTCGAAATCAAAACGTTACATTGATGATATTCTCAGAATAGCGGGTACTGTGTTAGCCTCTCTGGGTACTACCGAGGATCAACATAGTATTTATGGTTTCCATGGACTTTATCCACCTACGCTACAGCTTGAAAAAACAGATGATGGTTTTTCTGTCGATTTTCTTGATGTGACTATCCTCCACAGCAGCCCAACAGTCTACAATACAGCCACCGGCGCTGTTCAGCCCGCTGGCTACCTTGTCACCCACCTTTTTGATAAAAGAAGAGGCCCAAGATACGCTAATATAGATTTTGCAAAATTTCCTGAAGTTTTTAGTGATTTAGCAGCAGGTTCCAAGTATGGTATCTTGACGAGCCAGTTTAGAAGATATAATAGAATCATTACCGATTTTGGAAATTTTGTCGCTGAAATGGCTTTCCTCCTCTTCTTCATGGTCAAGGTTAAGAATTATAATCAGAAAAAGCTTCTCCGCTTGCTCAAGAACTGCTGTTTCTCTGATGCAACTAATAGTTATGGCCAGCCATCGCAAGAAAATTTACGTAGGACTATTGAATCTACGTTCTTTTGCTTACTATGCCTTTTTTCTGCTTCACGGCGAGCTGCTAAGGATATCAAAATTGGGGACGCTTATGAGGCGTTTTATCACGTCTATAGGACTGATACTACCGTATGAAAATACAGTGGCTACTGTTATTATGGAGATGATGTCTAATTGCTGAATTTTTAAGGCTGATGGTGATGATACAGTGCCTCAGGCTTGTCGCCCGAGGTGGGCCTTGGCGCGTGGGACTCTGGAAGCTCGTCTACCGTCTACCTTGCTTCCGAGCCGTGCCTATCATCTCTTAGTTTCTTTTAAAGAAACAATGCCAGCAATCTTTCCCCTCTGCAGCCTTGCGAAAAATCAATTAATTTATTGTCGCTCTTCCGCTCCGCCGACATACAACAAATTTGTCATAAAATAATTAATTATCACGCTGGCTAGGGACTCTTGGGAGGGCAATATCACTTGTTATTGCTCTTAGATGCAATTACTGACATCATTCTTCTGGTTTTCACCGTGCTCTATACAGGTAATTTTTGCAAAGACATTCTTATTTTTGAGGGGAGAGGGGTATACTATAGATTGGGAATAGCCAGCGTTGATCAGCAACGATTTCTAGGGTAAGTTTTTATTTATTTTTTCTTGATATGCTGTTTTTTCTCGCTCTCAGTTTTTACTTGCACTTGTGTATTTTCCCCTCTAGTACAGAGCGCTGCTTTGCGCCCAAACTTAGCCCACCTTTTGACTATCTATTTCTCTGATTCTTTATATTTCAGTTTCCACGCAGATTCTGAAATTCTAATAATATATTATAAATATAATTCCTGCAATAGAAATTACTGATTACAGTAAATACCTTTTAGGCCGCTTCCTTGAAGCTAGTGAATATCAACGTTTGCAACAGTCAAGTCAAGATAGAAGAAAGAATCCAGGGTCTAGATATTATTATTATACTGTTGCATTGCAGGGCAAATATTTTATACTTCGCTCTAAATTATTAACCCCAACTGGTGTCGGCTGATTTGAAGAGTTATTTTAAATAGGGGTGGCCTGAAGCTCGGTGCTTCTCTCGATCCCTTAAGTCACCCTATTTTGTTTTGTTTTGTTTATAGTGGGATTGAGCCTCCCCATAGGACACTAAGAGCGATCCCGCGAGCAATTAGCGAACAATTAGCACCTCAGCAATTCTCTCATTTTTACATATTCATTGTGATGCAATATACTCTTTGCATGTTTCATAAATACCCCAACAGATAGCAGCAGAGGGAACGTGGAACAAAACTCTCGGTTGCCAGCCACGTAGAAGTCCCGACACACCTTCTTCATTCAATATTCTACGCATAATTGGGCCCTGAAAAAGTAAATAGAAAGTGAGTTAAAATGTGGAAAATGTCGCAAAAAAAATATAAACAAAAAAAAAGTAGACTCTGAGACATATCTCTTTATCAGTCTTACCATTGATATTGTATTGTATTTGGTCGCGCTCCCTAGCCCTTCTAACTGTAGTCTCGTTTTCACTACATCCATCGGTGTTGTAGCTGCTGCAGCCAACCCTCCGGCTATTCCACCAGCACCCAACTGCATTCCAAGAGTTTCATCATACCCATTGCCAAAATATGTTTTTGAGCTCTCATACGTGGCAAAGTGAATAGCTGTGTAGGGGATATTCATCATTAACTGCATTAAGAAGAGAGTTTAGAAAATAAACAGATTTGTAATATTTATTAAATAGAAAATATGCAGGTAATTTTTTGTTTCAAACTTACCGTCGTCCAATAAGATTTATAAAACGCCGAGAGACCGCCTTGCCTCCACGTTTCTGCTATGCAGTGCCCTAGACTACGAAATGGGCTATGTGATACTTGCATTCGTTGTTTAATTACATCCCAAGGGGTCATGCAACCATCGTTAACAATTGTCGCAGTCGCACCTAAAGAAAAAGGCAGGAACGACTTCAGTGGTGAATATTAACGAAACCACTAAATTAAGAGCTATTAGTAAAATCTTACCTGCTGCTGCTGTTGCTAGTGGGTGATGTCCAGGTTCTGATCCTCCATAAATATCTTTTGCAGCTTCATAAGCAGCGAAATATAGAGCATGGCTAGGTCTGGATTATATTTTTGGAAAAAGACGGGATGGGTAAACTTTAGCAGATTAACAGGTTATTCAACGTACTCTTAGATATGGTTGATTTCTTGTTCCGTTGCAAAATAAAATATCAATTGAGCAAGAAATTAATGTAAAATTAAGGAAATAATAGCTTACCCAGCTCCGATTGCCATTGCCGTGGCTCCTCTGTAAAAACCGGGCACGCCTTCCCGCCTCAGAACTCCCGACATTGCTCTCACAAGGGAGGTATGTAGCTGCAAAGAAGGACATTGGCACACTGCGGGTAAGGTTTACTGCAAGGTAAAGAAGGGCATGGTGAAATAAAAAGAAGAAATAAAGACTTGCCTGCTGTCCAGGATGAGCCAACGCTTGCATGCGAGTTTTGACAGTATCGACTGGGTACATGGCAAGGTGTTCACCCATGCCTGCCATCGCTCCGGCTACCATGTGCTGCATGAATAGAGAAAAAGGAGTTAGAGGCTCTGAAAATGGTGTTTTATTGTAGAAAGTTTTGATCATTTGAAAATCACGAACCCCATAAAATGTAAGCCCATCGTAATTGGCTGGGTCCGCCGATGGGACATCCATGCTTGCTGTACAACAAGGGTCCCCCATCGCTGCAAATACTTAATAAGAAACGCAGCACTGCCTTGTGGGTCCTCCTACTTGAATACAAATTCTGCCTCATATACCCTGCTGGGAGAGGGTGGGAGCAGGCAACCAAAACGGAGTTTGAAGAATTATATATCCCAGAAATATAGCTCTCCCAGAGATATAGTCAATATTGCAGTTACAAGGAGCCCTGATATTTGACTTCAAAGCGATTCAGTGATTCTGATCAGAATCTTTACAGTCTGGTTCCTGACATTTATAACAGCTCTAATCTTTATATGCATTTACAATGGAGCTTTACTGTCGATATTTAACAGATCATCGTCATTTTTTATAGTTAAAGCAGCTTTGGGAATCCAGCCGCCAGCATGATCAGCGTCACCAGCCGAATGGAGCAGCTCCCTCCAGCTGCGAACTTCTGGATTACAACGGATGTACTGAGAGTAGGTGGTGCCACTCCAGAGGTAATCAGCGCATCCGCACCCACTAAACTCCGGCATGTTCAGCCTCAGCCCATTGCACCGCCGGCCACCCCGTCGTCGCCTCCCAGTGAGCATCCAGCATGTTCTTCAGGTCCAGCTTGGTTACTTTTGACCGTCCTTTGATAGTGTTCTGCAACTTTTGCACGTCTGTTGCGTTGACGGCCCCTTGCAGCGCCTCAATGAACGTGGAAATACTGTTGCCTGCTCCCCCGCCAAGTGACCGCTCCTTGGCATCGAACTCCTCCAAGACCCCCTACAGAGCTTGAATACCATTCTGCAGGCTGCCTTTCTCCTGAACAAGCCTCTCAATAACCCTCACGACCGCTTCCAGTCTGCCCTTCTGAATCGTGAGACTGTGCGCCTGTTTGGCGTCGGATCTCTCAATGATGTTGTTTATGACCGGTCTCTCTTGCTCCCACAGGCGCCAGAGGTCAGCACAGGTCTTGCAGTCGCGGAATGCAATCGAGTGGCTGGCGTAGACCCTGGTGGAGGCCTTGGGAACCTCCACAACGACTCTGAGGGGAGCATCATGGGCGCTTCTGTCTTTGTTTTCAATTTTCTCAATTGCCCGCCGCTCCTTGTCCAGCACTTCCTCAGCAAATTTTTTGTACTCGATTATCTGCATGATGCCATTGATCCCTCTCAGGTGAACTAGCGTATAACGGTCTTGGTACCGGCGGCATTTCAAGGGGAGGTTCTGCCAAAACACAGTCCCCAAATACAACAATATTTGTAAGAAAGTCTCGGCGCCTATCTCCTTCTCATGACACTTCAGCCCTTGGTATTGCTCCAAAAGCTTCTTCAGGGCATGTCTCACCCCTGGCATGACTGTATCGACCCATGCGTCAGGCACGTGCACCTCAGCACGCCCCAAGTAGTAGTCAAACGACCCCTTGAACCCGGCAAGGGCTAGATGTGCACCCAAGGCCGACGACTGGCTTTTTGAGAGGTATGAATTGGCACACGTGCTGCCACCTGATTTCCACTCTGCGAGCAGTTCTACGATGTCCACAGAGGTGTGGGCACCTGCCCGAATGGCGGCGGTGTTGCGCATGAGATGCGTCAAGCGGTTGGTTGTATTTCTCAGCCCAGCCTTGCTGAGTTGGTTGCTGAACAAGGTGGTCAATCCATCAGCATACACGGCATTATCTTGATGGAAGAGTGCCCAGCATGAACTCGCGGACAGCGGCACCGAGGTCAGGGAGGCCTGGGATAGCAAGAGCAGAGAGGTCGTCGTGCTCCTCCTCCTGCTGTTGCTGCTGCTGCTGCATAGCTTGGACCTCTGCAACACGCTTCTTCACAGGGCGTCCTCTTACAGGCTGGATAACGGTGTAGTCGGAGAATGAGGCAGGGGTTTTATCTCCCCTGCGAGGTCTTGCCGTCCCTGCAACAACACCAATAAGGTCAACTAAAAGTATGATCAAAGTATCGCTAACGGAGAATATAAACAACATATGCGTTCATCAGAAGACGAATGTGCTTTAGAAGACTCTCCAACAGGATCAGAGGGCCTTGGATGGGGTTCAGTTAGACCCCGGGCTGAGATTCAACACCAGCAGTTGCTGCTGCAGGCTCCATGCTGCTCAAGGAGGAAGCTGCTATGCGTCAAACTTTGAATCAGCGTGGTCAGTGGAACCTAGCCTGTTTAATTACATTGCAGGTTTAGCGCGCGTGGCAGCTCCTTCATGGTTGGAAGCTGCTGCAGCACCGGCCAAGAAAGGTGCCAGATGATGCTTTGCCTTGAAGAAGTGGTGATATAAAGACAGTGTAGCTACGTGCTAGCAGGAGGATTTGATACGTACGGGTGTTCCATCAACAGTTGAAAGAGTAGCACTGGTTTCTCGAGCTTCCTGCATCCGCTGCTGCTAGTAGACAGGCTGGCAGCAATGGTGGCGAGACGGCGGTGGGTGCGGCGACGAGAAACAGGCTGGATTTTCTCAAGGCAGCAGCGACTCAGCCAAAGGGGCAACGAGCGCAGTTGGGTATTCAATGGGCTGATGCCGATGCTTTGATATGGTGGGTGCTACCAATCAGGGGTGCAGACGCAGCAGGTGATCAGGAATCCTGAGCGATCATCAACATTGTGATCAGCGCAGTATTAATGGAGAGCAGGCTGCTGCAGCTTCTCCCTGGGATGTGTTGTTCATTTTCTCTTTGCAGGAATTGCTCTGAACGGCATTTAAAATGCTAGTTCCCAGCTCTCTGCCGGCTCCCAGCCCTTCTCCCAGCCTGAGGCGCCGACTATAATAGTAGTTTTGGCCTTAACCTCATTCTCGTTTCATATTATTCATTTCCAGTATCCTGTAATTATGGGGAATTTATTTTCCGCTGATTCCACGCCGTCCACGGCGCGGTTCTATGAGGGAATCACATTGCTTTTTGCCAATCCTAACAGGGAATTTCCTCAGGATTTTGATCCTAAGCGCCCCCACAAGACAGTGTCGCTGAGAAGAGTTTCGCGAGCGAGCTTCGTCGACTTCGTGAACGGTAGAAATGGCCCTTCGCGAGTTGTTCTTCTTGACGATAAAATTCTTGAAGATCCTACAAAGTTCAAGCTTGAGCTGGAATCGCCGCTGGCGGTCGACCTGGAAGTCGCATTATTGCTCCATTGGCGATTCCAGCTCAAGCTTGAACTTTGTAGGATCTTCAAGAATTTTATCGTCAAGAAGAACAACTCGCGAGGGGCCATTTCTACCGTTCACGAAGTCGACGAAGCTCGCTCGCGAAACTCTTCTCAGCGACACTGTCTTGTGGGGGCGCTTAGGATCAAAATCCTGAGGAAATTCCCTGTTAGGATTGGCAAAAAGCAATGTGATTCCCTCATAGAACCGCGCCGTGGACGGCGTGGAATCAGCGGAAAATAAATTCCCCATAATTACAGGATACTGGAAATGAATAATATGAAACGAGAATGAGGTTAAGGCCAAAACTACTATTATAGTCGGCGCCTCAGGCTGGGAGAAGGGCTGGGAGCCGGCAGAGAGCTGGGAACTAGCATTTTAAATGCCGTTCAGAGCAATTCCTGCAAAGAGAAAATGAACAACACATCCCAGGGAGAAGCTGCAGCAGCCTGCTCTCCATTAATACTGCGCTGATCACAATGTTGATGATCGCTCAGGATTCCTGATCACCTGCTGCGTCTGCACCCCTGATTGGTAGCACCCACCATATCAAAGCATCGGCATCAGCCCATTGAATACCCAACTGCGCTCGTTGCCCCTTTGGCTGAGTCGCTGCTGCCTTGAGAAAATCCAGCCTGTTTCTCGTCGCCGCACCCACCGCCGTCTCGCCACCATTGCTGCCAGCCTGTCTACTAGCAGCAGCGGATGCAGGAAGCTCGAGAAACCAGTGCTACTCTTTCAACTGTTGATGGAACACCCGTACGTATCAAATCCTCCTGCTAGCACGTAGCTACACTGTCTTTATATCACCACTTCTTCAAGGCAAAGCATCATCTGGCACCTTTCTTGGCCGGTGCTGCAGCAGCTTCCAACCATGAAGGAGCTGCCACGCGCGCTAAACCTGCAATGTAATTAAACAGGCTAGGTTCCACTGACCACGCTGATTCAAAGTTTGACGCATAGCAGCTTCCTCCTTGAGCAGCATGGAGCCTGCAGCAGCAACTGCTGGTGTTGAATCTCAGCCCGGGGTCTAACTGAACCCCATCCAAGGCCCTCTGATCCTGTTGGAGAGTCTTCTAAAGCACATTCGTCTTCTGATGAACGCATATGTTGTTTATATTCTCCGTTAGCGATACTTTGATCATACTTTTAGTTGACCTTATTGGTGTTGTTGCAGGGACGGCAAGACCTCGCAGGGGAGATAAAACCCCTGCCTCATTCTCCGACTACACCGTTATCCAGCCTGTAAGAGGACGCCCTGTGAAGAAGCGTGTTGCAGAGGTCCAAGCTATGCAGCAGCAGCAGCAACAGCAGGAGGAGGAGCACGACGACCTCTCTGCTCTTGCTATCCCAGGCCTCCCTGACCTCGGTGCCGCTGTCCGCGAGTTCATGCTGGGCACTCTTCCATCAAGATAATGCCGTGTATGCTGATGGATTGACCACCTTGTTCAGCAACCAACTCAGCAAGGCTGGGCTGAGAAATACAACCAACCGCTTGACGCATCTCATGCGCAACACCGCCGCCATTCGGGCAGGTGCCCACACCTCTGTGGACATCGTAGAACTGCTCGCAGAGTGGAAATCAGGTGGCAGCACGTGTGCCAATTCATACCTCTCAAAAAGCCAGTCGTCGGCCTTGGGTGCACATCTAGCCCTTGCCGGGTTCAAGGGGTCGTTTGACTACTACTTGGGGCGTGCTGAGGTGCACGTGCCTGACGCATGGGTCGATACAGTCATGCCAGGGGTGAGACATGCCCTGAAGAAGCTTTTGGAGCAATACCAAGGGCTGAAGTGTCATGAGAAGGAGATAGGCGCCGAGACTTTCTTACAAATATTGTTGTATTTGGGGACTGTGTTTTGGCAGAACCTCCCCTTGAAATGCCGCCGGTACCAAGACCGTTATACGCTAGTTCACCTGAGAGGGATCAATGGCATCATGCAGATAATCGAGTACAAAAAATTTGCTGAGGAAGTGCTGGACAAGGAGCGGCGGGCAATTGAGAAAATTGAAAACAAAGACAGAAGCGCCCATGATGCTCCCCTCAGAGTCGTTGTGGAGGTTCCCAAGGCCTCCACCAGGGTCTACGCCAGCCACTCGATTGCATTCCGCGACTGCAAGACCTGTGCTGACCTCTGGCGCCTGTGGGAGCAAGAGAGACCGGTCATAAACAACATCATTGAGAGATCCGACGCCAAACAGGCGCACAGTCTCACGATTCAGAAGGGCAGACTGGAAGCGGTCGTGAGGGTTATTGAGAGGCTTGTTCAGGAGAAAGGCAGCCTGCAGAATGGTATTCAAGCTCTGTAGGGGGTCTTGGAGGAGTTCGATGCCAAGGAGCGGTCACTTGGCGGGGGAGCAGGCAACAGTATTTCCACGTTCATTGAGGCGCTGCAAGGGGCCGTCAACGCAACAGACGTGCAAAAGTTGCAGAACACTATCAAAGGACGGTCAAAAGTAACCAAGCTGGACCTGAAGAACATGCTGGATGCTCACTGGGAGGCGACGACGGGGTGGCCGGCGGTGCAATGGGCTGAGGCTGAACATGCCGGAGTTTAGTGGGTGCGGATGCGCTGATTACCTCTGGAGTGGCACCACCTACTCTCAGTACATCCGTTGTAATCCAGAAGTTCGCAGCTGGAGGGAGCTGCTCCATTCGGCTGGTGACGCTGATCATGCTGGCGGCTGGATTCCCAAAGCTGCTTTAACTATAAAAAATGACGATGATCTGTTACATATCGACAGTAAAGCTCCATTGTAAATGCATATAAAGATTAGAGCTGTTATAAATGTCAGGAACCAGACTGTAAAGATTCTGATCAGAATCACTGAATCGCTTTGAAGTCAAATATCAGGGCTCCTTGTAACTGCAATATTGACTATATCTCTGGGAGAGCTATATTTCTGGGATATATAATTCTTCAAACTCCGTTTTGGTTGCCTGCTCCCACCCTCTCCCAGCAGGGTATATGAGGCAGAATTTGGCCCAGCAGACTGTTCAGACTGTTCTCCCTCAACAACCAGAAACTCAGCGAAAACGGTGATAATTAAATACATAAAATATTGAAACGCATTTCCACATCCTTGATCTATCGTTGTATTGTGCCTTTGAGTGTGCATCCTTCAACAATGGTAAGAGACAGCTTAACAATCCTGGCAGCTCAGCACTTAGGAACGTGGTACCCGGTTCTAATGCTAGAATTTACATACAATGCAGGTCAAGAAAAAGGGTGGAAGGGATCTTAATCCGATGGATGCCTTCAGGTAATTCTTTTCCTTTTAAGTTTTCCCTCCCGGTCATCTCGCTTGAAAATAACTCTGAATGCCTTGTCTCCTTTACTTTGATGCTTGCAGGAAGGCAGAGCGGGCAAAACAAGTTTCAAAAAACAAGAAGGGTCGCCAGTTGCAGCGTGAAGCTGCGCAGCACACGTAAGAAAGACCAGTTAAAAAAATTAAAATACTCTTTCCTTTTAATAGCGGTTGTGGCCTCTTCTTCTTGTTTCCAGTGCCATTACTTTTTAATTAAGTCTCTTCCCTTGCAGATCTGATCCAGCAGCTCTTCGGCAGCAACTTAAAGAAATTCTAGATCTAGAGCAGGAGCTCGAAGGAGGGCTCAATCCGACAATGCGGCTAAAGAAAAAAGCGTTGCAACAAGCATACAACCAAGCAATTCAAAAGCAAATGGTATAGGGTTTCTTCACTAAATCTTCATTACTTACGTATTCAACTGATATTCAAACCAAGAAATATAGCTTTCTATCTATAATTAAGGGAAACAAAGCAACAAATAAGATAATTTTTCATATTTCTTCTTTCGGCTTTCCGCAGGAAAAGGAAGCCGCTGCAGCTGCCCACCCTAGGCCTACCAACAGCGATGCTCTTCATTACGGCGCAGGAGGCAGTGAGCCTTTCGATGGACCCTCCACATCAATGCTGCCTCCATTACCAGGGCACCATCCGCTAAATAGCTACTTGCCGCCGTTACCACCACCACCGGCATTGCCGCCTGGTGGGCACCTAGGGCACATCCAGATGCTGCCACCACCCCCTGGGCCTCCTCCTGATAGAATGAATTATGCACCACCATCCCACATGCATGCAAGTCCTAGTACACATCTTGCAGCGCCAGTTACAGGTCCAACAGGTTGGTTTTTTCTTCTTCTTCCGCTGCATCAGTATATTAACTATTCTTTTCGTTCCCTAAACTCTTTTATTCTTTATTCAATCAGGTCTTGCAGAGCCTCGCCCTGATGTTCAGCCAGTTATTGCTGCCAAAAGTACTGTTGTGACCCTCCCAAGGGCACAGCACGATAAAAAAGGTAAGAGCTTACTAATTTATTCCTGTTGTTTGCTGTCTTTTAATTAGAGATATATATTTTTACTGAATAACATTTATTGAATCATCATCACATCTTTATTCCTCCTTTCTTCCTTTCTTTTCTTGCTAGTCACATCGATGGTCCCATCTTCTTTATTAGCCCGACGGCCAGCAAAGAAAGCAGATGGAGGATCTTCAAGCAGAGGTGCTGCTGCAATTAGCGCCCCGGGATTTGGGTTAGTTCCTAGATCGGTGACTTCTGTCACTGCCAAAGCAAGGGAAGAAATTGCGCCAGATGTTTCTGCGGGTCGAGGTAGTGGCGGTGGTGATAATCAAAAAAAAGAAGTTGGTGATGATAGTTATGAATCATTTATGAATAGCATGAAAAAATTGGGGGCTTTGTAATTAAATGTATCTGATGATAGTTGTTACACCAGGATTGAAAAAGAATGGATACATATTATAGAGTCAAGTTGTGCAAAGAAATTCTCAGGTGGCATTTATTTTGACGAGAAGCATTTTCGAATGGTTTTGGCTCTTTAAAAAAGAAAAGACGGTGGTGAAATTTGTATCATAAACGTTTAAAAGTTGAAGTTAATGAGGTTTCTTTTTGCTGGGTAAGACTGAGGAGAACGGAACAGGAAAAGCCAATTCCCGACCTTAGTCGCCCGAGGCTTCTCAAAAAGCGGTGAAATGTAGTTTAGTCTTCTTAGGCAGTATTAGCAAAATTGTCCTAACCATCTTTTAGAAATAATCAACTTTGGCTTGCTTTAACAAGGTACGCGTAGTAGCGGTCCATCTGCATGAGCTCCTCGTGGGAACCCTCCTCAAGCACTCGTCCGCGGTAGACAGCAGCAATCTTTGTAGCATTCCGTACGGTGCTTAGCCTGTGGGCAATAATGACTGTTGTTCTCCCAACCATTAACTTGTCCAAAGCTGCCTGGACAATAGCTTCTGATTCAGCATCAAGTGCAGATGTTGCTTCATCAAGAAGCAAGACTTTGGGGTTGCGTAGAATAGCCCGGGCAATTGCAACACGTTGCTTCTGCCCTCCAGAAAGCTGGATTCCTCCATCTCCAACTATAGTATCGAATTTTTCTGGTAAAGAGTTGATAAATTCAAAAGCATTAGCAGCCTTAGTTGCTTCAATTACTTGGGGCATGGTCGCATTTGAATTTCCTTGCAATATATTTTCCATAATTGAAGCTTTGAACATAATGGGCTCTTGTCCGACGAGACCAATCAGGCTCCTCAACCAGTGCAAATTTAAAGACTTGATATCAATCCCATCCAGCATGACTTTGCCGTCAGTAGCATCATAGAATCTTTCAACGAGACCGACAATTGTACTTTTTCCGTGACCGCTCTCTCCGACAAGAGCACATGATGAGCCCGCAGGAATCTTAAGGCTAAAAGCTTTGAAGATCAGCCTATTGGGTCTTGAAGGGTAAGCAAAAGTTACATTTTCCAACTCAATCTCTCCATCCACCATGGGCAAGCGAGCACCCTTCTGGGATTTGACGTCGATTGTGGGTTCACGGTCAATAGTTTTAAAGACGCTCTCAGCTGCTTTCTTTGCTTTGCCAATGTCAGGAAACTGAACATTAGCTTGTGCCAGAGAGAAAGTAGCGAAGAATAAAGCGCAGAATGCCTATAAAAATGAACAATTGATAAATTAGAGAATACGTTTTTGTCTGAAGATATTGGAGGATGTAATTGATTGATTGATTGAAGAAGTACAAGCCTCACCTTCATGAGGTCTTCGAAATTCATATCGCCATTACTAACACCTTTGGCTCCATACCAGAAAGCAAGGCAAATAACGCAATATAACACGAACTGCAAGAAATTTGAACAAATTAATCAAGTTCTAGTATTTTTTACTTTTTCGAGTAAAACAAGCTATCGTACCTGAGAAAAGCCATAAGCAACTCCAGCAAGGTGAATAATTTTCATGCTGATATCTCCAGTGGTTGCCTGCATAATATCGTTATCCAGGTTAAGCATTATAAAAGAGATAGGGAATATAAAAATATTCGAGCGAAGATGGCCATACCTTGGAATATCTGTTGCAAACATCTTGCTGCAAAGAATACGCACTGACGACTTTGATACTACGCACTCCTTCCAATGCAATCTGTGTGCCCTGCACCGCATCATCTTCGCCCTGTACGGAATGTTTACGTCATAATTTTAGCAATCCTGCCATTTGAAGGTAATATTATCAACTTTAGACACAGCGGATCACCAAAAAAGGACTTACTTTTGCGAACTGGCCTGTGAGCATCAGGGTTTGAATGAATTGAGCACCGGACATGAGAGGAAGCAACGATCCAACAACAAGCGTCAACGACCAACTGCAGGGAATACACATACTTTCAGCTTTGATTAAGACACTTGCACGTTCAAAACGCTGCCAAATGGAGGCTGAATAATAAATAATAATGGTTACCTGGAAGTAAATGCAATGAAAAACGCTGCAATCACTGTCGAGATATTTTGTACCACGACACCTATTTGATCTCCAACAGCACCTGCAATTGATAATTTAAATCAATCAATCAATCAATCAACCAATCAATCAATCAATCAATCAATTGAATCAATCAATTACAGTTTATCCTCCGATATAATGGCAAGAGAGGCGCGAATCAGACTCTGCCGAAGCAACAAAGACCCATCTTAAGTTTAGAACACCCTATTTTACTTTTATTTTATTCTTTGCTTGAATAACTTGAAAGAAACGCAAAGCCGCTTACCTCGGATAGACATTGTATCAGATGATAACCTGCTCATCAACTTGCCTGTTGCATTCTCAGGTTCATCATGCCATCCAATATCCTGCCGCAGAGTAGATCCCAGGAACATCACCTTAATTCTGACGGCGAGATTTTGCCCCATGACACCGAAGCTCCAACCCTGAACAAAGGGTCAACAAATGTTTAATTGTGGGTCTTTGAGAAAGAAAAAAGAACTCATCCTTACTCACCTGCAGCATACCGAAAACCCAGCAACCGACACCAATGGCAACGTAAATCAATGCCCATTTCTGACCTCCATCACGAATAGCCTCTGGGGTTGGCTCAAAGAACACTCCCACAATGCCGGCCAAGGCGAGGGCAAAAGCTGTAATTAATAAGAACTTAATAAATATATTGATTGCAAATAATAAGAACGCTTTAGCTATATTAAATTAAGAATGCACTTATACACGGTCTTACCTGGCATTTGTAAACCCAAAAGTGCCGAAGAAAGCATCCCAACAATTCCTTGCTTCCATTCCGGCTTGTTTAAGTTTACCAAGCGTTTGAATGGCAACCCTTTCTCCGTAATTTGAGTCTGCACAGAAATAATTCTTGGAGTTAATGAATATCATACTGCAGAGCAACTTCATCTACCTTATCAGATATATAGTTTACCTCTGGAGTCCTCTTCAATTTGTTCATGATATCTTGGGGAATGACAGAAAGACGAACGCTCATGCGAGTTAAAACACTCTGACGCATTGTAGGCTTCGCTGGTTTCGTCGCTGGGACGTCCTGAAAAAAAGAAAAATTAAAAATCAAGGTATATTGCATGCATATAAAAAATAATAAGGTACAAATTCACCACGAATACACCCTTTTTACCTCCTCCGTTTGTTCAAAATCTTCAGCAACCAAACTCTGCTTAGCAACTAAGGTAGCGTAGAAACCTCCTCGTTTGACGAGCTCCATATGCGTGCCTTGATCTACAACCTGGCCTTTTCTTACAACTGCAGAAAAATAGCGGGCATTAAGAACATACAGTAGAGACATATAATGCCACGAAATGAAAACTGAACTTACCAGCGATAATGTCAGCATTCATTACTGTGGACAGCCTATGCGCTACAATGATTGTGGTCCTGCCAGCCATTAAAGTGTCCAAAGATTCCTAAACGAAGAATGAGTAGCAATGATCTAATGTAAAAATTAGAAAGAAAGAAAGCTGGAAGAAGGTGTCATTGTTTTTTTTAAATTGGTGCACTTACTTGCACCAACTTTTCTGATTGATTATCTAATGCTGATGTTGCTTCATCAAGCAGCAAGACCTGCAAAGCGAGCAAAGAGCATCGAATATGTTTCATGTTTGTCAAGCTGCAACAAATATATTGCGTGATTACCGGAGGCACTCACTTTAGGGTTGCGCAGGATCGCTCGAGCGATGGCAATTCGCTGGCGTTGTCCACCAGACAGCTGAGTACCTTTGTCGCCAACGTTGGTATCGTAACTGCAAAATTCCGAGGAAATTACTCAATTATTAACGCCACAAACGGTCATTAGAGTTCTACGCATTTTTAAATGCAGATATAAACCCATGTTTGCTTACCCATCCGTCATTCTTGAAATAAAGGAATCAGCATTAGCAGCGGTTGCTGCCGCGATAACTTCTTCCAACGTAGCTCCTGGACAAGGGAAAAATAAGAAAACTGATAAGCCGATATTCTTGGCGCTACTAAGCAATTAGTTACTCCTCATCTTACCTGGCTTTGACATAGCAATGTTCCCGTAGATTGTATCATTGAAAAGGGCTGGTTCTTGAGAAACAAGAGCAACTTGGGACCTCCACCAGTTCAACTGCAAGGACTTCAAATCATGGCCATCCACCATAATCTGCAAGGAATGACCAATAAAAGAAGATGCAGCTGAGATCAAATCAAAGCATGCAGGTACTACTATCAAAATCATTACGCATCTCACCCGACCAGAATCTGGATCATAAAATCTTTCCACCAATTGAATGACTGTACTTTTTCCGCTACCGCTATCCCCAACAAGAGCAATACTTTTCCCTGCAGAAGAAAGCGTAAAAATGCTATTACCTTAAGGATAAGGGGAAATAATTTAGGAGTCTTAGTATCGACGAATAGCGAATATACACTTACCAGCGGGTATGGTTAAACTGAAATTGGAGAAGACTTGGCGATCAGACCTTACGGGGTACGCAAACGACACACCATCAAGCTCAATATCGCCTTCTAACTGCATCAAAATTGATACAAGAAGGTCAAAACTTTGAAGTTATTGTATAGTTTAAGCTATTTTCCATAAAGTTATGAAGCTACTTACGTTATGCAAAACAGTCCCAGGGCGGGAGGCATCGATCGCCGGTTTCCTATCGATGATCTCATACATAGACGCACACGCTGCCCTCCCAGCCTCAATAAACTGCATAGTGCACAATAGAAGCGTAGGATTTTGGTTTTAATTCCAATTTATATGTCAATACCGGTAGTACATGCACTGAATATTGAATATTGCTGTCTTACTTGAAGATTTGGGACCGCTTGACCCAAGCTGAAGCCAGCCATAACACCAGCGAACAAGATATTGATAACTTGTCCACCTAAAATTATAATGAAATTGATAAGAAAGAATCATCAATATGCTGTCTTTCTAAATTAACGCGGAAATAATGGTTCTACCTACCGTCATATTGGTTGTCAGCAACTTGCAAAGCTCCATACCATATAGCCAATGCGTAGCTGAAAGAGAACACCCCTGGAGTAAATTTTGGACAGGAACGGAAGTTTCAGAAGAAGAAATGCACCCCTGAATAATGGCAATATCAATTAGCTGAAACGTACCAGCTGTAGCTCCTGTCGTCAATCCGGCCAAGAAGCCTTGCTTGATGCCAGCTTTTCGAGGACTTTCCAAACTGGTTTCAAACTTTTGAACAGCTTGTTCCTGAAGGTTATAAGAAGCAATGGTCCTGCATGCAAATATAAAAAAAAAGGAGAGAATTGTGGAAATCAGTTTGGAAAGAAAGCTACAAAGCTGGCCACTAACTTGGTCGGCCGCCGACATGCAGCAAATTATTTTGAAGATAATGGCTTCTGCTCTTCTTTCTGCTCAAAATTACCTTATGTTGCCCAATGATTCTTCTGCGATTCGGTTAGATTCCTGATTTGCCAAGGAGACCATGGACTGCAATAATAAGAACGTTCAAGTAAATTGTCAGACGCCCGAGACAAGATGAAATGTAAGATGAAGTTGTTGTTCATTATTCGCAAGCCGGTGGAAAACAGTGCAATTCAACGCATATTAGTAACCGCTATAATACCTTCAATTTCCCAGTAACGACAGAAATTGCCATGCCTACACCGACTAGGGCCGGAAGGGTGGCCACAATAACGAAGGCCATGTCCCATCCGCGGTAAAAAGCTGCGTAAGGGAAGTAAAAGGCCACGTTAAGCTTTTTCTGTTTGAATTAGTTGCAGAATATTATGTATTTCTATTAGTTGCTCTTACCAACAATCAGACCAGCAACACAAGTGGTCAAGTTCCGAAGGAGACTTCCGAAACGCTCACTCACAGCATTTTGAAAGGCAGTGCTGTCCTCATTGAGACCCTAGAGAAATGCAAAGCAAATGCCAGTCAGTGTTTTGCCATTCATTTATGATGCAAATATTAATTAATATAAATTGAAGTTCCATGGCAACTTACTTGCAAGACTTTGCCAACACCTCCGTGACAGTCAAACCATGACGGGTCCTGTTTCAAAACGCTCCTCAAGAATGCTTCACGGAGAGATTGAACTTGGCGGAAGCCTGCATCAAAATAATAGAAAGTAATTATATGATATCATTGGGGCAATCAGGACATGCCATTTTTATTATTATTCTTATCATAATTATTGTATTATTGCAGTATAGAAAATCTGTCAATAGATGTCACAAGTGATAATACTAATAGCACTTACCGGTGAGCGAAAAGAAGCCAATCTCAATATATCCGGCCACTAACGCAGCACAGGCGAGGTATAAGAGATATAAAACGTACCTGCAATAAGGAAAAGTAGAGAAATCAGCATTAAAGGATTCGATCTTGGAAACTCCAACCAAAGTCCTGTTTTAAATGCTTACTTGTTCACTTCGCCTTGCAAATCAGTTGTTGGATCGCCAAAAGCGTTGACAAGGTTGCCGAAAAGGATAGAGAAGATGGGAACAAGAGCACCTACATTATTTTGGGTTTATTGTTAGTTAGATGAGAAGCTTTTGAAACGGCGATAAATTACACAAGGTCCGTTCATACTTACCGTTGACGGCTGCTGCTAAAGTAGCTGCAATTACAAGGTACTTGTCCGCTCCATCGGCAAACCTGCAAATTCAAACCTGTTAGGCTGCGGACTAGTCGTCTTTGAGTCGGCCTATAACACAGCAATCACCCTACTTACCGAAACATCTCAGCTGTCTTAATCTGCCTTTGGACTGTTTTAGGAGATTCCAGCCCTTTAATAACCGGGGTGCCCGTCAATTGTCCTTCCTCGATTACTCCTTGTACGTCCGCTGTGCGGCGGCTTGGCCACTTAGGGAGCCGCATAATGCAAGGAATCAAGGTAAAGAAGTGACTGATAGTGATAGACGCGGCACCTTTTCTAGGGAGGAAGTCAAAAGTCTTTGGACAAATTTGTCTCGCGGTCTTCCTGCTGCCCGTGTCACGTTCACTCCCTGTTCTGAGAACAGTTCTCATATGTAAGAAGATGAATGCCAGGCTAGTCCCGAGGTAATCCTAGAAATAGGACTATTTTTTCAATTGCTTCACGCCTTAGATCTTTAATAACTTAGGGAATGTTTCGACGACAAATTTGCCCAGCGCGGCAACTATTTGGATGCCCTTTGCCAATGGCTTTGGGTGATATAAGACGACAATTCAACCATACAGATAGATTATATAGACATATAACTAAGGTAGATACGAATTATGCTGTACCGAAGCTTGCAATTTGCACATTCTTTTACATGCATGCGCAAGTTCCTCTTCAGCCCCTTTACCTTGCTTTCGATTTTTGTTTTAGACTCAAGCTGTTGCCGAATTAGAAAAAGATACCCTAGTTTTTGGCCGCGTTACTTCGGTGGACCGGAATGGAGCCACCGTCAGCGTCTGCGGTGACTTTGAAGGGTAAGCGTATGCCTCTATTAGTGACATCAGGAACAAGTTCTTGTATTATTATTTGACCCTTAACATTGATCGTGCTATTATTTTAGGCACTTACCAGGCCAGGAAGGTCCTTGGACCTTGGGAACAACTGGAAAGCGGCAGGCCATGCAGGTAAGTGTCTTTGAGTTTTAAAATAATTAAAAAACTCTCCAAGCCACTTCTTATAGAACAAAGAAAATCCAAATTCCCTTGTAGAATGTTGTTCCTGTGGGTCTACAGCGCGAGTTTATCGTTCTCGAGGTTGATAAGGAGTTAGGGAACGGACGCCAAGGAAAGCCTGTTCTCTCAGCTCGTGCTGTCGACAAAGACATTCTTTGGAAACGAATGGAACAGATGCATGAAATCTGCACAGAGGTGAATACTGATGTACATGCCTATGGTGAAACTTACACGATTTTAAATTGCTTTGTTTACATTATTCAATCCAAACGTTGCAAAAAATTGCAGAGCTGTGAAAATTTTAACGTGAAGATCACTGGAGCAAATACGGGCGGTATTACTTGCATTATGGGCGGCTTGCCTGCTTTTATTCCTGTTTCTCAGCTTGAAAAGAAAGCAGATGGTTCTTGGTGGACACAAGAGGAGATTGTAGCATCGTTTTCAGGTCAGGAAATTTCAGTAGCCATTCTTGAAGTTTCCCGCACTGAAAATAAAATAGTGTGCTCTGTACTTCGGGCTCTTGAAAATGACCGTTTGCGCCGCCTTGAAGTAAGTTAAAAACAAGTGTGTGTTAACTATATTGTCTATCCCTTTGAGCATGTTTAATCCTTTGTCTTTATATTCTGTTGTTATTTTGCTGCAGGTCGGGGCTCTGGTTGAAGGAGTAGTACGTAGGATTGAGCCTTTTGGCGTCTTTGTAGGTATCAAAGGGACACGTGTCAGTGGCCTTTTGCACGTTTCAAACATTTCAAGGCTTCATGTAGATAACCCAGGGGTAAGAAGCCTAAAATTAGTTGGCAGGCGTTCTACTGTGTTTCATACTTTTTGTGTCCATTAATTGCTAAAATTTGCTTTCCTTTTTTATTTTGGCAGGAGGTTTTCAAAGTAGGAGAGAAACTTTCTGCCCTTATTCTGGGAATTGATTACGATTACTCCAACATCTCCTTGTCAACGGCAGAGCTAGAAATTGTCGATGGCGAGGTTCTTAGTAATAAAGACCAGGTTTGGGCAAATGCAGGTGCGTTTCTCTACAAGCACTATAGCTGATTCAACCCTACTGTGTCTATGACAGAGTACTAAAATCTTAGTTTTTTATTTTCATTCTTTTGTTCAGGAGAGCAAGCGGCACTTTTCCAGCAGCAGTTGGCAGAAGATGCTCGATATTAATCAACCAATTAATCAAATAATCATTAATAAGAATGCTTTGTATACGTTTCCCTGCCAATAAATGCAATTGTCTAGTTGAATCTTACAAATTAATAATAGAAAATCAAAGAATCGGAGGGTTGTAGCCATTCATTATCAATCACAGCAGCCAACTGCAGCTTACATGCTCTCTGGCAAAACTTTTCGCTGGAAAGCAAACAGGGGCTCTTCCTTGGCAAAATCAAAGGGTACATAGTTCTTTTCCTGCAGCATAGATTAAAACAAAGTCAGCTAAAGAGCACAAAATAAACATGAAATACAACAAAACAACCTTTTCAATGCATTTCTTACCTCATCATACACGTGGCACTCGGTGAAAATATTCTTCATCATGCGCCAGTTGAAGCTGGCCTCGGTCATATACTCGCCCCAATTCTGCAAAGAAGTGAATATAATACAGTTTTTTAAATAAACAACATAATAAGAAGTTATTGGTGGCAGCAGAAATATGCACCAAAAGATAAGAAGTAAGATGGGGTCGGTACCTTGCGGAGAGAGTCGGTGGCAGCACGGAGGTTGTACCAGGGGATCTTAGCCATAACGTGGTGAGGAACATGAACGTTAATATCGAAGCATAAGAACTCCACCCTGTAAAATTGTCGTATAGAAATACATGTAAGGATTTGGGTACGGCTTATTAAGCGGGCATCAATTTTCATGTTATTTCCCCCTTGAACAGTAAACTTACCAGCGAGGATAGTCGCAGTGAACAGTACCAGAGAGCTGAGCCTTTGCTGCGTTCCATTCAGAAGCGGCCTTGAAAGGAATGTGGGGGGCTGTGTGATGGACAACGGTGAAGGTACCTGCAAAACAGAACGTCATTAAAACACGATGAGTAAACTGCCTGCGAAATTTAACTTTATTTTATTAAAAATTGGAAGTGAAAGATTTTTTAGGGACACTTACTCATCCAGAAATGATATCCCAACCAAGGCATCAACCAGTACTTGGCAAAGCCCACCCAACCAGTGTAGTGAATAATTAACGGCCACCCAACAGCCATGAATGTAAAGACGGCAGCCAGACTGGCAAGAACACGAGGCTTTTGCTGTTGAGTGTACTTGTTGAGATCAAAATGCCAGATGGCCCAGTGACCAACAGAAGCCCAGAGCTTGAGAGGGCTGCCCAAGAAGGTCTTGTAAACCCAGGCGGCAACTGATGACGAGAAGAAGAAAAAAAGCAATAAATGTGGCGGTTAGTAAGTAGGAAACGAAGGTTAACGAAGGTTAATTAACTCTGGTTGGCGGTTAATAAAGCGTTTAAATGCTGAATATCGATTACTCACCAGGGCTCCACTTGGCCATTTCTTCTCTTCTCACAGGGTGCCAAGCAGTATCCTCCACCAGCCTGCAGAAGAAGGAAACAAAATAACTATCAGGGTAATGCTCCCAGGTGCGGGGAAAGCAATTATTTCTATCTATAGAGGCTTACTTGTTAGTGTGCGCATGATGTTGGTTGTGCTTGATTCTCCAGGGCTCAAAGGGGAAGATAATGGGTGCAAACATGAGGGTGCCAACAATGTCTTCCACAAGCTTGTTCTTGCTGAAGGAGCGATGGCCGCAATCGTGGCCAACAACAAACCACTGCATATATATAAAGTTAATAATCAATGTTAGGGTAAGAAAGGCAGAAGAACAATAGAAAAGTTGTTCAAAGTTCAACAGTCGAATTTTAAAGGCGGTGACTTACCCCAGTGGCAGCAGTTCCAGCAAGAGCCCAAGCGAAGGGCAGGAGATACCAGGGAGAGATAGAAACAATGTAAAGACTGGCAGCGAGGGAAGCGACAGCAATGAAGACTGCACTCCAAGCCTTCCACATGTTAAATTCAAAAACTTCCTTGGGCATAGACTTGATAATGTCCTGAAGCGTGACGCTGTCGGGAAGCTCCTTGCCAATAGTGCGGAATCCCAGCTTCTCAGCAAGAGCAGCGCGCTCGCTGTCGGTCAGCTGGTTAACTGAGGTCACCTCGGCAGCGGCAGCATTGGCAGCCACATGGCGAGCTGCAACGGTGGCCGATGCCAGCTTCTTCAACCCGACGCGGGGACTAGAACTCAGACCTGCAACAAAAAATAAATGAAAATCGCCATTACTTTTTCTTGTCTCTTGCTGGCACATTGTTGCCTCCTCTCATTTTGCCATTGCAGCATACCTTGACGGGCACTGAGAGTCAGAGCAGGCTTAGCATTGGCTCTCTGCATGAAGAACAGCAAATACGTTAAATTTGACACCCTTGATGAACATTAAGCGGCAAATTTGTGCGATGCGCGACGAATCGCCAACTTACTGAGGCTAACATGCCTTTGTTTGCGACAGAAGCAGCAGCGAACACCATTTTTAACAAACAGCCGTCCCTGTAGAAACAACTAGCTATATAAAAGGGGTTGCGGAAGGGCTGAGTTCGCCTTGAAATACTTGATGCAGGCAAAAACCTGCCCTATTCTGCGCACGAATCTTGTCGCGCTGATGGAGCTGTGGGCTGCGCTCGATTTGGGATGCGTGGCCCTGCGTGTACCTCGATACTGAGGTCAGGAAATAGTTCTCTAAGGTACACAATTTCAGCCTGGACCTTGTGAATGTGAGCAGCCGAGCATGGATGGACTTCTGAAAGAGCCTGCAACCCATCGCCACTAATCAGGCACCAAAGTTGTCTGCGGCAAGCAACTCCGGCTTAATGAAAACCCTGCATATCTTTACATTTTCTGGAAGGATCCAGCAGCTAACAAAGAATCTAACATGCCTTTCAAGGATATCAGATCGTCTTGCACGCTTAATTCCGCATTAGCCCTTTCCTGCAAAATATTGAGTGTTCTTAAAAGGCCTCTGCTCGTAACATCAGCGGTGCCGCTGTCCCCAGGCATTGTATATGCATCCAAAAGCCGGTGCCCTACTGCGCACAGCATTTGTGTGTGCCTAGGATCCCTTATGTATTTTGCCATGTGGTCCACCACAGGGAGTAGTCCCTCTGCATCTCTGCCACTCAACGCAGCGCTCAAGGCGCCTCTTGTCACAAGCTCCTCGACCACTCCAGAAACCACCTGCACAGAAGCAAAAGAACAGTATAAAACTACAAATAACACGAGCATATAAAATGAGAATTAATTGACCTGGATAGCAGTATAAAAGAAACGAAATAACTATTGCCGAACTCACCTCTGGGCGGCGACTGCTGAGTGCAGAATCCAGGGCCTCCTTGTACCGGAAGCGACGCAGAAGACGGTCGTAGTCTGCCAATTTGACCTAGAAAGTAACATTTGCAATGAGTTAAGGAGATGCTTTTAAGGATTTACAGCAGTTTCATAAAGGTTATATTTAGACCTACTTTACGTCTTGCAGCAACAACAAAGTCTGAAGCTGCAGCTTTAGCAGATTGTCCACGAATAAAGTATCGAAAACTTGATGCTGTCAGACGAGGAGCATACCTGCAACGATGGTGAAGTTTTGTGTCAAATTCAATCAAATTTCCATAGTTGCAGTTCTTTCAAAAAATTGGAAGTAACACAAAACAAGTTGCTCACCTCTTTCGAGAAGCTGGTGCTGTGGCAGATTCCTGCAAAATTTTCTGTTGACGACGTCGCCTCAGTGAGAGCGTTCCATCCGCCATGCCTACAGCGAACGAGGAGTTATCTGGCGCTACGGCCAAGCTAAGAATGGGTGAAGGGTACTTGGAAGCATGCGTCAACTTGAACACCTCTGGGTCGAAAACTTTAACGTGCCCATCCAAAGAAGAAGACAATATTCGCAGAGATCCATCACTAGATGGAGTAGAGACCGCACGTTGCACCAACACTGAAGTTACGGTCTTCTGATGGGCAGCAAATTTATGCAGCAATCTCCCGCCACTGTAGAGATCCCAGCAGCATAAATATGCCCCTCCAGCTGTGACCAGCATCGACTCTGTAGCATCAATAAAGCGAATTTGTAAGGAAAATATGTAAAAAAGACTGGTTGTAAGGCGCAGCAAAGCTTTCCATGTCTTACCTGAGGGGAAGAAAGCCAAGGACTCGATGGGCGCACCATGATTCATGGAAATTGTGCTGCCTTGAGTGCGTGCATCCCAAATCTTGCAAATATGGTCGTACCTGAGGAAAATAAAATTAAATTAGTTTCCAGCATGCTTTCATGTCACCAACGTTATAAATAACAAGAAATTTATATCAAAAACTTACCCTCCAGTTGCCCAAACATCGTGCGAGGAAGGGCTCACAGCCAGCGCTCTCACATAATCACTATGCCCATCTAGCCTCGCAACTTGCGCCCCCGAAGCAATGTCCCAGAGTCTAACTGTAGCATCATCACCTCCAGAGATCAGATGTTGCTTATCCTGTGCAAAGGTCACAGAATGAACTGGGCGACGATGGCCGGTAAGTCGGCGCAACAAAGACCGACTATTCGTATCAAAAACCTACAAATAAAAAAAAGAAATGCAGATTATAAATATTTCTACCATCTCAGATTGGTGTTGACGTTGTAATCATTAAATATTCTACAAACTTTACCTGCACTATGCCATCTTCCCCGCCAGCAGCAAGGAGCTTGCCGTCAGCACGAAAAGTTCCGCCATACGCCTTATCTTTGAATCTCCCGATTGTCCGGCGAACACCCAACAACCTATCATATATTATGACCTGTAAGTAGAAGGTTTACTTGGATAAAAGCCTCTGTTGCCTGCTGGAAAATCTTCACAGGGTGATAAACATTGATCTCTAGATAAAACTTACCCTCGTTGAACTGGTCACTGCTAAATAATGTGGCTTCTCACTAGCAAAATCGAGGCTTGTCACAGCGCCAAACTGCGCGCACGATTGAACTTCAAATTTGAGTTGTTTAAAAATAGTTAAATGTTTGAATATGCATGCGTACCTGTTTGACTGTGGAAGGTAAACTAAATCCCTTCCAATACCTTCCTTCTGCAGTTTCTCTGAGCTCTCTTGCAGGAAACCTCTTAGGCTGTAGTTTAGAATACTCAGCAGCAAGAGGATCCATTGTTTTGAAAGGCCACGAGTAAAATTTAGGCCATATGGCGGCAGATATATGTACAAGCTCTCGTTCTGACCATATCCCGTATGCCAAATTTGTTATGTTTTATGAAAAACATATTGAATTTGTTGAAAACACTGCCAAATACTCAACTGTACCTTTCTTCCGTTGAGGTACAATCGCTTCGGAAATAAAAGATATGGCTTCGGAGATTTATACTTTAAAGGCGAGTTCTTCAATTCAAAATAGTAAATCAAAATTGAAACACTTCTGCGGAACATATAGACGAGTCTTTCGGTGCTTGGGTGCCTATAATTTAAATAATTCAAGCTTGCTTGAGTAATATAGGCTGGCAAATACCCAACCAGAGCTCTTTCTTGTTCCTCACCACCATCAGAAAAGATGTTGACTGGAATGAGAGGTGCTTCTGTTTCTAAGGTAGGATAAGTGTATACATTGTTTTGCATGTCTTCTCTTCGCAAAAGTTTTATGCGGTCGTTGTTGTGTATCATTATTTGCAGGCTTCCTCGCAGCTTAAACATTCCTCTGGTAAGTGTCAACGTAATGGCTGATGCATTTTGCATTGCGTTTTCCCTGCACAAGATGGTTGCAGACTGGGTGTCAAACTTGCTTCAATTTTACTTTTTACTTTCTCTCGATACAGGTGTTCGTCGTTTTAGCGGTGCGCCAATTGCCTTTCAAGCACCTCGTGGTGCTGTTTCTCGCCAGAATGTGTTTATCAGGGCTACTGCTGAGGACCAAAGAAACTGGGATACCATCTCTTCTGACGAGTTGGCTGACTGGAAGCAAGAGGGCCCACCCACTCCTCTTTTGGATACTGTAAACTTCCCTGTGCACATTAAGAACTTCAATCAAAGGCAGCTTCAGCAGCTGTGCAGAGAACTGAGAGCTGGTACGTCTTGGTGTTGTTCTATCTTTGTTACCGCCCTATATATGATTCATTTACTTATTTTCTCGCGTACTATTTCTTTGCAGATCTCATCCACACGGTGGCAAAAACTGGAGGCCATCTTGGATCCAGTCTTGGAGTTGTGGAGCTCACTGTGGCTCTGCATCACGTGTTTAATACACCGGATGACAAAATCATTTGGGACGTCGGCCATCAGGCATACATTCATAAAATTTTGACTGGTCGCCGTGGAAAGATGAGCACTATTCGTACCCAGGGCGGGCTTTCGGGCTTTACAAAGCGTGATGAGTCTGTCTATGATCCTTTTGGTGCTGGACACAGTTCAACTTCCATCTCTGCTGCTGTTGGAATGGCAGTCGGTCGTGACTGCAAGGGGCGCAAGAATAATGTTATAGGCATAATTGGCGATGGTGCTATCACTGGTGGCATGGCTTATGAGGCCATGAACCATGCTGGATTCTTGGATAAAAATATGATTGTTATTCTTAATGATAACCAACAGGTGTCTTTGCCTACTCAGTATAATGGAAAGAACCAGGATCCCGTGGGAGCTTTATCCTCCACGCTTGCTCGCCTTCAGTCAAATCGTCAGCTACGAGAGCTTCGTGAGATCGCCAAGGGAGTTACCAAACAGCTTCCTGATGCCATTCAGAATGCCACTGCTAAAATTGACGAGTATGCTCGCGGAATGATTAGCGGAACTGGTAGCACGCTTTTTGAAGAACTTGGCTTCTACTATATTGGTCCTGTAGATGGTCATAACTTGGAAGATCTGATTGATGTCATGTCTGAGATTAAGAAAACCGAGACTGTTGGTCCTGTGTTGCTGCATGTCGTTACCGAGAAGGGTCGTGGCTACCTCCCTGCTGAAACCGCTTCTGACAAGATGCATGGTGTGACAAAGTATGATACCGTTACTGGAAAGCAGGTGAAGCCCCAGGCCAAGGCTCAATCTTACACCAACTATTTTGCGGATGCTCTAGTGGCAGAGGCGAAGCGGGACTCCCGTGTTATTGGTATCCATGCTGCTATGGGTGGTGGCACAGGAATGAATCGCTTTGAAAAGGTAAGCTTCAATCAAACATTGCTTTGAAGTAAGGTGTATATCAAATTTTGCAAACATTTAAATCGTTTTAGAATCTTATTTGGAGTTTCCTATCCTTTCCACCCTTTTTTCAGGTTTTCCCCGAAAGAGTATATGATGTAGGTATTGCCGAGCAGCACGCTGTCACCTTTGCTGCAGGCCTTGCATGTGAAGGTCTTGCTCCTTTTTGCGCAATTTATTCTACTTTCTTACAGCGTGGCTACGATCAGGTAGTGCACGACGTCTCCCTTCAGAGCCTTCCTGGTAAGCATCAATTGAGTGGATTTTAGAGCCTTGTGCGTAGTAAAAAAAAATTGTTTTCGTTCATCTCGCCGTTTATATTGTTCTTGCAGTGCGTTTTGCTATGGATCGTGCTGGCCTTGTAGGCGCTGACGGTGCTACGCATTGCGGTGCCTTTGATGTTACATACATGGCTTGCTTGCCCAACATGGTGGTCATGGCTCCTTCTGATGAAGCTGAACTCATTAATATGGTTGCAACTGCTGCTGCCATCGACGATAAGCCATCCTGCTTCCGTTTCCCACGTGGAAATGGCATTGGTGTGGACTTGGCAGCAGAAGGCATCACCGCTGACTTGAAGGGTACTCCCATGGAGATTGGTAAGGGCAGAGTCCGCAAAATTGGTAAAGATGTTGCTATTGTAGGCTATGGATCTTCTGTGCTGGAATGCATGGCTGCTGCAGAGATGCTTGAAAAAGCCGGAGTTTCTGCAACAGTGGTTGATGCCCGCTTCTGCAAGCCTTTGGATACCACGTTAATGAGGCAATTAGCAAAGGAGCACCCTGCTATGATAACCGTCGAGGAAGGATCTATTGGTGGATTTGCTGCTCATGTTATGCAGTTCCTGGCGCTTGAGGGCCTTCTTGATGGAAACTTGAAGTTTAGGCCGATGACTCTCCCCGACAGATATATTGAACATGGGACCCAGGTAAATTTGAAACATACTTCACTACTATGTCTGTCTCTATGTAAAGCTGATTATTTACATTTTCTTTCTTTGCAGGCTGAGCAGCTGGCAGAAGCTGGCTTGACGGCTTCCCATATTGCAGCCACGGCTATGACCCTACTTGGCCAAAAGAAAGATATGCAAGCAGTGTTGAGTAATGGACTTTAAAGGTGCAATTTTAGTTATTTGAAGGGAATTTATCTCGCAGATGTAAAATAGACTTTAAAAGAAGGAGAGCCCTGCTGTGCACGGCCCGGGCAACGCCCTTTGTTAGCTATAGCCAATCATCTTCTTCTCTATTCACGCCAGCTAATTTGTTGCCTCGGTGTTTTAAAATATGGGCGTCTATTTGACAGTGAATTATGACAGACCCCGCCTTTTATGATGGATGCAAGCATGTCGAAAGAAAACAAAACAAATTAACCCCAACAGACTGACTTTGAGGGATCGTGAGAAGCCGGGCTTTAGTGTTACCACCAAAATAAATTGCATATTGTTCGCTTGTGAGCGAATGAAAGTATGCAGATTTGAACAAAAGGGCAAGGATGTATCAGTGAAGAATTAAAGCAGTCAGCGGGAGCCTTCCTGCTCAAAGCCGCGCCTGATATCTATGTAAAAGTTGCGGCATTTTCTTCAACCCGCTCCCAGGCGTTCATGATCCCGTTCGTACAGGATCTCAACGCCTCGTCGGCACAGAAACTTATTTCTGTTATTGAAGAAAGTTGCAGGCAAAAACATAGAGTACAGTCAGATATGCAAGGGGTACTGAGCTGGGAGGTAGAGCCGCTAGCATCGGTCTGTTGTGGGGGTTGAGATCATGAACGCCTGGGAGCGGGTTGAAGAAAATGCAACTTTCACATAGATATCAGGCGCGGCTTTGAAGGCTTCCCTCATTTCATGGCGTTCGGCAAATGAAACAGTGATGCCGAGTATTGGGGACGTCTTTATGAAACACCCACGCGAAGTTTTCTTGAACTTCAACGTCATCATTTTGCCTACCGTCCAAGAAATTCGACAGCAAAGTCAACATCTGCAGACAACATGAATTTGATGCTTGAGGCAAGGAAGATTAACTAATTGTAAAATATAAATAAATGCTATTCCTCCCCTTAGGCCGGAATTCTTGGATCTTGAGGTCATGCTAACATTTTTGACCTCATTTTTGACCTCGGTTCTTCCGCTCCACCGACATACAATATTAAAATAATTAATTATCAACGCTGGCTAGGGACTCTTGGGAGGGCAATATCACTTGCTATTGCTCTTAGATGCAATTGCTGACACCATTCTTCTGGTTTTCACCGTGCTATATACAGGTAATTTTTGCAAAGACATTCTTATTTTTAAGGGGAGAGGGGTATACTATAGATTGGGGATAGCCAGCGTTGATCAGCAACGATTTCTAGGGTAAGTTTTATTTCTTGATCTGCTGTTTTTTCTCGCTCTCAGTTTTTACTTGCACTTGTGTATTTTCCCCTCTGTCTCAAGGGAGAGAGGGGGGCGGGGGATTCGTTCGTTTTTAAATTCTCGTCAAAAGCTTATTACTGGTTTTACAGCTTTTTTAAGCATTTATAAGTGCTGTTAGCATAGTAGAACACTTTAGAACCTGTTGGTAGTTGAAAATTTTGCTCCTAGTTTTCTCAAAAGCAACAATTTCTAAAAAAAATCCGCCACCAACTGAAAGAGGTTGTGCAAAAACAATGGCCTGAAACGTACTTATTTTTAGTTAAATAGCTTATATACATCATTATAGATGCTAGATAGCCATTAAAAAGAATTGCAATAGGGTCATATTTTTGGTGCGGCAGTGGCGGCGGTGATTTTCAGACGGCGGTGCCTATAAAACTCGCCTTAACTTAATTTTGTCTCGGATTTGATGTTGTATTGCTGTGGGGGAAGCATAAAGAAATGTTTATCAAGCATCAAAACAAGAATATCACTTCAAAACGCTCAAAAAAAAAACTGCCGAACGAACTCCAAATCTCGGAAAAAGTGAGGCAGGGGGGGGTTAGCATGACCTCAACATCCAGGAATTGCGGCCTTAGGAGTTTGTATTAATGGGAATACTCCAGGGTGTGATGGCTTAGCCTTAGGGGGCAAGGCGTTAAGCTCACTAAGCTGCTGGATGAAAGTGTTGAAGACAGCATCGTCTCCAAGCCAGCCATCCAAGGCGGCGCAGTTGAGCTTAAAAGCGACAACATTGACCCATTGGTCAACAGGCAGAGTAGCAGTCTTAAAATGACTTCCGATCTATCCATGCATGCAGCAGGAGATGGAGAGTGTCCATACATGACTGGAGATGGTTAGAGACCTTTATGGTGAATGATGCATCATACAAGAAAGGTGATGGCCATGGCGGCAGCAGCGGCAGTGGAGGGGTTGCCAGCGGCCGTAGTAAGGAGCCAGCAGCGAGATTGATCAGCTGCATAGGCAAAACCGGCAGAACCAGAAGCACGAGTCATAGATGAATAAGAAAGGGTTTAGAGTTTAGGGAAGCCGGAAAGCCAAAAAGAGGAGACTAGTGGTCGCAAATATGCAGTAGTAGCTAAAACAGGGGAGCAACGGGGGTTAAAACGAGATGTATAGATTGAGTGAACCTAAAGAGCTTATCACTAAGGCCAAAGGAAAGGATGGGCGAAAAAGTTGTGTTCAGATCTTTTTTTTTGATAACGACCTTTTTTACACAGTAGGGTAACAAGCAAAACCTGGCGCTTGAAACCGAGATCTGCGGATCCAGGTATCCAAGGCGCTCCTTTTTGCCAAATGAAAAGCAGAGCGCAAAGGTTCGCCCCTCTTAGGTGCTTATTAAAAATATCTGCGGCATTATCGAAGGCAAGGAACTTCCTTGGGAAGAAAGCTGAGAAGACCGACGTTTCGCCTTCTAGTCTCTCCCAGCTATTCCTTCCTCATTCAAAAGCTAGATTTTTTTTTTGGAAGTTATATATCATATTTAATCATTGCAATATTAGCAGGCAGATGATAATGAGTCAACCAGCGGCGCGCGCACCATTAGAAATGCCAAGCGATTCTCCAAGGAACCCTGTTGATGAAAACATCAATACGTTAGACGTAGAAACCGAAGGAAAAAATCAAAGTGAAGGAGAGGTTATTATCAGGTGTGTATCCATCGGATGCGAGGTATCTGCATGGTTTTGTCAAGCGCTTAAAAAGATTCACCATTCTAACTTGTGTTATTCTATCTTCACAGGACGCATAAGGGCAGCGGTGAACGCGTTATAACATTGGAGCATCTAAAGCAAGTCGGCCACCTGCCCCAACAACAAGCAGCAGATCACTTAAATGTCGGAAACACGCGCTTTAAAATGGCGACACGCCAGCTAGGTATGAAAGCATGGCCATACAGGAAAATAAAGTCTATTCGAAATCTAATTACTGTGGTAGAACAAAATATGGAGTACTTCCCTGTAAGTATAAGTGCATTCGCCAATCTGAGTAGTTTTCGTCAACTAAGCAAAATTCTTTAACTTCACAATTTCATCAATTCCGCCGCTGCAGGGAGAAGCAGAAAACCTGCTTTTGCAGCTTCATCAGCTGGAGGAAATGATATTTAAGAATCCTACAATGCCATTAAATGAAGATTTTAGGAAGTTTCGACAGGCTGCATACAAATTGACTCATAAGAGTAAAAGGACCGACTCTGCACCCGTCTGGGAAAACCAAGCAAATGACGATGGCGATAATAGCACAGATTGGCAGGCGTAGTCGATAATTTCTATTTTAGCACATTTTTTCCTTATTAAGATCCGAATTGTAAAGTCGCATATATCCCTCCAGAAACACCGCCGCTTACTTACGGAGACGGTCGACTCGCACCGACCATTAAATTTCAATACTTTTAACAGCAGACCTAAGTTTGAATCCCATCATGAATGGGGCTATACCCCTAACAGTTGCTGTCGTAGAGTTATTATCATTTTATTATGCCATCTGGGGGCTAAGCCCCCTGGGCCATTGGCGTGTTGAACAGCTCACCGCGATGGCCACTGACGGTCAGAGATTACGAGGAAACCTTCAAGCCAGGCCAAAACATTGAACCCTTCATAAAAGCTCTATTATAATCAGACCTTTAATCCAGCTTGGCTGAACCTCTTTGTCACCAATCAATTAAAGAAGAAAAGCAAACTTGCATTTTGAGTTACAATTTAGTGTCAAATACAACTTGTTTGAATGCAGGCTTGATGAAAGTTGCAGCAAAGAAGCTTGTTATTAAACCATTGCGGCTACAGCTAAAGCTGCCTGATGACTTTGAGTCTTCAAATTGGGATCGTTTAAGGGATGCCGTTTCTGCTGTTCAGAGCGCCCGTCCAGTCTCCTGCAGCTTAGAAGAACTTTACACCGCTGTTGAAAACTTATGTGTCCACAACATGGCTGCAAAAGTGTATCCCCAGCTCCAGGGTCTCTGTGATCATCATGCCGAGACCATGATCAGCTCGTTAGCCTCGCGTTCTTCTCTAGACGCGCTTGCTTTTCTAGACCACGTAGGCCGTACCTGGGAGCTCTATTGCTCTCAGCTTCTTCTCATCAGGCAGATCTTCCTCTACCTTGACCGCACCTATGTCCTCACATCATCCCCAACCCGCTCCCTCTTTGACATGGGTCTCCAACTCTTTCGTGCCCATTTAGGCAGACATTCAGAGGTCGAACGCAAGCTTGTAGATGGACTTCTTGCTTTAATAGATGCTGAACGTAATGGGGAAGCAGTGGATCGAGGTCTTCTAAAAGAATTACTACGAATGACATCTAATCTTGCAATGTATGGCGACTCTTTCCAATGGCCCTTTTTAGATCGATCAGCACGCTACTTTACAGCAGAAGGAGAACGGCTAATTCAAGAGCTAGAAACTTCTGCGTATTTAGAACATTGTGAACGTCGTTTAGCCGAAGAATATGCTCGTTGTGATGCTTATTTGGAGCCTTCAACAAAGGCTCCGCTGATTGCCGCTGTTGAGGGCGGCC
Source organism: Nannochloris sp. 'desiccata' (assembly GCA_019044685.2). Lineage (NCBI taxonomy): Eukaryota > Viridiplantae > Chlorophyta > Trebouxiophyceae > Chlorellales > Chlorellaceae > Nannochloris > Nannochloris sp. 'desiccata'. The sequence goes on along the minus strand of JAGTXX020000002.1, from coordinate 535,143 downwards.
TTGTAGAAGGTCACATCGGGCAGCTTGTAGGCTCTGGATTCGATTCTTTACTCAACACAGACCGCTATTCTGATCTAAAGAGGTTGTACGGCCTCTGTGCTAGAGTAGGAGCGCTTCGTGCCCTCTGTGCAGCCTTTAAAGCGCACATTCAAAAAGTCGGGGCCCACATTGTTTTGGATGAAGAAAAAGAATCTGAGATGATGCCTTCTCTTTTAAAATTGAAGTCGAGAATGGACCGTGCTTTGCATGAATCGTTTAGCTCGAATCCTTCCTTTGCAAATGCGCTAAAAGAAGGCTTTGAAGCGTTTATTAATCAAAGAGCAAATAAGCCGGCCGAGTTGCTTGCCAAGTTCATGGATGTGGCGCTGCGTGGCGGCACAAAAAGTGCCGCTGCATCCGGTGCTGGTGGTGTGGGTCCTACTGGCGGAGAAGAAGAAGTGGAAGCTTCTGTGGATGCGGCTCTAGTTCTTTTCAGATATATCCAAGGAAAAGACGTCTTTGAGGCATTTTACAAAAAGGATCTTGCAAAACGACTTTTACTTGGTAGATTCGCTTCAATTGACGCGGAGAAAGCGTCAATTTCGAAGCTTAAGGCGGAGTGTGGGTCTCAATTCACTTCGAAGCTGGAAGGAATGTTCAAGGACGTAGAACTTTCAAAAGATGCGATGGCGTCTTTCCGAAAGTCGCCTGCGGCCTCTGCTTCTCTTTCTCAATTATGCCCAGGTATTGACGTGAACGTTCAAGTACTCACTTCTGGTTTCTGGCCTACATATCCTGTGCTTGATTGTGCTCTTCCTGAGGAGCTTGCTGCGGCGCAACACGTCTTTTCTGAGCACTACTTGCAAAAACATTCAGGACGAAAACTTGCTTGGATTAATTCTCTTGGCACTTGTATCATAAAGGCTCATTTTAATAGCGGAGATAAAGAATTATCCGTTTCTTTATTCCAAGCTGCAGTCTTACTGCTGTTTAATGATGATGAAAAGCTTTCTTTGTCTGACATTGTTGCAGCATTAGGGCTGGAAGATCGAGAACTCCGTCGGACCTTGCAAAGTTTAGCTTGTGGCCGAGAACGAGTGCTACTCAAGGAACCAAAAGGCCGTGAGATACTGGATGGAGATGATTTTAGCTTTAATTCAGCCTACACCTCCAGGTTATATCGGGTTCGCATTAATGCGATTCAGTTAAAGGAGACAGCAGAAGAACAGGCGAAGACTAACGAATCTGTACTACAAGACCGACAGTATCAAGTAGATGCAGCCATCGTACGAATCATGAAGACCCGCAAGACTCTGGCACATAAACTGTTGGTCAATGAACTGGTAGCGCAGTTGAGATTCCCTGTGGTCGGTGCAGATTTAAAAAAAAGAATTGAAAGTTTGATCGATAGAGAGTATCTGGAGAGAGACCCTGATGACGCACAAATATACAATTATTTAGCTTAGGTTTGTTTCTTTCTCTTTAGTCTTTAGTAAGCATGTAAGGTTTAGATGCTGAAGGCAGTTTTGTAAAAGGAACAAACTTGGACACCGTCCTGCAGAAGAGGAAAAGGCACAAGGTAAATAAGCTTTTCTTCACCTTACTATCCGAAGAGACTGCTTATAAAATTTAATAAAAATACAAGGAATAAGAAATGCACTGATGGCTCTTAGATTGCCGACAAGCACGTGTCTTGGAAACAGATGTCAAGATCGATCATTGCCTTTGACATCTCTGGGCCTGCAGCAGCATAGGAGAATTTATACTGCTGTATTGAACAGAAATGAACATTTTATTTCCTTGAAGCGGCATTCTGCGGTCAGTTGTGCTGCATCAGTACACGAGAATGATGTACCAAATGTGGAGTGGCGGCGACAAGAGTTGTCAAACAAGGATTCTTTATGGAGCGACGGCGGTATGAATTGCGAGAAGGAGTGGCTTAATAAATTGGAAGAAACCAATAAATTTTACTGCGAGGAGGGAAGGTTGCCGAGGGCCGGCGAAAACAGCCTGGCAACCTGGATAAGTATTCAGCAGTATGCAAAATCTTGTTGGGAGCAGGGAAAGCCTTGCATCAATAAAATGACTCCTGAAAGGATTGCCATCCTAGAATCCATGTCATGGAAAATTTGGGATGCTCAAGAAGGTGCATGGCAGTCTAGATTTGAAGAGCTTGTAAAACACGTTGACAAGTTTGGGGAACACCCTCCCCAAAGCCACCCTACTTTAGGGAAATGGGTCCAGAATCAGCGCACGGCGTATCAAGCTTGGAAAGCACGTTTAAATAATGGAACAGAGAAATGTGAAGATGTCTCTCATTCCATGGACGAGGAGCGTATAAGAAAATTGGAGTCAGTGCCGCAGTGGTCGTGGAAGCCCGTAGCAGACGCTTGGGAAGCAAATTATCAAGTTTTATTCACATACGCACATAAACACAAGAAACTACCTCCAGTAAGCCACCTCAAATTATGGATTTGGATCGACTCTCAACGGCTGGCTTATCGAGCTTGGCAAGCTTGTTTAAAAGGAGAATCAGACAAGTACAGCAACGTCATTCATTACATGGACGAAGAGCGGGTTAGAAAATTAGAGTTAGTGCCGTATTGGAAATGGAGCATGCGTTCTTAGATTCAAGGGGCAATTGTTACTCTATTGTTACCAAGGAAGTGCGGCTCTGAAGCGAAATCAACAGGTGAATATATAAAATACATAGAAAGTAGCTCACGCGTGGAAGGAGGTCCACCATCTGATCGTTATTTAGAAATTACATTTCTCTTATTATTTAGACTACAACTAAAACAAAGCAAATACGATTCTCTGAATGAATATAAAGTATGAAGGTGTTGTGGTTTTTAAGTAGATAGAGCAAAGGGGGGGGGGGGGGGGGGGAGGAAAAGAAAGAAAGAAAAAATTCAAACTGAATTAATTCCTCTCCCCTTCTTTTATATCCCATCCCCTTTTTGTAAATAATTAAGACAAGAAAACAAACATGAAGCAGGGCACAAGGAAGAATAAAACGTTGTTATTTTATTTCCACCTGCCATGGCCACAAACTATTTTCTTCTCTCTAATTTTGCTTTTTTATAATCTTTGCAGCCAGCAATTTTCCTCATATACAGCCCTCATTAATTCTACGTAACAGAACTACTACTAGTAATTATAATAGTAGATTCTAAGAAGAAATCAAAGCTAAATGAAAGAAAATTCCTAGTTAAAAAGCAAGCCTATCGGTCGAGTAATTTAATCGACCTCCTCAATCTTGGGTCCACTAGAACCACCATCCTGGGTAGGAGCACTTCCCATATCAGGCATACCTCCAGGCATACCACCAGGCATACCAGCCCCACCTTCACCCTGATACAATTTAGTAATAATGGGATTTACCACAGACTCAAGCTCAGATTTCTCATGCTCAATCTCGTCGAGCTCGGCCAATTGGTTGTGATCCAACCACTCAATTGCTTTATCCACAGCCTTTTCAATAGATTCCTTGTCTTCAGCACTGAGTTTTTCAGCAACGGAACCTTCCTTGATAGTGTTTCTGGTAGAGTACGCCAAGTTTTCAAGAGCATTACGAGCTTCAATCTTCTTTTTAGCTTCCTCGTCCTCAACAGCGTATTTTTCAGCTTCTTGCACCATACGCTCAATCTCATCTTTAGAAAGACGACCCTTATCGTTGGTAATGGTAATCTTGTTCTTAACACCAGCAGCTTTATCTTCAGCAGAAACATTCAAGATACCATTGGCATCGACATCGAACGTCACATTGATCTGAGGCACGCCACGGGGTGCCGGGGGAATGCCGGTGAGATCGAATTTGCCGAGCAAGTTGTTATCACGAGTACGGGCACGTTCACCTTCATACACTTGGATAAGCACACCAGGCTGGTTGTCAGAGTAGGTAGAGAAGACCTGTTCCTTTTTGGTAGGGATGGTGGTGTTACGCTGAATGAGCACCGTCATGACACCTCCAGCAGTTTCGAGACCGAGAGATAAGGGGATGACATCGAGGAGGAGGAGATCTTGGACCTTTTCGTGGGTTTCTCCGTTGAGGATAGCAGCCTGGACGGCGGCACCGTATGCGACGGCTTCATCAGGGTTGATAGATTTGCAAAGCTCTTTACCGTTGAAAAAGTCTTGCAAGAGCTGCTGTACTTTAGGGATACGGGTAGATCCTCCCACAAGGACGACCTCGTGGACGTGTCCCTTATCCATCTTAGCATCACGGAGAACCTTCTCAACGGGCTCCATGCACTTGCGGAACAAGTCCATGTTGAGTTCTTCAAAACGGGCACGGGTGATGGAAGAGTAGAAGTCGACACCTTCGTAGAGAGAATCGATTTCAATAGCAGCCTGGGTAGCGGAAGAGAGAGTACGTTTCGCACGTTCGCAAGCAGTACGTAAACGACGGAGAGCACGGGGGTTGCCTACAATATCCTTTTTGTACTTCCTCTTAAATTCTTGAACAAAGTGGTTGACGAGGCGGTTGTCAAAATCTTCACCACCAAGATGGGTATCACCAGCAGTAGCCTTGACTTCGAATATTCCTTCCTCAATAGTAAGCAAAGAAACATCGAAAGTACCACCACCAAGATCGAAGATAAGAACGTTTTGCTCACCAACAGTCTGGCCCTTCTTGTCAAGACCATAGGCAATGGCAGCAGCAGTAGGTTCATTGATGATACGCATGACATCAAGGCCAGCAATGACACCAGCATCCTTGGTAGCTTGACGCTGAGAGTCATTGAAATAGGCAGGGACGGTAACGACAGCCTTCTTGACGACCTTGTCAGCACCAACGAATGCCTGAGCAATGTCACGCATCTTGATTAAGACCATGGAAGAGATCTCCTCAGGGCTGAAGGTTTTATTTTCACCCTTATAATCGACACCAATCATGGGCTTCTCACCGGGGCCAGAGATGACCTTGAAAGGCCAGTGAGAGATGTCATGCTGGAGGGCGGGATCACTGAACTTGCGTCCAATCAAACGCTTGGCATCGAAGACGGTATTGGTGGGGTTCATAGCGACCTGATTCTTCGCGGCATCACCAATCAAGCGCTCAGAGTCGGTGAAAGCGACATAAGAGGGGGTAGTGCGGTTTCCCTGAAAGAAGCAGAATGGAAGATTGGAGAAAACAGTGAGTATATTAGACAGAGGCTCGGCAGAAATTGTAACAGCTAATGTTGAAGTCCCATTCATCAACCTCAATACACTGATCTGTCAAAATTCCAGAAGATTCCAGAAAGATGACTGGTCAAGGCTGCTGCATAATCTCAAGCAAATTCAGCCTTTTATGAATACCCACCTGTTCGTTAGGGATAATTTCAACTCTATCTCCTTGCCTGCAGATTGAATAAAGAAGAAGAACAAAGAATCAGGAACCCAGAACGCCTAAAGCAGTCAGATGGTGCAATTAGAAGCATCGGCGGCCATCAGCACAAAGTGCCAGATTTTCCTGGCTTCACAGCTCAAGACTCACCAGATACCCACGCAGGAGTATGTGGTACCAAGATCGATACCGACGGCGGGACCTTCCTTTGACATTTCTGCGGTTTTTAACTAAAAGTCTAGAATCTGTAGTTGCTTAAACTACAAGAAATCGAGGCGGCAGCACTTGCACAGACCTCAGAAGAGCAGAAACAAGAGTCTCTACTAGGTAATAAAACTATATTGATTGTGATCAGGGAACGGGAGGCTCGCTTTAGTTCAGCAGAAGAGGCTGCAGGTTGGAAGTCTTAGAACCTTCTCTTGACTCGACTTTCTAATTGGAGAATTTCTCTACAGCCCTGGCCGAAGGCCGAAGGACGAAGAAAAAGCGAACGCTCTCGAGCACAGGTTGGAAAGCATGCCGTTTGCGATCCCTGATGGCAATTATGAAAGCGCAGCGTAGAAGGAGAGGTAAGAACTGAGCATGGATATTTTGTCCGCCTCTACTGCCGGCGGCGGAACTGGGCCGCGAGTCAAAATAGCTTGACGCGTTCGCCTCCAAGCACCAGCGTTGCGTTTTCGACAACCCAATACAAGATTGTACGCTGTCCGAAGAGTAGTTTTGCATTTTGAATCCGTACTTCTCTTCATCTGCTGTCCTGTTGCCGGTCGCTGCTACTGCCAGGCTGCTGGTGGAGAGAGACCGAGAAGCCCACCTCAAATAGCTGCACTTCTTCGCTCTTGCAAAATATTTTTTGAATTGATCATCTTGATAGGTACTATATCATAGCAGAATTCCTGCTTGGTTCGCTCCTGTATCGAAATCGTTATTTTTAGGTTTCTAAATTGGCTTTGAGTACAGCTTGCATCGCTAATTCTGGCTTTTTGGAGGACAGAATACAAGTGTAAAGCTGGTAAAAATCTACTAGGGCAGAATAAGATCTATAGCGGTGTTTTTATTTTTCCATCACTCAATTAAAACAGCAAATCTCTGATAAAAAATGGTGGAGCTCGACATCTGGATTGAAAAAGTGCAGCGTGCCGAATATCTAGCGGAAGATGAGCTAAAAGCTCTCTGTGAATATGTAGGTTTTAAATAGGCTGCCTTTACTTGTCAATTATTTTTTTCCGCACGCCGGAATAATTACTCACTCTCTTTTGCCTTTATTCTAATTACAGGTAAAGGAAGTTCTTGTAGAGGAATCTAACGTACAGCCAGTAAACAGCCCAGTCACCGTAAGTCTCATTTTCTAAGCTAGAAAGAACTTGAGAAAATAATTGTTCTCCTTGACCCGCCAAATGTTTGTTGCTCAGTCCTTTAATTTCTTCCCTCTCTAATTTTCCTTTTAAAGGTGTGTGGCGACATTCATGGCCAATTCCACGATCTCATAAAACTGTTCAAAGAAGGTGGTCAAGTCCCCACGACGAACTACATATTCATGGGTGATTTCGTTGATCGTGGCTACAATTCCCTGGAAGTCTTCACCTTGCTCATGCTCTTAAAAGCCCGCTACCCTGCCCACGTTACCCTCCTTCGAGGCAACCACGAATCCCGCCAAATCACACAAGTTTACGGTTTCTACGACGAATGTCAACGCAAATATGGCAACGCAAACGCTTGGCGATACTGCACAGAGGTTTTTGATTTCCTCACTTTATCTGCCTTGATTGACGGTAGAGTTCTTTGTGTACACGGTGGGTTATCCCCAGACTTACGGACCCTGGATCAAATACGAGTAATTGACAGATTATGTGAAATACCACACGAAGGACCATTTTGTGACCTCATGTGGTCAGATCCAGAGGATATAGACACATGGGCGGTATCCCCTCGAGGCGCCGGATGGCTTTTTGGCGCCCGGGTGGCTTCAGAATTTAATGCTGTCAACGGATTGGAGTTGATTTGTAGAGCACATCAACTTGTACAAGAGGGATTAAAGTATATGTTCCCTGATAGATCGTTAGTTACTGTATGGTCGGCACCTAATTACTGCTATAGATGTGGAAATGTCGCCTCAATGTTGTGTTTTGATTCGAATTTGGATAGAGAGGTCAAGTATTTCACAGAAACGGAAGAGAATTCGACGATGATGGCACCGAGAGCAGCAGTACCGTATTTCTTATAACATAAAAAGGAGGTTAAATTAGTGGGGAAAGAAAGCTAGAAGAAGAAATTGACTAAAAATGTCGGTATTGGCCAGGGATCACCGGAAGCTAATCACCTTGGAGAATGTGATTTCTTTTGCGATGTGTAATTATGTGTGTAAAGTTTTAGTTTGCTTACTTAGGAAAAGTCATTGTAAGCAGTCAAAATAGATGCAGCAGTCAAGTCAGAAGTAGGTAGATGCGAGTACATTAATACAGAAGTATGATCCGGTAGCGGAAAGATGAAAAAAAATGAAAAAAATAAAAATCGATGAAGGTGGTTGATTTCATTGTTCTTCGTTTTCTACTTGTTGTTGCTTTTTTGTAGGTAGTTCTTCTTGTTGCACTGGATTCTTCTTGAGCATACGAGCTACTGCTACTGCTGCTGGGATCTTCTGAGGGATTACGTCTGTCAAAGGTGAAAAGAAGATCAGGCAAGGAAAAACAAAAAAAAATGAAGCGTAGTACAGTGCACCTGATATTTCTACTAGTAGCTTAATTAAATTTGACCCTGCTTTAAGATTAACAGCTTACCGTCTAGAAAGTCATATCCCGTGTACTCTTCTACCGCTCCGGCTGCAGATAAAATTAATTCAAGAAGGAAAAAAAAGAAAAAAAGGGATATATGGGGCGATGTTTTCATATTGAAAGCGAAGAAAATGTCCAACTCAATGCCGTCTTTCCTTACCAACATCTTTATAATCTAGGGTATCTCTACTTTCATCGAACATGACGCGAGCGCCACGCTGTGTGAGATCAGCCACCAGTAATTCCTGCAAGGGATAGATATCAAAGGGTGGCGGTAAGAGCCGGAACGGCGATGAGTTCACACTTTTCTGTGCGTTACGAGCGAGTTGATTATTTTCCTTAACAGGACGCATACAAATATGTCTTACAGTTGCTTTGGCTACGGCGAAGCATGCTTCAGTTGAGATTGATTTCACTTCAACGTCCTGTTTGATCATGCTCTTGATCCGGTTCACACTCAGCTCCTGCACGAAGGATATACATTTGAATGCCATGCACAGCAATTGGGTTCTTTCTTGACAGCATTATAAAACTTACCAAAGCTGCAGCAGATTTGTTTTCGGCTTCAGGGCCACCATGAGGACTGGATTCTGTAGGGATGGCAGACATTTGGGGTGCTAACTACAGTGATGCGCACGTCTAGCAGATGTATTTTAACTTCTTGGTTGCGAGTAAAGAATCAATTTTCGAAGCAAGCGCTTGAATACCAATTCTTAAGTCTATTTTAAAAATGGTGGAAAATGGTGTAGCTATTTTGATATGAAAAAAGAGTACTTTATACTATTTAATGATTTGAAATTATTCTTAAAAATTACGAGATCTCAGACATAACCTGCGAGATGCTCAAGTATAGAGATCTTATCAAACATTGCGTTTGATCACTTCTCGAAAACTTTAATGGAGGAACCCAAACCGTGGCGCAAAGCCCTCTGGTGTCCACAATACTACCCTGACAATCACACCGATGAAAATTTTCTCGAAAGCTTAGTCATCAACGCAGACGTTGTGCAGCGAAGCTATAAAAGAGTTGTTTGGGCGTCGCTCGCCATCGACCAGCAAGTGTGCTTAACTTCTATCGTTGCTTGTGTAGCTTACCACCTCTACCAAGGCACAATGACTGCACACACTGTATTTCTATGGGAAACTGGGCTATTTCTAGGAGGGGCTAGTCTCCTCACTATCTTATCTAGAACACAAGAGATGCAAACGAATGCGCCACTCCCACCACTGCTGCCCCGACTCTTTCAGCATGGAGCTTCTACTACTGTTTTAGTAGCCCTAACTGCAGTTCTATCTCCTGTATATGCGACTTTGACAGCATCTATTAGCCCTGATACTGTAGTTGCATCTGCTGCAGCGCTATTATTAGCTCATCTCTACTTACATGACTATAAACAGCCACCTGGTAGTGGCGGCGGTGGGAGCATCAGTGATGATATTGTTGTTATTGATGGATATTCTGGGCCTAGTTTGCGTGGGAGTTTAGGTTTAGCATGTGCCATGTGTTCTTCAGTACTCATGGCAAGCCAGCTACGGCGACTAGAAGACGTATTCGCTTTGGTAAGAACCGTTTTTTTGTTTTCTTTTTCATCTTGCGGTTGACTAAAAAAATTTTTAAATTCAGTTTCCTCCTTTCTATTTCTTTCCTATTATTTCACAGATGGTGCTTTCATTGGAAGTTTACATATTAGGCCCTTCTGTACAATACACACTCATCCAGTCAGCTCCTGCTGTGCATGCTATGGTCCTTGCTGCTTTGATTTTCACAGCGGTGCATTTAATTTCTTCTTCATCTGTCGTGCTCACGTCATTACTGCTGTGTACCTTGGGCTGTATTACATTATTATGCCCTATGTGGTTGGTAAGAATACATAAATTCAAAGCGAAGATTAATGGACCTTGGGACCAGGCAGCGCCTGACCTCGGCTCGTTTAGAGTTGCAGCAGCTGAAGAAGATGGGGAGCAGTGATACTAGAGAATAATCTTATTTTTTGCAATGTTTAAATATAGAAATGCTCTACAAAATGTTATTTATGCTATACTTATGTAATTGTAACTAATCTTCTATCTAGGGGGGAAGTAAATGAGGTATCCCGCGTAACATTAGCCAGCAAACTTGTTTTTCTACTGAGTAAATTACTCCACAGAGGTTTCTTTTCTCCCATCAGATCCAAAGCCATGGGTCTTCTACCCTGACCCTGTATTGCAGCACTCCCGGAATGTTCTCAAACTTTCTCTCTACTACTCTAAATTTGTTTGTTTCCGGGTCCAACTTCAGCGTAACAAGCAATTCTTGACAAGTGACTCGAGATGGGCGGCTTCCGTGAAATATCCTGGCAAGCTCTTCAGAGTCTGGATCTGCTCGATAACGCAAAGTAAAACTGACGGCTGGACTTACTGTATCCATTTCAACAGAATAAACTTTGGAAAAACCGCATGTTAATAAAGCTGCTTGGTGAAGAGCCCTGTCCCCTTGGGTCTCATATTTCTTTTTTGTTATATTTCGCCAGTGATCGTGGAAGCCGCCACCAGGTCTTTGCTCGACCTCTTCAAAGACTTCCTTTGACTCTGTGCCTTCAACATTGGACATCGGAGCTGGACCATTTATCTGTATATTGTCGCTGTCTTGTTGTATTTGTGTAAACCTGTCTATTACTGTCGTCATCCTCACCATTAATTCCAACATTGTTGCCATCATCATGACCATCACCACCAACGCTACCATCATCAATATATTCAACATTATTCTCGTCACACAGCCTTGATTCCAATGTATTAAGTGAATACATACAATAGAAAGGACTGGTAAGCTTTTACGACGCCATAATAAGACTAGAATATTCATTCTTGGGGCTCCGTTGGTCAACTCGGGTTATCTTTACCTTGGGGACTGCCAGCGACAGGCTCTGTTTGACTATATATTTTTGTTGCAAGCTCCATCGAAGCACAAGCTTTCTATTTCTTACATTCTTAATCTAAAAGTAAGCCATCGAGATCAATTAAGACCGTTTTTTAGTGAAATGATTCCCACTTGCCCACCACCATTGCAGAGCAAAGATTGGTTTGAAAAGGGCGGGGGGGGGGGCGGGGGGGAATATGCTCTTGGCGCTCTCTCCGCGCCTGGCAGCAGTGGTGCTGGTGTTAAAAGAGAGGAAATGGTTATGCAATCTTTGAATAGTTTTTTTCTATTCTTCTACATCATTAAGACGATCAAATAGTTTCTGGAGTCTGTAAGGAGGGAGTTGTGGGGAAGCCTTGTAGGCAAAGCAGGTCACAATGATATATAAAAAGGTGACAAGACATATGAAAAGGCAGAATATATAGTAGCTACTATATCCAACACGGAAATAGAAAGGATCCAGGGTCAAGATATTAATATTATCGCATTCCTCCCTCCTTTGAGAAACGATGCCTCCGGGCGGCGGCACCAAATTAGTTTAATAGAGAAAGGGTAAGGGAACCAGATACAACCACAACTAGGAGTTTAATTCGTAATCAATTAATTCAGTAGTCAAAATAGAAGTAAATGCTTTTGACAGGACATATATGCGATTCTATGGGTGCGGGTAGACGCTCAGGCAAAATTTGTTCAACTTTCTTTCCGCCAGCTGACTTGGCTTTGACCTTCCTTCGCAAACCACACCTGCCCTTTTATTACTTGGATTCCAGTCAGACACACCATTACAAGTTAAACAATATTGGAAACGGCAAAAATTCTTTACGACCACAATGGGGCAAACATAAATTTTAAATCAGCAAAAAAACCTGTCGCCGGCCTCCACGGGGACAAATCACGAGATGGGGGTCTATAGCCTGGATCCCCATCACCCCCAACCTTATCTTCAGGATAAGATAAGTTGTACAGACGAGGAATATCAATGCTATGCGTTAGAAATCGAGGCTTATTTCTGTGAAGATGTTTTGTTGTAGCGTTGGGAATAGCGATGTTGTACCCGCGTCGCCAACAGTCAGCAAGACGATCCTCGTAGTTAAGGCTAAATTTATAATTGGGATTTGCCACATTCATTCTAGAACATGCAGCTCGGATACCTCGCAGCGTAGCTACCACTCGACTGCCGTCATATGCCCAGCAATAGCTATCAATATCAAACGAATGGAGCAGCTGCGCAAGACTGAGTGGAGGGAAAGGGTCTAGAGTAAAACTCCCCATATCTAACCGATCCGGTTTATAATCAGGGAAAATGTTAATAGCAGGCATTCCTTTAATCACAATACGAAACTTTTCAGGAAATTGTTCAACTGCCGGGGGCGTTTCAAAAAGTCCGCTTTCTTCTTCGGAGCAACAGAGCAGAATCCCATCTACAATATCTGTAGCAAGTTTTATACGCTCTTCTTCAAAATCAAAATCACCATGCACGTAGACATCGAGATCCTCTACGCTGAAATAATCTGGAAGTTCCAGAATTTCCCAATCCTTCTCATTATCGTGATCGCTTGGAGGCAGTTGTAAAAGAGAAAGAATGAAATGCCCAGCAAGAGAAGCGTGGGTGAAATCCATACGACGGAATATTCCTTTTGTAACAGTATTTAAAAGATTTCTGTGGATAGCAGGCAACCAGGGAGGAAATGGAAGAGAGTATTATTATTAGGAAAAGAGGGAGGAACGGAAATCAAAAATTAACAAGCATCAATAGCTGTAAATAGTTTTTTGCCGTACCTAAAGCTCTCTTGGTCTCGCCACTCAAAAGGGGGACCCAACCCCGTAGTATCGCTTTGAAAGAACACAACACGATTTCTATATCCAAATTCCATCTCTATCGGCTCATTTCCATAATAACGGATCCAAGGAAAGGGCAGCACCGCCAATTTATCTTTAATATCCCAAAAATCAAACAGCGCGTTTTCCGGCTTCTCAGCCAACTCTCTTTTTATTTTTTCCTTATTGAAAGTCGTTGTCCTGCTGTACCGAATTGTCAGATTCACCTCTTCGTTTGGTTTTAACAGTCGATTCCACAGATTATTGCTATTTAAATTAAAGGGGTAAGAAATACATGGTGCGGCCTTGATGGCCATGAATTTACAATTTTCAAGGTAAGCAAAAAGGCGTCTGATATGTTCCTCTGGAGGTGGTGGATTTTTTTGATCCTCCCAAGGGTTGAAGGCGAGAAGTTATTGATTTCGTAGTTCACCCATTGATTGGGATCTATTACCTTGACGAAAGGATTAAAAAGAATAAATTAAAAGGGATGTGGAATTTGATCAAATTTTTTAATTGTAACTTGTTTGAACGGTCAAACTGCTTTTGACTTTTTAATTAATTTTGACCACTTTCTTTCTTATGCGCTCTATTGGCGGGCTTTCTATATGGTTTACAATTGATCTGAACATACCTACATCACTTATTAACCGACTCGACCACCAGTAGCCTCCTAATCAAACCAAAATTTGCTTTTCACAACAGAAATTAGAAATACTGGTATTGCTCTAAAACCCTCTCCGGCCTCCGCGTACTTGATTCTGCAGCCAGAATAAAATAAATAATTCATTACCTCCTCCAATTGAATCCTCATTTTCTAAATCAACGCTATACTTTCTCTCTCATATATCTACGTCTGCTTACCTCTGTATTTTGGTTTGGAAACATTCTGCCAACCGCCTCGGCCACCCCGCCCAATGCTCTTTGAATGTTATATCTAATATCAGGTGGGAGAGGGCTGAGCAGTTTTTCTACAAATCCAGACCATGGCTGCATCATTTAGAACAAATTTGGAAGGTTTAATTAGGCATAAATGGGTTACGATATTTGCAAAATGAAAAGTGTGGGGGTTACCGCAATTGGCGATGAATAGATTAACCTTACATGACTCTGGATAGTTTGAACTTCTTGTTTTCGTCCAGTTTTCTGAACATCTCCCGTACCCTGGAATGATTTCTTTCCTTTGTTTGCCTCTTTGCTGCTGTGACTTAATTTGAAGCTAGTTGATTTTTGTGATCGTGGAAGAATTGCAGACATTGTAAACTAGTATGCAAGTAGGTTTGGATGCTTTGAAACTTAGGTAGTTACGCAGAGAGTAGGTACAAGTTTTCGAAAGTAAGATTAAGAATTGAAAGTGAGTTTTGACGCATGAAGAAAGCCTACTGTTTCAGGCTCAGCACTCCACGCCGGTTTTCAAATTTTTGCTCTCTATTTTAATTATTCACGATCCCTTAAGTCACCCTGTTGGGGTTAATTTGTTTTGTTTTAATTTACACATTTAATCCTGTCAATATCCAAAATAGTAACATTAACACCTACTTAAGAAGCTTCCACGACCTCTCCAGCCTTGGCCTTCACTCCCACATTCCCTCCAACAGCAGTCAGCTCCTCCGCCCACTTCCCAGCAGCCTTTTGAAGTTCTTCTCCTTGCAGCTCCCCAAAGTTTTCACCTGCAAACTGCACCAAAGCTTCACGTAAGGCAGCAGCAACATCACCTTTCCTCTTTTTTCCACCATTGGTAGCATTATTTTTTCCTGCCTCGGTGTTTGCAGGCAAGTACGCCTCCAGCTCAGCTGCTTTCTTTTTCGCTGCCTCGACAACTTCGGGAGGGAATCTCGCAAACTCTGCTACATGAATACCTAAACTCTGATCACAAGACCCTTCTTTGACTTCATATAACATGGTCAACCCACCTGCGTCAGCGTCAATCGCAGACTTCACGTGTAAATTTTTCACCCCACCAGGGCCTTGCAGAGCAGTAAGCTCATGGAAATGCGTCGCAAACATGGTAGAAGCACCTATTTCAGTCATAAGATGTTCACTTATAGCCCAGGCAAGGCCCATACCATCCCAAGTAGAGGTGCCTCGACCCAGCTCGTCGATAATAACAAGGGAAGCAGGGGTAGCGCCTTTTAAAATCGCAGATGTTTCGAGCATTTCTGCCATAAACGTAGATACTCCGCGCATTTGACAGTCACCAGCACCGACACGGGCGAATACTGCATCTCGAACAGCGATTTTGGCGCTATCACAGGGGACAAAACTGCCAATTTGGGCTAAAACTACACACACGCCGACTTGGCGAACAAAAGTAGACTTGCCTCCCATATTTGGCCCTGTAATGAGCTGAAACCAAGAATCACCTCGTTTCATTATAGCATCGTTAGCGATAAAGTCCACGCCATCTTGCGCTTCAACACAAGGATGCCTACACGCGATAAACTCGAGTTCTCCAGCATCCCGCGCGAGCATCTCAGGGCGGACATAAGGTCTAGGAGCAGAGACCGCAACGTCTGCAAAGCCGCAGAGGACATCCAGCTCAGCTAAAAGCACACCTACACGCTGCCAGACTTCAGCAAAAGTCGCAGCAACACCGACGACTTGCGCTACAAGTGCGCTCTGCCTACTATCATACTCTCCAGAAAGTTTTTGTAACTTTTCTGCAGCAGAACGTAAAGCACGATTTGTGAACTTCATACCATCTTTCCTGGTTTCTAACTCGAAATACCGCGCTTGTAGTTTTTTGCGAACGACACGTTCTTCTTTCGCTGTGATACGCAAGCAACGGAGCCTTTGATTTGCTTGCTTATGCCACTCGAGCTTAATAGTTTTATCGAGCACCAAGCCCAAGTCTGAAGCAGCTTCTTCAGCAAGCTGTTGAATTTCGCTTTCTACTTCGATTTTCCGTGTTTGCAGCTCTTCAAGACCTTCATCGTAGCTCGCAGCAATGAGGTATTCGTCAGGGATACGATCTAAATCCACTGCAGCTTCGAGAAGTTCTTCGAATTTGGTCAAGTGGTCAGCATCGTGCGCTTCAGCCAAAGGAGTAGCAAAACGGGATTCTAACGCCGCAGCATGGAGGCCAGCGTGCGCCCTTAAAGCAGCTTCGATCATAGGTAAACGAGAAGAAGCACGGTATAGCTGGCAAAGATCTTGCAAAGTTGCAGCTTTCCTCTCAAGTTTCGAGGTCAAGCGCTCAATATCTGGCAAGCCACGTAAGTGCAATCCTGCGAGATCTGCACGTAAGGAGGCATCAGAAACAAAGGCTTCTACCACATCATGCCGCTTAGAGATCTCTACAGGGTCTAATAAAGGTTGCTTCAACCAAGATTTTAACAAGCGTTTTCCCATAGCTGTTTTTCCTCTGTTTAAAAGACCATATAAACTGAACGAATCAGTTGCGTCGTCACGGCCACGCAAGATGTTTAACGCACGCTGTGCAGCAGCGTCAATACGCATGAATTTTCCGGTGGAAAACACTTCTAAATTAAATTTCCCATGAGAGGTGTCATCAGAGAGTACCTCAGAAAAGCCGATAACCCCAGCCAGAGCAGAAGACGCCAAATTTTTATCTAAAATAGGACGGTGAGATTCGACACTATCGGGCCCACCTTTGAGAAGACGGCCGAGATCTTGGGGGAGGGATTTTGGGGAGAAGAAAGGCCGGGGACGCTCAGAGGGCATGGTATTACAACGAGATAAAACATCAGCTAAACGAGCTCTATCTGCAGCAGAAACACCACCCCCAGATTTCCCACCATCAGCAGTATTATCTCCACTCCCATTATCAGCAGCAACGGTAGTATTAGAGCTAGGTAACAGGTCTTTTGGTAATACCGCCTCCCGGGCACCTAGCTGTGATAATGCTGTCTCCAATTGACAGAAATGCTCATCATCTGGGAATTCACAAGCACCCAACCTACGTGACGATGTATCACAAAAAGCTAATCCTACTGTACGGACGCTTTCCACCTGGCCCAGGGAGATACCAACAATTATAGGAGAGTCTGACAAATCACCGGCTTTTGAAAGATCAGCTTCAAAATCACGCCAGAGCCCAGGAGAACCGCGTTTGATACATTTCCAAGACGATCCAGCGCCTTCGTAGACTTCTACGGCGTGTTCTCCACGCTCGACAAGGAGTTCTTTAAGGATGCCAGGGAAGAGGTTGTAGGAGACGGTGATGCCAGGGAGGCCGGTTTCACGAGGGCCGATGTAAGAGACTTGGGCCGTACTACGATACAGATGGCGAGCTACCATAAAGGCAGGCTCGCCATGGACGGAGAAACATGTCTTGCGATCGAAGAAACGGACCGTTTGTGTATCCTGAAAACCAAGCAATTTTTAAAAAATTATTTGAAATTGATCCTTGCAGGAAAATAAGAAATTGAGCAAACGTAAGAGGGGTTTACCTCTGGTAGTTTACGGTACCATGCACGGAATGAGTCCAGCCCAGCGGCGTCCAGCTCCAACTTAGGTGCGCCTTGTTGGCTCATGATTGATCGAGAAATTGAAAGCCGATCAAGCTACTAGACTGCCGATTACCCTTTGCTTATATGAATACTAATTATAAATTATAGAGATACTTGCATACTACGTTTTAAAGGCGATACAAAAATTTAAATTTTCAGTTGAAGAGGTTTAAACTGAAGCCCGCAGAGCCAGAATTGTAGAGAGCATATAACACATTTAACAAGTAAATATTCTTTTTATATTTTCGGCAGCAATGTACATCACTCATGTGCTACATAATGCCCCAGCGCCTATATAGCTCACCACACATTCGGGATTGAAAATTAATTCAAGTGCTCCGCTATTGGCGACAGGTCGCCGGCGCCTCAACAGCGACAAGACTTGACCGCTAAAAGACACAATTTCCTGCAATTCAGGCTTAATTTAACTGCTTCAGTGAGTATAATGAGTGGCAATCAACGCAAATCCATCAAATCTAGAGCCTCTCCAGCCTGGAAAGACAAAGTAATTCCCATAATTATTTCCCAATTTGCCATTCATGTCCATTCTAGCCTATATTTTTGCTCTTAAAGTTCTCCACAAATTTACTAGTATTCTTCTATTACCGTTTGCAGCTACGAGAGGAATGTTTCCAACGTTTAGACGCAGCTCGCTCCCAACTCCTTGAGGCCGCTCGCAAGGCCCGCACTGGTGGAACTCCAGGCGTCCAAGACGCTCTACGGTCTATTATTTCCGACTCTTCAGCGCACCTAACTACAGAAACAATAAAACCCCTCCTAGGAACCCCAATAAGCGTAGCAAGGGCAGCCCTATCGACTTCTTCTTTTCCACCTAATGGATCTCCCGCTCCTGCCTCGAGTGCTGCAGCTGCTGCCAACGGAAGCAGCTCTAGTAATGGTAATAATACCGCGGCAACAACCCTAGCACCTACTGTGGAAGACACACTACTAGAAGATGCCCCTCCCCCATCAACACGTTTCCTACTATCTCCACCTAAAGCGCAACAGCAGCCCCCGGAATTCTCTCAGCTCTCGCCCGGAGAGTATGAAGATTTGATGAGATCTCTCGAAGCTTCGCTTTATGAAGATATGCTACAAGATGAAGCAGATTATTTAGATTCACTAGAACAGCAAGATATAGATGATATGGTGGAAGCGCATTTAGGTAGAATGGCTCTTGGAGGTAATGGAGGAGGAACGAATGAAAAAAAAGGCGGTGAGGAGGACGAAGACGAAGACGAGAACAATGTGTTGTGTCCTCTATGTCAAGATGCGTGGTTGATACAAAGGAAAGGGGTTATTTTATGTCCTAGGAGACATTTACGGTTAGATACAGCGTTAGAAGGGTTGCAGTTGAAGGATTTAAGAAGGAGGCTAGCTGCAGTGCTTGAAGACCATAGTGCGGGCGGTGGAGGTGGTGAAGGGCACCAGAGGTGTCTTGGGAGAGTCGTGTTTGAGCAAGCGGGCGCGCCAGGTGTAAATTCGTTAGTGATGCGATGTGATACATGTGGTGCTCTAGAAATAGTGATGTAAGTAGTGATTTTCATAAGAAAGGAGAGTTGGGGCAGCGTAGCTGCAGCAGGGGACCTGTTTGGGGCTTTAAAAAAAAACAAGAAATTATTTGTAAAATTATATATGCAACAATATGCCAATTCCAATGCAATTGGGTGAAAAGCCAGGCTTGGTCGTCACAGCCTTTGGCAAGACGACGGCGAGGCCATGCAAGTCATCGTGGCATACAGCGTCTACTAGCCGCAGAGAAAACAGGACAGCGGTGCATTCGACAAAGCGCATTGTTTGCGATACTGCATCTGCAGCTACGAAGAAGCGTCAAAGCTTGAAGAAGGATAAACCTCCACCTCTTCCTACCGTGAGTAGATTTGCATCTTTGATTGTTAATGTTATTCTATGCGTTCGACTCTATTCAACCTATAAAATAGTTTTCAAAAGTCCTAATAACCTTGATTACAATTCTATATTGCCACATTGCAGCCTCAATCCCACCAACAGACTGTGCAACGTTCTTTCACCCTCGGAGGCGTCGGCCTACACACAGGCGAGTACTCCTTTGTCTGTGTCCGCCCCGCCCTCGCTGGTGAAGGCAGATACTTTGTCCGTGTATCCCCCGGAACTAACGCTCCTGATTTCCGCCCAGAAACGCCTCAGCTTATCCATCACTCTGAACTCGACATCGAACGAGGCGCCGAAGATGGCGTCAGTGATGACGATCGTGGCCAACTTTATTTACAATATTTAGAGGCAGTAGATAATAAACGATTCAGTGGAAATTTCGGAGATTATATTAAAGATCGGTATGGAGACCCTACAGACAGCTTCTGGATGGATTTAATGGCCCAAGGCCCACCAGAGGATGCCACAGCTCGTGTTGAGGAAGGAATTACTGCATCTGTTGATTATGCAGAGTCGTATCTAGGTGCTGCAACCATGCTCAGTAATGAAACGTACATGGTATTATCGCCAGAAGCGTTATTAAGTGCTTTGGAAGCGTGCGGAGTAGATAACGCAAGAATTGAAATAGAAGGTGGTGGTGACATTGACGCTGATGGAGATGTAATTGGGAATGTTAGTCCGTTGTTAGAAGTCCCTGTAGTTGACGGATCTGCTCTTGGGTGGGTTCTTGAGATACAGAAAGCCGGTCTTCGTGATGCCATGCCTAGTAGTGGTGGTAGTAGCTCTAATGACACCGCTCGAATGGCAAATGCTCCTCAAGAGATGATTACAGTGACCAAAGGAGATTCTTTTATTTCTTTCTACCCCGGTTTGACGCCAAAAATCACAGCAGGAGTAGATTTCTCAGGTGAAGCTGATATTGTAGGCAAACAATGGTTTACTTGGAGTCCCGCAGAAACTTCTTCAATTGATAATTTTGATAAACATTATAGATGGGAAATTGCGCCCGCGAGGACAGTTTTACCTTCCATATCCGCTGCTGAGGATATGTATGCTTCGGGTTTACTCCGTGCTGGCCCAGATGATTGCTGTCTGGTAGGCAATGGAGATAGCTGGTACGACCCTGCTCTGGAAAGGTTCCCACAAGAGGAAGCTGCAAGAAAAGCCGTCGCTGATCTTGTAGGAAATCTTGCCTTATCTGCAAAATCTGGGTGGAGAGGGATGCCTCAGGGACATGTTGTAGCGTATAAAGCATCGACAGACTTGCAACTGCAGTTTGCAAAGGCGATGAATGCAAAGGCCGGGGAATGGGCGTATGCAAACGCCGACTGTTAAGGAACAAGAACGGAATGTGAATTCATCTCTAGACTTGATTTAGATGTTTAGGTTTCTTGAATATATACATGACTAATGATTGTCTAATCTTGGTAATAATGTAAGGATACGTTTGCTTTCAGAGAGAGAGAGAAAAAGGGCTTAGAAGGAGCTGATTAGCAGTGGCAGAGGAAAGAGCACTGGGCTGGTCAAAACTTTCATTATTTCATCAAAATACCTCAGCTAGATTTTATTTTAAATTTCAATCAATATCAAAAATGGAGAAGAATCCTTGGTATAGGAACGTGCAAGGCCCTTATTTGCAGTGGAAGGGCCCTGTTGGGATCAAGGAAGATGGAGGAGGTTGCACAAGAGCACAGGGCAAAGTAGGCAATATGGTTATTCACCGTGCAGCTTTCAACCGCAACAAGGATGGTAAGTTATAAATCATAGATTTATTTGGTTGAAAGCGCGTTATGTCCTCGGTTATTAAAGTCAACGCATCTCTTTGACTTTTTTGCAGCAATCATGAAGGCTGTAGACAACGGCGAAGATGTGAACGAGGTCGAAGGTGCCGGTAACACTCCCCTTCATTGCGCTGCATACGAGGGGTGGCTTGAAGGGTGCGAGCTTCTCCTCAACCTCGGTGCCAAGCTCAATGCCAGTAATAATGCTGGAGACAGGCCTTGGCACTGGGCTAAGAATATGGGCCATACAGAAGTTATGGAATTCCTAGAAAAGGTAAGGTTTCTTTGTTTCTATAGGAAAAAGTAAACACTTCATGTCCTTTAGCACCAAAATTTCCATCTTAATTCTCCCCGCTCACCGTCTCCAAGCCTCTCTACCTATTTTGCAGGCCGGCGCTTCCCGCGACAATGGTCAAGTCCTTGTCCAGGACCACGTCCCCAAGGTCAAAGATTTCTTCCAGAAAGAATGCTGGGCCCATCACCCTAAACCTCATGCGGACTATATGGAGTGGAGAACAAAACAAGATGAGGCATTGGACGCCGAAAGGAAGAAACTCATCCCTGGCATGTAAATACTAAAAAAGATTGAGCTGTCGTTCTTGTTGCTGTTGCTAGGTTGACTATTGATCATTACATTGCGTCAAGTCAGAAAGAAGATGTGTAGGTTATATACTTTCTTTTATTTTTCTAGGCTTCTTCTTCCCCATGAACTTTCGGCAGCCAACATTCTGGAAGGAAGACAATAAAAAAAAGTTTTTTTCTATATAATATAATTTTGTTTGCTGGCCCCCCCATACAGAAAAGATGGTGGGTGTGTTAATGTACCTATAAATCGTTGGCTAGGAATCATCTAGAAATGTAAAAAGAAACGCCGGTAGTGAAACCAAAATAAAAAAAAGCAGAAGAAAGAACACTCGGCCCGTATTTTTATTTTATTTTAACCAACCCGGTAGCTATAAGGTGGTAGTGGAAACAGATTAGACATAAATTTGATTACGTATTAAGTTACTGCCCCATAGATCCTCTCGGTGGCGTTGCTGGCCGCTGTCCCATCGCTCCATATACAAACCTTGGCTTCTTTTCCGCGGGTTTCAATATTTGAAAAGAACACATTAAAGTTTCATCCACGCTCATCATGGCACCCGCATTATCGAATTCACCGCAATAGTTAGGTGCAGAAAATATAGTAACTAATTGGCGACGGGCAAAGAATTCATATCCATCCTCAACTACTTGATGCGCGCGGCATACCAGATCTAAATCATGCTTTGCTAGGAAATCTGTGACGGTGTCAGCACCAAATGTGTAAGAGACGCCTCGATCATTTTCACCCCAACCAACAGTCTCCTTTTCAGGGTCTGCCCAGAGAAGATCGCAGAGTAAACCTACATCTGGGACGTCACAAGGACGTGGGATGCGTTTTATTTGATCCAAAGCTTTTAATTCTGGGGAAAGGCCTCCGTGCATGCAAAGGATTTTTTCATCAATGAGGGCGCAGACAGGTAAGCAGTTGAAACAATCTGTGAATGTCTTCCAAAGCCGGATGTTGTATCTACGTTTGCATTCGTCGTAGAATCCGTAAATGCGGTTGATAGAAGCGCATTCGTGGTTTCCACGAAGTAAGAAGAAATTCTCGGGGTACTTGATTTTGTATGCAAGAAGCAAGCAAATCGTTTCCAGGCTCTGTTTTCCACGATCGACGTAATCTCCTAGGAAAAGGTAATTGGCTTCTGGAGGGAAACCGCCGTATTCGAACAGCCTGAGTAGATCAGAGTACTGGCCATGGATGTCGCCGCAAATTTTAATTGGGGCTTCTAATTCGAGCAGATTTGGCTGGCTCATGAAAATTTCCTTTGCTGTCAAGCATAGTTGTCTAATCTGTAAAATTGTAACAATTAACAACAACAAAATTAGTAAAACAAATTGGTATAATAATTAGTTGGGAAATTGGCCAGAAGGGAGATTTGTTGGCAGCAACAGGGTTGAAGCACCATGATCGTCCCGTAAAATACTCTTAAAAAATATAATTCTCTTACCTCTGACTCTGACAAGGCTACAAGCTTGCCAGGACGGGAGCTGCGGCCATCGAGCAGCCTGTCTATAATATCATCTAACAACGCTTCGTCCTGAACACAGAAAATGAGCAAACAGTAAGTCTCAAATAATAATTGAGATAAATTAGCAGGCCCCAAACATGATCAAACGCTCACCATGTTGCCGCCCTGAGTCTTGTTATCAAATTATTTCTTTTAATCCGCTCGCATTGCGGAGAGGCGGCCAGGAATAAGTCAAAAATGACGACCAGACCTCTATAATATGCAACACGGCAGCAAGCTTAGCAACTCGATGCATGCATTTAGGCGCATTTAATAAAATGACTTTCACCGGGGTCGATACATACAGACGTTCAAAACGAATTTGAACACTTCAATTCGTGGTTCTGTCCACCAGCTGGGCACCCCAAGCTCACTGACTGTTTCTATTTTCATTAAATTCTCATCAGCAGCAGCACTATGGAAGTGATGTATTGCCATTTATTCAATTTGCCAGCCACTTTGGCACCACATTTTTTTTCTTCTTAAGGCAAAAGTATTTACAGATAGCCTCATGAGACGTCAACGTTGACGAATAAAATAAATAAAGAACCAAGGGAGAAGAGAAATACTAAAGCAAGTCTAGTGTTGTTCATTCTTATGTATTTAATAAAAGTAACGAGCCTAGGAGGAAAAAAGATAGGCGAGGAAGGAAAGGAATCCGCTTAAAAACAATTAAAAAAATAAAAGCCGAGAGAAAAAGCGTTCTTGCTTTTTTTTCACTTGAGCTTATAGTAATAAGAAATCGACTATTAAATTAATTCAGCTCAAGTTCAGTGAGTCTCCGAGACTCATGTTGACTTGTATCTTCAGTAGACACTCCATTTGAGTACGCCATGTCGCCACCATAAACACGCTCACCAGTATTTTTTGCGTTCTTACCACCAACCTCGAGAATATTTTGAGAAGAGCCCCCTAAATTCTTTCTTAATCTCCAATTAATCACCTCCATGACCAACCCTAGAGCCACAATACATCCCAAAACAGCGGTGTAGGCAGCCCATGCCCACGTTCCCAACTCAGCTACGTTTATTATCCCGTAATAGATATTGGCAATGGCTAGGATCACTGCAGTACGGCCAATCCATGCGTGACCAAAAAACCAAATCTGTCTATATTTATGGTCCTTTGCAGGACGTAATTTATTAATCACAGCAAACATTTGGACTAATCCTAACACTGTGCATGAAATGCCGAGGTCGCGGTGTACAGGCTTGTTAGTTTCCCACCCGTTGTTTGCTTGAAAGCCCAGAATTAAAGCAACGATGGCAAGAATAAAACCCAATATAGCCACTGCACGATGGATAGCAAACCATTTCCCGGTATGTGGTTTAAAATACCGGGCCATGATGATAGCCATGGGAATTAATACACCCCAAGAAATGGTTGCGAGCCACATATGAGCGTCTTGTAAAGAGCTACTTTGCGAGATGACGGTCGGAATTTCACCGCCACCTCCAGGGAGGCCATTAAGCAAATCCAAGTATCCAGAAGCGTCATTTGCAGCAGTATGGCTAATTAAAGCTCCTGAAGACGTGATCGGTCCAGCAGCGTAGATCAAAGGATAGGCAGAAGCAGGGAAAGCAGCAGAAGCCTGGAAAAGGCGGCGGCGACGACGACGGCCTGTAGAGGGAGCAGCAGTGCCTGGCAATTTCATCTTCCAAGAGCCATAGATGACACCATCCGCAGCAGATGCTTTAAAATCAGACATATTCATTCTATTATCAGTCAAAACATCAGAATTATCTGTTCCGCTCATATAATATTCTTTTATTGATGCTCCAGTCGGACAAGAAGAACAGGCTTGCAAGATGGCAGCTCCAGCGTTGGTCATTCGCCCTGGTCTGCTAGGGAACCCAACAGAAACGTATCCAGTGGATGTAGCTTGCATTGCCATGGATAATATTGACGATTTTGAGTCTAAAGGATCTGATTCGAAGCTATAGTACACTTGGAAATTGGAACCCACTTGAACAGGGTAGCATGCTTCGTAGGATCTTTCTTCTCCAGCGATAGTGACCGAGCATGCAGCCGTAGAAGTACTCGTAGAGGATGAAGGAGAAGGGCTTGGGGTGGTGGTAGGAGTGGTTATTGCAGGAGGGATTGTAGGGGAAGCTACCTCAAGATCATCATCGCCAATTTTTTCATTTTCTTCTTCTTCTTCTTCTTCAAGCTTTTCTTCATCTGTTTCAACAACAGGAGCAGCCTCAGGTACACTGCTACTATTATTAGTACCGCTATCACCAGCACCATTACTAATTATACTCGTATCTATCATAAGAATATCAGCGCCAAATACACTTCCTCTAAGACTTTTTTTATGATCTCCTAATACATTCCCAGGCAGCATAGGTCCATTGATCACATAAATATATACAATACTATCCGATTTTAATTTTTCAATACTAGAATCAAGCTCAACTGAAAACGTAGCCGACAAAGAGCCATCGGGATTTTTTGTTGCAGCGGTGTCGGATAACGGATAGCTTCCCTTCGCTGCATTGAGCTCAGAAACTAGGTAGCTGTTCAAGGTTATACCAGTAACAGAGGCCCCTGTTTTACTAGCGGCATCAGGGTAGACAATCACTGCATTAGCTCCAATCATGGCACCTGTCCCATCAGGAGAAAATCCGAAACTAGAGTACATGTCGGAATTTTTTGCCCATAGACCGCCTTCAAAGGTGGTTGTTTTACTTCCACTTGGAACGAGAGTGTAGAATAACTGAAGTTCTAATCCCAGGGAGATGCAGTTGTCAAAGGGGATGGAGGTGGACCCGACGGCAAGGGGGCCAGAGCAGCCGGGGCAAGGATATGTGGCGCAATCAGCCTCAGTTTGTAAAAGACTTCTTTGGCGGTGGCTCTCTGGGAGACGGATTCCATTATCCTCTATGACCAACATAACTGTACCATTGCCTTCACTAGTTGGAAGAAGGGCTAGTTCTTGTGGGGTAGTAGCAATGGCGCCGATGGCCAGCATAGCATTTTCTAAAGTACCGCAGCGGTGGCACCATACACCGACCTTGGATATTTGAGGTTGTACGCTATGTGACCCTAAAGTTTGTTTAGTAGTACCGTGGCAATTGGGAAGGGAAATGGTCATAGACCAGGTGTCAGGGCTTCCATGCCGCTGTAAATTAAAGTCCAATTGGTTCTCAGAACTGAAGGGAAGGAGGAAAAAGAAGTGAAAGCAGGTGAGCCATTTTTTTGTTTTGTTTTGGTTGACTCTCGTAAGGTGGTGGTTACGAATATTAATTTTCCAGCAAATTTCTTGATGTTTAGGCTACCCACCTTGTATATAATGATCCGACGTTCTTTTCAGTCCCTGAAGGGATGTATATAGGCTTCACATTGCCTCTAATTCTGCAAGGAAAAAAATTAAGAAAAATTGTACCAGCGGAGGGGTTTGGGTCAGCGGTAATAAGATTTGAAATAATTATTATAATTAACAGGGCACTTCCAGCTCTATCAATGGTTTATATCTGAGACATTTGACTTACTTAAAAGGAGAGATCGATAGATTGCAGCTATCAATGAAACTAGCACCGCCCTGCGAGTAGAATAGTAAAGCATCATTGTTCAGGCCGCCTTTTAAAGACCGTGGGGTTATCAGATTTTAAATAATAGTAGCAAAAGTAAGGAAATTTTCAGGTTCTGAGAGGTGCAACATACAATAAACTGGTCTATGCTGTATTCAGAAATGTAAGAATTCAAGCTAGCGTCACTAGTGGCAGAGGCATTCGTGATTACTACCATGGCCAAGCAGACCCACAAGAGCCCACGGAAGCCCATTTTGGAGGGAAATGCAGCTACTCTTGCCTAGATCACGCCGTTTGTTTACTTCTATTATCTATTTTATTTCTGTACAAATGATCTTTATAAACGTTGTGTGCGACATCAATTGCAGCAATTTTTGAACTCGACTTTAATCTGTGAAATAAACACAATATTTCCTCCTAAATATGTGTAAATAATAATAAGGAATGTATAAAACTAGCCTAGTAAAGCTATACCACAGCATCAAGTTCAGCGTGTGCGACACGTTGAGTGCAGCAACTGATCAAGAGAAAATTCAAGTCATTTGAATTGGAAGGTGGCTGTAAAACACCAAGAATTGACCTGCTCAATATCCCCTCTCGCTATATTTAGTCCAAGTTTGCGCTTCACCTGCAGCCCCTTTCTTAACCTGTGCAGCTCCTTGATTGTTATTGCAATTCCGTATCTAGTGTACAAAACAAATTAAACAACAAAATAGTAAAATACTTTCTACCTAAGAGTATCGAGCGTTTCTCCCATTGAAATTTCTTTGGGAGACAGGTGCATACCTCTTCCGTGCATCAGCTTCACTTAATAAAGGATACCCTGCAGTTTTCATTGCTCTAATAACCTCAGCTTCCACACTCTTTGCTGCACTCGCACCTGCAGCCCCATTACCACCAATACACTTTTCCTCTCCATCTCTACCACGCTCTCCATGAGAAACTACCACATAAGCAAACTCAGCTTTGGGATCTGCTATTCTACTATTACTACCACGTTGCCTATGCGTCTTGATACGATCCTGTAGTGAATCTGACGATCCTACATAGTACCATCCATCTGACCGTCTGACGATGTAGACACAAGACGCACCGACCGTACGGACAGGAGGGATCATTCCGACAGGAATCAAATGAGCTTGAATTGTACCATTAGAAGGCTGTATATTAGGAGATGGTTCCACAACATGAGAGGGAGATGAAGGGTTGTTGTTTGCCTTCAAGGCTTGAAGGACGGCAGTTGCTGTGCCTTCCAATAAAACTGCAGCTTGCGTTAAGCCATAGGCAGGGCTAGGAGGAGAAGGAGGAGAACTGGAGATACCACTAGAACTACTAGATGTATTCGTCTTGGCAAAACTAGTAGTATTAGAATGAGAGGAATTTCCATTTTCATTTCCATTTTCACCACCACCGACACCGACACCGACACATTTATTCAATATTTGAGCATACAAATCTGCAGCTCTATCCAAAACTGTATCAGGTAATCCTTGTGAAGCAGCGACTTCCAATGCCAAAGACTCTACACTTTCTCCAGGCACCATCCTCCAAGTAGGCTTTCTTTCTACCCTCCTAGTAGACTCCTCTCTCCCACCATTTGCATATGCATACCGACCACCACCGCTCTTGCTTGTCTGACTTTCTTTTTCAATTTCTTCTATCTCCATCATCATTTTTCTAGTACCAGGTATTCTCAACGGCAAGTCCAATAAGGAATGCAAATGAGTAGCAAACACCCCTTTACAACCAGAGCTATCTAAAGCCTCCAAGATCCCACCGGCAATTCCCGCTCCAGCTCTGGCTTCTGTCCCTTTTCCCAATTCGTCAACTAAAACGAGACTTTGAGAAGTGGTATCAGTGAGAACATACCGCATTTCCTTCATTTCTACCGCAAAACTGGAAAGTTCCTCTAATGGGGAATCTGCCGAGAAGTTACGGAGCATAAATGCATCAAAGTACGGTACCGCTGATGAAGAGGATGCTGGTACTGCTAGCCCACACGCACCCAATAACGCCACTGCGCATGTAGATCTGAGCAAAGTTGATTTTCCTGCCATATTGGGGCCAGTTAAGAGGAACATTCCATCCATTAAGAAGGAATTCTTGATTTTGCCTTGGTCAAGGCCGGCAGTGCCGCCAAGCCAATACGGCCACATACCATCTATTTTGAATATATTAGAAGAGGTATTGGCATTGATAGTACGTGTTGCAGTAAAATCACCTTCACCTTCACCGACAGTGCCATTGTTTTTTAACACGTCTTTGGAAAAAGTGAGCTGCGGCAACGCCCAGCCCCTTCTCGCAGCTTCTCTCACATGCGCATCCAAGGCTGAGGCCACCACCGCAAACGTTGTTGCAGCTACTAACTGTGTTAATTTTGGTTGCAGACTTTCGGCAAGTTTCTTAAGCTCGGTGCGAACAGCATCACGAGCGTCGGCACAGGCACGGCGGTAAGCATCTTGAGCTTGTTCGAGCTCAGAAGTCGAATAGAAACCAGTCTCTGTTTTACCGTTGCGGTCTCTCGGGTGGACTAAACCAAAGGCAGCTTTTGTTGTAGCGCTCCCACGTGGGATCCGTACCCATGCTGCATTATTAGCCACGTCATACACAAATACGGGCTTGGTAAGCTTCGTAGCAGGACCACTTTTAACAGAAGCTGTTGTTGAAGAAGAAGTAGGAGACGCAGAGGTAGTACTGGTGCTAGCCGTAGCAAGGGAGAGTGCATTTGATGCTTCAGCTATAATTTGTTGCCTTGCGTTTTCTACAACTAAAAGCGCATCTTTAAGCTTCTCTGGTCGGATTTTACCCCGGAAATCTTCAGTCGCACTAAACATCCTGGCGAAAGGACTTAATTCCAAAGGTAACAAGCCAGCTGCTGCTAAAAGCAAAGAAGAAGAAGAAGAAGCAATGTCGTTTTCATTATTTTCTTTGTCGTCTCCCTCAGAGTCACTAGTAGTACTTTCTTCTTCGTTTTCTGACCTTATAAAACCAGTGCCCATCACCGTATCATGATCTACAACATCATGGATCATTTCTAAAACTTCCTGACACGCTTTCGCCAAATTTTCAATTTCTAGCTGCACCCCTGTCTCTTCCCCAGCCACGATGAGAACATTCCTCGCAAAACTTTCTAGTTGCGTATTACTCTCTGAACACGCACCAGCTACAGCACGACAAAGATCGCCTAATTCTCTAAAGAAAGTATCATTCGCTTGCTGTGTTCTTATTTTCAATACGACGTTATTAGGGATTAAAACTGGAAACGACGGGACCGGTCCAAGGGAATTTTGGAGCTCAGCACACGCAGCATGGATGGCTAAACTGACTGTAGGAGGTGGGGGTAACAATAACAATTTACGGAACCATCTTCTGACAGTCAACGGAGCCCCAGCAGGCAAAGCATAATCAATCAAACTTGGCACGCCTCTCGTTTTATGCAACCCCAAATTACTCGCTGTTGAAAAATAAAGAGGCCTAGGTCGAGTTTTGGGGGAAGCTGCTGGTAGATGTCTAAATTGAGTATCAGGTGCTAAATTTAGTTGTCTTTTGACGCGTTCTATCATCCCTAGTACTGGCTCCTTATCATCGTACTTTTGTATTGCTCCAATCTGGCTTTTAAATACCGAGCTCACTCGCCGCTCCCACTCAGCTTCTGAGATAGCTTCCGACAGTCTCCGATCTGCACTAGCACCTGCTGGTGGGATATGGATGTAAAGGGGAGGTGCGAGGCCACCTTCATGAAGTCGAGCGTAGACTGCATCTTCTGTCAGCCCCTCAGTGACCCTGACAAGCAGCAAGTCGGCGTCGATCTCAATCACAGAAAAGCCGCCTACCTGGGGTGCTATGCCTATTAACGGGGGTGCATAGTCCAAAATCACATCAGAATCTTCATCAATCAACCCACTAAGGTAATGAGGCGACGCAGGGGTCACTACATCCCCAATAAACCGCTGTTTACGCGGGGTTTTGGATCCATATGAATAGCCAGTCTGTACCTCTTCACAAATAACAACCGAGAGACCGGCGCCATAGACTAAATCAGCAACTGTACGACGGATATTACCCTTTGGACAGCCTGCACGAGGGGTATTCCCTTCTTTCCCCATAGGATTAAGTCCCGCGTGTTGTACCAGAAGAATTGCATCTATTCCGACAGTCTCGTAAAACTCACCGACACGGCAGAGAATGATTTTTGTGGGGTGTTGAAGTTTCGTTTCGAGAAAATATTGATACATAGGAGGCCTTGCACCACGCAGAGTGGTAGTTGCAGTAGCAGGAGGGGTGGATGTGGAGGGAAGGGCGTCATCATCGATGCTGGATAAAACACCAGCAGCAGTGCTAGCAGTGCGGGAGGGAAATGAAGATTTCGGCAATGAAGGGTCTCGGATGCCTAAAGGGAGCGACGGATCTATATAGGGGATAAGTCTCTTTGCAGTGGGTTTATCCACACCTTCTAAGATTTGGGTCCAGTATACTTCGACCTCATGACTGACTCTGCGAAACTTTGGTAGTGCTGCTGCTGCTATTGTTGAAAAAGAAGAAGAGGAAGAGAGGCGTCTTGAGCTTGGCGGGGCGGCGGCGACGGCAAGGCTAGGAGCAGAGGGAAAAGATGAAGAGAAATTAAATCTTCTGTTGTTATTTCCTAGTTTATTAAAAATAACCAATTGCCTTGTATACTGGCTGCGAGTAGTGGTAGCAGTGAAACGGCGAGGGGCAAGGCAAGGTAAGGAGCACCTACTGCCCATTGCGGTGGCAGTGGTGATGCCAGCAGTAGCTGTTCTACTCATAGAGATATCCCCTAGAGCTGCAATTGAGTATCAAGGTATAATATCGTTATTAGTTGTGTTTATATAGATTATTCAAAGCGTAATGTAACGCATATTACCTGGCAATGAGGCCCTCATTGTTTTTGACCCGATCTGCTTGAGCATTGCATTTTCAGGTTAAAGACATGAATAAGGGCAACGCCTCTCAGTACCTAAGAGCCATCCATATAAATAGCAACACGAATTGCGTTTATAATCAGATGATTTGTGCTTGTGGGCACCGCTGAGAGCTGATTTCAATTATCACTTATTGGTGGGGAAGATTATTTTGCATG
This sequence comes from Nannochloris sp. 'desiccata', assembly GCA_019044685.2. Lineage (NCBI taxonomy): Eukaryota > Viridiplantae > Chlorophyta > Trebouxiophyceae > Chlorellales > Chlorellaceae > Nannochloris > Nannochloris sp. 'desiccata'. The sequence continues at coordinate 503,450 of JAGTXX020000002.1, read as the reverse complement.
TATGGTTTCTCCAGCGGATTTTGCGTGGTTACAAAACTGCTTCCGGAGTCCTAACTTGTTGGAAAGTTCTGTTCTGTATGATTACAAAACTGCGTTTAATTGCAGAAAAAAACAGCATTATGACAAAGTTATCGCCCAATTATTTTTTGCTTTCTTTTTTGGCCCGACCGGCCGTCAAAAAAGTTTACAACTGTTATTTTAGGCAAGCTCCCGCTGTCTTCCAGCCGTTATTTATTTTCACTCTAGCTGCGTATTCATATCGAATACAATCCTACAAACAGTTGTAGGCTGCGATAACGATGGATCCACAGAAGGAGAAGCTGCTATTCGATCTTAATTAGACATGATCACAACCAAATGGAGTTTCAAGAGCATCAGCAGTCATTTCCTTTGCTTGGATCGTCTTCAATTATATTTCTATCCCGCAATCTATCTCTTGCTTGTATACGTATTCTCTTTAAAAAGAGAGCCATGTAACTGGGATTCTTTTTCCAATGCCTCCAATTTCTCTCCTGCTCCTCTTCTTTTCATTCTGCTTCTCTCTCAGCTCCTTCTCCTACTTCCTAGCCTCCTTTTTCTCCTGCTTCTTAAGTTCCTCCTTCGCTGCTGCATCTAAAACTTTTTGCTGCCGGCCCACGTCTTTTTCTATACCCTCTCTTATAACCTTCTCTGCCTGCTCCTCCAACTCTGAGTTATCCACGTGTGTACCTTCTTCATCACGCACAGCATTAGAAGCTTCCTTCTAGTCCTTTATAGTCACTTCTTTAGCGTCTATATCAAGGCCAGCACCAACTTTTGCCTCGGTCAGCAGACTGCTTTGAATGCCTACTCCCTGCCCAAAAGCCTTGTCTTTCAAAACGTTAATGGCTCTTTCTACAGGGATGGAGCTTGTTGGAAGAGCTGATAACATTTCCTTTTTGAATCTATCGCATTTTGGACCAAGGGATACCTTATCTTCCCCTGCTGAATCACCTTTCAGCAGTTTGCCTTTGTGGTCAACAGCGCTGGCCGCCACCAGTTCTTTTATCATTTCTGGATCCACCAGCAAGCCTAGAGATGATTTCTTTAATTCTCCAATCTCTTCTGCAGATACAGGGATATCTGTACCTTCAAAATGGCGAATACCTGCTTTGCTTAGCGCTGTCCTAACGTGCTCCAGCCCCAGTTCAGCGTCCCAGAAATTGCAGGTCAGTGCTGGCCCATTTTTATAAAAAGCTAGTTGCGAAGCAGGACACAGATTCCCTGAAATTGCGATGTAAAAATGTCAGTAATTAATTCTTATACCAATCTTCCGTTGTAGTAAATAGGAGGAGGAAGATGGCAAATCGTCTTGCACCTCTACACTTCAGAGGGTTCGGAAATGTACGCTGAAAATGCAATCCTGCGGTGTCTGATGAGGGGCCCAGGAAACTGAACTTGATAAAAGTCCTGTAGCTGGTTGAGCTCATTGACAGTGAGAGCATGAGCCTCTGAGTAATTTCGAGGGAAATGCATATGAGCAGGTGGAAGGGCACCCACGGGGCTGTTGCCGCCCTCGAGCTCCTTGTGCAAGGGACGAATGACATCGCCACTTTTTATGTTATAATATCTAATGGCAACGTTTGCTTGGTTCCACCTCATTGACGTAACATCTTGCTGCATTTGTTGCAGCGTCACCTGCAGCTGTGCAATTGGTTGCACAGCCTGCTGCAACTCCTGCTGCTGTTGCGTCCACTGCTGCTGCTGTTGTGTCCACTGCTGCTGCTGTTGTGTCCACTGCTGCTGCTGTTGTATCCACTGCTGCTGTTGCGTCCACTGCTGCTGCATGTCCTGCTGCTGTTGCAAAATCTCTTGCTGCTGTTGCAAAATCTCCTGTTGCTGTGCAAAATCTCCTGCTGGCCTGGCGCAGCAAGGTGGGCGGCAACTTGCTGCCGGTTGCCATCGGGCAAAATCCCCTTAAAGACCATCAATAACAGTTTGCAGGACGTTTCGTACGTTAGCCAAGACTACAGGTGTCGAAATCGATTAAAAAACAGAAACGGGTACAATGACGATTCGAGGCCAATAGCTGCCTGTCTAGCACTTTGCTGGCTCCCTGTAGCGTAAAACTATTTCGAAGATATTTAAAAATTAGAGAGCATGGTGAAGGAGGGCGATTATAATCATTATTGATGAGTAAGAAAGAGAAAAATTTTCACACTGTTTTTCCTTCGAAGGGCGGCTGACGGTCAGCCGCTGACCCTTGCATTTTCATGCACAACTATATATCATCGCATTTGTTTCCGATTGGTAAAGGTTCTGGCATTAGAACTAGCAGCGTGCGATAGTGCTGAACACTTGGGATTTCATCTCCGAAAGTTTTTTCAAGATGTCCGGTCCACGGACTACCCTTCACTGTGAAGATGGTGTAGCCATTATCACGCTAGATAACCCACCGGTAAATGCTCTGCACCCTGACGGTACGTTCCAAGGCTGAAGGAAAGGGCACTGAAAGTGCACGAATTACAATTAAACTTTCAAGATTCGAATTTCATTTTGTTTATCATTTCCCATGTGTTAAACCTGCAGTACTCCAAAGCTTATTCAACCATCTCAGGGAAGCCCATAACCGCCGCGATGTCCATGCCATTGTGGTAACTGGAGCTAATGGTAAGGCTTGGTTGATTTAGTTCCCGCTTGCTCATCTTGTTCTGATTAAAAAAAAATAGAAGCCACCAAATCCACTCCTATTGCAACCTTCTAAAGCTAATACTTCTTTTTACCTTTTTCAGGCAAATTCTGCGCTGGTTTTGACATCGCCCAGTTCGCCAATTCCAACAATGGTGGCGGCGGCATTGACGACAAAATCAACAATGCCTTTGTCGCTCTCCTGGAAGACGGGCCCAAACCCACCGTCGCAGCCATCCAGGGCATCGCTCTTGGAGGTGGATGTGAAGTCGCTATCGCTTGTAACGCACGTGTAGCCACTCCAGGAACCAATATTGGCCTTCCGGAGCTTCAACTTGGGATCATTCCGGGTTTTGGAGGCACCCAACGCTTGCCTCGACTGGTCGGAATAGCCAAAGCAGCAGAAATGATGCTTACATCTGCACCTGTCAAGGTCCCCAAAGCAAAAGAATTGGGGTTAATTGATGTGGTAGCTACTCCTGGCCAATTAATGGCCACCGCTAAAAGCTTGGCGTTGGACATTGCAAGTGGTAAAATGGCAAGAAATAAGACTTTGTTCCGTTCTGATCGTATTGAGCCGTATGGAACAGCTATTGCAACGTTAGAATTTGCACGTGAGCAAGCTGCAAAACGCGCCCCGGGTTTACAGCACCCACAATTGTGCCTAGAAGCCATCCAATATGGAGTTGAACACGGTGGATTAGCGGGACTAAAGAAGGAGGGTGAATGTTTTGCTAAAGCTGCTGCGTTGGATACCCATCGTGCTTTGGTGCATATTTTCTTTGCGCAACGAGCTACGCGGAAAATTAAAGGGGTCACTGACAGAGGATTAAAGCCACGTCCTATTAAGAAAGTTGCCGTGATTGGCGGGGGCTTGATGGGCAGTGGGATTGCTACTGCGTGTATTCTCGCTGGAGTAGACGTCATTTTAAAAGAAATAAATGAAAAATTCCTCAATTCTGGATTAGATCGCATCAAATCCAATTTGGCTTCTCGAGTTAAAAAGGGCAAAATGAATGAATCTGGCGCCGCATCGACATTTCAAAAAGTGCAAGGTGCCTTGACCTATGGCGATTTCAAATCGGTAGATATGGTCATTGAGGCTGTTATTGAAGATATCCCATTAAAGCAGCGTATTTTTGCTGATTTGGTACAAGTATGCCGTCCAGATTGCATTTTATCTACAAATACTTCAACCATTGACATTGAATTAATCGGCGCCAAAATCCCCGATGCTCTAGATCGAATCGTTGGCGCTCATTTCTTCTCTCCCGCCCACATTATGCCGTTATTAGAGATTGTGCGTACCCCGAAGACCTCTGCACAGGTTGTCTTAGATAATTTGGCTTTTAGTAGCGTGATAAAGAAAACTCCGGTGGTGGTTGGTAATTGCACCGGCTTTGCGGTAAATCGAGTTTTCTTTCCATATACCCAAGCAGCGTGTTTGCTTGTTGACTTGGGCCTTGATCCTTATAAAATCGACAAAATTATCGCTGGATTTGGGATGCCCATGGGTCCTTTCCGCCTATCTGATCTCGTGGGAGCTGATGTCGGGCTTCATGTCGGGAAAAACTTTTTGGATAGTTTTCCGGAAAGATGCTACCCTGCCAGAATCATAGCTTTATTAAATGAACATAAGCGTTTGGGTGAGAAAACTGGGGCTGGTTTCTATAAATACGATAACAGAAGGAAAGCGTCCCCTGATCCTGAGGTTGCAAGTATCATTGCTATGAGCAGGGGAGCAGCAGGGTTGGAGAAGGCATCGCCCGGGGGAGCGCCACCCAAATTGTCTCCTCAGGAGATAGTCGAATTTATTTTCTTTCCTGTAGTCAACGAAGGCTGCCGTGTTATCGATGAAGGTATTGTAGATAAGCCTGCTGACTTGGATGTTGCTTCAGTCATGGCGATGGGCTTCCCTCCACCGAGGGGTGGATTAATTTTTTGGGCCGATTTGGTGGGTGCAAAGCATATCGTGCAGCGATTGAATGCGTGGAGTGTTCAGTTTGAGTCGGTAGGGCTTGGTGGATTCTTTAAGCCGTGTGCGTATTTGGAAAAGGCGGCGATGCAAGGAACTAAATTAGAAGCTGGTATTGGAGGTGCTGCGAAAATGTAGAGAGCTAAAAAAAAAAAGTTTTAAGAAATTGCTGGTGACGGATGTTTTTGGTTTGAAGCAGTGGTAGCGGTTTTTTTTTTCATTCTAAATAGTGGAATAGTAGATGGAGTAGAGCATCATTTCATTGTGCGTTTTTGGTGTAGTTTCTATTTTATTTTTTGACTTTAGATTTATATATAAAAGATGCACTTAGTGCATTCAAGTCTTCTTTGTTGTGGCCTTTGTTTTTTGGGGCCGTAAGGCTGGTTGCTGCAGCGGTGGGGGCAAAAGAGCTGTGGCCATCGCTGTTTCCGTTTTTTCCCTTTGGATCAGGCCTTGTCAGTAGCCTGTTTGCGTATATAGTCTAGCGTTTCCATTGTAAATAATCTAGATAGATTGTGCAACCGGCTTAAAGAGACAGAGAGGAGGTCTTCGATTTCTTCTTGAACTGCAAACAACGCCTCAAGACCACTTCCACGAGCTTCAAGTTGGCACATTCCCACGATTTCTTGCATTCCATAATTTATCCCTTGTTGCTCTACAATCCAACACTATCTACGATGCATTTAATTTCCTTTGAAGAGAGTTATTGTCTCTCTACTGAAAATGCAAAATCTACCGTAAAATTCGCTTTAAATGACTCCCTCAGGGTAAGACATCGCCTTGCAACTCCTTCTGATGGAAAACCAGATATCTAATATATTTGAAATTGTGTCTCCAGGGAAGTGCATTTACCACTCAGCCGAATGGATTCTCAGGACTCCAGATTGAAGGTAATAATTGGAGTTTAGAACATCACGTTCCTGCTAGGGTAAGTTATTGAGATGTTTCCATTTAAAAACTCTGTCTTTAAACCGCACCAGAATTACGACATCTAAGTTATTCTGTTCTTTGATCAATTCAATGCCCTTGATCACACACCTCTCCCGCTCTTGTCCCACACAAGGAGACAAAATTCTCATCCCTCTTCCTCCCCTCCCTCTCTTCCCACTCGCAGAACACCTTTATGAAACTGGACAAATCAGTCAACGCCAACACCAAACTGACTGTCTCTCAAGCAGTCCCAAACAACAAGTGGTTCTTGGCTCCCAACCCCGCCTTCAAGCTCGTTCACAGCAATGCTCTCGGTAGCAACAGCATCACCGACCTGCACTGGGATACACTAACTCGTATGGGTGGCGTCAGCACCAAACTCTACTCCGGAGATGACAACTCCTACAAAGCAGAACTGGGAATGCATTCAAAATTAGGATTAAAAATGACAGCAAGAGCTAAACTGAGAAAAGGCGCTGTGCATTCTGTTGCCGCTACTGTAGGCAATAAGACACCAGCTCAATTAAATCTGAAAAGCAGGTTTGCTGGGGATAGTTTAAAGCTTGATACTAGCTATGTACTAGGCGTGAATGTGATGAAATTTGAAGCGAAAAGGATTGGAGAGAAGCCTGTTGATGGCGGGCCTAGGACAACGACTACAATGGAGGCGTTGGTGCCAATGGGGAAAACTTCAGGAATAGAGCCACGTGTAATTATTGGAATTAAATTGCATTTCTAATATTAGAGAGAACATATAGTTCTCAAGTTGACGATAGTGCCAGGAGGTCGAGAGACACCTCATTTTGTGAATGAAGACGAGGTAGCGAGTAGAGGAGATTGAAAATACTTTTTTGTCTGAAGAGAAGATACAGTAATAGAGAAAGATTTAATTAGTATCTATCATATTGGTAAAATAGTACTTTGATACTTTTAGAGGGGAATAGAATTTCTCATACAGCGTTCATTTTTGTCTTTTTGATTTTTGTTGTACCTGTTGTACAAATCTTGATTTGAATTGATTGATTCTTTAGTACTGTAATTACGCATATGGTGTTAGAAGATTACTCGCAGCTATGTCTCTAATCATATTTTCTAGGTTTCTAATAGGGAGGGTTGACTGGTCAAAGTCAAAGCCTTGGTCAAACTCTTTTTTTTATAATTTAAATCAACTTCATTCTCCTCTCTTTCACAGAATTTAATATATTTAATCTTCTATCAACCATTTGATACCAATTTCATCATGTCATTTTACGTTAAAGCAATTCTGCTCGGCTGTGCTGCCACCGCAGCAATCATCGTTGCCAAGAGCAAGGCTTTGGAGAAAAAGGCAAAGATACCTACTACTCCTGTGGCCAGTTCCTCTACTCAATCCACGACAGATGTAAGTCACTGATACATAGTGAATATTTCTGGATGTATACGCAATTGCTCTCGCCTGATTGCTTGAAAATCGTTGATTACCTCGAAATTGTCAGTTTTTTTCAGTTACGCTGAAAAAGTCAACTAACTTTTCCCTTTCTTTTCAATTTCTGTTTTTTTTTTTGAAGGATATTGCTGCTGCCAACGCTACTTCTGAGTTGAAGCACAAGCTCTTCATTATCCAAAAAGACCGTGACATTCTCATCGCTGAGGTCGCCACCTTGAAAGAGGACTTGGTCTCTGCTCGCGCTGCTGCTGACGCCACTGTCGAGACGACCCGCACTCAGATCGAGTCTGAACGGAAAGTTTTGAAGACCAAACTCGCTGCTTTGGAAGCCGAGCTGAAGACAGCTCAAACTGAGCTGGCAGCTTTGCATGCAGAAAATGCCAAGAGGAAGAGTCTTTTTGGCAGACTTTTCTAGAAAAAAGGTGGGCAGCGTTTTTTGAGAAAATTTCTCTCCGCTCCCCACTTTTGCGAATTTTTCTTCTTCTTTTCTAGAGGGTGAAATAATTTCAGCAATCTACAAGTCTTTGACTTAATAAAACAATTCTTCTATTACAATACAGCTGGTGCTATTACTATTGCACTTGATATTACTGACCTACCGAGCGCCAAAAGTTCACCTGCAAGGTAGAGAATCCCTTCCCCCCTCCCCTCCTCTTTTCCTTTTCACATATTCATATACACCCATCCTTTGTAGCACAGAAAAGCCTCTCTGTTACCACTACTACCGATAGCTAAATTTAAGAACTACTAAAATGTGAACCCACGCTCCGCATGCGGCTTTATAATTGTATAAAAGGAGGGGGTCTCTCTTCTTTTCTTCTCTAAGATTTGAATACATCTTAATTACTAAACGAAACATCACAAACTGTAACTAAAATCACAAAATAACAAGTAAAACTAAGACTACTACTTAAAAAAATTAAGAGACTACGAGCTGGCAGGATTGATCCCGGAATGAATAGCAACCACCCCTCCAGTTAAATTTTCATACTCCACTACACCAAACCCTGCATCTCTAATCATCTCCGCCCATTCGGTTTGACCCGGGAACATCCGTATACTTTCTACCAAATATCTATAACTCTCGGAATCATTCGCAACGAATTGCCCCATGGCGGGGATCACATTGAAAGAATATAGATCGTAAAGTTGTTGCAGCCCCGGAAGAACTACTTTTGAGAATTCTAAACAGAGGAAACGACCGCCAGGACGTAATACACGTCGTGCTTCACGTAAGGCAGCCATACGATCGGTCACATTTCGAATTCCAAAGGCTATGGTATATGAATCGAAGCTGTCGTCTGGAAATGGAAGTCCTTCGGCATTGCCCTCGATGAATTGCATAGAGGCAGAATCAATGCCTTGTGCTGCTGCTTTGCGTTCACCTTCTTTAAGCATGGATGCATTGATATCACAAACAACCACAGATCCTATATCTGCTGCTTGCGTAAAAGAAGGTGGGGTAGTTGTTGTGGTGGTGGTGGAGGTGGCGTGTGGTTTTGAAAGGCGGTAAGCAGCGTCTCGTAGTCTTTCTGCGTCTCTAATGGTTTTATACACTCGAAAGGCGACGTCTCCAGTGCCTCCTGCAACGTCCAGATGTTTCATGCCTGGAAATGGGGCTAGGGATTCAACTAATCTATCTTTCCAAAGTCGATGAAGGCCACCGCTCATGAGGTCGTTCATTACATCGTAAGATGGAGCGACGCTGCTAAAAACCTGGCCTACAAGGGTCTGCTTCTCTTCACGAGGGACCTCAGTGAAACCTGTTTAGAAAGCGAAATGAGTCAAAGCTGTGAAAAGAAGAGCGAAGTTGGGGAGACATGTGATTTTAACTTGAAATATCTGCTGATTACGTAGCAGAGAGAATGAAGAATTTCTACCAGGCTTGTAGACATTATGGCCTTACCAAAGTCTATCTTGCCATCCGTATTAGTGTCTGAATTCTCCTCACTATTTTTATTTACTTCAGCGCTAAACCATCGTAAGCTACTAGTTTTATTTGCGGCACGCTCCAAGGCCAACAGTCCTCTGCGCCGCAGAATGATAGAAGCCATGTTTATGAATTTTAACAAAAATTAAATTTAAGTGAGATGGAGTCGTCTACAAAATATTTGAAAACTTTGTTCTGTGCCACGCTGCGGCGAGCGGCGGCAGGCCACAGTAGACATTTGCTCCCCTCTGCCTCGAAATATCAGCACAACCTGGGACAGAACCCCTCAAAATGGCGTGCTATACACTTTAAACAGCAATTATCTCACAAGGGGCTATCGAAACATAGGACTATCGAAACATAAGAAGAAATCCCAAGGGCTTGAAAATCCCCTGCTCCTTCCTTCTCAGCCAGTTAAAAAGCAATTAAACGCTAATTTAAACTCAAACACCATGAGACGCGTCACTGTTATCAAAGAGACTTGGTCCAATGTCATGAATTCTCAACGCCGTGAGGATATCGGTAAGTGGTGCCAAGAGAACGCGATCTCTGGCTACCAAACCATCAAGACGCTTGTCAAGACACTTCTCGGGAAGCTCCGTTTAATCCTCGATGCCAGCGTTCTACGCCACGCCCTTGCCAATTCTGAGTACCTCAGATTATTTGGCGTATCGCTCGTGTTCGCAATCGGTACTTCCTGGATGGTGGGCGGGGCAGTTCAGATGGTCAATAATAAAAGGCGCAAAAACCGCCAGTCAACCAATACTGGCGGAGCCATGGCGAGGAAGAAACAGACAAATTCCTCCAAGAAGATCAACTTGCCTGTAAATAAAGTAAGGTTGCAATGCATATAGTATTAAGTGTCGCTAGCTTTAGTTATTTAATTAAAACCTTCGTTCCTAGATTGATAAGAAAAAAATATTCAAATTCATCTGTTTTCACTCATGCAGCTTAAGACTATCACCACCGATAATGACGAATTAAACACTGCTTTTGTTGGTAATAAGTTCCGCCCTCCTCACCCTGCTGTGATCGTCCTCTCTGGCATCGTAGCTGTGGCCTTCGTGGCTGCCAGGTGTGTCACCCGCTCTCAGAAGAAGCCCACTGCTCGCGGTGCCATGAACAACTAGATTACTATTAAGCTACTTCTTATTCTCAAACTTATGACAATCCTCCCTCCTTGAAGAGTATTTCGCTTGAATCTTCCGCTAGATATTCTTACCACTCCTTTTGGTCATCTTCTTTCCTCAAAGCCTTTTCCCCCGCCCTCTCGCCCCCTCCCCACCACCGGTACCCCAGCCCGCCACCGCCTCTCTACCTCCACCCGTCCATCAATAGAATCCCGCATCTATAACGTTTCTATCGCGGACCAACCTCTCCCACCAAACACATGAATTCGAAAAACACAACCCAAAAATATATAATAAATAACACAACCCGCAGGGCTTCTACTGACCCGCCTCTCTCTCTTCCCCTCTCTCTATGAAAAATAGCTTCCACACAGCAATCGTCATGGATTATTTTTTATATCCCCTTTTCAAAGGGTTCTTTTCCTTAAAAAAAGAAAGCTGATTTCATATCACCCTGAGTTACTGCTTAAAATTTACAAGACAAAATGAATAAAATATGTTCAAAATTCTGCATACAACAGTTTTAAAGCCCCTTTTATTTTTGACTGTAAAAGTCTTCAAGAACTTGAACTCTCAGTGTCTCTTCTTACTCCTGATTTTTTTTCTGCTTCTCCGGGGTCGCCAACTGCTCTTCAACCACAACGTCTCCAGCAACACGAGTCTTCTCTTCTTCCCCTGCCAGCGCCTTTGCTGCTGTCCTGGGAGTCAACACAGGCTCTGCCATCACTCTCTGAGGCCCACTCGTATTACCACCAGAACTAGAACCACCACTAGTACCACCCCCACCCCCACCTCCGCCATCGTCTGAACAGGCACTTTCATCTGGTAATCTCACCAAATTTATTTCCTGTTGTTTAAAGTACCTTCTATCCTCTTCATCCACCAACACCAAATTAATCGAATATTTCACTCCGTATTTATTGTGCACATTCGGGTACGACGGGGTCAAATCGTACGGAGCTAGGTGTAAACGTATTGGAATGACCTCCCCTCGTACAGGAGCGCCATCCATAATTTCGTACTTTGCCACTGTCTCAGTCTCCACTTTGGCAGTACTACCACCACCCACAGTCTCTCTACGTCGTATCTCCAGCTCCATATGTTTCAATTTTATTCTTACGAGTAGGAAATAAATTTTGCCCACAACGGTGTCTTTTAAATGATAGGTCCCCTTGTCGTATTCGAATTCTATATGGAGGCATTCTTCTATACCCACTTCCATTTTAATAGGAGGACCAGGAGCAGGCAATCCAGGTGACACAGCTGTATGGAGCGCATTGTTGTTGACCATCTGGGAGTCTAAATTCAGATTTTCTAGTCTAGTAGGATTTTGGACCCAAAATGGATATTCTTTTGAGATTGTTTGACCCATGCCACGTACGACAGTCACCCGTAATAGATACCGTAATCGTACTTGTGTTCCTTTATACGATTCATATTCCATTTCTACTGACCGGAATTCAAAAGGGAACGTTTGGGCACTGAAAAGATCTCCTGGTGGAGCAACATCCCGAACGAGAGAGAGGAACTCATGTGGGTGGCCACGTTCGCTAACAAGTTCTATTTCACCGACGAGTTGGACACGGATACCTTGGTGATCGACACGTTTACCTGGGGTAGGATACAGTTTGACTTCCCCTGTGATGGTGTCCTTGTTGGTGAAGCAAGGGATGGATTGCTTTTGGCCTTTTTTATCGGTGACGGTGATGGTTTTTTGAGTTGTGGTGTTGGGAGGGGAAGGACCACCTTTAGTTTCTGGTTGGGTTGTAGGTTTGAAGTCGAGTTGAATGGTGCATGAAGCGCCTAAACCGAGATTGCCAAAGAGCTTGTTCTGCAGAGAAGGAAAGAGAAGCGGTAGTGAGACGATGTGTTTGTTGATCAGAATGTTGTTACAGTGAAGAAAGACTAAAGCCTCTGTTCAATGTATGGGGTTATTTAGATAGACTGATACCATGCGATTGCTGTGGCTTTACAACGCTTACCATTTTGGCGTTCTCAACAGGGTTTACTAAAAGTCTTGCAAAATCGAAGCGGAGGTGGGGTCTCCCAGCGCAAAGTTTATTGTTTTGCGTGAATACGGCTCGGTTATGTAAAGCAAAAATTTGGATTCAGATGTAGCTTGCGCAAGGTCGTTAAGTAGCAAGGTTTATTTTTGCAGAATGAATCTTGCAAAAATAAACGAATGATCGAGGCTTCACAGCCTAATCTGCGCGCTTGGGATAGTTCAAAATCTCGATTTATTTCTATTATTTAGTTTCTAAATGATCAAGGTCTGCTCTGCTTCTCATTTTATACCCACTCAAACACGTTCTTCTCTTTTTCAATTTCAAAGCAGCGTTGAATCAACAACAATCATAGCACATTGTCCATTTTAATATATTGAACATTTAGAACTACTCTCCAAGAAAACATATATAACGCGGAATATCGTACATACACGTTTTATACCTTTAAAGATGGTCTTCAATGGAGGTCGTCCATTGGTGGCACGAGGCTCACAGTTTCTCCCTCGCATTGGCAGCGGTCTAGGAGGCAATAGAAAACCAGACAACAGATTCAACAAAAGCCGCGGCAATGCCCAACAACTGCGTCAACAGGGCTCAACGTCGTCTAAAACTGGTGCCACTGCCGCATCTTCCGCGGGCTGGTGGACTTCCCCCCTCGTCCTCCCTGCTGCTACTGCAGCCATCATCGGCGGCAGTTTATCGTTAGCTTACAACAAATTCTTCCTAGGAAATAACGCTAGCACTACGCTATCTCAACAGCAAGCTGAAGATACAAAAAGCAAAACGAATAACACCGCTTGGCAAAAAGGCATCAGTGAGCAACCTGGCACCATCAAAGTCCTCGATAGAGAGACACTACTAGCCCAAGACCACCCTTTTCTAGAAGATGACCATATGTTTAGTGCCTTTGTATCTCGTGGAATCATTCGGGACATCAATGGCTATTACAATGCAAAGATTAATAATTTTCAAGCAGTGGTGTCGCTTGGTCGAGAAGTGGCCGGCTTTCCGAAAGTAGTCCATGGCGGCCTTACTGCTGCGATTTTCGATGAAGCCTTTGGTGGATTATTATTCAGTTTAAAAAAAGATGGCAATGTCGCTACTTCCTGGGGTCCTGCCTATACAGTAGCTTTAGAAGTGGCATACAAACACAAGATCCCTGCTGGTGCAACTGTACTATGTTCTGCAGAATTAGAAAGTTTAGAAGGAAGGAAAATGTGGTTTAAAGCAACAATGACAGATGGACCTGAAGGGAAGGTGTATGCAACGGCCAGAGCGTTGTTTGTGAGCCCTAAGCCGCATAAAATGCTGTGGGATGTGGTGAAGTATTTAGGAAGAAGAACAAAAGAAGCCGTGTTTAGAATAGATTGATTTTATTATTGTGTTACCTATCTGATATTTGGTGTCTATTCCTTTGTTTGTGATTCTATTTTGCAATGATATATATTCTGCATCTGTTACTAAATTGTATACCATTTAATGTGTAAATCTTAGCTCTGGGTCAACTTCAGTCTGATGAGTCAAACATGAAAAAGTCAAAATATTAAATAGGTTGACTTTTTGAGTTTTGGAGAAGAGAATGCGAGCACCCCTTGGCTGTAGGCCCTTTATTTAAATACACACATAAATATTCCTGTTGTATTTATTACTAACTAAATAATATGGCCATTTTTCAAGGTGTTCAACGCCGTTTGCAATCTACTTTCAGCTTGCATCGTCGCAAGACTGTTGCCAAATGGTGCTTAAAACGTTATTCTAACGCAAAAACGCTGGGAAATGCTTCTATCCACAAACTTGGTATGGTCTATACGTATATGTCATATAAAGTTGCCACAGACGAGTCTGCAAGGACGATTCTGGCAGCTTCCTTGCTTGTAATATTGTTTTCCTTGGTAGCTTTGGTGTTTGTGAAAAGACGCCGTAGCAAGCAAAGTCAAACGCAACGCCAAAAACAGCAAAAGGAGGGGATAACTGGTTTAAAGTCTGATATTACCGCGCCTGTTACTCCTTTTAAACCAATTCTCAAGGTAAGAATATTACTGCTTCTTCGTTTCACACGTATCTCGCTGCTAAACCATTTTATCGATGCCGCCATCATTAAAATATTTGAAAAAATTTAAGCTTCCCTCCCTTCCTCCCTTGAAACGTAAACTTTTAGCAGGCATCTTTGACTCCGAATACGCAGGAATCTATGGGCCCACAGACTAGACTTGCTACTCTCAAAAATACCCTCACCGCCACTCAAACTGAACTGGCTGACCTGAAAACAACCGTTACTGACCTCATCGTCTCTAAAATTCAATTCCAAGCATCTTCTACTGCTGCAGTCGCAGCGTTAAAAGCCGAGGTGGAGGAGTTGACTGCGAAAATTGATTCGATCGAAATTGACGCTGGCCAAACTGCTTCTCAACAAACTGTTATTGACTCCTTATCCCAGGGTTTAACCCGTCTTGAACGTTCTTCCCAAGCTTTATTGGCATGGCGTGCACAAGTTGCTGCATATGATCTCGCTCATCCTGCTGCTGCCCAGTCTGAACTAGACAAAGTTTCTGCAGAAGTGGCTGCCTGCTATTCTCTTTTTGAGTCTGTCCGTGATGCTCAAGAAAAGCTGTCTTCTAGTTTTCAATCGAAGTTTTCTACTGCGATTAAAGATTTGATGCAGAGTATGGCGGATGGAAGGAAAGGAGCTATCACCAGAGGGGTGCGCTGCAGTACCGGTCATGGTGGTTCTGAGTCGCCAGGAACCTCTGGCAGCACCGGATCTTTGGTGCTGCAGGGAGTTGAGGCGTTCTCTACAGAAAGAACTGGAGCATGCCTTGAGTAGACAGCATTCATGGGTTAATTGAAGGGGGATTACACGGAAATATAAGCAATGAACAAGCCTTATTGCATTTAACATACTAGTACACCGTATTACGTACTGGGTATCCAGCACACCAAAATTTGAAATTTTTATTCAAGGGTCAAGCTAGGAGCTATATTCCCAAGGGACACACCTTAGAGCTCATCTAAACGGATTATCCCTTATAAAATTAACTTTATATTAATTTATAAACTTGTAAGACAAGGTAAAAATATCGTCACAACTAAGTCAAAATGTCAAATATAATCGCTGCAGCTGGCTTGGCTGCCGCAGCCGGTGCTGCTTCAGGTGTTGGCCTTGTGAGGCTATTGGACGTCCAACGCTCTAAAGTAGAGAGCAAACATCACAAAGATGTACTTAATTCAATCAATGTAAGAACTTAGACAATTTTTAACTTTCAAACATGTGCTCGATGTAACGAAACCAAGGTATCTATTTTCTCCTGTCTCCCGCTCGCTCGATGCAGGTGGAGCACCGAAAAGAAAAGAAAGCTGAATCAGTTTTAGAATCATAGAAACGTGGTGCAATACCCACAAAGAGATTTTAAAGCTTAAAGACACGATTTTAGTGGCAGAAGCAGAGCACGCCATGTTCCTCCTTGCTGCTTGGGTTGCTGGTCCTCGGTGCTGTGTTCACGCCAAAGAGGCTGACAGAGCGAAGATAGGACAAATGAAGAAACGCGTCATGGATCTAAAAAGAATGAATGATATTGGCAATGGTGCATGGTTGATTCAGATTAACAACGATATTATTAATTGGCAAATTACGCGAAAAAATGCAAGGAAAGCAAAGTGTAGGGCTATGCAGCTGTCGGCTATGCAGGGCCCAAAGAGCTGGCATTGCTGTGCACCTATGGAACACTATAAACAATAATAAGAGTACTACCTTTCTGTATTATATTTTCTTTTATAAATTCTGAGCTTTAAGTGCATTATAAAACAACCTGCAAATCTGTAAAGTTTGTATTTGCAAAATGCCCCCCAGAGCTGTCCCAAGAAGTCTTCAAAGGTTTCAGGTAAGACTCTGCAGAAGCACAAGCTTTGCGATCAAGACGTCGCTCAGAGCATATTACGATAGCTGCTTTAAAGCTATATTTGCAGCTGGGATATAATGTTTGTTATTAATGCAAACACCTTTCAGCTCACAATCCCTTACAGTCACCTATCTAATCCTTGTTGCCGAGAGTGCTTTCGACCCTCACCAACAGCAGCATGAGTGAACTGAAGAAAAGAGAGCAAACAATACGAATTATAAAAAAACAAGAGCGTAGCCAGCAATTGGCAGCGAAGAGTAAAGGAGGTCGATGAGACGATGTCAGTGCCAAAGAGCAGACTGCTGCTTCTAACCCTGCCCCATCATACCTAATGGTGGTCCTAGGTAGAGTGGAATGCTTTAAAGCTAATATCATGCGTGGTACAGGAGCTTCAGTGAATGTCATAACCGTCAATTCGAAGAAAGAAACACATACCAAGCAGAGACCTCTCAACTGCACTGATTGTCCGCACGGCAGATGGCGAGTGCCACCGGTGTGAGAAAATAAAAGAGAGAGTTAGACTTGCTGATGGACCTTATCAGGATGTTCTTAACGACTTTAGCGTGATTCCAGGAGATAATTCTTACGATTTGCTCCTTGGAAATCCCTGGTTTGATGCAAAAAATCAAAAGATTGACTTTCGCAAAAACTTTGTCACTGTGGAGCACAATGGCGGAATCGTAATTTTCAGATCAAGACATCGCTAAAATAAAGGCTTAATGATAAATAAACTCATATCTGCTTGATAAATACCGCCTGAAAAAAAGATGCGTGGCTTTCAAAGTGTAAAGCTATGTTGCTGTCGATGCTGGAGTGGCGGGAAAGCTGGCATATTTTAATGACCATAGGAATCAGTTATTGGCTCTGTTTTCCCCGTTATCAAGCTTTAAAGGTGCATTGTAGTGCAATAAATACATTGAGATACTTTAGTATGTAGTTCTTTTGAACTAACTAGAATTAATAATGTTCCCAAGAGCTGTTCCAAGGAGTTCCCCAGGTTGCAGTTAAGGCTGTGTTAAGGATCTGCGAGTTCAAGGTTCAAAAATAAATCTAAATAGTGCTCAGCGTGTACTTACTGCAATTTTCTAAGAAGAAATTCCCAGCTCTGGCACAATGTTTGGTTTCGTTGCACACCACCTGCAAACCATGCAACTCGCCCTCCTTACGGGCACCTGCGCCGTCCTTATCGGCAAGTGTGCTTTCGAAGCTTGCCAGCAGCATCAACAAGCAGTGCAGGAAAGCGAAGAAGCAACCCAAAATATCCAGAATGAGCAAGATCTGAGGCGACAGCTGGTTGATGCAAGGCTGGCGGCGAGGAACGCTGCTCGCTGGGTGAGCAGTTTCAGGATTCTCCCTCCTGACTTGGAGCAATACGCCACTATGACTGATGAAGAAATCTATGATACGGGTCTGTAACTTTGAGCAGGTCTGCGGTGGTGCGTAAGGGCTTGAAATGCAGGACAGCATGTAGATTCAGAGTAGAATCTATTTTCCGGCGCCTCAACCTGGTTGACCAATTCAAATATCTAGGTTCTATTCTGAATGCCTAAAAGTTTCTATACGTCCGAATTTCAATTAATTGTAACAATTATTATCTTTAAAAGATATTTTAGATTGATCATGATGGCTCAAGAGGAACACCAACAGGGCCACGAGCTTCAAAATGAACAGCGGTCTACTCAGAAGACTTTTCTCCAGAATTGGGGCTTCATTGTAGGCGTTAGCTATTCAAAGCTTTTGGTAAGATCACTGATCAACATATATTGCCCATTAAAGCGCTCAATATCTCGTCAAATGATCACAATAATATCACTCACTAGTCTCGCTCGCTAATTAACTTTTGGTTGGCTCCAGGCCTTGTTTAATTTTACTTTACCCCAATCTGCTGAAGATGGCGCTTCCAACAACATGGAACCTCAAGAAGCAACACTACAAAACACTCAGCATGAAGCTTCTACCGATGAAGAAGATGAAATACCTATCCCTGAGCTTATAGAGAAAGCAATTAAAGCCCGTGACCGACTCAATATTCAATTTGCTCGCTATAGTATCAACAGCGGCTACAACCACGAAGTGCTCATCACTCTCGCTGAAAGCGCTATGGTACTTGACTCCATGACTCGTACACTGACCGAGAAACAGCTCCAAGTTTTGTACCTCACAAAAGAGCTGTTTTTAGAAAAGTTGGCTCGACGAGGCCGGGAAGAGGAACTGGCCGGGTACACTCAAAGAGGTGCTGCTGAGCTTCCAGTCGCGGAAAATCTCGAAGTAAATGCTGCTGCAGTGCCTACTGTAGCGGAGCTTGAGATCGACTATATTGCTCAACTTCAAGGTCAACAACCTGCCCCACAAGCGCAGGAGAGAACGAGAAGGAGGAGAAGGTTGTTCAGATGGTGGTAGATGGCTGCGATCAAGGTTCATTCTCTATTCTGCACATGTAAAGCTGCATTCTGCATTTTCTATCCTACATTACTTAAAAGGTCTTTAGACTAGCAGCTTAAAGAGCTGTTTATTCTTGTAACATGTCTAATTTGCCACGTAATTGCTGTAAAAAGTAAAATTTGTTCCTGGAGAGAATCCCACGAACTTGTAACCTTGAACCTTCAGACGCTCTACTTGCTCACCCTCGATAGCCTGCTCTTTTACCCCCCTTCCTTCTTAATAAATTATAAGTATATACTTTAATACTAAAGAGCAACTCGTATTAACAAGCCGAAATGAAGATTCCTCCTGCTCTCCCTCTTATTCTCCTCCCGGTGGTTATTGGCATTGCTGCCATGGGAGCACGCTCCCCAGCCCTTGCCTCCAAGCTTGAGCAGACGTATGAATTACGTAATGTATTAAACGAAGCTTTGAAGGAAATTAAAGAGCTTGAAGAGCAGATATACGAGCTCAGCCAAGCTTTGGCTTTGGAAGAGTCTAATACTCGGGGACTCCAGGAGCAGTTGGAAAAGCTTCAAGATCAGCTCAATGACGCCAGAGACCTTGCTTTTTCCAATATTTCTATTTAATAGACTTACTAAGATCGCTCTAGATCAAGATCATATTAAATTGAACCTTAAGTGATTACCATTTAGCGTGGTCAATGCTGGTGCTGTTTATTCCTTTCTTTACAATTCCCAGCCAGCCGTTTTTGGACTTTGACTTTGTCATTTCAAACCTTGTGTAATAGAACCCGCCATAAAACCCCCAGCATTAATATCAAAACTAATTATATTAATTATACAACTTAATATATTTAGCGTCTAGACAGGATGATTGCTCCTGTTATTCGCGGTGCGATGTGCACCGTTATGGGTTTTACTCTCGGGGTTGTCATGAAAGAGGCCGCCAACAAGGAAGCTGAAGCCTCCCTCGAGGTAAGAGCTATCTTTTATGTTGTACTTTGGTGTATATATATCTAAATAAAGGCAAATCGAGGGCCCTTATCCTGCTCAAAAACTCAAAGTTTGTTTCTTATTTAACTTTTGTAGGAGCGGGAAGCCGTAACTTCCAAGGTCAGCAGCCACAATCAACAGCTTGTGGACGAAAACCGTCAGTTAAGAGAAGAAAAAATTGAACTTGAAGCTGACAATGCTCACTTGCGGTATCAGTTGCAAGAAATGACCCAGAAGCTTCTTGAATCACAGGCTAAACATGAACGCATGGCAAAAACTCTTGCTGCCCGTAACGCTCCCGCTCTTACTTCTACTTCTGCTGGTGCTTCTAGTTCCTCTCAGGACGAGAAGAAAGCTGATAGCAAGCGCCGCGTACCTAAATTCTTTTAAAAGAGTGGTTCTTGAAGCCTTTGCTCCTTTCTAAAACCTTAATCGCAGCCTTTGCGATCCCCCAACATGCAAAGTGGGAACTTTGTTTTTCTCTCCAAATCTCAGAGTACCCTTCTTTTACGTGGCTTTAACATAATAATTGCCCCCCTTACAGCACGCTAATGATTCCTTCATAATTGATAAACGGATTTCTACACTATGTAAGATTTATAACCCTAGTTAGTAAGGTTTCAGAAACCAGCGCGGATTTCACTTTCTTAGCCCACATTTTCTCCCTCCTCTTCCTTGGTGATGTCTCCACCTCGGTTTTCCGCCGCCTTCGGAGCTGTTCAACCGCTAAACTCCGCCGATCTCTCACAGAATCATAATATTATCTAATAAATTATATCTGCAAACCATAATAGACGTAATTAACCAAGTAGAATGGATCAATCACTCAGTGCGTTTTTAATTGGTGCTGGTATCGGAGCCTATGGCTTCCTGTGTGGAAATAAAGCCTTTCAAGACGAAATCGAGACCGAAAAGTTGAAGAGACGCAATGTAAGCTTATTATAATCAACCAAGCTCTAATAAGGGCTGCTTTTCAATTGTCTTTAGTGCTCTAGCTCTTTCCTGTTGCTTGAACCTTGAAATTGACGGCGTGGCCTGCTGACGGACCTTTCTTGCCGAACTCATCTTTGGCATCCTGATCCTATGTATCTTTTGCAGCTGCTCATTGCAAGCAGAGAGGAAAAATTCTCCCTTGAGAAACGACTCAAAGCAAAGGAAGAAGCGATTATTTCTCTCAACGCCGCCTTAACTGCCGAGCAGGCCAAAGTCCAGGCGTATGCTGCTGACAAGAAAAAATTGAAGACCGAAATGGCTCAAACTAGTAACGACCTTGTGGGTCTGAAGTTGAACTTGAAAGAGCATGACCGCGTGTTGGCTTTGCAAACATCTGAAATCGCCCAGCTGACGGCAGCTCTCAAGGCTGAGCAGGAAAAATCTGCCGGTCTTCAAAGCCAGCGGACCAGGAAAACCGAAAGTGAAGTAATTGGAGAAAAAGCTGGCCAAAGGGGGGAAACTGCGACAATCGCAGCAGCAGTAGCTGTGCCTGGAGCAGCGGTTGTTCTGGGTGGTAAGGCTCAAAACGAAGGCCGTCTGAAGTCAATCTTAAACTTTTTTATTTGATGATAGACTAAGACATGTGTTTGTAGTGTAGTCTATGGAGTAAGGTCAAACGTAGTGGGGTTGTCATTTGTTTGAGATTTAGTGGCAGGACTACTAGTAGGATTCCTACTAGTCGGGCCGAGGCGCGGGGCACGGAGAGATTGGGCCGAGATGTTCCACAATGATGTATTTCACCAAAAGCTATCAATATTAATTTTAAAAATTGTAATTGATCAATATTAGTACATGCGGGTCAGCCTGCTACAAAAGATCAGTTCTCATTTACCGCTTGCTTTCTCTCAAGGTGAAGATTTTATGTGCTCTGGCAGCCTGATAACTTCTTCTGTTGTTCTAACTGCTCCACATTTGAGAGATAGCCATGGATGGATTAATAAGACCCATTCAGCGGTGTATATAGGCTCTGTATACTGGAATCCGCCCTCACAATATTAAATTCAGGGAGCAAAAAATGCTTTTTTTCCTATAGAAAGTCATCAATGTGGTGATGGCACTGATAATATCAATGTGTCTACCAGTGTCATGTATTGGCGCACGTGGGTAGAAGATATGCCGAGTATACATAACATGGGAGGAAGAATGAGAGGGTTGCTGTGGTGGAAAGAGGGAAGCATCTTGAAGAAGACAAAGAGGTGAAGTGGACGCTTTCAGAGGAGAAAAGGAAAAAAGTTGGGAAGTGCTGTGAGGTATGTAGGAAGAACAAAGCATGCACAGCATGAACGTGGAGGAAGAGAGCAAAGAACTGTGTTTCAAGGAAGGGATAAGAGTGCGTCCAAGATCTCTAGTGAGTGCGTTGATGGGTCTTTCTAGATTTTATATTTTTCAAATTTTTCAAAAATGTCAACCGCACCGCCACCGGTACCGCCTCCAAAAAGTTTCATTTCAGAGTATTCAAACTTAGTTTCAGCATTTTTAATTTTTCATTATTGTTGCCTTATCTGTATCTTCGTATTGGTTCTATGTTGTTGATGCAAAGTAAGGGACTGAGTTCTCCAGCTGTTCAGAGCAAAATGCTGGTCACGATGATCCACGGTGAAGTATCCTCAAAAAGATAATATACTTCCAGCGATTAAACATTGAATTTGACTCTCAATTTATTTTGACACGGGCTGTGCGGGATCATACCGCTGCTCAGGGGGCGAGCACGCGGGGCAGCAGCTTCTGCAAATTAATCGATTGCACACCCATTTTGAACTTCAAAACCCGACGTTATAGCCTAGACTTTGACCTCTGAGGACTCTAGACGTCTGAAATAATTACATTGTTGGCTGCAGATCATCACAGAAACCGCAGTTTTCACAATAAACCTGTTTTCACTATTTGATTTCAACAAAATTCAATTTCTTTGAAATGAACCTTTACTTACTTTACACAACCTTCGCTTTCTTGGCATGTTTCCACGTTAGCGCAGCTGATAGTGGCAGTTACATAGCGCTCTCCAGCGAAGAACGAGCTTCCCAATCTGCCTCTTCCTCCTCCAGCGCCCGCCTCCCCCGCCGCAGGAGAACCCTCAAAGCATCAGGCGGACGAATCGCCTATGGCCAAGAAGCTACCGACGGCCAATTCCCCTTTGTCGTCTACTTTGATGTCGACGGTGGTATCTGTACAGGCACCGTTATTGCCCCACGTGTCATCCTCACCGCAGGGCATTGCATTTTTGATGACTGGACCAGCATGTTTGCAGATAAAACCAACAGCCACATTTATTTCGGCTCTACGGAATACGATGATCAATACGATGCTGGGTCGATTGAAGAATTCTTCATTCCGGCGCAATACACCCCAGAAACTTCAAGTTTTGGAGATGTGGGGTTAATAAAATTAGCAAAGCCCATCCCATCGTCAGTTAAACCGGTCCAGTTGGCAAGCGCTGCAACAAACATGTCAGCGGGAACGACATTAACTGTTGTAGGATGGGGTCAAATGGATAACGGAAAGATGGCCTCGCACCTTATGTATACTACAGGGAAAATTCTGCCCACTGCTGAATGTGACCAACTCCATGAAGTTATTTTTGACTATGAACTAGACGATGATCATTTTTGCATAGGTGTCCCGCCAGACACCATGCAAACTACCTGCGGTGGTGATTCTGGCGGTCCTTATTTGATTACGAACCGTGGAAAAGCACCGGTGCAAGTAGGCGTCACTTCGTTTGGACCAGCAGGGGATTGTGGATCGGTAATGGAGATTGATGTTCCCGTCAATATCAAATATTGGCAAACTTGGATAGATGACACCATGAGTATGTATAATTTGCGAGGCGCACGTGCTCCAGTGAGATTAAATATGCCTGGGTACTCCCAATGTTATAGTGGAGGTGCAGTATTGAGTACGAAAAAGACGAAGACCTTTGACAAGTGTCTTGAAATGTGTAGGAGCGGTGGTGGTGGTGGTGGTGCGATGATGACAGCATGCAAAGCATGGACGTGGAAGAAAGTGGATTTGGAGAGTAGCGGTGTTGGGATGTGCACGTTGTTGACTGCGCGAGGGAAAGTGACGAAATCTAATCAGTGCACTAGTGGGTATTTTAAATAAAAAAATTGAGGAAAGAACGCTCGGAAAATTTTCTGAAGAACATACATCATATTGGTATTTGAAAGTTCTAAAGCAGCCCAGGTATCAATTAATCAATTACCTTCTACAATTACATCTTTCTATCCTTTGCGTTGCATATTTGCCGTACCTAGGTGACCACTACTTAATACTTATACTCTTTTAATTCTTTATTTCTTTCTCTACATCGTTGCTTGTACCTTTCCGCAACAATTTTTTCTTCGATGTTTGTTTGCTCTTTCTCTCAACGCAGTTTTGCCTTGGTCTTAATTATTATTTTCTTCAACCCCCCTTTTCGATACAAATAAAGTACGGCCGCTTCTTTCTCGTGAGTATGGCCCCTTTCTTCTTAAGCAGGCTGTAAGAATGCATGCATTTACCTTGGGACAGACCAGACAAGCTTGCCGCCTGGCGCCGGCAGACATGAACACACAAGTTTTGCTTTGAGGTCGAGGCCTTAAGTGATCAGAACAATAGATCGATAATTTTAATCTTCTTGATTTATTACGATGTCATCGTTTAATTAGATTCTACCAGAAGTTTTTGCTTGTTCTCTTTTAAAAAAGTGGGATAATTTTGATGAGTTTGATCGAACCTTCGTTTGTTCAAGTCGTAGCTGAAGGTTTAGGCATTAAACCAACCCCTGATGCAGCAACTACGTTAGCTCCAGATGTAGAATACAGGCTCCGCGAAATTGTGCAGGTAAGAGAAACCTTGATCAAAATCATTGCAACCTTTTCTTGCAGTCTATTCTGGATCACCCTTCGATACTCTCACTCTCCAACTTCATCGACTTTCTCAGGAAGCATCTAAATTTGCCAGACATGCAAAACGCACCTACATAAACCCAGATGATATAAACAATGCCTTCAAGCTCAGAAATGTAGAACCTGTTTATGGTCTTTGCAGTTCTTCAGACCCTGCCCGGTTCACTAAAGCAGCTGGGCATGCGGATATAGTTTATGCTGAAGACCCCGTGGTTCCATTATCCACTATATTAGAGGCACCGTTACCACCGTTGCCATGGGAGGCGGGTGTTACGGTGCACTGGATGGCAGTGAATGGAAAACAGCCTGCTATTCCTGAAAACATGCCATTAATTCCCCCAAGCCATAGAGATAAAAGACAACGTACTGAAACAACACGGAAAGCATTACCTGCCCTTGTGGTACCAGCAGAAATTGTAACTGCAGGTGGTGCCAAGGCAGAAGCCGCTGCCGCTGCAGGTACAGGTACAGGTACAGCTGCAAATGGAAATAATTTTGAAGAAGGGGCGTTAGTCCGTGCTCCATTAAAGCACGTAGTATCTAAAGAGCTTCACCTTTACTACAATAAAGTGGTCTCTGCTTTAGAAACAGCAGCACCGCCTCCCGCTGCTGCATCCAAGGAACTCCTTGCTGCGTTGGCAAGTTTACGCACTGATGCAGGATTACAACCTCTAGCGCCGTATTTCGCTCATTACTTGGCTGAAAAAGCAGGATTGTACTTGGCTTCAGCGCCTCGCTTGAGTCTTTTATTACGAGCTGCAGTTAGTCTCGGTAATAACCCATGTCTTGATTTAGGGCCGTACTTACATGAAATTATCCCTGCAGTGTTAACATGCCTGCTCGCTCACTCTGTTGGAGAAAGCAGATCAGAAGAGGTCGATGGTAGCGATGATGGTGCAGCTGATGGTGGCGGCGGCAGAAAGAAGAAGAAAACGATTTCCAACAACGAAGGAGGAGATGCTTCTCGGGATACGTCGCTTGATTCTGATGCGTTACATTGGACTGTACGAGAAGAAGCTGCACGCGCAGCTGCTGCGTTATGCGCTACCTATCCCGATGCTGCTCCACGTGTGCAGCGACAATTGCTCTCTGTTCTTACCTCCCCAACCAGCTCTTTACCTAGTCGCTACGGTGCGGTAGTTGGATTAGAAGCTCAAGGACCACGGGTTGTCCGTTCTTTACTACTGCCTAATCTTATTCCTGCTGTTGTGGCTTTAAAAGAGGATCTCTCGGGAAGAAAGGGAGCAAGAAAATTAATGAATGCGTTGAAAGTAAGATGTGCGTTGTTAGCTGCTAGTGGATATTGTGTATATCTGAGCGGCGTGTGTGCGGCATGGAATTCTGCCGCTGCCGCTGCTGCGGGAGGGAAGAAAGCTGGGGTAAGGAAGAAAGAAGAGAGAGCAGGAAAGAGAAAGACATCTGCTGCTACAACGAAAAGTGGAAAAGTGCAGCCAAAAATTGCTAATTTGTCACGTACAGACGCAGAAGCAGTGATGGTAGGGAATGCTTCTAGACCTCCGAGCGCTGCTGGCGGGGGCATACGAGGCCGAGGAGGGAAGAAAGCAGGAATATCTGCTACCAATACCACGAATGGAAACAAGAATTACAACGACTCTTCCGCGCCTATTAACCTCTCAGAAATTTTTGGAGAAGAAGAAGGAGAAGAAGATGCCACGACCTCTGCTGCGCTTGCTGCTGCCGGTCAAAACTCTTTAAAGAAAATATTGACCATTGCAGGTAATATGCGGCCTACAAATAAAGACAACACAAGTCTCACCATCAGTACTACTACTACTACGGGCAATACGACTACCGATGGTACTAATAATAGTACGATTATAGTATCAGCACCTGGATTAATGCTCGAAAGTCTCCCTTCAGTAAATTATTTGGCCGAGGCATGGCAAGAAGATTTCCCAATAGAGAGGTTGCATCGAGCATTGGAAGAGCTGTTTGGAGATGATATCGCGCCGTATGAAAGGTAGAAATAGAGATATGTTTACATATTCTGAAAAACTGCATTTACCTATATCTATATTAGATATTTTTGAGAACTTATGGAGCAACAAAAAACAAAAAAGAAAACGTCACTCACCTTTGGGTGCAGGTGACTTTTTATAAAAAAAGACACTATCGTAAATGTTCAATTGTAAGAGACGTTCAATTATAAGACAAACTAATTGTTTATATAGCTAGAAATGGAGTTAAATGCTGCTAGATAGTCCGTTGGATAGATCTGATACTCTTTCCTATACTATGCTTTGATAAAAAGAAAGAAAGAAAGTTAGCCACCTTTTGCATCAGCTATCGCTTTGTAAATAGGAAGCATTGCATGCACATCCTTTGCGATATTTTCTGGCTTCACCACAGCTTTAACAACTCTTCGCAACAACGATTTTGCTCTTTTAAAAGGAATATAGCCAGGATTGTCAGGCTTGCTAAGCATCTCAGCATATCTTTTCCAGAATTCAGTCTTAATCGCACGTATTACCCGCGTCACTGGCTTTTGAAACTCTGGTGATTTAGGGGGAATCTCTAGAGCTCGCTTGCCTAGTTTTTCAATCTCAGCTGAGTGAAAGGGCATGTTATTCAGAACAACTTTGACACCTCCAAGAAAATTCTTGGGGTGTTTCGTCTGCAGCGTCCTCAATGTAGCCATAATTTCCTTCATTACTTTACTGAACTCTTTAGAACTAATTCCTTTATAACTGCGTCCATCAGATTTCTTGTAACACCCATGCATAGGGTGGTCTGTAGTAGAACTTAAAAAATCAAGATAAACGAGACCGAGATTTGGATGGATAGCGATAACAAAATGTAATTTCCCACAGGCTTCTTTAGGAAACTTTGAACTTGGCATTTGCATAGCACGAGGAAGAGGGATACCACTCTGCATGCGCTTTCCCTTCTCGGTGATAGCCTGGAGAGTTGGCATGTTGCCGATCATAATAGCGCCCTCGTCAATGTAAGTATCACACATACGAACCTTTATAGATCGTTGCATATGTTTGTTAGCTTTACGGAGGCGCTCATTTTTGTCGGCTTGGGTCAAAGCCTCTGCTTTGGTCCTTTGGGTGGTAATAATGCCTACTAGAGTAGGCTTGATTTTAGAGTTTTTGGGAATATGGACCGTTTGCAATTTGGGGTTGACCTGCTTTGCTCTTGTCCAGAGTTGAGTTGGACTACAACCTGTTTCTTTGATGATAGCCTTTAGTCCTTCATTCTCCATGCATGCCTGCAAAACAATGGGAAGGTAAATAGTTTTGAAAAGCAAAATCACTGGGACGAGTTGGACGGCAACACATACACACACAAAAGAAACATAGTGCTCACCTGTTTAGCGCTGCCTGCAGGACGCCAGCCGGAGGGTCCTTGCACACCTTGCAGAAACATGTCTGAAGCTTGCTGTGCCTGCTCGTCTGAAATTAACTTTGTTCGCTTAGGTGTGGCGCGGGCAGCAATTTTAATTTCTCCATCTTTGTAGCGATCCCAAACTCTTTGAATAAACTTTTTAATATTGTGAGGGAATGGACGGGCAGAAATCTGTTTGAAATATGCAACTGCCCGGTCCATGTCTCCGTCACTTTCAATGGCAGCGACAAGAGCTTTGGCAAACTCAGTGTCCGATCGCATCTTCTGATCACTAGGGGAAAGAATCGCCTTTATAAACGCCTTTATAAAAAGGCCTTATAAAGGCCTTTATAACAGACCTTTACAAATACCACATAAAGGCCTTTATACCATCAAGTACATAGCATGCATAGCATGCATAGCATGCGTAGCATGATACACAGCATGGTACGGGGTGGAAAGAAAGAAAGTACGAAAGAAAGTTAGAAGTGAATAGTACAACACGACCTCATAATATATCTTCTCTACCCAACTTTTTGTGGGTCCTTTGAATATCAGGTCAGTATCTCAATTTAATTCATAGAATTTGAACTAATGGCTGTTTCTCATTCCAGCTGTTGCTCTTTTAGTCAAACCATGTTGAAAGAAAGTTGCCCCCGGTCAAACCATGTTGAAAGAAAGTTGCCCCCACTTTATATTTTATAAAGGCCTTTATAAAATATAAAGGTTTTATGTATTTACTCTATATTTATGATGGTAGCTGCTCCTAAGATACATTTTGATCCATAATGCAACAATATATAGATTAAAGACTTGAATACCTAAAAATAATGCCGAATACTATCCATCGAGCTGATACTGAATCCGAAGCAGGTGAAGATGAGGTGATGAAAAGGTAAGTCGGTGCGTTTGTGCACAAGTTTTGCACAGACTGCAGATTACAGCTGTTGCTGCGGTGCACAAGTGCACCGCAACTTTGAAACATTGAAACGCAGGAAATTACGGAGTATGATGCTCTAGAAGAGGAAATGAAAACGTAATATGTCGAAAACAGAACAAAGGATGTGCATTAAAGTCCGTAGTATTATCTCATCCTTATTTTTTGCCATTTATGGGATTTTAAGGTGTAGCTTTATATGTTCTTATTTTTACAAAGGTGCCGGCAGGACCTTTAAAAAGCTGATTGTAATGAAAGTGCCCTTAAACAGCTTGAATTGCTTGTATTTCGATGGAATTCATCTATTATACATTGTAGAAGCTACTTCAAGGCATTATATGCTGCTTTGGAGGGGTATCTAATATCTAAGCTAGACCTTTATAATTTCATAAAGTCATCTTTTCCCCTAGTGGATGCCGGGTCTTCTTCATGGGAGAAGAGACCTTCTTTGGGGTTGCTTTAACCATATTGGATCTTTTATCAATATATATATTGAGGTTTTGAGGGAGTGCGTGGCCGAATTTGAGGAAAATAAACTAAAGCTGACGTGTCGTTCCTAGCCGACTTGTTCCCAAGGCAGGTTGATCATCTCCCCGGGCCGGAGTCCATTTCTACTCGGCGCACCTTCCTTTCTTCTCAACCATTGATAGGAGAAAGGGCAATCAGAGCTAACAGCTGTACCTGTGGAGATAAATGGAGTTTTTTGTATATTATAATGTGTTATGTGCATAATTATACGGGAGTTCATGGCGTAATTTGCAAAAGTTTGTTCTTGATCCCTCGCAAAATGATGCGGCAGCATTTACCTGTCCTTGACACTTCTAGCGATTTTATTTTGATCTGAGTGGGTTAAAAATATATTGTAATATAACAATTACATGAAATTCTGCTGTATAATTGCCATTTTATTGCAGATTGCAGAATTCAGGAATTGAAGGTGCGCTGGAACAGAAAGGTGAAAGCTTTCTGGCAAGAAAGCTGTGGCTTTCTGAAGCAACCAGCTTATGGGTAGCTGGACAGCTTCCAGCTGGTTATCTTGTGTAATCTTATTGATGTGAGGTTTATTTCTCTATTCTAAGTCCTACGCAAGCTCTTCCCCATTAGTTTACTTCTTCAAATCTAGATCTCAACTGTCCTTTTCATCTGCAATGGCCCCTACTCCTAAGCCCCTTTCTGCTGCTCAGCAGAAGAGAGCTGATGCCGCCGCGGCTAAAGCAGTCTCTTGTGCAGGAAGCTAGGGCAGTGGCTGACGCTTACTTAAAGGACAAGAAATGTGGAGTAGAAGATTTTACCAGCATCTTTAGTGAGTACATAATGGTGGCATTGGTG
This sequence comes from Nannochloris sp. 'desiccata', assembly GCA_019044685.2. Classification (NCBI taxonomy): domain Eukaryota; kingdom Viridiplantae; phylum Chlorophyta; class Trebouxiophyceae; order Chlorellales; family Chlorellaceae; genus Nannochloris; species Nannochloris sp. 'desiccata'. Next base: position 473,637 of record JAGTXX020000002.1, on the reverse strand, counting down.
AAATCGGGGTTCTTCCAACGAGACTTCACTTTTGTCCGTGATCGTTGCCGGCCTGAAGTGAGGAAATACTCATATCAGGTAGTTGATGCCACGAAAGCTACAGATGTGGACGTCAAGGGCTACATCACTTATCGTTGTTCCGGCTTTACTAGTAACAAACACCTCCCACCATGCACTGCCTATCTGAGGTTGCACGTGTGCGCAGAAACAGAAGACCAGGAAGGTCCTGACGGCAATTGGCATTCACCCCTCTATTTGGGTCTTGAGCCTTGTTCTACTGAACCGCAACAGGTCAAGCGTAGAGCTGCTCCCGCAAGCTCTGTTGATACCGTTACTGATGGTGATTCTAGTGGAAGCACCAGCGCCGCTGTGTCGGCTGGCACCGCTAAAAAACGATGCACGCCTTTAAAGGCTGTATCATCTTTACCATGTAGCTAGCGCCAGGAGCCTGGGAGCTGGGAGCGAGCGCCTGCCACGTTCAATAGTAATTAACCTGTATTTGCAACTATATTCTACTTTAAAATTTATAATAAATTTATAATAAATTTATACAGCAGCCAGACACAAAAGTTGGCAGTTTTGCCAATAAGTATGAACAGCGGCACCGAGAACTCAGCCCGCCACCACCATGGCAACGACGTCGACGTCGGTCTTCATGAATTTACATATTTCTATCTGGTCCCATTATCCAATGAAGACTGATAACAGACCTTATACAATTACTTTTGAATTTTTTTGAACATTATCTACGGAATTTGCGAGTTGTCCAAGGGTGGAAGCTCCTAGGGGTTCGATTTACCGGACGAGTTCCGCCGGCGCCTCCTTTTAGCTTCAGTTTTTCTTTTTGTTTTTACGAAGCCATGGGACTCGTATACCTCCTAGTAGACTCTGAGAGGGTGATCTACTGGACCCTGAGTGATGACGCGATATTTTGTTGCCAGAGATCACTATGTAACAGTTTAGTTTACATGGCAACCCTCAACACTCCAGCCTCCCAGACGTTATTGTCTTTCCAAAAATTGCCAGCAATGACTTTAAATTTTATTTCATCATATTATAACATCTGTCATTGCGATCTACTCTATCACATCATTGTTTAAATAGCAAGTGTGGTTCGTTGCAAGGCAGCAAGTATATTTTTCAAATTCAAGATCACTTTAAACCTATGGCGCCGCTGGACTTTAAACAACTATTCTAAAATCTCCCCCTCCTACACTTACTCTTTTCCCATGCCAACATTCATTAACAACCAAAACCTTCATCAAAAAACCAACTAATAAATACTTTCTTCATCATTGAGGCGATAATTAGCTCCTCTCTCCTCCCCTGCCCGCTCTTCAAGCGCTGGTAGCAGGCTGCCCAGGAGGCTTAGGGCTCGTACGAGCAGCAACCGCAGTTGAGGTGCTGCTTTTCCTCCTAAAATGTCGAATTTGAGTTCCGCTGCTATTTCCATTAGCAAGAGTACTGGTACTAGCAGGAGAGGGGCGACCTTGAGTCACGCTGCTACTAGCGGTAACGGTACCATTTCCAGGAGAAGTAGTGGTGGTAGTCTTCGGGGGAGGAGGGGTCGTAGCACTGGAGGGTCCATTGATAGCGGAGACAATCTTGGTTCTCTTAATATCTTCAGAAGCAGCTGTATTTACAGCTGCACCAGGGGTAGTAGTAGAGGTTTTCTTAGTTAAAGGTAAGATTGTTCTCGAGGTGTCGTGGCCGTTATCCTCATCGACCACACCGATATCAGGGAGAAGGGAGTAGATATTTTTAGCCATTTTTTGGTAGGCGTTGGCCAGAGGAGGGGTGAAAATGGCCCATAAACCTGTAACGGTGATGACAGAGGTGAGGAAACCGAGGACAAGAGCAGCGTCTTGTTGAAGGGTCGGGCCCTCCATTTGAAGTTTTGATAAACTTTATGTATTTGGTGAGAGTTTTCAGTTCTGTTTCGACAGATATCTATATTCTATAGAATAAATCAATAGTTATGTAAGAACTCACGAATAATATGTAATTTGAATGTAAGTTTGAAAGGGGGACTGAAGGGTTTTAACTGATTTTAACTTCAAAAGTCAAAATATGACTTTTCAAAATTTGGTTGACCGTCGAGACGGCAATGAAGGCGCTCTAAAGGAAGGAACTGTATACTTCAATGCTTCTTTTTATGAATTATTACATGAATTTTATGATTGATCATGTCAGATCATTACAATCTATGAAGTAAATAGCTAGGAACTAAGAAGACGATGGCATTCTAATTCTAAATCTTCCTCTGGGCAACAACTGGCAATCGACTTATCTCCTACCAACTATCTATCTAATCCCTAGGTATAATTACTGTTGTAGTATCGCCTCTCTCTATCACTGCTTCTTCACCATTTGCACTATAATAGTACTCGCTTCTGCTACTACTTTCTCTCCTCTCTCGAGCGGCAGCAGCGGCAGCGGTAGCCCTGCGAGCAGCTCCAAGGAGTCCACCTGGAACCCCTTGAAGCAATTTATTGACATGCATGCCTACAACCTGGACAGCTACAATAGTGATTATGTGAGATAGCCACTCATCGCGGTTGCGATAGGCACCCAGCATAGCAGGCATTGTTCTTTCTGTGGTTTTTACTCCGTCGCAACTTGTTTCACTCCAACGGGAGTGGAATAGTCTTTTTAATATGGTATGATATAAAGATGTAATTATCAAACGTATGTCATAAAGGAGAAAATGTCAACATTCAATACTTTATAAGCGTCATAAATAAATAAATACTCAGGGTTTGACCAAATAAAAAGTCAACCCCACCGCTTCACTGCAAAACTGGCACTGCCTGCCTGCTGTTGGGTCTGATTTCTCCCTTCTGAAACAATCGCTGCCTTAGCTTCTTCTATAAGCCAATGTTCTTACAATACTATGTTTTTCTAAAGATAAAATAAAGTTGCTTCTCTATCTAAAATCTTGAAGAATACGTCACTGGGTCAGTTGGTTTCTGTTGACTAGCCCTTGCAAATTTCAACAACAGTGCTTCAGTCGTCTCCCCAGGCCCAGCCAACCCTTGAATATACGGATCTAAAGCAGGCAATTCCCACCTGGGTCGAACAGAAAATAAAAATTTAAATCTTTCAGAAGCCTTTCGAGGCAACTCGTGCACACGCAGCAGTTGCACTCCCAGCTGCCCAGTCGGACCAGCTTCGTTATCTACGAGAGCTTCTCCTCTCAGTAAATCAAAGCTAGGTATCATACCTTCAGGGACAGACGCACGCCAGGTTGCTTCAAATTCATTGACATCCTCCCAACGTTGCTTTTCTCGAAATAATTTCAAGCCGAAATGGCGACACACGGCGTCAGCACGCACAGCATACACCCCTAAGACTTCTTTACTACCATTTTCATAATTCTCATTCATATCATCCTTATTACTATCCTCCTCCTGACTATTACTACCACCAACAGGTAAAACCGGTTTACTAAATATTTTCAAGCAATGCTCCGTCAACTCGGGCGAGAAGCCATGTGGAGCCAGCACCTCTCCTGCCTCGACAGCAGGAATAGCATCTAACGACCACCCTTTCTCCACTGCAGTTAGTAATATCAATTCCAAAAGTGTTCCTAAATGGATTGGGTCGATTCCTCGCCATTTGCCATCGATACAGACGGCATTTCTCTCGGTCAATGCAGCAGCTAACTCGTTTGAGCTCGCCTGAACTAAAGAGAGAAGCTCGTCCCAAGTCTTTCCCAAACTCTGGCTATCATTATTAGAACTACAAGTGTTGTTATCCAGTCGGTCAGTATTTATGTGAGTATCCATAGGCTCTGCTGCATCGGGGTTTCCTCCTTCTTCTTCTTCCTCAAGGCTGCCTATCGGTCGATCTTGCAACGCAGCATCTAGAGCGTGAAGCCTTGGTGCGACTTGCACTAGCTCAAAGTGAGATTTCACAATAGCAGAAACGGTGACTGGAGGTTGATTTGATGCTTCTGCGTGGATTTCTGCTTGTGTGGCAAGTCCTGCGAGATGGCCTGGAGGGGTAGGGGCTGCTTGTGGGGAAGGGGCGGAGGGCGTGGGGGCGGCGTTTTGATCTGGGTTCACCATGAGGACGAGGTTGGTTGTTTCTACTTGTTTGACTGCGAATGTTTGTTTGGATGAGCACATCACTGCTTCTTCGTTTAATCCACCTTTGAAACAGAGCCTGAAAAATATATATTATAATTATGAAATATTCAAATTTGAAAATGTGATCAAGATGAGAAAATATTGGAGCAAAGTTTGATACTTGTGTACAGCTTGCAAGCTATGGTAACATCAAATACGATACAGTACACATATCCTTACCCAGACTCTTGGAGTTCTTGTAAAAGGTCTTCAGATACCTCCAGCAATTTCAAATCAGTTCTTAATTCAGTTCCATAAGCAAGCGTTCTAGGCTTGCCTTTGGCCAGATGTAGCGACATATTGATCTAGTTTCTATGCAAAGAAAAATGACGGTTAAAATTTGAGGCTGCCCTCTTACTTGAATTGAATTCCAACAAACTTTTGTTTGCCGCCGGAGATGAAAAGAATTTTAGGTATCATTGAATGGCATAGTTTCTTTCAATTTCTGGAAGTGATTTGGCCTTTAAACAATGCAGAACCAAATTACCCAGTTATTGATAGTATGAAAACAATCCAACGCACCACCTGATATATTTTTAGCGATGAGATTAACCATTTGAAGCCAGATCAATTCACATTAAAATATCCAAATGAGGCCATTATCTTCGCGTGTCCTACTCCCCGAACCCGTGCTAGAACCTCGCAAAGCTCCATACCAACCTCTTTTACATCGGCATTTCAATCACGCGCTTTCACCTCTACATCATTCTCATTCTCATCATCAACAACAACTCTCAACGCCAAAGAGATCTGTGACGCCACAAGCTTCCTCTTCACGTTGCCATATCTTCTGGGATCTAGACAACTTACAACCAACCCAAGTAGAAGACATTCCGGTCATAGTTCACGCCATTAATTGTGCTCTACTTGACCTCATATCTCAACTTGCCTCTCCTTCTCTGCAAGAATTACCACCGCCCCCACCGCAGCTGCAGTTGACAGTTTTTGCAAATCCCACTACCCTGCAGAAATTCTCACCTCTAAATACAGAAAACGCCACATCTTTTCTTTCTTCTGAAACTACTTCCTCCTCCTCCTCCTCCTCGTTAGACCTCCGTCAAGCAGTTGAAGATGTCCTTGGCGGCACCCTCATCCTCACGACAGAAAGAAAGCAGAGTGTGGATTTCGCGATGAAAAGCGCGATGCTGGAATATGCCCAGCAAGCAAACAAGAAAATAATCTCACCACCACCAGAAACGACGGTATCTACTCGCAGCTGTGATTTAATAGTAAGCGAGAATTTAATGAAACAAAAAGAGACGGGGGCGGAGATTGTAATCATAGCCTGTATTTCCGATGACACTGATTATGTACAAGTACTCGAATACCTGGGGAAAGAGAGCAGGAGTAGTAGCCCCTTAATTACGACTCGTTTAATTAGTGCATCTCCTGTCGCTGTTGCCTGTCGAACGGTTTCAATTGGGGAGTTTAAAAGAAGAAAGCGACCAGCATGGGCAGCACCGAGAAAATTAGATAGTTTCGCATTACCTGCTGCATGTGACGCTGCTATTGCACTCTCTAGACCGCGGAAAAACAGCCTTTTGAAAGCGAGAGATACACGTAATATAAGCGCAAATCGTCGTGGTCGTGGCGGTGGTGGTGAAGGCGCAACGGAGGAGGAGGGCACGTGGCGAGTTGAGACAGTTTGGGTCAATCCGAAGAGAAATTGGAAGGAAAGAATAGAAATCACAGATTAATTTGCTATTTTTATGTATTTATATATTGTTTATTACTACTCTCTCGCTGTAAATCTGTATAAAAAATGTAATATTGTAATCGACTTTATTTATGCGGCTGGTGGAAGTTACAAAAATAAAAAAGGTCAACTGTAAGTTTTCGTTACATAGCGGTTTCTTTCCCTAGCCCGGCTCCCCATCCCCCACGTGGTGTATCTGAATATGAACTTGGGTCCATGGGATCTAATGCTGGCTGATTCGTTCTTTTAGTTGCTGGTTGAGGCCGTTTCACTCCACCGCCACCTTGGCCACCACCACCACCACCGGTAACACCACCGGTGTTTCCAGCAGCACCAGTAGATGCACTAGGATGGTGCCATTGCGTGATATTAAGAATATTATTGTAATAATATGTTGTACCGCTCCCAGGATCTACTGCTTGAGCCCACCCAGACGGCAACTGTTGTTCCTCTCCTTGGTCTTTCTTTATTGCGATCGCATTTGTTTCGAGTGATTTCTCAGCTATTTGAGTTGCCTGTGATGATCCATTATCTTTAGCAGCAGTAAAGGCGACTTCTCCTTCTTCCGGCTCTTCTTCTCTCTGTTTCTTAGCAGGAGCTGCGGTGGCTGGAGCTGCGGCAGCAATGGCCTCCTCAAGTAAAGCAGCTCCTTCTGGCAAAGTCCAAGATGATTCTTTCGTCGCGTGATTGTAATAATAAGGTTTACCTCGTAGATCTATAGCTTTCTCCCACCGGGCAGAAGCTGGCAACGCCGCTGCCGCTGCGGCAGCGGGAATAGGGGCAGCATTTGGCTTCCATTCGGGCTTTGTCCATGTTCTTTCTCCTGTCGAATAGTTATAATAGTAGTTTCTCTGGTACTGAGGGTCAAAGGATTCATGCCATCCTGGTGGTAGAGCGGGTCCGTGAGCGGCAGCTGCGGCAGTAGCCGCATCATTACTATCGTCCGCATAAAAAGCGCGCTTAGAGCTGAGGCAAAACATCGACACTAGTTAGAACACTGTCCGGGAAAACTATAATTATATATGCTTGCGCTTAGATCAATAAATATAAATAAAAACATACCCAATTACTGATGTTTTTTCCGCTTGTGGGACAGCTGATGCAGCCTCCTCAGGTGCTGCTGCAATTAGAAATGAAGGAGTATATTAAAACAAATTTTCAAAGACAAGGGACTTCAATTTCAACACTTTATTCTTACCCGATCCAGGAGCAGGATTTTGATCTAATGCTTTTGCCTTCATCCAGGCAGGCATCACAGCCCCACGCCCTCTCCCCACGCCCGACATAGGGTTGTTTATTTTGAAGTTACAGATATTAAAAAAACAAAAGCTTCAGACACCTGAGCAGGTGGCAAATGAACAAAGCATGAACGCTGCCCAGCGACGGTGATCGTCTCCCACCACAGCACGATGAAAGCAAACATTGAAAATTCCATTGTATACATTGCTAATTGAAAAGACGTCACATAAATCCTCTACGCACTCCATCACTCTTCAGATTGTGCTACGTTTTCAATTTCACCAGGAACACCTTGCTCCTTTTCTCCTTCGGGCGACCACATTTTCATTTTAATATACTCCACCCAATCTTCCTGGGGTACCTCTTCTAAACCAGAAATCCCACTCTCCCAAGCTTCTTTCGCCACGGCAGCAGCCACAGCAGCTGAGGTTTCACGCAAAGTCGCCATTTTTGGGTAGAGCTGGCCCATTTTCAGTTGTTCTTCAGAAACAGTTCCTGCAAGTGCTTTTGCTGCAGCAGTAAACATAGCGTCTGAAACGTACTTTGCCTTGGACATGACGGCGCCAAAACCAACTCCTGGAAAAATGAAGACGTTATTCGCTTGCCCAGGAATCAGCACTCGCTTCTTCTTCTTGTCTTCTTGCTCGTTATCAGAAGAGGAAGAGGTTGAGGAAGAAGAAAACGTCTCACCTTCATCACTACTAGAGGAGGAAGAGGAAGAAGAGGAGGAGGAAGACAAAGAAACTTTCTTTTTCGAAGAAGAAGGAAGCTTCACAGGGTCAAATGGTGATCCAGCAGCAAAAATCGCAGCTCCACCACTCCATTTCACAGCTTGTTCTGCTGTGATCTCGGCCTTGTCTGTAGGATTTGATAAAGGAAAAATAAGAGGCCGTTCTACATGTTTACACATCTCTTTCACGACTTCTTTATTCCAAGATGGGCCAGCAGCAGAAAGACCAACGAGTGCGTGAGGTTTTACTGCAGCCACTACAGATTTCAAGTCTTTCAGGGCCTCGTGAATTTTCTCGCTGGAGGCACCCTTGCTTTCAAAACCAATTTCCTCAAGATCTTTATCTGTTTTAGCAAATAACCTCTTATGAGAAGGTAGATCATCGCTTCTGTTGTCATATACAAGCCCTTTCGAGTCGACTAAAAAAATCGCTTTTCTGGCTCGTTCTCGCGGAACACCAGCTTCAGTTTCAAGATAAGCAGCAATAGCTTCAGCGACGCCAACAGCAGACGCTCCAGCACCAAAAAACAGAATTCTAACATCAGATGGGTCGGTATTTTGGATTTTGAGGCCATTTATAATCCCAGCTACGACTACTGCACCTGTGCCTTGAATATCATCATTGAAACAAAGTTGTCTGCAGCGCCTACGCTCCAAAATTTCAAAGGCCTTTTGAGTTTCAAAGTCTTCAAACTGTAACAGAGCATCTGGCCAGAGAGACTTGACAGCGTCGCATAGTTCATCAATAGCGTCCCAATAAGCATCGCCTTCTAATCGCTTCTGCTTCTCACCCTGCAAGTGAAAAAAGAAGAAGATAGGAGTCAAAATTTAAAAAATTGAAAAATAGTGAAAATTTTCTGTGACAAATATAGAAATGAACACACCATGTAGAATTTATCTTTGAGTAGGTCTTCATTATTTGTTCCAGCATCTAAGCACAGAGGCAGCGAGTGCTCCGGGTGGAAACCACCCGCTGCAACAAACAGAGAAATTTTGCCAAGGGGTATTCCCATTCCATTGGTCCCCAAATCTCCTAGACCTAAAATTCTGCTTCCATCTGTCACAACTATAATTTGCACCGCTTTGCTAGGCCAATTTTTTAATAATTCGCTAAATCGACCTTTATTGTGAAATGCGCTAAGATAAATACCGGAAGGTTCTCTGTAAATATGGTCAAAGCGCTTACACGCTTCCCCCACAGTGGGTGTATACACAACCGGAGCTAATTTCTCAATATTATCTATCAAAACTTTGTAGAATAAAGTCTGATTGGTAGATGAAATCTCTTTTAGAATATTGAATTGATTCAAAGGAACTAAATTCTTAGCTTCCAGTTGCTCGAGAACACGTTCAGACTGGAGTTGCAAAGTCTCACAATTTGGAGGTAAGAGACCTTCAAGCTTAAGCTGACGTCGTTGCTCAAGGTTAAACCCCGTACCGCGGTTCAGCCAGGCATTGCTCAGTAGAGCAGCGCCTGTGAGCTTTCTCAGCTCTCGGCTTCGAGTTTGGTCTGGCCTGCCCGGCTTTGTTACATCCACTAATTTCGAATGTGGAACCTTCTCGATATCACTTTCTGAAGTGAAGGAGGTAGTATCGGCCAGAGGTTTCTTTTCTTGTTGTGACTCTTGCTTTACATCCAGCTTCTCCTGCTCTAGGGCCTCAACTGGGCTTGGAATGCTCTCCATAGTGTTGGACTCTTTTTCTGCCATTGTTTAGTTATTTACGCAGAGATAGGAGTAGTATAGTAAATTAAAGCTTGATAAGACGGATTATTACAATAAAAGATGGGCAATGTATGGTCGAAGCCATTTATCATAAATCATTTTTTTTGGGTGGGTGGGTGGGGGGAAGGTCTGGAGAAGCTCTGAAAATCCGCTGTGTTCGATTTGTTGAATCTTAGCACAGTTTACCATGCAGAATGTCTTCTACAAGGCGTATTGCTGGTAAACTGGAAGGTCTGGAGAAGCTCTAAAAATCCGGTGTGTTCGATTTGTTGAATCTTAGCGCAGTTTACCATACAGAATGTCTTTTACAAGTAGTATTGATGGTATCCTCAGAGAGAAGCTTGACTGAACACGGATGATGATGGTGATGATGCACAATGTACCCGAGAGAAAGAAAGATGGAACACCCGCCTGAAAAACCGAGGGACGGGAAGTCAAGTAGTATGATTTGGAAAAAAATAGCAGAAATTTTCAACGTCTTGGCGGGGAAAAAGAAAAGAAACCGAAAGGGAGCAAAACAAACAAGGACGAAATACAGAGCGGAAAATAGAGAGATAGACGACGTGCGTACAGCATCGTTAACAATTTCTGTAAGTAGGGAAAAGGTGATGTAAAAATATATTGCATGTGGCAGGTGGAAAGGGGGAAAAGGAACAACTCCCCCCACCTCTCTGCTGGGTTCATTGACATAAAACTGGTCAGAAAGAAGTAGTATTAGACATTTACCATTCGCAAACATAGCGACAACTCCTCGGTGCTGCCAATTAACGCTTAGTTATTAGAAGAAAATTGAAAAAAAGGAAGAAGGAAAAGAGAAAAAACCCGGCTTCTCTTTTTATTATTATTGCTAGTATTGTTAGATCTCTTAATTAATCATTCAGACTGTTTGTAAAAGCGATATCATTAGAGGCAATACCTCAGGATGCTCTAATTGATCTAAAGTACATCCCATTTGCTGCAAAGAAATGATTAATTGCAACATGTGGACTAATTGCTGAGGGTCCACGCTGTTGAGCATAGCCTCCGCCTCCGCCTCGCCGCCAGATGGGAGCGGGACCTGCTGCAGCAGTTGATTCTGATGGTACTGGGGAAAAGAAATAGCAGGACCAAGGGAAAGAGAAGGAGGTCTATATACAGCCGGAATTGCAGAAGAAGGTGCCGTGGGGGGGACTGAGAAAGAGGAATAAGGATTGTACTCTGCTGGCTGCCTTGAGGGGTCATCAACCGCACCACCAAGAGCATCAGCATCAGATCCTTGTAATCTAGCAAGCACTACTTCTAATAGAGCTGTATGCATATCACTAGCGCCAGCAGCAGGGCGGGAGGGCAGTTGGGGGGGTGGAGATTGTTGGGGAGCAGCGGCAAGGAGCGTTTGCTGCTGGTCATGAGGCACCTGCTGGTGCGTTCTAGGGGGATACACAATTCGCACTTTAACCTCTTCTCCTGAAGAATGGGCGGGGGAAGATTCTCTATCAGCGCGCTGCATGGCACGAATTAAACGGCGCCTAGTGTTGTGCTGGGCAAGCCGAATTCGGCATGTTCTGCGGTACCCATCGAATTCAGCTACAGGATGGAAGCGGGAGCACTGCAAAAAAGAGGAATCATATAGGAATTGAAATATCAATAAAATTCAAGAGCAGAGAGTGAAGACGGGCTGCTGTATTAATTTAAAAATGTTGCAGGTACAAGTTATTCTTGCCTTCTGACAAAATCGCTGAACGTCATCGTGAATATGGACCTGAGGACTCTTTACGTGCACGTTGCACACTCTATACTTCTACAGAGATACAATATCGATATTTTAGCAGGGGTTTCATACTGAACAGGTCAAAAAACAGCTTCAAAATCTCGAATTCATGATCTATGCGAGAATATTTTTACCTTTGCATAAGCAGTAACAAGGGTATGCTCACAACCAGCAACTTGGCAGGAGGCTCTCTTAGTTGATGCACTCCCATGCTTCTTATAAGTTCTTTTTAGAGCTGGCTGCTTTGGAAAAGTATTGCATGAGGTGCTGCCCGGCGGCATGCAGAGCTCTTGTAACGACGCAAGAATCAGCTCATCCATTTTATCAATACTCTGGGGTTCCATAGCAGGGGCGTTATGGCTGAAATATTAACAAAACATAATAGCGTAAATAGAACGTAAATTTTTAATGATTGTAAATCCAACCTTATAGGCACAGCTGCGCAGCAGAATGCGTTACAGAAAGATAGCTTTATGTTAGGTTATAATTCCGGCCAATAAAAACCGTCTTATAATGACTTACAGTACAAGTGGTGTTCTGCCAAAAAGGCAAAAGCGGCCCGTCTTGCCGCTTTTGCCGGGCGATCTTTCTACCCTGGATGGTATCAGATCTCCCCAGCTACTGGTATACTACTTGTCTGAAAGAGGTGTAGAATAAAGCTTCTACTACTTAAATTAATGTCAGCATCTCTGTTGCGCAGTAGCACCAACCATAAAGTCTTCAGCTCTATTCTCTTTCGATTACAAGAAGCGCTCGTCTCTGAAAGTGCTGCGCCCCATCAACGGCCTCTGCTGCACTTCTACATGCACCTGAGCTCGCTAATTTACCCACTTCTTTCAACACCTTATACAAATTTAAACAAAGTTTACGTAAATATAGACTATTCTACTTGACAAAATTTCACTAGTACAGCTAAAATTTTCGATGATAACGCTAAAATTAACACTAAATTCAATTTTTGTCCTGTCGGTATCTCACCGGCAAGTCAAACGTGGTAGCCTTTTCTTTTTGCAAATAAGCTAGGCCGCCCAGAATCCTCCAGGGCTTCCTTCAGTATTTGAGCGCGCTCCATTTAAATCCATACGTGCCTTATCCAATAAACTCTCATACGAAGACAAGTTCCTGCAAATAGAAAAAGAGAGAGAGAAAGAACAGGAGCGTTGATTATTCCATTTTGGATTTTACTTTTATTCAGATAAATAAATGAATACTCAATTCGTTTTGCTCGCCTTTTCGTGGATTTTAATTCTCTCTCGATCATTCCAATCCTTGACTGTGTTAATCCAAGCTCTCCTCGGGCAGCCTCCAAGGCAAATCGCTCCTCTGCAAGCTCCTTGGTCCTTTGCTCCAGCATCGTCACTGAAGTTTCTAATTCACTTTGAGCTTGCGTGAGCTCCTCTTTTGTGTAATCCAGCTGATCAGAGAGTTCGCTAAGTTGACTGGTGGTATGTCGAAGCTCGCTTTGAGTTGTTTCCAGTTGAGAGGAGAGGACCAGGTGGCGTTGAACTAATTTTACAATGCCGGCACCGACGGTTAATGCACCTGCAACGACTACTCCACCAAGAGGGACGCCACCTCCCCCTGAAGATGTTTTTGATTTGAGATGATTCTCTTGATTTTCTTTGTCTGCAGATGGAAGGTACATTAAGGTATTGTGGAACGATTATTGTTTTGTTGTTTTTGTTGTTGAGGATTTGCTGCATTCGAGTCAGGGTGCTAATTCGCGTTAAGAAGAACTGTCGGACCTTCGGTAGAAATTTTTGTCTTTCTAGTAATTGATTTATGATGCCGGGGCAACGTATTTCCTGTGGCAAAGTCCATCTTTGAATAAAATTTCGACTAGCAGGCAAACTATATTTTTAATAATGATAAAACCCGCAATTCCGCAAGCACCCTCTACGATGTTAAGTATACAACTTGGAGAAGTAACAGATTTAAGAAAATAGCATTAATTCCAGAATTTTGTGCAACAGCTGAACTCAAATTTTCGAGTTGCTTCCAGCAAAGCAGGAACGAAGGGGGCATCACGCGTGCGGAGAAAACGCCTTGGATGACAGATGGGTTCCCTAAAACTTACAATATATACTGAAAAGCCGGCTCTCGCGCCCCAAAGGTGCTTGATCCTCTTGGAACATCCACCTGAGAAGAACCTAAGTAGGCATCTCAAATAATATGGTGCGTATTCTACTCCCTTCACTGTCTTCATTTAGCGTTTTATGTTTCATTAATGTCTACATACTGGTTAAGGTTATCATCTTTTCCATTCGAAATTTTCAATCTCTTAATCGGATCTCACAATTTATTCTTTTTTCCTATCAATTTTCTCTACAGGGTCTCTTCTCCCGGCTTCCGGCCGGAGCTAAGGCAATCAAACCTCGATTATACCAAGCTATCGACCGCGCTACCAGCGAATACCTCTCAGCACCCAACTTGGCACAAAATATGGATGTCGTCAGCACAATCAATGGCGCTGTCGACCCCACCTATGCAGCAAATAAGGCCTGTAAACGAATTTGTCTCCGCCTACGCACGCGGAACCAGCGTGTGCAATACGTCGCTTTACAACTCCTCGAAAACTGTATGCGAGCTTGTGGAGAGACCTTCCATAACGAGCTGGCCAGAAGCGATCTTTTCACTGGTGAACTCGCCCGAATGGCTGATCGATCAATCTGGTGCGCCACAGAAATACAACGACTGGTCCTCGCATTGATTCAAGAATGGGCGTATGAAATCAACATCCCTGCGTATTCTGCGTTGTTCAATAGATTAAAACAAAGGGGGTTGCCATTTGGACCTCGAGGAGCACCGACTGATCAAGTCTTTCAGCCGTACCCTGGTCTTTCACCGCCTTCGCCCGCCGCCGCTGCTGCTGGTGGAGTTGCTAGCCCCGGAGCTGCAGGGCTTGGAGGTGTATTAGGAGGAGGAGGAGGCGCAGGGAGTCCACATCATCCTGGGAATGCTCGTCACAGACATCGTCCCTCTCCGCACCAACAAGGGCACCAAGAGAATGGTCACGGCGGCGGCGGGAGAGGTGCCGTAAACCTCGGTCCGAATCTTCTCCGTCCTGGCCGGTCTACACCCGAGCTTCAGTCTGATTTGGAAACTGCTCGTGGTTCTATTGCTTTGCTGAACGAAGTCCTGGACGGAGCTGAGAAGGAAGCAAACTATGCTGCAGTAAAAGAAGAATATTGTGTGGAAGTAGTTGGCGCGTGTGAGGCTATTAAAGAGAGGGTAGCTGGGTTGCTTGGCTCTGGTAATAGTGATGAAGGGGTTGTTGCTGCTGCGATTGAAGTGAATGATGATGCACAGAGAGCGTTGGATAGAAGATTGGCACTGATGGAAGTAGCTGATGGTAGAAGGGCTCCACCAGTAGTTGTGGGGCCAGGTGCAGGAGCAGCAACAGCAGGGGCTGCTGCAGCTGCTGCTGCTGCTGCCTCTACCGCAGCAGCCACCGTGTCGTCTCCGGCCGCCGCCAATGCCGCAACTACAACTGCCCCAGCTGCTCCTGCTAATTTAATGGATTTATTAGATTTAGATTGGACCCCTGCGGCTGAACCTGGGTCAAAAGCAGCTGATCCTTTCCTCCCACCTGCACCTATGGTACCACCTCCTATGAACAACCCCTTTGCAGCTGGTAACAGTGGTGGCGGTGGTGGTGGCGGGAGTGCAGAGGCACCGATTCCTTCTTCTTCGACTAAAGATTCTACAGTAAAGGAGCCTTCTCCTAAAGTATCTAGCCCTGTGGCATCTCCTTCGGCAGCGGGTGGTGGTGAAAAGTCAAAGCCAAAGTTAAATCCTTTCCTAAGTGACGATGCCTTTTCACAATTAAGCTTATCCAGAGAACCAAGCACAGTCTCCGTCCCTCCGCCTTCACCTTCTGCTGCTACTACTACTACCACCACTGCTAATGCTACTACCGTCCCTACACCAAGTGCAG
The DNA here is from genome assembly GCA_019044685.2 of Nannochloris sp. 'desiccata'. Lineage (NCBI taxonomy): Eukaryota > Viridiplantae > Chlorophyta > Trebouxiophyceae > Chlorellales > Chlorellaceae > Nannochloris > Nannochloris sp. 'desiccata'. The sequence goes on along the minus strand of JAGTXX020000002.1, from coordinate 458,434 downwards.
CTGTATCTGGACCTCCGGCCCTTTCTTCTCGTCCTTCCGGAAACCCCTTTGCTGCTGCCGCTCCGGGTCCTGCCGATGCCAATTCTCGCCCTGCTGCAAGTGCTTTCAACCGCCCTCCTTCATTAGTAATCCCTGGACACGATCCTACAGCAGCTGGATTTGTACCTACGCCAGGCCCATATACAGCTCCTGCTGCAGCTGGAGGTGGTGCGGACTTTGGTGCTGGTCATGCTCCCGGTCCTGCCAGCAAGGGCACTGAGATGTTGGGTTCTTCTTCTGCGTATCAAGCGTTCCACGCTCCTTTACCTACTGCAGGAGCAGTGCCATATCACCACCAACAGCAACAACACTACTCAGCGCAGCAATTTCCTTCAACTGGTGCTCCTGGAGCTGCGGGAGCTGGTGGCTTTGGTGGCCCCTCCCCTTTTGTTCCTACCCCTCAACATCACCAAGGCTTCGGTGCTGCTACTCCAGGAATGTATGGAACAAATCAAATGCCAGGACAACCCCCTGTTGCAGATAGTTTCAAGGATCTTGTTGTTTTGAAGCCTCAAAAAGAAGAAGCGCCTCCTCCTCCAAAAGGCTCTCCTATGAGAAGAGGCAGCACTCCTAAAATAGGTGCTGGAATCAACAGTGCAGAAGGAAATGGAAATGGAGGAGGATCTTTTTCGCCTCGTCCTGAAGTGACAGCTGCTCCAGTAGCTACAGCAGAAACAGGAACAGCTCCTGCTGCGAGTGCTTTGAGTGCCTTTGATGCATTTGATGCTTTAGCCAGTGGGAGGTAGAGATTCTAGTAAAGACTAGTAGTAACGTATGCATAGTTGTTGCCTTGCATTTTTGAAAAGTGCTGTTTCTGCGTATATTTGTCTGATGTAGCTTCTGTAAGCATCTATAAGCTTTGTTTTGTAGGAACAGCTCGAGGCGCAAGGTCAAAGAATTTTGCTGGAAAATTGAAGTTAGCGTGATTTAATGTGTTCAGCCTGCATTTTTAAATACATTTTCTAAAGATTATTTTGTATATTTCTTTAGGGAGGGGCTATTGTTGTAAGAGAGCAACCACGCTGCGAGTTTTCTCTGCCTTTCTGAAGAAAAATATTCTTTGAAAATAGCTGATAGCTTGGTGCCAAAGAGCTCTTCTTTTCGCGAAACCTGCCCACTCTCGCTATTCAACTTATATTTTAGAATTTACACATGCCAGAGAAGGCAGGAAATCGCGCTAATAGTGACGTCAGCTCTCCTGCGCTAGCAGCTGGAGGCCAAGCGAGTGCTCGCCAGAGAAAATCTCCAGGTCTGCACAAACGAGTTTTATCTGCAGTTCACTCGTTGGTACGCGGCACCCGCAGCAGCAAATCAGCTTCAGGCGGCAATATCCGCAGAAACAAATATATCCCAGCTGATAGACCTACTAGTTCAGCGCCAGCAAGAAAACCTTGCACGCAACACAGAGCTCTTCATCCGCCACCTCGCTCTCACATTAATCCAAGACCTGATACATCTGCTCCCACACACCCTCTAAATACTGCGAAATCGAATGTTGTAGAAGAGCTTGATTACGACCAATATCTTAACGCTTTGCCTTTTGAGGAAGACCCTCCAGAATTTGTTTTTCAGAAACAAGCTTCCCTTCCTGAAAATGGTATTGACCAGCAGCCTCAGAAGGCCTCGAAGGGCTCTCCTGGCTTCGCCGATGAAGCATTAGAAGACCCTAAAACCCGGGAAAATATTATGAACGACTTAGATATAGAGAGAGAACTGAAAGAAGCTGATCTGGATACATACCACGCTGTTTTAAGAGCAAGTTTGAGAAAAGTTGCTCTGGCTCTTCACAGCAACAACTTCGAAGAGTAAGCAAAGCTTCTTTTTCTCACCCCTCTTTCTTTTCTTTATCACCTTTACTAATCTTGACCTCTTCCTCTTTGTTCTTCTTTATCCTCGCAGAAATCAAGTCGAAAGAGAAGGTTGGAAGAACATGGCTCAGTTTTTAACCCAGAAACTCATCGGCAACAACTTGAATCCTCACCTCCCTCAGGGAGTCCCTGCTGCTGCAGAGACACAGCCAGCAGAGGCAGCAAGAGAACGAGGTGGAACTCTTGCTTGGTCTTTCCCTATCTCCCCATCTTTATCGCTACCTTCACCAAGTGAATATTATAATCTAGATGAATATCAACAACCACAGCAACAGCAACAGCTAAACCAACAACAGCAACAGCGTTTCAAGTGGGAGGGCGAGGATGAAGCTGATGCTTTTATGGACGTTCGTCTATTCAATGACAAGGGAAGTGAAGAACACATAGCACTACATAGACAAACAGATAAAGGTGGAAATGGAAGCGATGGTAGCTCTCCTCTTCTTTCTTTAAACTCTGCTGACTTTGACCTTGATACAACATGAGCATAAGATGGAAATTTTCTTACAAAGTTAACTAAATAACACACAACGTCAGTTAAAGACAATAATAAACAACATCATTTGGTAAACACAAACTCCTTACTGCCATGCCATGCCTGGAAAAAAAATCGCACTTAAGTTTTTGTATTTTTCGGCTTTGTAAATACTTGTTCTGTCCCGGCCATCCTCGCTTCTGCTTTCTTCCTCACTGCAGGATTTTGCGCCCATGGCATCGCATTCAAATCCGTCGTATCTTCTGCCGCCAAATGAGTCCATTTTGATCGACCCCGGCGCCCAAAATTTTTCACTTGCATTACCTCGGGCAAACTTTCCTTTCTAAACACATCCTCTCCTGTTGGGGCAGAAAAGTCTCTTTCTGTGGCAACGCCAGCTAAAGGGGCAGTTTCGTCATGTTTCCATGTTGCTTCGGTCTGGAAAAACGCACCACGATGATAATACCTTTGTAAAAATCCATATTTTTTCCTATTCTTTTCACCAGCGTCACCACCAATACCATCCCCAGTATTCATATTTTTCGGGTGTGCTTGTAAATAGGCGATTCTTTCTTCCTCCGAAAGCGCTTTCCATCGTTCTTTCTCATCAGCATCACGTAGTTCACGTTCTCTTTCTTCTTTGTCTCTTCCAATTCTCTGCATTTCTCTATTTCTCCATAATTGGTATTCTTCATTTTGGTCAACCGCCTCGTCATCGGTCAAAATATCTTCAGCGCCCTTAGGGCCAGCTGCCGCCGCAGCTTCCTGCGCTTCCTCCTCAGCTAAACGCGCGGCAAGAAGCTCTTTTGTTTCAAGTTTTCGCTGTTCTAATCGGAGACGTTGTCGTTCAGCTTCTTCCTCAGCTTCTAGTTCCCAAGCGGTACGCTCTGCAAGCGTCTCTCTATTAGTTCGGGGCACGAACACTGGTTTCGCTAGAGGTCTATGGCCACCGAAATGGTTCATTTCGTCATCAGAATCGTCTTCTTCGCTATCAGTTTCATATTCTGAGCTTTCTTCCTCATCGATCCCTTCCCCATTTTCTAGCTTTCCAGCAGCAGCGGCAGCAGCAGCTCTTTCTTCTTCTTGTAAACGAGCTTTTAATGCTGCTCTACGAGCTGCAATAGCCCCTTCTTCTTCTTCTTCTTCGTCTGATGCAGCATCATCCTTCGCTTCTGCTTGTCTAGGTAGACTTGGTTTCGTGCCTGTTTCTTCCTCTTTTGCTTCGTTTTCTTCGTCTTCTTCGTCACTGCTACTCGGCGGCCGCTCTCTGCGTCGAACAATCTGAGGTGCAGCAATCTTTCCCACTTCTTCTTTTTCTTCTTCCTCTTCCTCAAGGTGTCTATGGCGTTCACGTAGTGCTGCAGTACGGTCTACGGGTCCAGTTGCAGCGAGTCGTGCTAATCGAGGGTCATCAGTTTTTTTCACAATTACCGGAGCGGCAATTCCAGTTCTGCGAGTAGCTACACCATGATCATGTTCTTCAGCCTGCTTCTTATCTGTCGGTTTGCGAGCTAATGGTATTGTATCTGCGTCTTCGTTTTCTGTTTTCATCCATTCGGGCACTTGGCCAGGTCTATAGCGTTTTACTTTGGTGGCTTCAATGCGGCCTTTGTCACCTTGAGCTCCAGCACTGCGGCCAGCTGCAGCGCCTGACATTTTTGTTTACGTGCTTAAGTATCGATTCCACTGAATTTTAGTAGGCTTGGAGGCCTTGGAATGAGCTTAAAGGTGGACAAACGAGTGAATCTTTAAAATTAAATAGCTAAAAATGAGTCATTCACTGCTTTGAGGAACTTTAGAGCGTTCTAGTGGACTTGAATAAACCCATAAATTCTTGAGAAATAATTAAAACGCAAAGAAATTGGCAAAAACTGCACTTGTATTTTCATTTCTATTTTTGGACGAGGCCCATCTTGCAGTCATTTATCTGCACATTCCGATATAAAATCTCAATAAATCGTATATCAAAAAAATCAGACTATTTAATATTGCACTCACAGCCCCTGCGCGGGATTGATGCTCTCTTATCGCATGTCAATTGTATCGCAAAAAGTGATGACTCGTCTCTCTTCTAAAATACATCAAATGCACTCGTGCCAAATGCACACAAGACTACCAATACACAATTTATCATCACGATCATCTCTAAAACCCCCAATTATTTCCCATCTTAGAAGTAATGCTTTGAGAACATCATCACTAGCGGCCTTTCCCGCTGCTCCTTTCTGGTCTTCTCCTTCTCGCTCTTCTTCTTCAACTACATGCAACTCATACGCTGCCCCGGAAGTATACGACATTGCCTTTTCTTTTCGTGATTTTGAGTCTGAGGTCGCTTTCCTCCTTGCCGCATACCAGACCCACAGCTCCGGCCCTCTGTCCCGCTTTTTAGAAGTCGGCTGCGGTCCCGCCCGCCACTCTATTCTCCTCTCTCAAGCCACTGGAGCCACCTGCATTGGCCTTGATCTTTCCAAAGAAATGCTTGCCTACGCAGCACATCAGGCACAGCAGGCAAATCTAAATTCAGATAAAATAAAATTCATTCAAGGTGATATGACCTCGCCTGGAGGCATCTCTTCATTGATGACTGACGATAATGCGGGTCTCGTAGACGCAGCGGCTATTATGTTGGGAACGTTAAGCCATTGTTTAACCAACGGTGCTGCTTTAGCATGTTTTAAAAATATTGCTGAAGTGGTACGTCCCGGTGGAATTTTAATTTTAGAACTTTCACACCCTGGTGAACTTTTTGGAGGAAGTTTCCTTGATCCATTAGATTTTGTGGATTGTTGGGAAGTTTCAGAAGATGGCGACGTGGAGTTTGCGGAGAAGCGGAGTAGTAGTTTCCAACATGGAGATGAAATGGACCCCGAACAGCAAGCTGCAGCTGAAATTCAAGGAAAAGAAGAAGAATTCTTTGACGACAAGGAAGAAAGTGATAAGGACGAACAAGAAAGCGAAAGCCGTACTAGTATCGATAAAAGTAGTAAAATTAGCGATGGTATGCGTCGTGTTTTAGTAGAATATGGTCGTGAGGGTGATGATTTCGATCCTGCGACTCAGATTTTACAAAGAACAGTCGGATTGTCGTTGTTTTCTAAAGAGGGAGAGTTGGCATCAAGCGATGTATCGGTGGTGCCCCAGCGGCACTTTTCTTTACAGGAGATTGATTTACTAGCGAGAGCGTCTGGGAAATGGGTGGTGAAGGCCGTATATGGGAATTTAGATGAAAATTGTCCTTTAGATGGAGAAGATGCCTATAGAATGGTTGTTGTGTTGCAAAGAGAAGCCTAGAAGGCGGGAAAAAAAATATTCTTTTATCATATCTTCTTGATAATAATTTAAAGGAAGTATCAGGATAATTTGTATTTTAGAATGTGTCTATTCATTTCGCTGTTTGAATTGTAACACTGGCTCAGTTATCATACATAGAAATCCTTAATAACAATATAAACTAGGCAAAAACTCAAGAAAACCAAGGAATTTGAATACTGCTTTATTGCCTGGTTTTTGTTTTTTAATATTCACGAGGACGCTTTCCTGCACCACCACCACCGCCAATCATTCCCTGTGGCTGATGGTGATGCTGCCCTGGAGGTGGTCCTCTGTTATAATATCCCCCACCACCGCCACCACCACGATCCCCACCACCAGAAGGAGGAAGTGGTGGATGTTGTTGATGTTGCATAGGAGGACCTCGGCTCCACCCTCCTGGGTGCTGCTGCTGCTGCTGCTGTCCTGGGTGATAATATGGAGCACCTCGAACTTCACCACCGGCAGTGCTACTGTTTATGGCACTTATCCTTCTCTCTGCATTAACTAAATCTCTTTGTAAAGCCTCGATTTCATCTTCTAATGAGTGTGTATGGTCTTCAAGTTCTCCATAACGACGTCTCATTTCCTCAAGTTGAGATTTCGCCATGGCCAAGGCCCGTTCAATTTTAGCCGCTTCTCCTTCTTCACTTACCTGTTGCAGCGCGTCACATTTCTCTTCTAGAGACTTTATTTTTGCAGTTAATGCACGGGGTCCACCGCTGGAGTTGTTGGCAATGTCGTGAAGTAAGCGGATGTCATTTTTTAAGGCGGTTGCTTCCAAGGTGGCGTCAGCGGTGGCCGCAGACAGTCTATTGAATTCTCGATTCACTGCTGGTTCCAGTAATAATTGTCTTAGTTGAAGGACACTTGGATCTGTAGATGTACGTGCTGCGAGAAGCTCTTTTCGTAATAGGACGTCTTCTTGTACGCGTGCTGCCGCTTCTGCAGCCGCTCCAGCTAGACGTTGCCGGAGCGCTGCCGTCTCTGCTCGTGCTTGTTGCTCAGAGGAGATTGCGCGTCGTAGTTCGTTGAGGACGGTGAATGGTTGGATTGTTCCTACGATACCGGAGAATATTCCGCCGTCTTGGCGTTCTTCTTGGAAAGTAGTTTCCCAATCTAGCAAAGCGGCTCTGAGGTCGTCGGGTGCCATTTGAGATATATCAGTTGTTGTTGCCTCCTGTGGCTGGGTCCTCTGGGTCTGAGATGGAGAGACTGCAGCCCCTCCAAGCAGATCATCGCCATAAATATCGTCCTGCATGTAAAAGTAACAAGGTTTTATTTGCAAAAGACTGATCAAAGTTAGCCATTATGACAAGTGAATTGATTGCAAGACTGCGTGTTGATCGTGCGCTTTAAGGCAAACATACCGTATCCATGATATCGCTAGCTTTATTTGAATACCCGATCACGCGACTCGGGGTTCTAAAATAAGCAAAATCAAGCTGAAAATTTTCTTTCTTCAAGAAGTTGCAACAGCTCAAGTTCGCTACATTTCTCTAGTTCTCTAGTTCCTTTCGCAATTCAGAATTTTATTGTTGATTTAGACTATTAAATACTACATAAACCTCGCGATTATTGTCTATAATCTGTGCATAGTGAGTAAAATTCAATTTTAATGAGCACCACATTAGTGACTTTAGCGGGCAAGGGTACCAACCCCAAAACCACTCTCTATGTAGGCGGACTCGAAGAAAACGTCACTGAGGCAATTCTGCGTGCCGCATTCATTCCATTCGGAGATCTCAAGGATGTCAATATCCCCATGGATCATGCCACCGGCAAGCACCGTGGATTTGGTTTTATTCAATATGATGCACCAGAAGACGCAGAGGACGCTATAGATAACATGAACAACGCAGAGCTATATGGTCGTGTCTTACGCGTCAATTTCGCTCAACCTACAAAGATTAAAGGTGGTGATAAGGGATGGGCGTCGACTGCGGTCTGGGCGGATGCTGATGATTACTACGAAAAGCACCAAGTAGCCGAGCAGTTGGAAGTCCTAGAAGAAGAACAGAGAAGAAAGTTAGAGGTAGCTGCATTAAATGCAGAACAGCCTGATGCTATGCAAGCTATAGAAGCAGCTGCAGCTAATGGTGGTGGTGATTGATTTCGTTGGGTTTTAATAAAATGGGAAGAAGAAAACCCGGCGAATGGATTTTTTTTTTGACTTGTACTTGTTATTGACCCCTATTTGCTTGACTATTACATACGTTTTTTTGATAAAATATTGTTATTATAGCAGGAATAATGACGTTTATACCTTATTCAAAAGAAACATCAACGTGGAAGTTTGGGAAATCCAAAGGAAAATTAGAGAATTGTGGCAACGAGAAAAAAAAAATTACAGGGCGAGAGAATATTTGCTATCGACACTTTCTTATATTCATCTCTTTCAAAAGAAGGGGGGAATGTACAACCGGATAGTAGAAGAACAAGAGGAAATACAGCAGGGAAAGGGGCCAGCAGCAATGCAGCGTAGGTAGAAACCATGAAACATGCCTACCGAACTCCCACACAGGAGGAATATCTAGAAATCAAACCAACCCCCGCCCCCCCCCAAAAAAGTTTGTAATAATTTTATAAACAAAACTAAATTTTTCTTTTTTCTGAAGCGTAAGAAACTTATAAATCAATATTAAAATGGGGTGGAGGAGGATCAGTTATCGCTGCAGGCACACCAACAACAGCATCACCTACTGCTACCCCACCTCCGGCTCCAGCCAATGCTGTCGTTGCCGTTGTCGGCCCCCAACTCGAGAAGAGAGCTCTCAAATCTGGGATCTCCATTGCTGCTGCATCATTCAAAGAATCAGGTTGAGAATACATTTCTTCATCTCTTTCTTCTTCGTCTCTTCTTTCTCCCTCTCCAGCACTTACAATAGATCGTCGAATCAACCCAAGCCCATTGCCTCCTGTAGCATTCAAGAGGCGGGTTGGCGGTGGCGGTGGCGGTGGAGGAACAAGTACTCCACCAATCATATTGGAAGGAGTCCTCTCTCCAGAGCTACTGAGCGGGGATCCATTCTCTGGCATCATCATTATCGCCATGACACCAGTAGGTGACGCACCAGCACCAGCACCACCAAGCACGGTTGCTGTTGTTACTGCTGCTGACGAGGATAAAGGCGGCCCTAAAAGTCTGGTTGTAGTGGTATTGTAGCCATTGGTAGCTGCTTCCAAGTCAACTAATTGTAATCTTTCTAATATATATTTACCTTCTTTGTATTTCTCCCGTTCTTCATGGGCCAATTCGTATCGCCACCCTAGATTTGTGCCGCACGCAATGCAGTAAAGATCTCGAACAATGTGCTTGCCGGTGGTCATATCTCTTTCTTCGGGGGATCCAAGAGTGACGTTGACTGCGTTGGTGAAAAGATAGGCAGGACCTTGTCTAGAGTGGAAGCTCTGTAGATTGCATTTAGAAAAGGGGGGAATTGAAAATTAGAGGAGGGAGCGGGTGGGGGATGTTGGTGGATGTTGTAAAAAGGCAAAGTTTAAAAATTGGGGGATAAAAGCTACATAACAGGATGAATCTAGGTTTATACTATATTTTAGATAGCCTTGAGAGTCTTAAAATGCACCTCGGGAGGGGTTTTAAAGTCCTCAGAGCGAGAGTGCATGCCAGTTTGTAATCTCTAAAACATGTAAGGTTTAGGTTGCCATAGTATGAGTTTCTCACCTTGCTGAGCAAGTCACTGACTGCTGCTAAATGAACGACACTATGTCCAACAGAACATCCTGCCAGGCATTCTTTACACGCATATTTTCTGCCTTCTGGCAGGTACTCAACGAATAATCTTCCCATTGCTCGAGAGTAATACTATAAACTGGGCCAATAAAAAGCAAATTCCATACCTAGAAATGCTATATACACAATGCACGGTATCCTATACTTCCGGTCGGGATGATTTAGCTCAAAATCTCGCCCTTCGACATCCTTTGTCCGATCTTTTCGCTTTGCCAACTTTTCGCGCTCTGCCTGTAGGAGGCTCTGCAGGAAGCTGAAAACGGAGCTGGAAATGAAAGTTTCTCTTACATTCATTCTAGCAATGCAAAATACACTGTTATCTCACTACGATCCAGAGGTATATGTATAATATTTCTGTATTCCAAGCAATAATTCCACTACTTTATTACTAATCCTACCAATCAACGGCACTCGATCCAATCTCTTTCCCCACTGTTCCACTGCTGGCCCAGTCACTCTACTAAAGAAAGGATCTCGTAATAGACCCAACATAAGCTGTAATTTCCTTCTCGTTATCTCATCCAACTCTTCCCGCCTCCATTGAATCCCCTGCATCCCATATAAAGCAGCAAGTGCTGTTCCAGCCACTGCAGGGGAGCGTGCCGCTTCAGCCGCGGCTCTGTGAGAAGCAACAGCCCCTGCAGCCGTCAGCCTGTTGCTACCTAGTTCAAGGGCAAGGGAGAGAGTCCATGGTTTCCAGGAACGTCTACCCCAACGGCGAAGGGCAGCAACGTAGAGGACGGGTCGTAATATGTGGAGTAACTCACCCAAGATGATGAGTTTATACGCTGCCGCTTGCCGGAGAGAAGTTTGGTATTCTAAACTTTTCAAAGCTTGCATGCTATTAGGAGGACCGCTCGCGGGTGGTTGTGACCACTCTCCTTCTTGTTGTTGCGATTGAGTTTGATCCAAAGATGAAGCTGTAGGAGGGAAGCTTCCAGCAGCAGGTGATTTCATATCATTTTGTTCTTCTTCATCGTCTTCCCACCACAGCGGCGGCTGAATTTTATTTTTATCCTCGCAACCATTCTCTGCTTTTGTTGATAGTGCTCGCTGGTTTTGTCGTTGGATTTTTCTAGGAGGTACAAAGCAATGTTTATCTCGAAATGCAGCAAATGCGGTAAAGACTTCTCTTGCTTTAGCCTCTGAACCAGGCTCTTTACTGCTGCCACCTAAACTCCCGCCCCCTAAACCGCCAACAGCAGTCGCACTTCCCATCATAACTGGATCAAATGTGGTCGCGCCTCCGTTGGATAATATACGGCATCCAGATGTGCGTAAGATAGATAACCTCACAATAGATCTGCACAAAGGATGTAACGAAGAGAAATTGATGGTTAAATCCTGCATCGATTTATTCCAATGATCTGATTGAAGAAAATAATCTGAGATCTGTTGTGTTTAAGACCAGTGTGTTTATTCTCCGAGTTTTTGCTACGTACTTGAGTCCTTCTACAGCAATTAGTGGATCGTAATGCGAATCTATTGCTCCATTCTTTTCACTATATAAACCCCACAACTCCACTAAGACTTGAACTTGTTGTAGAGCATTGAGTGCAAAAGTGAGTTCTGAAGCACCAATTGGAGCCTCTGGCTTGGGTTCATTCAGCATAGTATCATGGAGAGCTGAAATCAAGTTGATAGATGTGTGGATAGCTTCTAAAGACAGCTCATTATCGTTGAATCGGTCAGGTAATAGCCATGTTAAAGTGGAAAGACCTGTGGGGAAAATTGAAAACGGCAGCGGGGAAATGAAAAAAGAAGAGAGAAATAAAGATAAGCCAAGGCTTCCGTAATGGCGATTTGAGGGATTGATGTTGTCAATGGAATATTTGCGATATATTTTGAGAGGGAATAAGGCCTACCTGTCTCTGCAAGTGCAAGAATCGAACCATTTCGTCGAACCCAACCACGGTAGCGACGATACGCGTCCATTGTGCTGGTTTTATATATTGTCTACTATGTGATGAAAAGAAAGAAAGCATTCATATGCGGCGAAAGTAGAGGTCTAAGTGCTTAAATTGGTTTTTTTTGCTGAAGAAAAGATGGGGCTCGAGAAAATGATAAAATACTAGAGAACAAACAGCTTTTGAATCGATCCATTACTGTTTCTTGATATTTCATAACATTTCTTAAACGTGGTTAAGTGCTCGAGCATAAAGCGTGGTCCCTTCGTTTCTGATCAAATTCAAAAAAGTTCGAATCATAACACAGAACTAATGAGTTGGCAGGTAAGCCCATACACACCATCACATCACTGCATACAACTCTTCAGACTATCTACAGTCAACCTAACCCCTTCTGTCCATGTATTAAACCATTTCTAGGCATACATTGATGATCAGCTAATGCAACCGCTTTCCGGTGGTGGTCAGCTCGCTCACTCTGCCATTTGCGGCCATGATGGTGGTATTTGGGCCCAAAGCGCAGACTTCCCCGGAGTCTCTGATGAAGAAGTCGCTGCTATCATGACAGGATTCGACGATGCTTCTATAATCGCTCAAAATGGACTCCGCATTGGCGGTGAGAAATATATGATGATTGCTGGTGAGCCAGGGGAGGTATTACGTGGCAAAAAAGGACCTGGCGGCTGTACCGTAAAGAAGACTAACAGTGCTATTGTGATTGGAATCTATGGGGAAGGCGTCACTCCAGGGGAGTGTAATATTGCTGTTGAAACTCTTGGGGATTACTTGAAAGATCAAGGAATTTAATCGGTGCAATTTCTTGTATCGTTAGAAAAATAAATGATTGATTTAGTTTCTTTTTAATTTGATACGGAAGGAATTCTTCCATGCATTTGTTGTTGTGTAAGGCAAATTCTTTTGGTTAGGGAGGGACACGTACTTGCTTTTAAGCAGGGATTCCCTGAGGGAAAGAGAGAGAAATGCCCACTTTTTTTATGACTTTAAAAGTCGCTTTTGATGATTTGACAGATAGCGTAACCTGACGAGGCCGTTTGAGGGCAGCAGTTGTTACAGTAAGCCTTTCCGTCGCAAGCAAGTTGCTTCATTATTTGAAACTATCAATATGAAATCTTTATCACTGATTTAAACCTGGCTAGCTATCGATTTAACCCCTACCTTTATTTTTGAATTGATCACAGTAATCATTCTCTAGTTTAAACTTAAACTAGTTAATAATGGCAAGGGTTCCACCCTTATTAAAAGCAGCTCTCACGAGTTCATCTGTAATGTGTGCCGGCGATGCTATGTTTCAAGCTATCAGGTGTAAAACTGCCAACCAAGACATACAAATTGATCTCAAAGAATCTTTGCGTATGGCACTCATTGGATTTACCCTCCACGGACCCCTTGTCTACAGCTCCTTCCGATGGGTAGATAAAAGTGTCGGAGCTCAGAGCCGTTCATTTCTTACCGCTGCAAAAGTAGCAGCTATCAGTCAAGTAACTTTCTTCCCCGTCTACAGCACTGCCTTCTTCACGTACGTGGGTCTTTTAGAAGGTTTATCCCTTCAGCAGTGTAAAGAGAAAGTAATTGCAGCGGTGCCACCGACGATACTGACAGGGACGGCGTTTTGGCCCGCAGTCACTGTTATTAATTTCATGTATGTTCCTCCAGCTGGTAGAGTGCTCTATGTAAACGCTGCAGGATTGTTCTGGAATGCATGGCTCAGCTACGAGAATGCTGTAGAGAATGCTGCACACTTGGAAACAGAAAAGAATGGAAATACTAGTAGTAGTAAAAAGGAATAAATACAAAGACTTATTTTGTTAAATGACAACTTGAATTTGACTTTTCCCCACAGCCTCTCTTTTCCTGCAATATTTTCTCTTTATGTTCTTTAAATTATTTTCTATGCTTAAAAAGTTAAATTATTTAACGAAACCTTCCGCTGTCACAGAAACTCATTTTGCTTGTGGTACGCAAGGGCGTTCCCTCGTTGATCACATTACTGATCTAGAAATTAACTATACTACTATATTTAAATAGACCGCACGCTAATCAAGTTGCCAACCTGCAAACGCTACTAATAAAGAAATGCCAGCCTTACCTCTAGGATGGAAACCAGTATTCAAAGCAGCTCTCACGAGTGCGTCTGTCATGGCCGCTGGAGACGCCATTTGTCAGGCAATCAGATCTCGATCTGCCAACCAAGATATCTCAATCAACTTAAAACAGACTGCCCAATTCGGTATGGTTGGACTCACCCTCCACGGCCCATACTTCCATCACTCGTTCCGATGGCTAGATAGAACTCTAGGGCAAAGCGCTACTCTGCGACAAGCTGCGTTAAAAACTGCACTAGGCCAAGTTACGATCTTCCCCATCTACGTCGCTACGTTTTTCACGTACATGGGTCTTCTAGAAGGCTTATCTCTTGCGCAGTGCAAAGAAAAAGTGATGAAAGCGGCGCCGCCGACTCTGCTCACGGGGACGGCATTTTGGCCTATTGTCAATGTTTTCAATTTTTTATACGTCCCACCAGCTGGTAGAGTGCTCTACGTAAACGCTGCTGGGCTGTTTTGGAATGCATGGCTTAGTTATGAGAACACGACAAAGGGGCAGGTGGAAAGGGCGGAGAAGAAATAAACAATTAGAGGTACTGCTCTTTTCTTTTCTTGAATCAAAAAAGTTTTTCTTACTTTATTTTTTATCCTTATTTTCTGTACTTGATTCTTTGACTATTACGTTATACCACTTTTCATACTACTTCTGTAAAACTGTTTGTATTCTGAAGACGAAAAAAAGAAATTGAAGTATTGAAATTTAGGGTTTAAAATTTAAAATCCTTTGAAAGCAAATCTTCCGACCTTTTTTCTATTTTTTTAATTTCTAGCTGGACTGTTGCCACTCCCACCCATACTCGCTCTATGTTTATTCTTCACCCCCGCAGTCACAGGGAGTCCCAATTGCTTCTGCTTTCTCGCCATGACTGAAGGTCTCTTCCCGCCTTTACGAGTGATGGATTTACCGCCGCCCCCACCGCCTTTACCGCCAAATTTGGCAGTCAACGACTTTCCTCCTGCTGGACCTCTGCTGCGTCCACTTTGTGTGGCTGTGACACCTTGCCATGGAGCTACTGCTCTCTCAGTTTTAAACTTCCCTCCTTCCCCTCCTCTACCTCCAGCACTAACACCACCACGATGAGCACCACCACCACCGCCGCCACCACTCTTAATACTTGTAATCCGTAATGGTCTTTCCCTCAATTTTCTACCATTCAAACCCAACGCCGCTCTCCTCCCAGCAGGGGTTTTAAACAGTGCATAGGCAATCCCTTTCCCTATGGAAGTGTGTGCATCTCGAACGATCCTCACGGCTTCCAATTCATTTTCACCACCGGCACCGACACCGTGAATAAAGAATCGAATCAACTCCTCATCTGTTGCTTCTAAATGCAAATTACCGATAAATACAGATCGTGTAGGGTCGTATTTTACGTCTGCTGATTTTTCTGCTTTATCGCCCCCTGTTGTGGATTTTTTGCTTGCTGTCGCTGCAATGTCCACTCGTAAATGTTGCCCAAGCCATTCTTTCATATTTTGTTTTTTCACCGCGTTTTGCGCTGATTCTTTATCAGTATAGATAATATATGCATGTGCAGAGCCGCGGGTAGGGTCGACAGCTCCCGAGGCAACTGCCGCTTTCCGAGGCAGAATCACATCTTTTTTTAGAGGGACTGATCTGAGACGGACAGATTCAATGGTGCCATATGTTTGGAATAAAGAAGTCAACGCTTTCTTTTTAGCGCTGGCAGGTATGTTTCCGACAAAAATTGTCCGTACAAGTACTTTAGGATCGTTAATATCATGCTTTCCACCAGGAACAACCTGTTCTTTTTTGTTTTCTTCTTCCTCCGCCTCTTCCTCCTCCTCTTCCTCATCAGAAGAAGAAGTTTTCGATTTGTTATTGCTTGGATTTACTCCGACAGCAAGCTTCTCTCCATACTCATCATCAGAACTAATATCAGAGCTAGTATTAACATCAGAATCTTCATCTGAGTCTGAGTTGGTTTCGAGGCGGCGAGCCGGACTTGCTAGACCCTTGGCCTTTTCAGCTTGTTTACGAGCTGTTTCTGAATTATTTGAGTTCTTACCACCTTTTCCTGCTATTTTAACGTCTGTTTTGGTTGTTTTAAGTTTCTTGGTAGCCTTGGAAGGAGCTGGCTCTTTTACTGTGCTGCCACCGCTTTTCCTCTTGGTGGTTTTGCCAACTTTGTGGATAGGGGCGACGATTTCAGCGTCATCTGGAGCTTTGAATTTGCTTTTATCTGAGAAAAGGCTGCTGCTAGTAGTCTTGCCTGTAGCCTTGAAGATATTGGCGAACAAAGACATTATGCAAAATCTGTTAATTAAAAATTGAAACACAGCACTTTATATTGTGGTACTTATTGCCTTAATAGTTCACACTATTCGTAACGTCACTGCAACTTGTTGAATCATTTCTTAATGCATGCATGGCTGAAAACCATTCTCAAGTGTTTTGGTGTTGCAGTCCCAAACAAATGTGCCCTTTTTTTCTTAAATCGCGCAATGCTTCAGTGACATGCAATTTTAACTCACTCAGGCATACACGATCTGCCCATCAAAAGTCTCGAGAGCCATAATCACCTGCTTTTTGGACGAAATCATCTCCTGAATTAATTTAATTTTCACAGATTCACTTTCAAGACATTGGACCTTTTATTTTTACTTGTATTTGCTCCACAGACTACCCATGCAATTATCAGGAACATGCTCAATCGGGGCTTGACTTCCCTTTACCATCGTGGCCTGCCTCTTTTCCCTGTGTGGCTCAGATCCTTGCCCGCCACCACCACCGCCACTCACTGCACCTTGCCGATGCGTTCTCTGCTGACTATGGGTGCCTTTGCTTCTTCGGTTTCCAGCAGACAGAATGAACGACCTTCTTCTCCGGCATTATCACCACCAGTGGTACCCCACGTAGCTGTCATCGGTGGTGGTATCGCCGGTCTTTCTGCCGCCTCAAAATTAAAAAAATTAGAAATCCCCACCACGGTCTTTGACATGGGCACACGCGTGCCTGGCGGCCGTGCCTGCTCACGTATTCTCACAGAAGACTCAAAAGAAGAACTTGCGTTTGACCACGGAGCGCAATTTATTGCTCCTCGGCCTGGAAGCGAATTTGAGATGGAGGTGACAGAGTGGGTCAAGGCGGGGGTTGCCGCCCCGTGGCAAGGTCGTTTTGGGTATCTAGACTCTAGAACCCTCAAATTCACCCCACATTTTAGCGATCCAAGTCGTAATGTTAACCATACTGGTATTATTGATGGATTTTGCGGAATACTATCCCGTACTGGTACTGTATATGTCGGGGTTCCTAATCAAGGCGCCATAACACAGCACCTTGCAGCCACTATAAAAACTCCGACGACGGCTACGACTAAGAACATCACCATGAATAGTGTTGATAGTGGTGGCAGCAAAACTACACATGCAGCTACCACTACACCCCCTGCTATTCCAGCTCCCGCTATTCTTAAAGTCCACCCAACCGACTCAAAAGTAAAAATTGGCCACAAGGTAACTGGCTTATTTTATAACAAAACTGAGAAATTGTGGACGGTAGAAGGTGTGCCACGCTCCGCTTCAGCAACCACTCCAGCTCCCTTTGGAAAATTCAATGCAGTTGTTGTAGCTGATGCGTTGGTTATGCTCCCGGATAGCGCGGGGTATGCTCGTGGGCTTGTGGGAACGGGGGATGATATAAATGAGGAGGTAGAGCATACTGTAGAGCAAATTCAGAAAATTAACCATCAACCTGTGTTTTCTCTACTCGTTGCTTTTGATACGAACAACGCAAACACTACCCTTGAAAAAAAGAAGAAAGAAGGAAAAAGCGGCATTGTTTCAACGATCGAAGGGATCATTCCCTTTGACGGAGCTAGTGTGGTTTCTAGTGAAAGTACCGTTCCAAGTGGATTTCAATGGATAGCAAGAAATAGCTCAAAACCTGGTCGAGTGGGTGTGAGTGAAAACAGCACCGGTGTTGATGGCGGTTCTGATGGAGGTAGAGGTATCAGCACCTGGGTGGCGGTTACCACACCTACGAGAGCCCGGGAGTTGCTAAAATCCTGGCCATTACATACCACAAAAGGTACCTACAACCCACAAACGCATGAATATCGAGATGCAGTGGCAAAAGAGCTTCTAGATGAGTTTATAGAAACACTAGAGAAGGCTGCAGCCGCTGCGGGGAATGAGATTAAAGAAAGCAAGATGGAGTTAAGATCACAGGTTGTGTATTATCATGCTCAACGGTGGGGCCGAGGGTTTGTAGAGAATCCGTTAGAGGTGGACTATCTAGGCAGCGAGACTGCGTTGTTTGCGGCCTGTGGAGACTTTTGTGGAGGCAGTGGTTGTGGAGTGGGTGGAAAAACGCCGTTGGTTTCCCCGATTGAAGCGGCCTGGCTGAGTGGGCAGAACGCCGCGGATGCTGTGGCGAGTTGGCTGGGCAGTAACAGCAATAGTAAACTGTGATGTATCTATGTAATTGAGCTATGAAAGTAGAATTATAAAAAAATGAAATTTGTTTGGTGAGCAGCTCAATGAGGACTCGGGGCTGATGAGCTGATGAGAGCAGGTGCAGGTTCCGAGAGGATCTTTCTTAATGGGCTGCTGCGTCTCTTTATTTTCGACAAGCTAGGAGATTGGCCCATAATTCATTATGTATGCATGATATTGAAAGCCTTGATTCTAGCTTTGTGCAGAACGAGAGTGTTTTGCGTGATAAATTGGTGATCTCAGAGAGTTGGCCGCCAGAGCGACCTTTGTTTGCTTCTCGTAGCATTAGAGTAGCCCAGATTCCTACGGTAACTACCTTAGAACTGCACGAGAGTAATTCGAAGAAATACCGACGTCATATGCTATATTGAGGACGAAATTAGGTAATTAGGTTCAGCGATTTGGTAGTTGACTCGAGTTGGGTTGTTTTAATTTAATTTGATGTCGATCAATTGGAATCAAAAATAGGTTCTTTGTTTCGGTGGGGCTTTTCTTTAGCTTTTATTGGGGCATTGCGTGATCTGAGGGAGGATAGCGATTTACGAACTTTTGAACTTTTTGAAAGTTTGCGAGATGATCCATTGTGACCGATCTCCTCGCTTTTGCATTGAATGAGCTTGTTATAAGCCAAAAAACTGTAGAAGATGCGGAGATTTTTTCGCGCAGTTCAATTCTTTTGATTACACTTTTCCCGACAGCAGATTTTGTGACGGCCTTGATAAGCTACTGATTGTTTTTTGGATTTTATCTTTCGCTCCTGTTCTACGATATCTACTATAGACTTCATCTTCCACATGATTGGGCTATTTTCCTTCTTCAAATTTCATTTCGACCACTCATTCTCTCTTTTTGCCGGTTCTTTTGCCTCTCCTTTTTACAGAAAACAACCAACCTTCTATGTCGGAAGCTAATCAAATGGTGGTCGATGGTGCCGACAATACTACCCTTAGCATACCTTTAGGCGGATCTACACAGCACGCAAGCACGTTACCTTCAGAGCCATCTTTAGATCTTGGAATTAGTGGTGATCTTGCTGCTACCCCAATGCCTGCTGCAGTAGCAGGAGCAACTCTAGCTCCAACAGCACAACACGATATCAAACCTTATGGCGGCGTTACAACACACCCGCAAGGATTCCCTCCAGCAGCACCAGCAGCGGGTTTCCCTCAAACTGGCAATATTAATTTTTCAGAGATGGCGGCAGCCTTACAACATCATCAACAACAACAACAGCAGCAGCAGCAGGCACGGATGGCACAAACTGGAGCTACAAATACCCCTCCTCCTGGTAATAGTAGTGGTAACAATCTACATCCCCACTTACAACAGCAGCACCTACAATCGCAGCAAAAGGGAGGTGCCGGTGGACAATCAAGATTGTTGCCTTCGTTCTCGCAACAATTTCAACAACAGCAACGTCCTCCTTCGATGCCTCTCTCCATCCCAGGACGACCTCCAATGCCGGGATATCCAGGTATCCCACAGTATGGGCTACCTAACTCGGCTCCTGCAGGACCAGGCTGGCCACAATCTGGAGCAGCAGGAGGAGCACAGCCAATAGGTATCCCACCGCCACGCCCGGGGCTTCATCAACAACAACAACAGTTTCAACAGATGGGTATGCCTCCACGTGGTCCGCCATGCCCGCCACGTGGACCGAGCCCTCCTATGGGCTTCCATGTACGCCCTCCTTTCCCAGGTACTACTACTGCAGGCAGCAGTCCAGCGTCCACTGCATCTCCCGCTGGCCCAGGCTCCTTTGGAGGTACGTCTGCACCAGGACAAGGCGGTTCAGGCCCTTTACCTACTACTGCAAGTGCAATCGCTGCACAACAATACCTAATTCAGCAGCATCGAGCACGATTGGCTGCTGCTGCAGCAGGCGGTGCCGGTGGTGGAAGTAGCGGCTCAGGTACTCCAATTCTTGGTACGAGCCCAGGTGGAGGCTTAATAAATACTCATAGTGGGCTACCACCACCACCTCCATTGCGTCTAGGTGGCTTCCATGGGATCCCTCCACAAGCACCGCTCACTGGTGGCGGCGGTGGAGCTTCAGGAGGAGGAGGAGGTGGGGGAATCCCTATTGGCAGCGCAGGCAGCGGTGCAATAAGTGTGGCTGCTGGTGCGGCAGGATCTGCTGCTGGGTCGTATGGTGTTAGCCCTCCATTAAGCTATCTAGGCCCCTCAGCCCCTTCTATTTTACAACGTTCTTCTCCTGGACTTTCTTCCTCAATACCCCATATGGGTACCAGTCCTTCGGTTGATAGGATGATCCATAAACCCGCTTCAGGAGGTGTTTCAAAACGAGCCGGTACCCCAGGCAAAGCCAGTGGAGCTGGGGGGAGTGGTTTTAGTGGTCTTGCTGGCCCGTCACCCCCGGGGTCCGCCCGTGCTTCTACCAGTGGGAGCGCTAAATATAGAGGTGTACGGCAACGCCCCTGGGGTAAATGGGCAGCTGAGATACGGGACCCAACACGTGGCGCTCGATTATGGCTCGGCACTTTCGACAGCGCCGAGGAAGCTGCATTAGCCTATGACGCAGCTGCTCGACGGATCCGTGGCGCAGCAGCAGTTACGAATTTTAATGACGTGGAAACGGAGGACATGGTACGGATGTATGGGGAACCTGTATTGCCTGAAACTGATGGCGGACCTGGGAATGGAAACGCAAGTAGCGGTCATAATGGGGGCAATGGTCAAATTTATCGTAATAAGGATTATCATAATAGTTTGATTGGTGGTGATGGTGATGGTTTAGAAGGCACCTCTGCCCCAAATTCTTCCAATAGAAGCTTCGCTGCAGTTATGGCTCTTGGTGCTGCTGCTGAGGCTGCTCTTTCCTATGGCCATGGCCATTCTATGGGTCCGATAGGATCAGCGCCTGCAACGTGTTCTGATTTCGGAGGACGGGTGGGGGTGGGAACGTCGCCTTTAGGACGAGGTTCTAGGATGGCTACCACAACCACTGGCAGTGGTGGAATGGGAACGGGAGCAGGAGATGTCTCCGGTCTTAATACGACTGGTACTGGTACTATATTGGAATCTAATAACTCAGATAGCATGGGCGGCGGTGGTGGTGAAGAAGAAGATGAGATGATGGTGGGTGCTATGGATGAAGAGATTGCTGAAATTTTATTACACATGAGAGTCGCAGATTCAAATTCACCGTCAGCGAGTGAGGAGAGAGCTTCACTGGCGGCAAGTAGAAGAGCAGGAATAACAACCAATGCAGCGTCTTTGCATGGTGCGGTTGATGAACAGGGTGCAGGGAGGAGGTATGGGACGCGGACTGCCGCTGGGTTGAAAGTTGGCAGAAGGTATACTGATCTATTAAATGATTAGAGAAGAAGAAAAGAAGAAGAAGCAGAAGAATTTTTATTCTTTTGAAAAGAAAGGTTTACTGAGATCGTTTTTGTGTTGGGGTCTCCTCTCTTTTGCAATATTTTTCCCTTCTCTTTATTTTTTATTTTAATCAATCAAGGACTCTAGCTAAGTGTATCATATTTTCTATCTACCATTTAATCTTCTTTTTGGTATACTTTTTCATATTTTTGTTGCAAATGTTGCCTTTATTTGAAAAAAAAGCAGCAAGGGAAAAGTAGGGAAACTGCTTTCCTGGTCCCCCGCTGCCACCGTTTTCCAAAAATGAAAATATACATGATTCATGGTTTTATATGCCTGCAATTTCCTGAGGATTTTCTTGAACTGTATGCCTCTTATGTGTATTCTAAAATATATGTAAATTCTTTCTGAAAATCAAGAGCTGCTAGGGCGAGAAGACTTCTGCTGGGCGACAACTTGTCTTGAAGAGGAGATGATGTGGCACAGAATAAAATAGGAGGGCTTCTGTTAGCTTACTTTTGTCCTCAAAAATAATTTCTCGGTATTTTGCTGAAGCTAATAATAGTTTATCCTCAGCATACAAGGCCTTGGTAAGCCACGGCAAGGTCAGATCACATTAAATGGCTTTACGATCAAAAGCCCTGGCCTTTTGCCTGCCAGGTGCTGCTGCTTCCCTTCGAGAATTTGCTTCTCAAGCATCTCCTAGTAGCAGCGCCAATGCTCCCCAACTCCCTCCTTGCGATTTTATCCCCCCAAAGTATACTGGCCCTGACAAAGATGAAATCCTTGCTCTGCGCAAACAATACCTTAACCCAGGTGAATTGCTAGTATTCGATGCAAAATAAATCACAGTATTAGTTGAGCAGTATCGGAATGCATTCTAATACAGCTCAAAAACTTTACTCCTCGTTCACACTCCATTCCCCACATCCCTCGCTGCTCCCGCCTCAATCCTTTTATTTACTTAATTTACTTGCGTACCCCTCCTCCCCTCCCCCATTTCCCTTGATACAGCTATCTTCCATTACTACAAAAACCCCGTCATGATCACCGACGGCCATATGCAATATTTATTCGACGAACATGGCCGACGTTATCTTGATGCCTTTGCCGGCATTGTCACGGTCTCATGCGGCCACGCCCACCCTGCCGTCACTGCTGCTATCACCGCCCAATCCGCCCGCCTTCAACACACCACTACTATCTACCTCAACGACCAAATCGCTCTGTATGCAAAAGAGCTCACTGATCGTATGCCGGGCAACTTAAAAGTTGCTTATTTTGTCAATTCTGGTTCCGAAGCAAACGATATGGCTCTTCTGTTGGCGAGACTCTACACCGGAAATTACGACATTCTCGCTCTGAGGAATGCCTATCACGGTCTCAGTGACGCCACTATGGGTACTCTAGGGTTGCACACGTGGAAATATCCCGTGCCACAAGGTTTTGGTGTACGGCACGTGCTTAATCCAGATCCGTACCGGGGTCGATTCGGGAATGATGGATCTGCATATGCAGAAGATGTACAAGATGTAATACTATCATGTACACCTGGCAAAGTCGCGGCTTTCATTTCGGAAACCATTCAAGGTGTTGGCGGGGCGGTACCGCTAGCTGACGGATATTTACCAAAAGTGTACGAGATCACGAGAGAAGCAGGTGGGGTGTGTATTGCTGATGAAGTACAGACGGGTTTTGGGAGAACAGGCTCCCATTATTGGGGTTTTGAGACTCAAGGGGTAGTCCCGGACATCGTCACTTTGGCAAAGGGGATTGGAAACGGGCTGCCAATGGGCGCGGTAGTAACAACCCCCGAGATCGCAGCAACATTAGCGCAAAGATTACATTTTAATACCTTTGGTGGCAATCCTGTATGTTCTGCTGGTGGGAGGGCTGTTTTAAAGGCCATTGATGAT
The DNA here is from genome assembly GCA_019044685.2 of Nannochloris sp. 'desiccata'. Lineage (NCBI taxonomy): Eukaryota > Viridiplantae > Chlorophyta > Trebouxiophyceae > Chlorellales > Chlorellaceae > Nannochloris > Nannochloris sp. 'desiccata'. The sequence goes on along the minus strand of JAGTXX020000002.1, from coordinate 435,243 downwards.
GAAAAGTTGCAAAGCAATAGTGCGGTAGTGGGTGAATATTTAATGACGGGGTTGAAAAATCTTCAAAAAAAACATGATATAATTGGAGATGTGCGTGGAAAAGGGCTTATGATTGGAGTTGAAATGGTTAAAGATAGACAGACAAAAGAACCTGCAAAGAAAGAGACGGTAGAAATATTTGAGAAAGCCAAAGACTTGGGATTGTTGCTGGGCAAAGGCGGATTGAATGGGAACGTTTTTAGAATTAAGCCTCCTATGTGTTTTACAAAGGAAGACGCGGATTTTCTGTTGGAAGTCATGGATCACTCCATCTCTGAGCTTTGAATGGAAACCATTGGAAGAATGTAATATCTCTAGGAGTACCTGTTTTGAAAAATAAAAGGTTTCTTGTTTTGAAAAGAAAATTTTGGGCGTCGTGCTGTGCATGCTATGCTATGGGGAGAGCAATAGACGCTTTAGAAACACATACGTAAACTACCTCTAGCGCTAATTCAATGCTATCTTATTATTAAATATACTTTTTAACTCTAGAGCACCGCGTTACAAGCAAGGAAAGGTTGCTGTTCAATAGCAAACAGAACCTTATTTCGTGTTTTTGGCAAGCCAGGCACGCATCGGTAAAAATGAATTGGCAGCTTGCTCTGGCCATTCCAATAACCTTTACCGGGTTTTTAATATTGCTTGAGTCTATCGAAGACATGCTCAACCATTGCGAAGGTGGTGCAGGCCTTGCTCGACCACAGAAGCCGAGTTTTCCTACGCTTGTACCACACCACCCCGCTGTCAGTGCCCTGTCCAATAGTAATATTACTACCCGGGTTGAATGGCCATTGCCCTGGGCAACCTTGGAGGTAGAATACAGTGACTATTTAACACATATGGACTCAAGTCCAAGACTTGTAGACCGTTCCCATATTGCTCAGTTGCCTTTGGAAAGGGAAGCTAGTGGGAGCGGTTTGTTTGAGGGCGCATTCTCTCATTTGCAAGGAGTCAAGGTTAGAGACATGGAGGAATGCTATTAAATGTATCTCTACTCTATTTGTTGCTTGGCAAATTCCTTACAGGGTCGAGCGCAAACTATGCGTCGGTACAAGAAGGATTAATGAGCCGTGGCCACGCGTGGCATAAACAGACAAACGCAAACTTCAAGTTGGTATATCATTTCTCGAAACAAAAATGGAGAAAAACATGAGCGTTAGATATTTGAGTACCTGATTTAAATTTTAGTATTGGAAATCGTAATAGAAGAGCTTGTAAATTAATAAACTATATAGGAGACAGCCAGCACAGCGGCAAAGATACCACTCGCAGCAGAGGTGGCAGTACTTGCCGAAGAACGAGGCGCGCCACCATCTTTGTTGACTTGAAGGGGAAGAGATTCTTTCAAATTATTCAAAAATCCTTCAGCAACTGGTACTTTTTCGAGCACAGCTGAAAAAACTGTTTGATCTTCGAGCAAGGTGGTTCCAGTGCTATCCCAAGCCTCGGAACCCTCCATATAACTCAAATAAATAGTATTATTTTTGTAAAGTCCCTGCCAGATTGCATGATCTTCGTCATTATTGGCAACAAGCAAGACAGATCCGTCAGGTCGTGCGAGTGCAGCACCGACAAGCCTCTTTACGTCAGGGAAAGATGCTGTGGGACTTTTATAAACACGATAGGCATAAAAGAACCCGCTCTCGGGGTCGATATGAGGGAGCCAGATAGAGTACTCTGCGATGACATCACTGTCTTTGAGAGCTTGGGCTGTCACGTTTGCAAAATCAATAGCAGGTCCGTCTTCAGACGCTGCTTCAATAGCGGCCTTGAGAGCCTGGTCGACAGTGCTTCCTTCGAGGCGTACGATGTCAGTTTTATTGTAGAAGCCAGCGACCTGTGTAGCCTGTTCTGGAGAGAGTTTGAGTTCGCCATCAGAAGCCAGCAGATCCAAAAACTCAATTGGCATTTGCTGGGCAGAGGCGAATTTTGTTGAGAAGCAGCTCAGCATCACAATGACGGCAAGGAGGCATATGTGGACCATTTTTCTGGAAGTTTGAAAGAGACTGGGAACCGATTAATTTCAGACCTGTGGATCTATGTTCGCTTGGTATGCAGCTATTGCTTGTAATTGAGTTGGGTTGTGTCTGTTTAAATCGAAAAATATTGCAAATCAATTGATTGAATAAAATAAATGTTGCTTACTCCAGTCAAAATTTTGGAAGATAGATTTGTTTCTATAGAAACAAGACCTAATGAATCTGTGAAATTTAAGTTGATGCTATTTTGTAATCAGTGGAGGAGGCCGTCGTACCCTAAGACCTCATACGGGTGCATGGTGGACCACCACATTCGAATATTATTGCCTTCTCCTCTGTTCCCTCACCCTAAACCCGTTTCCCTATACAAACGCCTTGCAGATTCAGAGTATATGCACTTTATTGCCTTAGTGCACTCCTTGTTTGCAAAGACAAAGGCAGAAGGTCTTGTCTTTGAAATAAGCCATCTTAACGGCAACCGTCCATTGCGGTTCGTTCCTAAAGGAGAAAAACACAATCGGAAGGAATTTTTTGAAGCATTTCACCAAGATTGGAAGAGTGCTTGTGATACAACCACTGCTACTGTCAGCAGAGTAGCATCACCTGCCCTCGTTACTGAAGAATTCCATTGGTACACTCGTCCCGACAACTGCACTGTTGGGAGCTCATTTCGCCATTGCATCCGGCATTAATCCCATCAACCAATAAATCGGTAGTAGCTTCTGAGCATGGTTCCTCTCGGAGTCTTAGCAGTGATTCACTAGGTAGTAGAGGCTAGAAGAGCTTGAAGAGGCAGTTCCTCATTTGAGGACCAAGTTGCTAAATAGATAGACGAGAAGAGGAATTGCTGCTATGTTCTACCCAAGCAGCATTCTAGAAGGCGAGAAGGGCCGGTGCTGGGTGGCATGACATCTGGCAATATCAAGGGAGCCTGCCTGCGGCCGGCTTTCCTATATCGATATCATCAAAATATCAGAGGTGCTCTATATATACACTATTGAATGTGGATTTGCTGTGGAATATAATGATTATCACGTGTCTAATAATAATGATTCGAGGGACTTTGAAAATCGATCGTAAATTTAGGAGCAAGGCTAGTAGGGTGTCACACAGGGCGATGACAGTGGAGCAGCACCCGTTGAAAAAATATGAAGGCCCTTTCTTTTCTTGTGATATACGACTAGGAGGACGATTTAGCCAACTGCATTAACCGCTTACTCTAAGAGGAATTGTTTTTGCCGTGAGTCAGCGATCCGGGTATCCGGGCTCATCGAAGAGAATGTTTTGAAAAAGTCATAAAAAGTCACGGTTGACCAACACCGTTGACCAACACTTTGACTTAGAAACATAGAGTCAAACAGGTATATCCTTTCATTGTGATTCGTATTGCTAATATTAAACTACTTTTAGCTTTGTAATAAAAAATGGATCCTTTATTATGGATCACTTATCTCGCAAGCGCAGCTGTTGGGCCCGCAGCGATTGCCGGCCTGACTACCATGACCATGAGCACTGTTATTAATGGCGATAACGATTACACACCCACATCAGCGGATCAACTCAAAATTGGTGCTACTGTAGGCCTTGCTTCCATCCCTTTTTCACGCCATTACAGTGAAGTTTCTAGGAATTTAGAAAAGTGTGTGTTGAAAAAAGCAACAGTAAAAACTCATCCTGATGGCAGGCTCCTAGTTATTCCTTATTCTCAGGCGAGGAGAGAAGCTCTCGACGCTGCTGTTCCCGTATGGTTTTACTACAGTTTCCCCCTGTTGGTAAGTGCCATAGCGAGCGATAATGATAAAGATCGGTTGGTTACCTCTCTAATTGGTAGCGCCTGTGCTGCACTGGCAGCAGCGTGTCGGTTACAAAGTGCTTGGGCTGGCGGCAATGGACACGAAGACCTTCCCCGGGGAGGGAGATTAGGAAAGCCTTTGCTTTACTTTAATAAAGTAGATGCGGCAGCATCTTCTGTTGATGAATATTCAGCAGAGGTGAAGAGAATCCTTGATTCTCGAAAAAATAAGAAAAACAGTCCTGCCTCTGCTACTGGAGGAGGTGGGGGTTCATTCTCTTGGTTTAAAAATAGGTCAGCAGCACAGAAGAAACAGCCTGAACATTTGGGTATGTTACTTGCTGGAATGAAGTAGATAGGGGAGAGAAAATGAGAGGAACTAGATATATCGTTCTTTACAAATAAGCGTGTCAAAACAGATTAGACGACTACTAATAAATTACATTTACAGATCTTTTTTCTCTTGTTTACGGAGCTTCTGGTTCCTCTGCATCCATTGGTTCAGGCTCCTCAGCGTCTCCTTTATCTCTGTTTTGTCCCTTCTCTGCCTCTTCACCCTCTGCTGCTGCTGCTGTGCCATCAACTTCTGCGGGAGCCTCGCCGCCAACCTCTGCCACTCCAGCAGCAGATTTCCTTTTCTTACTGGCTTCCTGTTTCTTCTTATTCTTCTCTCTATTTTCTGCCTTAAACGCTTCTAAAGATTCTTTCAACGGTTCGACAAGCTCTCCAAATTCTAGATCAGTTAACGCTGTCATGATGTCGTCGGCACTAATCGTTTGTCTTTTAGCATCTTTGCAATTATCGTTTGCTGCAGCTGTAAGATAGTGAATGAACAGCTTTGCTGCTTCTCCAAATGCTAGTAAAGCGTCTTTATTTACTTGGAAATCGCGTGTTCCGTCTCCTCCTTTGGCTTTGTCTACTTCTTGAAGTTTGGCTTTGATCAAGCGTTTGAGTAAGGCTTTGGGTAAGTCTGCGTCCTGAGGTTCAGATCCAGACATTTTGTAGATTTGTTAAGTCTTAAAGAGGGATGGTTGGTTTGAAGACATAAATAGATCAAAAATTCAAACTGTTTTTTAAATTTATACTTGACAAAGAAACGTAGGTTTTGGCGATAATTTGATGTTTTTTTAATTAGATAAACCCGAAATTATTATATATGATGTAAAGGGCAGACTGGCAATTCTTGTTTTAAAAATTGCCTCCTTCATCAATGTCAAAGCGCCACAGCGGAGGGAGCGGCACACACAAAAGCTCAAGACCAATTTGCTTACAAAATGAGCAATCTAAGTTATCCAAAACATCAAGCTAAACTAATGCCACTACCATACTTCACCGCTGAAGGTGTCTTACACCCCACAATCGCCGGCGCTTCCTTCACCAACTTCTCATCCTCCATTGCAGCCACCATGAACAACGCAAAATCAATTCTTCTCGTTAAATTACTTTTCAGGACCGGATCGCCAATATGTTTACTCCATACAGGCAGTCCCTCGCTCTCCCCCTCCTGTAAATCACTGCCGCGGACAACTGTCCATTTAGAGTCACTATTGAAAATTCTTCGGCAGGCCTCGACTTGATCGTCAAGGTCAGCTAACCTCGTGGCCCAGCCTATAAAACTGAATGTCCGTACCATGGCACGGAATCCCCAGGTATATTTGTCAAGGCCATCTTTACTGATATGCCAGCCACAAGAAAAGATCAACCTGGCGCCAGGTTCAGCAAAGTCCAACACCGCTTGAGCAGTGCCTGAGGAGTAGTTTATAAAGCCCCATGGTGCAAGGACGACGAGAACGCCATCGCAGCCTTCAACAGCACATTTGATAACGTCACGGTCGTTGGTAGGGCCAGGAAACATAGTAATCTGGTCTTTGTAATTGTCTAATTTGGGGACACTTTGTTCTCGGCAAACACCGTTGATGGCGTAGCCTCGGTCTAGGCAGTGTTTGATCATATACTGGCCGAGTTTGCCTGATGCCCCTACGATGCATACCTTGCTGATAGTTGACTTGGTGGTAGTGTTAGTAGGATGGGGTTCTGTAGTTGCAGAGGAAAATAAAATGTTTCGAGAAGCCGTTGGGTGGGGTGGCGGCAAGAGGTTAGAAGAGGGTAAATTGAAAGAGAAATGGTAGAATTCTTACGCCTATGCGTACCTGTTGAATGTGTCTGCATCTTTAGCAGTGGTGTCGAGCTCTAAAGGGTGATATGCTCTGGGGTTGGCAGCACTCGAGTGATCTGAGGAGAGATGCGATCAAGAACTTTGGAAAATGCACAAGGAATGATTTATAGCGGGGTTGCCTGATGATCTGAAGATTATAATGATTACCCAATTAGGAACTGCAGCTTGAGGTAGGATCGTTAAGCAATTTTGAGAGAGATTTGATTCGATGGTCCTTTACAGCTCCGGCTGAACTGAAACGTGGAAATGGCAGTTTCAAGCTCACATTCCCTCGTTAATCGCTTATAATAAAATCGGCGATAAGCGTTAGTATCCGAAAAGACCAATAAAGATCCTTAATATCTCAAGCTCCTAAACAAGGTCTTGTACAAGTGATCATCAATTTTTAAAACAAGCAGCCATGGCGCCTCCCCGCAAGGGCGGTGCAGCGGCAGAGCAGGCCAAAGAACGCCTCACAGCAGTTGTCATGGCAGATAGTTTCACACAGGTAAGTAGCCACCATCTTGCTCACATTTATCTTATCTTTCAAATCTTAATTGGGACATGCTCAACAGCCTATAAAACTTTTTAAAATAAAGCATTGAAAAGACCGACAGAAGCTATATTATGCGAACAGCACTACTACCACTTCCAGAGTTATCCTTCTCATAAATCCTCACCAACTCGCTCATATTCCATATATCACAAAAAATCCCCGTCTTGCCTCTCTCTTTGCAGCGTTTCCGCCCCGTTTCAGCCGAGTCCCCCAAAGTCCTTCTCCCTCTCGTCAACGTCCCCATGCTCGACTACACCCTCGAATGGCTCGCTATGAATAGCGTCGAAGAAGTCTACGTCTTCTGCTGCGCTCACGCTGAGGCTATTCAATCCCACCTCGAGAACTCCGGTTGGACTCAGTCTCGTAGGATGGCCATTCACCCTATTGTCTCTACGAATTGCTTGTCTCTAGGTGACGCTATTCGTTTAATGGATCATAAAGATGTCATTAAAACTGACTTTATACTCATTTCAGGGGATGTGGTTACTAACATGAAACTTAATGTTGCCATGGACACCCACCGCCGAAGACGGCAAGCTGATAAATCTGCTATCATGACCTTGGTGATGAGAGCAGGGATGACCCAGGCACATAGAGTACGACTCGGTGCGTCTGGGGTAACGACTGTTATCGATCCTGGAACGGCTAGATTGCTTAAATACGAAGAACATGCCCCGTTAATAAGTAGTACTATACGTGGTGGAGGTGGAGGTAGTGGAGGTCGGTTTTCTACCAAAAAAGGTCTTCGATTAGATGCTGCCTTCTTCAGTGAACGTGACGATATCGCCATCCGCTCAGATCTCATTGAAACTGGGGTGTATCTCTGCGCGCCTGAAGTATTAATGCTCTTCTCTGATAACTTCGATTATCAAAATGTCAAGAGGGATTTCGTGAGCGGTGTGTTGTCCGAGGAAGAACTTGGGAATAAGTTGTACGTCCATGAGGTAAGCAAGGAATATCTAGCACGGGTGAATTCCTTACGATCATACGATGCTGTAAGTAGGGACATCATGGCGAGGTGGACGTATCCATTGGTGCCAGATACGAATCTTTTTGGAAGCAAAAGTCGTCGCAGCATTGGTGATGGAAAACATGTGGTGGTCGGTGGAGTAGCGCCTGGAGGAGGAAAGAAAGTTATGCAAAGCCAGAGAGGAGTCAGTTTCGCGTTGAATACTGTTTCTGAAGATGATGACGATACAGATGATGGTAGCAGTGATGATGGATTCACCAGTAGTCCTCGCTTTGAAATTAAGAGGGAAGATAGCTCGCATTCTCAAGGTGGTTTCAGCAGAGGTGGCGGTGGAGGTGCTTCTGTTCAGTATTCTCCCGAATTGGGACCTCGTGGTCGTCGTAGCGACTACCGCTATAACCCAGGCATGGTCTACCTCGACTCTGACGTTAAAATCGAGCGATCTGCGACTGTTACCAACGCTGTCACTGTCGGCAGAGGCACCTATGTTGGCGCCGGCGCCTCGATCCAACAATGCGTTATTGGGCGTAATTGTGAGATAGCAGAGAATGTTATTTTACGTGGGTGTTATCTGGGTGATGGTGTCGTTATTGGGCCTGATGTAGTGGCCGTATCTTCGATGCTTTGTGATGGGGTAGTTGTCAAAGAAGCAGCTAAGATCCAGTCAAACGTAGTTTTGTCAAATGGCGTTGTGATTGACCGCAGAGCCGTGGTACCTAGCGGGTCTCGTATTTCTTTAATCAGGCCACCGCCATGTGGTGCTGGAGGGTTTGATGATTCAGATGATGAGTTGGAAGTACCGCATTGTCAGTCTCCTAGCAACGCTGCAGGCACAGCAGGAGGTGGTGGTGGTACTGGAAAATTCACAACATCTTTTTCTTCTGATGATAGCGAGGATGATGATCTAGTTATTGGTGGCGGTGGGAATAATGGAGAGTCGTTTGATGGCCCAGAACAGGCTGTACTTCATGCAGCACATGCACTGGCTACAGATGGCATCCCTGATATGACAATCGATTTTTCTATTAATATCGTCGGTTCGATGGGGGCGGGATTTTTATGGCCGGTGCACCATTCTGAAACTATCCCTGGTGCAGCTGCGTTGATGGGGCTTGCTGTACCTGTAGATGCGTTAGAAAGAGCCATGGCGGCGGTGACAATGGACCAAGAAGAAGGTGAAGAAGATATCGAGGGTGCTAGAGACAGTGAACTCGGAGAGGCCGGTGCGGAGGGTGGTGCAGGTGATCTTGGCGGTAACGCATCAAATGCATCGTTACGTGGTATCAGTGGTATTGTGGGTAATATCCGCTCCATGAGAGGAGCAGCATCAGGGGATCTAGGGAATCTCATGAGCGGCACAATGTCTGAAGCCGAGACGGCCGCCGCCATCGCCGCCGCAAATGAGCCTCATTTCAAACGAGAAGTCGCGGAGACGTTTTTACGGTGTGTGAAAGAGAATATTTCACATGAAAACGTCGTTATTGAGTTGAATGGATTGAAAATTGCAGAAGATAAGACGTTTGCTGATTGTGCTCGGTTTATGTTGACCACTGCTTTGGGACTATGCTTGCCTGCTCCTCTAGCTATTTCTCGTGAGTATAGGGGTCTGTACAGTGCCGGAGATGTCGATGCAGAGAGTAAAGAAGGCAAACTTGAGTTGTTGAAACGAACAGCGGCCCAACTCCACCGCTGGAGGGATCTCCTAACTAAATTTTTGAAAAATGAAGAAGATCAGGTGGAATTGCTGCTTACTTTGGAGGAATTCTGCGGAGAAGAAGGGGATTTTGAAGGGACGGGTGAAAAAGGAGTCGCCTTTGCTGCTATTTTCCCTCAGCTTTTAAAGTTAATGTATGAAAGGGACGTTATTGGGGAAGAGGCCCTGCTGGCGTGGGCAGAGGAGAAGACCCATGCTGATGAAGAGGAGAAGAGATTCTTAAGGCTGGCAGAGCCCTTTTTGGAATGGCTGCAAGAAGCGGAGGAAGAGAGTAGCGAGGATGAAGAAGAAAGCTCTGAAGAAGACGAATAAGAGTAAGAGTAAGGTTGTGGTTCCCCATTTCCTGGGTCTTTCACCTTCAAGAATGTAATCGAGTATGTGAATAAATTTCTAGATTGTTGCAATAGCAAGAAAAAGAGTATGAATTAGGGAGAACAGGTAGAAGGTCGAATACAGTTAAGCAAGGGTCAACAAGTTGAGAGTCAGATATATATTTTTGAGAGATTGCTTTTTTTCTTCCTGGCGTCTTAAGACTCTCGGAGATAAATTATATAACTTTCTAAATTTAATTTTATCTAGTCTTGATCAATCCGTTCCAATGCTTCTATAGTAATGATGCTATTTCCTCTGACGACGACCATGCCTAAATCTACATTGCCCTTCTCATCTACAGTATTATCCAAAACAATATTCATAAACTGATCAAAGCCTCGGAGCACGCCGCTGACCTGACGATTAGCGTTTAATTTGACTGCAGGGAGTTGGGGAAAAGGTTGAGTAGTTAGATCGTAAGGAATATGTATGTCAAGATAAATAGTAGAATATCTGTAGAAGTGAGCAGTTGTAATAGCAGACAATCGAGTGATCATGTTAATAGTAATCGAAACTCACTGCTTAGTTTCTTATCCATAAAGCCCTTGAGCTCAGGAGGTTGGACCTTCACCTGTAGAATTGGAATTTACTATGGTTAGATATTAAACCCGGGTATTGATAAGGAAAGGCATTAAGAGCTTGTTTTGAATTCATACCATGATGAATTGCTATGATTTTAAATTTAAAAAGTTAAAAGCTGGGTTTAAGACTTCAGTAATAAACTCAGACTTTTCAATAATGGGTAGCAATCACAATGCAGCCTAAAGAATACTGGAAATGAGGCAAAAAGGAGGTGGAAATGGCGAAAATCTGTGAATCTGCCGAGGCCAGTGGAGAGGAATCTTTCACCTAAAGGCCAAATTCTGTATCGTGAACCAACTAAAATTTATAAACCAAAGTTTGATATAGTCAAGGAATATATAAGTTAAGCAAAAGAGGCAAACACTGCTCCAATTGTTTGTCAATGGACTCTTAGATGAACCCATCAAAAACTTAAAACAAAGAATAAGCGTGTTAAATCTAATCATATTCAGCAGGCGATATCGTCATCTTCCCTGAATTTATAACTCTCCTGGCTATACAATATACGTCTATTAATCTTGTGTCCCACCAATCTCAAGAAATTGCATAAACAAAATCCCGCAAAATGAAGTTTGGTGCTGTTCTCAGAGACAGCGCAGCTGATCTCCCAGACACCGAGGACCTCTTCCTCAAATACAAACAGCTCAAAAAATCCCTCAAACGCATGCAATCTACCCAACAACCAGCACGAAACCTGCCTGCCAAAGGTGAAGACAATCGAGACCTGGACACCGACACCGCCGCTGAGCCTAGCACGAAGCGTGCAAAACACAACGAGAAAGAAGAAGAGGCAGAAATTGAAAAGGATACTGCTGCTATATTCTTTTTAGATCCAGAACTGGAAGCAGAATTTATAAGAGTTATCACCGCAGATGTGATGGAGCTCAATGATCGCTACATTGAGAAAGAAGAAGATCACGTAATCAAGTTCAGTCAATTAGAAGACGCGGCTGAAGTAGCATCAACCCCAGAATCACGTGCTACCCTATATAGAGCCTTTGTGGATCTGCATGGTGAACTATTGATGCTGTTTCACTGGTCGGTGCTGGCCTACACGGGCCTGGTTAAAATCCTGAAGAAACATCGTAAAAGGACTGGCGCTCCATTACACGCCCCACATTTGGAAAATTTACTCTCACAGCCGTTTTGTTCAGTGGAAGTGACGTGTGATATGGTCAGAAAGGCGGAAGAATGGGTTTCGAAGCTTGCAACAGATTTACATGTCCCACCACCACCAGCTGTCCCTCTACCAGATGGTCTTCTTGTCGGAGGAAAGGCCCATTGTGGCGGTAGTACTCTTGCGGCAGCTCCTGATGGTGTCGATGGCAGGAATTTAAATAGCGGTGCTGATACTCTCAATACGAATGGTGGGTCAGAGACGCTGCTGACCTCTCCAGAAGAGGAGAAAGCCAAGGTACTTGAAGCGGTGGCTGCAGCTATGGCGGTGGCGGAAGCTGCTGAAATCGAAGCAGCAGCTCAACAACAAGAAACTGCTGCTGCTGATGATGATGGTGATGGTACGGGTACTACAGGTAGTGAGGTGAAGAAGAGCAGCGAAGCTGAAAGAAATTCGGATAAATCAACCGAGGTGGTAGTACCCAAGGAAGCCGCTCGAGAAAATATAGCATTAAGAAGGATCCGTGCAGCGCTAAATGTATGGCAACAACTACATTCAAATGTATCTACCCCATCAACAATGATCGCGCCAGGTGCTGGTGGGGGTGCAGGGCCAGTGGCTGTTCCTCCACCGCCTGCGAGCCTCACCACCAGCTCCATTGCCTGAATAAAATGACCCGACAAACAAAAGAAACCTGCCCTGCCCATTGTTTTTAAACGAAACCCAAGCTTAAAACAACAACAACAACAACAACAACAACAACAACAACAACAACAACAACAACAACAACAACAACAACAACAACAACAACAACAACAACAACAACAACAACAACAACAACAACAACAACAACAACAACAACAACAACAACAACAACAACAACAACAACAACAGCCCATGTTTATAAACACTTATGAGATAATTTTGTAGGATTGCTTATAAGCATGCTCTCTACTTCATTTTTTTCTTTTCTCAATTTTCCTTCAAGACGTAGAGTGCAAGTTTGATTGATCGATTCTTACTTTCCTCCTTAATTTTTTTTTCAACTTGTAAATTTGTTACATCTACAATATTACAGCCTTGTGTTTGCCAACAACGACACTATTAATTATATTACAGTACACCACCCAGGGAATTTACTTTTAAAAACAGAGTACAGAACAAACAAAAAATTGGCTTTGCAGGAAAAGTCACAAAACATAATTGTTACCGCTGGGCCACCCACCGCCTCTCTCTGAAAATATTCTAAACATTCGGAATTCTCTGCACCTCTACTCCAGGATTCGCAGCAATAAACTCTTCTTCCATCTTCACCAACTCCTTTCTGGTCTCAGCCAACGCTTCAGGCACCATACGATCACAAAATAACGTGCCTTGTAAGTGGTCATACTCGTGCTGAAAAATTCTTGCAGGGAATCCGGAAATGTTAATCACAAAGCTTTTACCCGAAAGGTCCTGTGCACGGACCCTGACCTTACTCGGTCGAATAACATCTCCATATAAATTAGGAAACGATAAACACCCTTCTTCAAATACTTTTCCGTCTTTACTAGTACTAATAATTCTCGGATTAACAAGCACAACTTCCGCTTCTCTTTTTTCTTTATCGCCAGTTTCGTTGAAGACCATTAGCCGGACATTTGCACCGACTTGGGGGGCAGCAAGACCGACACCGTCGTCGTCATACATGACTACAAACATCTCTTCGGCCAGCTGACGTAAGGAATCATCGAAGCAACCGACAGGGGCATTGGGTGCTCGGAGGCGAGGGTCTGGATATTTCAAGATTGTTAGTGGAGATTCCCATGAAAGGGTAGTTACAGCAGGGAGACCAGGATCTTCAGCTTCTTCTTTTTCTTCATCTTTACCATCTAAAAGTTCCTGGAGAGCACGGCCACGGGCTCTAAGCGGAGGGGGGTTTGCTACCAGGGTTGAGCGGCCAGTGGCGGAAGCGGGGAGGGATTGGGTGCCACAGAAAGGGCGTGCTAAAGGGAGTATTGCGAGGGCAGATGGTGTGGATTGAATGGTAGGTGTATGTTTAGATAATGCTGCCATTTTACCGAGGTAGAGACGAGCTCTACAAAACACAGCAGGCATAATAAAAGAAGGAGATGCAAAGATTTCAAATGGAGTGGTGGTATATAGAGAAGAGAGCTGCTGGGTCGACGTGTCAATAAAGCTGCATATATAGAATTTTCAAATATGTTTCTAAACAGTACAATTGTAAGTTTATAGAGCAAATGCTAGGGCCTGAGCATTTTTTCGAGGAAATGGCGAAAAAGTATATATTAGCCTGATTTCTCCTCTGATTCGACATTTCTTGTATTACTTTACTACTAATCGCAATTGAACAATCCGTTCAAAGAAATCGGGCTGAAGAGAAGGGCCCTGACCGCAATTTTTCTTGCATCTGATTTCCAAATCCCAATCAAATTTTTAAGTCGGCTTCATGTACGGCGGTGAAGCGCCTTACGGGCAACATCAGCCTCCTTCTGGAGGCCATGCATCGCATCAACCTGCTAGCGGAGGATATGGCTACGCTGCTCCCCAGCAACAACAAGCTAATTATGGTTATGCTCCGGCTGCTGCGGCTGCCCCTGCTCCAGCAGCAGTAGGCTATGGTGGCGCACCGAGCGCGTATGGCGGGTACGATCCTGCATATGGTACTAATAATCCCGGGATGGGTGGGGCTGAGGCTGCTGGAGGGTATGGGGGTCGTCCTTATGGGGCTGCTGGGCATGTTGATGGCGGTCGTGGGGATGGTGGAGGAGGTGGCGGGCCCAGATTTGCCGCAGTGCGGCTGAGAGGATTGCCGTTTGGGGTTCGGGAGTATGAAGTTGCAATGTTTCTGGTAGGGAATTAGTTCTTTTCATTTTCAGTCAATTAGCAGAGGTGTTTTTTTCCCCTAGAGGGGCTGAGCGGGGCAAGGAATCTCGGGAGAAGAAAGGGGGAGAGAGAAACCTAGCCATCAAGATCAAGGGCAAGGGGGAAGGAAAAGACTGCACATAACTCCATAATCAATGTTTTAATTGCTACCCACTAAATAATCACTAACATTTCTTCTATTTTTTTTTAAACTCTTCTACAGGGTGTAGATCCTATTGATATTCTTTTAACTTCCCGTCACGGTCGTGCCACAGGCGAAGCCTACGTCGTCCTCTCCCACCCTGCTGAACTCGACATCGCAATGCGCAAAAACAAAGCGTATATGGGATCTCGATACATTGAAGTATTTGAAGCGAGAAAATCTGATTATTATCGGGCTGTAGCTGATGTTGTAATTGAGGTAGAAAGCGGGAGCTATGGGAGATATAGTGGTGGGCGTGGTGGTGGTGGTGGTAGAGGAAGATCTCCTCGTGATAGATCACGGTCTCCACTCTCCCGTGGTGGTAGAGATAGAGGGGACAGAGGAGGAGGAGGAGGAGGAGAAGCCCATGCTTACAGGGGTGGTGAAGGGGGTGGCAGTGCAAAGGACCATGGCCCGATTACAAGTAGGATAGTCAAACTAAGAGGATTGCCTTTCAGCGCAGGGAGGGATGAAATAATCAACTTTTTTGATGATCCTAGTTTAGGTTTACCTGTGTTATCTATGGATAAGGTGCTTATAGCGACTGCAGGGGATGGTCGGGTAACAGGTCAGGCGTTTGTTGAGTTCGAATCACCAGAGCAAGTTGAGATTGCGTTAAGGAAGGATCGGCAAATGATGGGAACGAGGTATATTGAATTGTTTGTGTCTAGTGAAGATGAAAGGGCGAGGTTTTTGCCCCCTGGAGAAGAGGGAAGATGAGAAAATAAATAAATAAATATCGATAAATAGAAGAAAATGTGAAGGGAGCTAAGAGGGTAGTTGGGGAGGTTTTAGCTTTTCAAGTTGATTGAAAGCATTTTTTTCTTTTTTTCTTTTCTTTCTTGAGAGTTAAGTTATTCGGACACGTTATTTACTATTGAATAAGGGCCGTTTGACCCAGGAGGCGGGGTTTGGCCTCGTTTTTTGTCGCGTGGAAGCAAGTGAATGTAAGAGCGAGAGCCTCGTTAGGCAGGGCTGTGGGAGGGCGAGGTAGGGCTGCAGAAGGGTCAAGGCTCGGGCGGTGTCGAGGGGTGGAAGAGGTAGGGGACCGGCAAAGGTCGGTTGTCCCAAATGTTTTTGCAAATTTCACCGCGGCAACGTGCAGCACAAGGGCACAGCATAGCACAGGCCATACACCTTATTTTTGTCATTCCTTGGACGCTCAGGCAGCATTCATTACCCAATTTTTAAACCTCAACATGTCGTTTCCTAACGCGCTTCAATCCTTCGAGGCATGCCGTTGATGCGAGGTAATTGTTGCTGCGAAGTGACAAGGGAGAGGCTGGAAGAGAAGGCGCAGCTTGGTCGACCTGCTGCCTGAAAAGTCTCCAAGCAAGAAGCCAGGAGGGTGAGTTTGCGATTGGAGCTGCTCAGCAACAACTCACGGCGGGAAACGACGAATAAGCCGTGCACACTACGGCGGCCCTAAACTGCATTATGTGTATAGCCTCACTTCCCCAGAAGGCAAAGAATACATCGGGCAGACCGTCAACATTGCCACACGACATTCTAATCACCGACACCATCCTCCAGCATGCATGATGGACGACGTATGCTGCCTCGTGCACGGCCCTCACGTTCCTTTTGACTCTGTTTTTTCTTTCACAATTTTGCACACCGCGAAGCCGTGCACCAGGCCGAATCTGATCGCCTTGAAGAAACCGAAATTCTACAGCGCCGCTTGAGCGTCCGGCCTCTTTACAACGTCCTCCAAGGCTCGCCGCCCAATTCGCCGAGGTTCTGGACGCTCTTTCATCGCTGTCATTGCCGTTGACTTTCGTTTTTTTTTTCCCCCTCGATCTGTAACTCTTTTTTTCTATACACTATCCTGCACTTACAGCGAATAATATACTCTTCACACCGACCAAATACTAGATCGAATTCTGACAATGCCAGGCAGTAAGCGAAGCTGCAGCTGAGGCGGCCGAAGTGAAAAGCACGCTCAACGTGTCCGGGTAAACTGGTTTGATTGATTACGATGCATGTCTATGCCGTGTGACATTGTGATTTCGAGTGCCTGAAGTAGATACGATTTGCCCAGGGACAAAAGATATATCGACAGTATTCTTAGTATATTGATAGGATATAGTATTCTTTCAATCGCTTTCTACAATTGTACACACAACACAACACACACACACACTGGGGGGATGCTTACACTCAAATGGCAAAATCAATTTTATACATTTAGTAAGTGCTATATGGTCGAAGTTCCATTCAATGCATCATTCAGCTTGATTCCACCGAGCTTCTGGGCTAATGCAGCGCCTTGTCGACGAGTATCAAACCTCTCAAACTCATCTTTCTTTTCTTTCTTTTCTGGTTTTTCTAGCGCCGTTGCTGCTGCAATCGCCTCTGCTGTGCTGGTTGTTCCCTCCTGTGCAGGCGCCAATAAGGCTTCAAATTGTCTATCAGGATCTATTTCATACCCTTTATTGCTTTTAATTTTTTCAATCCTATCTTCCTCTTGTACTTCCAGATATTTTTCTTCTGCGTGTTCTTCCCCGCCTTCTCCCTCCTCTGCCCCTGCCCCTCCCCCTGTCCCTCCTTTCTTCTTTAATCTCTTCATAATGTAGATATGTATCAATGGATGCTGATATTCACTTTCCATTTTATTCATCGGTACTTTCTTTATTGAGAAATGCCTCGAAAACTCCGCCATAAAGATATCGTTGACCGTTTGACTTCTGAACTCGTTGCAGACTACTATTGTGCCTTTTGGCCCCGCCATTGCCAACACTGCATTCAAGAAATGGGGGACCGCAACTTCACTATAGACACAATCAGCAGCGATTACGTAATCGAATGGAGGATTTAACGCTTCATAATGTGATTTATTGGACCAATCGAGTTCTGAAACTGAAACTTTACCGGCAACACTCACCGCCCACTCAGCATCTTTTAGCTTCAAAGCAGCGGCTGTCATGTTTGTGTCGACGTTCCGGCGGAGTAGAGCCATTACAGCGTCAGTGGTGTCGGTCAACGCCACGTCAGCACCTAATAAAGCGAATGCCATGCCGGCAAGGCCCATTCCTGCGCCGAGTTCAATGCATCGCTTGTTTTTAACTTTGATGCGGGAGAGTTCGCCTTTACGAGCGTTTTTTTCTAGATACTTCGCTAGGACGATGGATGCGTCCCAGACAGTGGTGCCCAAGTTGTGGGATGATGGATCCTGTGCAAGCTGAAATTCGATACTGTACTTGGAAATGAAGAAGGAAGGAGTACGTGAGAACGGCGGCGGGAGGAGAGAAAACAAAGCTATAGTATTTATTTATGTCAACTTTTTGAAGCAACTTTGATACGATTCGCGTGCAATCTAGTATAGATGCAAGTATACTCAACGTACTTGAAGACAGTTTGGGTGACTATATTACTAAAATGCGTATTCCATCGCTCAAGTTGCGACATGATCAAGTGTAAATAGGAGCGAAAGCGCCTTCTGCTCTAATGCTATACATCTATAGCGTTTATGTGTCGAATGCATATGTACTACAATATGGAAAGTCCTCAAAAATGAAGTAGATCTGGCCTTTTGTTGCTTGAATGAAACTGCAAATTTCAATTATTTACGCTGCAGCGAATTGACCATCCTCTGAAAACTAAATTACCATATTCACACTATTCTTCTAACCAGCAAACAAAAGTATTCAAGCTTATAATGTCAGGGATCACTCCAAATTCTGATCGAATCAAAGCAGAATTCTCAACTTTACTCGATAATTTTACCAACCTGGTCAAAGCATCAAAGCTCCAAGACCCTGCGAAAGACCAGGCATCCATGCCTGGAGAAATGCTTGAAGTATTTTCAGAGAAAATGCTTGCCTCTTGTCGGGCCTTGATCGCCATCACCTCTGAGTTAAAACGCACCACTTTATTGAACGATATAGAATCTAGAAACGCAGAAGTACGGCTAGCACGAAACCAGCAGGGGGTACACCAGGGGCAACAACCCATGGAGACTGAAGGTGCCACAAACCCTGGAGAAGAAGAGAGCGACGTCAGTATCATGTAGCTTGAGCTTTTTCACCCAGGCCTTTTTTGCCAGCCCAGTGCCCGCAGCGGCTATTATAAGCTTCTTTCCTTTTTAATTACAATGACAAGGAACAACGAATACAACAGGGAATACAGGGCAGATAAATGAACTCGCGAATAAAGGAAGGCATGAAAGGAGAAAGAGATGGAAAACTCAAAGCAAGACACACCGACTCGGAGTCTTCCGCAATGGTAGAATATTTATTTCATTCTATAAATAAATAAATAAATAAAGAATAATAAAACTAAAACTCAGCTCTTGTGTTTGAACCCTAAATATATAGGGAAAGGCATTTATTTCAACCGTTATGATACTTGAAGGAAGTTTGAAGTTGTCCCAGAGACAAAATCTGCATTCACCGCAGCAGCAGCGATGCTCTTTTTCAACTGAGATGGAGTCGCATTAGGGTTTGATTGCAGCAATAAAGCAATGGCACCGGCGACAGCAGGGGTGGCCATGGAAGTACCTGAAAGCTCACGGGTGTCGCTGTCCCCAGAAGAACTGGCACTCGTGATTTTGGCACCTGCGCAAAGGGAGAGAGAGAAGCGAAAAATGAGTTGAATTTCAAAAAAAAAAATGGTTTTGCAAATTGTTGTAAATTAAGATCTATGTATCCGATTACTTTCCCCATCCCCCCAAAAACATAACAGCAAATTTAAAACGAAACTCCTTACCTGGTGCCCATATATCCACACATGAGCCGATATTACTAAACGCAGCAGCAGCATCATTAATATCTGTAGCTGCAACGGTAATTGCCGAAGGAGCACCAGCAGGAGATCTAGTGCAACTATCAGCTCCAAAATCATTTCCAGCTGCAACAACCACTGGAATACCTGCAGAAACAACAGCTTCTACTGCATCATCGAGAGATTTTGAGCGGTCTCCGCCAAGAGAGAGACTAGCAACAGCTGGCCAGCCGCCGTTGGAGGCGACGTCTTGAGCTACCCAGCGCAAACCGTCAATGATACCGGAAAAGGAGCCTCCACCACCATCTCCAAGGACTTTAACAACATGGAGAATTGCACCTTGAGCGACTCCATAGCAGCTACCTACAGCAGTGCCTGCAGTGTGGGTGCCGTGGCCATTGCCATCCGGGGTGGCACCGCTGCGGCAGCCCCCCCTGGTGCAGTCAGCACCTGTGCCGACACGGCCGGAGAAGGCTTCGTGGGAAGTACGGGCACCTGTGTCGAGAACGTAGACGTGAACGCCTTCACCGTTGTTGCTAGGTGAGTATCTGTTGTCCAGAGGTAAAGCTGATTGATCAATACGATCGAGACTGCAAGGTAGAAATATATATATTAGAAATTTAAAGAAGAGGGGTTGAGATGGATGGGTTTCTTTAAATATAGAGTTTTTTATAATAATTCTTACTTCCATGGAATGCCTGAGCAGTAGGCTTGCGCAGCAAGGTCGCTGGATTCAACTTCAACAGCAGGTGACGCCAGCTCCGAAAGCTCCTCCAAAATCTCAATTGCAGGAGGAGAAGACGCAGAAACAGAAGTCGAGTTCTTCTTCTGAGAAGGAGCAGGAGCTATTTTTTGATCAATTTTTCTGTTTATTTCTTCCGTTTCAGAAGAAGGAGAAGCAGCAACACTAGCGGCAGCTGTTCCTTCTACTGGTTCATCTTCAGCAGCGGCTGCATTACTTTCAAGTGTTTCATTCTTTTCCTCCTGAGCAAGCATGGCTTTCACCCCCCTAACCCCCCTTTTCCTCAACACCTCAGTCAACGATCCCGCCAATTTACGGTTACTAATCAAAATAGTCGCTTCTTTATCACGGTCAAAGTATTCCACAATCTCTTGTAAAGCACTTCGCATGGCTCGCAAATCGCCTTCTGTGGTCGCAGTAATAGCTAAAAATGGCCACTCTACTGGTGCCTCAAGATCTTGTTGAGCCTCTACTTCTCCATTGGGTTCTCCACTGTTATTAAAAGTAGGTTGCAAGGTGCAAGAACCATCAAAACGGCCACTAGAACCAGTCAACTCTTCGCACAGAGCCAGAACTTGGCCTGCAGAGACTCCAGGGCGCAAGCGAGCAATAACTGGGGAAGGGCTATTTGCATCCTGAGCGGTAATATCTCCACCATATAAAGGAACGAGAACAGAAGTAGCACTTGCAGCGGTGAGAATAGGGTTGCAGGCATCGCCTACACATTCATCTACAGGGGATTCTATTTCCTCTCCTGTTTCAGAGGCAGGAGCACCAAGAGCATCGGGGTCAGAAGGCACCAAACGCATTTGATCGATGAAGATGTCAAAACCTCGGCCAGAGATATCTTCGAATACAATAGAATCCCATGAATTGGGAGAGACACCAGTGGTAGAATCTAATGAAGGCTTTGGAGCGTTTTCAAGTAGGCTTGCGAGGTTTATTTGAAGCCAGAACCAGTCATCACTGGCAGGCCCAAGCAGCCTTGAAGTGTTTGTAACAGGATTTGCTGTCGCCAAATTAGCTAATACTAAAGGTGACGATTCACGTCCAGAGGCCAAATCTTGGATTTTTAAAGCGCCACGGATGAGAACAGAGCCATGGAGCCAAATATCGAGAACCGTGCCCCCCTCGGAAGAAGCATTGAAGGGGGTCATTGTAGCCAGTACAAGAGGAGAAAATGGTTCGACAATGGCTGAAAGGCTGATACTAGAGCCAGGCCGTGCGTTTTCAGCATCACTGGTGTTCACATCAGCACCAAGGCTGGGAGCCATCCACCCGTCGGCTAGGCCAGTGATGATCCCGTTGGTGTCACCGCCATTGAAGATATAAACTGCGTTCTGTAAAGGGTGAAAAAATCGAGGGAGAGTGATTAGCGGCCTATTATATTGCAATCAACAGAATAGCCAGCTTACCTGTTGTGCATCAAGTTCAGTAGCTGGGACATTAGGTCCCTGAGCAGCTGCTAGCGATGCTGCCACGATCAAGAGATGTGAGCACAAAAGAAGCCGCATTTTCGTCATTTTAGAATGAATGCATTTATTGAAAATTATTTATATGTTTAGTATCAATAAAATGGCCGTTTATGCGTCGAAACTATTTGGTGGAACCCTCGTGCAGTCGAAATTCGAGTCAGTCCAGTCTGGAAATTTGAAGCCAGCTGGAAAAGGGGTTTCATTGCGTACGTCTGACATACTTCTATCTGTAATTTTGGGGCTTCATCATTGTACAATGACGTAAATGAGATGAGCACACCTTTAACACTAAATTTGGAAAGCTTATAAAATTCTCTCCGGCGGCATGCTTGTGTGTGAGATTGAAATTGTAAAATCAACCAAGAAGCTTTGTACCCGAGCATGCATGGACAAGGAAAATATTTTACCTTCGAATCCAGCATTTTAATTCAGCCTTATTTAATATTGCACTCTTTTAAGAACAAGATCGGTCGGCTTAGATCGCATGGTGTCAAGAGCCTTGTTTGCTTCTGAAAATATGATGTATGCACCCTGTCACCTCGCCTGGAGGTGGCCAAAGTATTGTAGGGCTCATATCAAGTTGCTTGCCTGCATAATAGGCTGACTAAGACCGAATTTCGGGAATTTTAGTAAAAAGTACAGTTATACGAAACAGTCAAATGAGAAAAGTTTAGTTGTACCTCTTTACTTTCCTTCCCCGCAGAAAGCGGGGCCTGAAAAACGGCACAGCATTCGTCAGGATGCTTAAATCGCGTATTGCAATTCGTAAGAGCGCAGGTTCGAATCCTGCAGGAGGCACTGTTGCCTCTTTGGCCGAGCGGTTAAGGCGTTGCACTCAAGGATAATAATAATACTTTTAATAGTTTTGGCTCTACTCCGCATCTTATACACCAAGAGACGTCGAAAGGCGCCGCCAAAGGTCGATTTCTGAGTCGACTTGACACTTTTTTGGCATTCACGCTCTCCTCATTGCGGCGAAGCTACCTATCCTACCTATCCTACACCCCATTACCCAGCCATTGTTCGTTTGCAAGGTAAATTAACAGAGCTAGAATGATTGGGAACGAGGACAGGTAAGGGCGCACGCAGTGGCAGATCTTTGGAAAAGGCGTGTCAGCACCGCTGGCGATGGTCTTGCCGCTCCCGCCCCATTTGCTCAAATACGCTTAATTCTACGTACTAAATCGTCACACTAAAAGCTACATCAGTTGAAATTTGGTATAATAAACTGTAAAAGAAGGTTGTTAAAATAAAGTCAGAAAAACAAGCTAAACATGTCTAAACCAAAACATTCCCTCTTCCCCAAAATAATACAAAAGAAACAGCACAGCAATTTTCTGATCTCCTCGAGCTAACAATGCCTGAATTCGCTGAGCATTTTTCTTATAACCCCTTTCAAAAATAACTCTACTCTACCTTCCTACGAAGATTAAACTAAATTATTTCTCTATTTGGAGGTGTTAAAGGGAATCTCTGGCCAGCAATTCCTAGCCCAATGCCCAACGCATACAACAACGCCCTTACATGGCCTACTTGCAACTTTTGCCCATCTTGATTACGGACCCAAAACTCAAATAAACGAGCCCCATCTTTGCTTTCAAGTTGAGCTGACAATTGATTTGGCACGTCATCGCCACAGTCAACGCACCCCTGAATAACACCTTGCAGGACTTGGACATTAAGTCCGCTTAATACAGAAGCTACTTCCAATAAAAAACCAGGAGTGCGTTCCTGCTCTCGCACTTTGACGAGCGTATATTGAGAATGCTCTGTGTTGGACACAGAAATTGGACCGAGGGAGAACTCAGTCTGCACCGCTTCTGCAGGTCTAGGGGAGCAATAGGAGAGAAACTCTCTGACACGTTCAGCTAACAAATCTGCAGCAGTGTCGGACAGCTTTTTACCAGAGCGGGAAGAGATCCAAAATGTATTATACGCAACGCCATCAGCAGAAGTTGATAGAATAGCGTTTTGAGCGATGAGCTCAAGGCCATTGAGCACCCAAGAAACGACTCTGAGAAGACCTGGGTAGTCTTGAACTTCGATTTCCATTACAGTAAAGTTAGGGTTTTTCTTATTGTCGACTTGAACGTAGGCAAGAGCGCAGAATTCGTCGTCAGCTGCAAGAGGAGAAGCGGAGGAGGCGTCAGCGTCGGCGGTGGTGGTGCCCCCGTTTTCAGAAGCAGCAGAGGTGAGGAAGAGCCGGTTCTTGTGTATCCTGCTGCGTTGTTGCCTTAAGAATGGTGATATTGAGCTAGGAGAAGGATGGATGCACTGGCGTGTTCTCTGCGCAGCCAAGGAGCTCTTGCTGCGAGCATGGAGCGAGTTGAGCTCAGAGGAGGATCCAAAAGAACCAAAAGCGAAAGTATGAACAACCATTGTTTTCCTTTATGTGTCTGTAAATTTCTCTGCTATTTTGGGTATGGTTAGGCGACAATGCTGTTCTATTTCTCTTTAGGAGAAAGACAGATTGCGTTTTGGAATCAAAGAATGCCCTTTCAAAATAAAAGTATTCAGCCAATGCCTCTATCACAAATCAGCACCTCGGTTCTAGAAATATATATACTTTTACTCTTTGAAAATTGCATACAGTATAAACTGAACGAAAAAACCTTTAAAAAACATAATGAGAGAGAGGTTGAGAGGTGTTCTCAAATAATGAGCTAGAAGGGCTTTGACCAGCGTCCGACAGCCAAGGTTTTCGGGAATATTTTCGAGGGCCCATTAGATAGAACATCTAAATCGGAAGCTCCTATGACAGGCTAAAAGAGACAATAAAAGCAAACTTTATCTGTCTATTACATTAGAGCTCCTTTATGTTTTTTTCTTTCCACCAGACTTCCGACATTGTCGGCGCCAGTCATGGTTTGGTCTTTGCTGCTGGCAGAGAGACCGAGCTAGCAGAGCAATACGCGTGAGGATGGGATCGGAAATCCACAGAAGAAAAACGCGAAAAAGCAAAGGCGTTGCCTGCTCTTCCAAAATACGGAACACCATTTTTAGTCACCCGCCTGGGCACTTTGTGAACATGACTTTCTTTTATACCTTGAGCTTACAAGATTGCTACAATGCTACTTTAAATCCGTATAATCTATACTAAGCCATCTATTTTATTCATTTCATCAACAATCCGTCCTAACCAATGTGCTTTTGCCACTTTATCTGCCGGCCACAAATGATTCCCGTCAACTTCTTCACATTGAAAAGACCCAGAACACATCTCTCCCCATGCTTTCACGTGATGTTGTTTAACTCTACGATCAGAGGTGCCCCAATAAGTATACAAAGGGCAGTTTATAATACGTTCAGAAGCGTTTTCTTCTTCATGTTTATACTCGTATTCATCAAACATCGTGAAATCCGCTCTTAAAAGAGGATGATACATAGGCCACATGGCATTAGAAAACACAATTTCGGCTATATCCCACCCTCTACACTCCTCTTTAAATTGTTCTTCATTTAAAGAGCGTTGCTGTCGCCAGGGTCGATCAGAAAGTGGGGTTGCCGGGGAAGGCATCGCGGAAAGAAAAACAACTTTTGGAGGTGGAATTCCAGCTATCTTGCACGCGTGGAGAAATTCAAAGCCAATCCAGGTGCCCACACTATGTGCAATAAGCACCCAGGGAGTATCATACAGCTTAGAAGCGACGACAGGGAGGAGTGCAGCTGCCATGTCAGCTGCTGTCGTGATACGAGGTTCATGCAAACGGAGAGCTCTTCCTGGATACTGAGGGGCCAAACATTCTACCTGGTTTTCACGGCACCATTCTAACAACGGACTGACAGATTTACGGATACCTGTGCCTTCGCTGGTGTACATATCTTCAGCGTTGCCTGCGTTGGCGAAACATAAGAGACGGAGTTTGGGGGCGGGGATGGCGGTGCGGCTGAGCGGGAGGCCAGGAAACCATTTCTTGAACGTTTCTTCATCTGCAGGTGTAGGAGGAGTGGCTGATTCTGTAGTAGAAACTGGTTCTGGTTTTAATGAGGAAGGAAAGATTTTGCCATGAGAGGCAAAGTAAGCTCGAATGGCATCCTCGGGCCTGCAAACAAGATCAATGAAATATGTTTGGGTAAATGACAGGTTGTATACTACATATGTGCAGAGCAATGCGGACGTAAGTATAAGTACTAACCATTTTCGGGCGTCTTCTGGAGGCCTTAAGATGTCCTTTCCCTCTTCTTCTGCCTCCTCCATGAGAATCTGCACAGTAAGTTTTCTAAGAAGCTTAAAAAGAAGGACGAGCTAGCTAACAGATCAAGTGCGTTTTGATCTTGAAGATGACTGAGAACTTGTAAACATCGCTTGGAAATTTCTATCAACGGCTTTTAAAACAAAAAATTTCCAAATTAGTTTACCTCGATAAGATTGACAGCACGTATCTCTGCCTCAGACATTGTCCCAACCATCTCCGCGATTGTAAAATAATATTCAAAAGGTTTTATAGTTGGAAATCACAGGAATCTTGGCCAAAGCACGCTCTTTTGGCCAGTGGAAATTTACTCGGTCAAAATCGGAAAAAGAAAATGTTTTAAATTGGTTTTCAACAGTTGCATTCCTGAACAATTTGAACCATTCTACAATAAAGATACATAACTCAAAAATGTCGGAAGAGCGCTAATACGCTGCGATTTCACCAAGCTTGCGTTCGTTAGTTTTAATTCTCAACTGCTATATTGAACTCTTAACGAAACTCAATGATCAATTAAGGTCACCATAAGTAAATCATGTTGGATCTTCTACATCGTTTGAGTGTAGCTGGACAAGAGCTTCACGCTGTTGGAGTCAGCGATGACACTTCAGAAAAACTTGCCATAGTGCAGCGTTTAGAACTGGATGATGATCACATCACAGAGGCTACAAAGCTTGTAAGAGTTGCATCTCCGGAATTGTGGACCCAGCTTCAGGGCCAGAAAGTGGTCATGGCAGATGTTGCTCGTGCTTTTGGATCGATCATGGCACTCGCTCCGCAGGCTCAAGCTTTGAGGGCTGCAGCTGTCTATACTACCCTTTTAAATTCTCAAGGATGCCCCGTAAGTAACCGACATTTATCATATACGTTTTGTAGATTCTATTTTGTGTGCAAAAGGGTGGAAATATTCTACGGATTCAATATTCTTGTTTTTAAGAGCGGCGATGCCAAAAGCGGCAACTGCTGAATAACTTTTTTTCTTTCTCCTCACCCTCTACTTATCTATCTCCTTCTCTCTTTTTCTCTCCAGGTTCTAAGCTTATTCGATCGCATCATCTGTTCATCCTTTTTAAAACTCATCCGCGATGTCGCGTTTACCCGCCCAGCTAAAGGAAACAAAAAAGGAAGCAACAACAAACCTTCAGCTCCAACAGCCTCTGCGATGGAGGTCGACGGCGACAGCGAAGACGAATCAATGCTTCCTGCAGAAGATAACGTTGCTATAGAAACGCTTTCATTAGAAGATTCTATTGATCTAATGACGCTCTGTTCTGAGAACTTTGCTTTGGTGCTTAAAAGCTTGGCTTTACGGGACCAACCTGAAACAGCTCGCAACATCGCAGAAACCTTTGCTGACGTGTCAAGCGTCTTTACACTTCCTTTTCAAGCCAGAACTGCTGCTTTAAATGTCCTTTCTGCTCTATTATCTCCAGGACATGGTGGTATTCGTGAGGTGTCTGCTATGGTGTTTAAATTGCTGACACCGCACACGCTGGGCACGCTGCCTGGAGGCAAAATTGCCGCAAAAGATGCCACTATCGTCCGTATTGCAGCTTTGAATTTTATAAAGACTGCATTGAAGAATATTCCGGGGTGTCAAGAAGCTGCAGCTGCGTTCATGAGGCATGCAGTTTTGAAAACACCTGAAAAGGCTGATGGCCGAGCTGCTGCCGTTGAGGCTGCGGTGACTCTCTGCAAAGCGCTCGGCCCTCAATATCTCCACTGTTTCGTAGGGTTTATAGTTAAATTATCACGTACTGCAAAGTTAAATCAACGTTTTATGGCAGTTGAGCTTTCTGCTGCGTTTATCGAGGCCTTTGAGAGTCCTTTTGACCCTGACACAGCATCACCTACCCACCATGCTGCCTCCCCTTTACCCATACTTCCTCCTGCTAATTTAATAAGGGCAACAAACACAGGCCTTACATCAGCTGGTGGTGGTAATGAGGATGTTGGTAATAATGACGTCGACCAAGAAAAAGAAGATTTTGTCGTACACGAAGGTGGCTTATTACGTCGAGGATGGATATCTTCTGAAGGCCAGGCTCTCGTCCCGGCGCCTTGGGGAGCTGTCCTTCTCGCTGTCCTGCATCAACGCTCTTCAGATAAGATTCCTGCTGTCCGTGCACGAGCATTACACCATATAGCTGCCTTGGCTTCAGATACTACTCGTGCAAAGGAAGCTGCATTTATTATTGCATTGGCTGCAGCAGAGGCTGTGGATTTGTCGGTAGCTGGAAACTCTGGGCGTACACCTGGAACGATCACTACTGAAGATTCTAACACGTGTAAAACGGGTAATAAGACTACCAAGAATCATCTTGATGATGTCAACGGGCCACCAGGATCTAGCAAGGAAACTGAAAACACTCCTCACAACGAAGGAGATAAAGATGGCAGCAGCAGTGGCGGCAACGTTGAAGAAAAAGAGACAAGACCAGCCTCTGGTGCTGGAAATGCTTCAATACGCACTGCCATGTCCGGAGAGAATGTTGTTCTATTCCATACCCTTGCTTTCCCTGTCCCTGCCGCTCTTCTTTTCCTTGGTGAAGAAGAAAATGCTGTTGCTGCAGCAGATCTGAAGCCTTTGCTGGTAATGGCAAGGCTGAGGAGCAGAGATGCGAAAGGCGCAGTTAGAAAATCTGCTGTGCAGCTTTTACAAGCTTTGGTTTTTATTGAAGCTGGTAGACACCCTCTCGCCCCTGTTTTGGAGCCTCGAGATGTCGCTGCTCTTGAAGCTGCGGCTGGTGATTCTCTACTTACTGTGAGAAAAGCCGCGCTTCTTGCAGCAGCTCAGCTTGCTGCAGCACTGCCCTGGGATGGTGCTACAGCTGAGCTGTGGGTCTGTGCAGGCTTGCCGCTTATCCGCGATCCTGAGTCTGTTATTCAAGACGCTGTTGTAGATCAAGTTGAGGAGCTCATCCTTGCTCGAGCTGCCGGAGCAGGTAAAGAGAAAGCTAGCAAAGAGCTTCGTCCTATTTTAGCTGCACTTTCGCGTGGAGGTGCTGCAGGAAGAGCGTGCTTGGCGCGTATCTGTGCTCAATTGAGAGCGAAAAATCGTTTACAAGCGAAGAAAGTAACGACTGGACTCGAGAAAATATTGGTGGAGTTCCAGCAGCAACGCAGAGGAGCACAAAAACATGGAGCAGAAAGGGAAGAAGAAGCTATAAAAGTTATTAACTCCAGCGAAGAAGATATTATTAGTGGAACGTGGATTCTATACGCTGAAATAGCGGCACAAGCTCCTTCTGCTCCCTCCTGGGAATTTTTACAATCTCAATGGGCTGCTCTTACCTCGACTTCAACGACTACTACTAATACCGCCGGTGCTGCGCAGCAGTCCCAGCATGCTGCTCAGCTGTTACGCGTCGTCGCTACTGCTGCAGCAGAATTCCCTTCTGACCAAGCACTCGCTCTCTGCGCTCAACTCCGTGCAAATCTTGAAACATTAGCTCTCCCACCTAGTGCTGCTGCAGCGCACGTGGCTGCCTTAGCTCAACTGACTCGTACTGCTCATGGTAGTGGCAAAAATACGACTTCTACTTCTATGGCGACCTGGACAGCTTCTCTGTTCTCATTATGTGAATCTGGCCTTGCTGCTTCAGTCGAAGCTCTCCGTTGCAGCCAACAAAACGACGACGGTGGATCGTCTGCAACAACAACAGCAGCATCAGCTCTTGCTGGAGCTCCCTCTGCGTTGTTTATTACAGGAGAGGTGGCATTGCTCCGTGCTTCCACACCGTCGTCTCGGCTGGTGACTTTAGTGCAAGCCCTTACCTCTGCCACTCTAGCAGCTGGTTTGACTGCTGTAAGTGTTTCGGAACGGCAAACACCTATGCCTATGCCTCTTGTCGCTCGTAGAGATGAAGAGAAAGGTGCTTTGGTAGAAGAGGAAACTGCTGCAGCGAGCGCGCCTCCTGCTTCTACAGACAGTGCTGCATCCGTTCCTGCTACAGTGCAGGCTCTTGCCTGGGTCACTTTAGGCAAATTATGCCTAGTAAACGAATCTCTTGCTAAGAAATGCGTCCCTCTGTTTGTACAAGAACTTGGTCGCGCTGCTTCTCCTGCTGTCCGCAACAACATCATGGTTGCCCTAGCAGACCTCGTTATCAACTATACAGCGCTGGTTGATTC
This sequence comes from Nannochloris sp. 'desiccata', assembly GCA_019044685.2. NCBI lineage: Eukaryota > Viridiplantae > Chlorophyta > Trebouxiophyceae > Chlorellales > Chlorellaceae > Nannochloris > Nannochloris sp. 'desiccata'. The sequence goes on along the minus strand of JAGTXX020000002.1, from coordinate 405,634 downwards.
TCACATTCCTCGTCTTGCTGCATGTTTACGTGACCCAAATGAGCTTGTACGTACTCAAGCACTTGGCCTTCTTGCAAATCTTCTGCAAAAGGACTATGTTAAATGGAGAGGACCTCTCTTTTTGCGATTTATGCTGGCTTTAATAGATGAGTCACCTCGAGTTGCTGCCATGGCTGAGTTCCTTTTAAGCGACGCTCTCGACTCAAAACTACCAAATCTTGCTTATAATCATTTTGTGGAAGCTCTGTTTGTGTTGAATGATTGTCAAGTGGGCTTGGCTGGTGGAGCTGCTGCTGCCGCAGCTATGGCCGATTTGCCTGGCGCTGCTGCTGCAGAGAGGGAACCGTTTTGTCTAAAGGGCGCAGACCCTATTATGCGTTCTAAACGAGATGCGATCTACCAGTAAGCTTAATAATACTAGTATGTTTATTGTGTTTCTATCTTTATTTGCTAGATAGATGCTTGTTTACTAACAAAAAATTCGTTTTTCTTTTCTTTTCTCCTTCAGAGCGCTGCTGCGTCGGATGGCTCCTGAACACAAGTTTGCCACCTCTGCTCGCCTTTGTCAAGAAGTCCTAGGCGCAGCGGCAGACGGTGCTCTCCCTCTGTCCGAGTGCTCTGAAGTAATCGGTGACGCGCTGCGTGTTCTTAGTTGCAAAGGGATTAAAGTTGCTGCGACTCGCTCTACAAAAGATAATGACTTTGACCCTATAGACCCACAGGCGGATGCCCAGGCCATCGCTGGAGCTGCAAAAGGTCGTTTAGTCTCTCAAATGATGAAGAAACATTTAGTTGAAGCTGTTGTCCCCGTTATTATCGAGTTAAAACGTATGATGGAAGCTTCAAGACACCCTCTATTAGCAGAATTAATGGCTGCTGCAGCTGCGATGTTGAAAGATCATAAAACTGAGATTGAAGATATTCTCGCTGCTGATAGACAGCTTGCGAAAGAGATTTTGTATGATATAAAGCAAGCGGAAGCTGCAGAAGCTGTTCGAGCTGCTGAAGAGAAGGAAATCGCTGCTAGTGCTGGTGCGGGGGGTGAAGCAGCGACGGCAGCCAAGCCTGCGGTTGCTGTACCTGCAAAGACACCTGGTACTGGTAAAGAAGTTGCTGCTATAACTCCACATACTGCTAAAAATACTCCTGCTGGCATTAAAACTACTACTAATACTAAATTTGCTGCTGCTCACAAGACGCCTCGATCACCACGACCCCCTGGCACCTCTGGCCACACCCCTATTGCTGCTCAGGTACTCCGTCAAACAGCCTCTACTGGCCCTGGATCTGGATCTCGTCATTACGCAAAAACTCCTGGGTCAAATATGAGACCTGCAACTGGTGGAAGACCTACCCCTGGTAGTGGAGTTGCCACTGGCGCCACCACTGCTGCTGCTGCTAGAACAACAAGGCAAAGGCCACTCTCCCGTTTGGCCAGAATGTCCTCTGGACTTCCTGGAACTACTCCTAAAAAACTTACTGCTTCTATCAGTCTTACCAGTCCATCAAGAGAAAAGGCAGGAAATGGAGAAATAAATCCTTCGCCTGCTCAGCCTCGCCTTCGTCCAGAGCATGAAAAAATCGAGGCCAATTTGTTGAGTGGCCAGAAGAGAGAAGTTTCTAGTAATGAAGAAGAAGAAGAAGATCATGTAGAATTGCAGTTTGTTGTTCCTGGTGTAAATGGAGCAGCGGGAGAAGAAGCTGTATCACCAAAGATGTGGAATGTCTCTCCTGCTGTGCTGCCTACATCTTCCCGTGATGGCGATGGCGTTGTGCAAATAAATGAAGAAACTACGGCGGCAACAGCACCAATTGTAGATTATAATGATGAAGAGACAGAGGTAGAAGAAACAATAGGTCATGCAACCCGTGGCCAGAGCAGCAGAAGAACAGCAACTACAACACAAGCGAGTGAGCCAGGAGTGGTGACAGAGCCAAAAACTCGACGAAAACGTAAAGCTTGAGAAACCTGTATTTCCGTTTAATATCTCTTTCCTTTTTGTGAATCTTTACTATATTCGACATTTAATATTCAAAGCACTGAAAGCTTTTAAAATGGCTGCAGAATCATGGTAAAAAAGGGAATTGGCGGCCAAAAATGAAGAACTGAAAACATTGAAAGCCAGAAGAAAGCTGGCTGAAGAACGTGCAAAACAATTTAAGACTCGCAATGCTGAGTTGGAGAATGAAAATCGCAGGCTCAAGAGATACAAATGACCAGCAAAAACGGGGGATCTGAAAGCTCAAGCTGCTGAGATAAACAAAATTGAGAAACTGGAGAGAGGCTTTGCAACGCGTTGAGGAACAGTGGAAAGCGATTGCAGAACTTAAAAATCTATATATTTTACTCGTGGCAAATAACGCCTACCTGGAGATAAAATACATGAATACAGAGGCTGAAAGAGGATTAAGTAAAGAAATTGTAAGAAAATGAGAAGGACATTGCAACAATCAGTCTTCTTTTGACCGCAAGAGACGCAACAACGATGACTGCACTGATGAGCCCTACGACAACAAACATTTTTTCAAAGGAAAGAGATAAAGGCACCGGCGACGTTCGTAATGGGGTTTGTAGCCGTTGCTACCAGCGGATCTTGTGGATGTTGATCTAACCAAGCTCGTGGCCAATTCGAAAACAAATATGGATTATGAGGCCTCCGCAACAGCCGCTATCAATACACCGCCGCAGAGAGCAAATGAAAGAACTGGGGCTCTGTATTTTATAGTTTCTCTTATTAATGTAGTATTTGGCTGTGCATACAGGTTTTGTGTGTAGAAGTAGAATCAATGTTATAAATTATCGGGGCAAAAATCCAATGCTAAATTCGAGATAGTTGGAGAGCTGTTTGGTTACACAATCATGGAAAGAAATTTAATTAAAACCAAACGCAGGCACCAAGCTGCACAGAGACACTCTTTATAATATAGTTGAATAAGAAAAAAAGTGCGCACTGTGGGTTTGAACATGTAAGCCAAATCCGAAGCAATCCAGTGCTGTTCCGGGATTCAGACTACATGGTTTAACCCTAAATGTAATACAACGCTTATCAGACGAGTAAAGCAAAGCCTGCCAGAGATGCAGCTACCACCACGGCATTCCCCATACTCTTTAAACCTGCGGAGGTGGTGGCGGCCGCCTCTTCGGTGCTGGCGGCCGCCTCTTCGGTGCTGGAGGCCACAACCTTGGCCTCTCCCATGGGGTAGGTAACAAAGTTGTCGGAGTAAAAGGGGGAGCAATCACTTACCAAATTAAGCGCATTTGCCATTTTCACCACGGCATCTCTCACGGCATAGCCCTTTTCAACGACGCATTTACGGTCTGCCATAGATGCCTCACTGTAAAGAGGGTATTCAGCCTCCGTAACACCTTCAACAGAGGCGGCAGTGACATCAGCAGCGGTAGCTTTTTCAATAGAGTCGGTGGTAATACCGATGCACTCGCCAGCCTCCTTCACAGCAGCGACGAGTTCAGCGCATTCTGCTTCGGCCAAGGGGCAGAAAGGTAATGCTTGACTGAGAATTCCTTTCCAGTTGTTGTAGAAAATCATCATACTGAGGTCACTGGAAGTTTCCTCCTCACTTGAAACTTTCTTTGAGGCGACTTCATTAGCCAGATTCATCATACCCTCAAAAGACAAGACCCCAGCGAAATTGGCAGAATATAACTCGTCACTGTAAAGTGTGTCCAATTCAACCAGAGACTCTTCGACGCCCTTGGCGTACTGCAGAGTTTCGTTATCAAGCGTACCATCACGGAAGATGAGGCGCTCGAGGCGATGGAATCCTTTCCACATCTCAGATAGCTCCCCTTTTGGATATACATACTCCCTTGCATCCAGATCTTCATCAATAAATGGGTAGCTTACTGCCAGCACTTCGATTTGCTCCCACAAAGGCCGGGTGGCCCCGTATGCCGCCTTGACGGCATCGAGATCTCCTGCCTCGACGAGTTTAGTAAACTCAGCAGAGAAGTTCTGCTGGTAGGGAAGCAACGCACGGAAGTAATCAATACCGTTTTGGACGTAGGGTGTGGATGAGTTGTACTCTGCAAGTGTGATAGTGGGAGTACAAGTATCTTCATCAGCTCCAGCCTCGCTTTCAGCCTCGGCTTCCGCTTCAGCAGCACGAGCATAGTTAAGGGCTTCAGCTGCCGCTTCAAGGCTCAAAGCTACGTTGTAAAATTCTTCCTGGATGGCCTTGCGAGCTTCCATGGGGACTGTGCTGTAGGGTGTGTAGGTATTTCCGTCAGCTGACGACTCAATAAAGGGAGCCAAGGCGGCAGTTGCTGCGTCCAGATTGGCTTGTAGCTCTTGTGCAACGGCGGTGTCAGTAGTCTCCAGATCACTTTGGAAAGGCTTTACCATTTCAATGATGCCTTTAAGGTTGTTGTCGAAAATGAGCACAGATTGGTCGCTCCAAGTCTCTTCCTCGCTTGAGAACTTCTTTTTTGCTACTTCATAGGCAACTTCAATCAAACCAGCGAAGATAATTTCTTCAGTGTAGTCTTCAGCGTTCTCGAGCTTTGTAAGAAGGGTCTTATAGTCTTCGATCAGGAGTTCAGCAAAAGGGATAGCAGCAGTGACGTTTTCATCACGGTACAAAAGGACCTCAATACGGTGACTGCCTTTGAATATAGCACCAGGGGTAGTAAGCTGATTGGGATCAATGGCCTCGCCGTACGTAAAAGCATCAGGACGTGCATCAATATCTCTGCGTTGAGTGCAAAAATTTTGGAAGTTAGTACAAGATTAATTTGAAAAAAAGAAACAAAAAAAGTTTCAATGAAAATCATCATTCGCCAGTCTATAGTAGCCAGCTAGCTTCTTACGCATCAGTATCTCCAAAGACTTCGTAAAGATGCTCGATTTGCTCATACTCAGGACGGAGCTTCAGATAAGCTTGCCGAGAAGCAGCCATATCACCTGAGCGCAAAGTCTCAAGCAGGCTTTCAGCGTTCTCGATAGAAACTTGGGCCGCATTGCGAGCAAATTCTAGAACTTGTTCAACAGGATCTGCATAAATGGAATGGTGACAAGTGTGATGCATGGTTGTCGGAGGGTCTGAGCGAGCGACAAACATCGCATGTGTGGTGATGCTACCTACCAGCAGTTTGCAATAAACGGCGCATCTGCAGTCAACATTGGATAATTTAGATTATGACACTCGATAGTTTTGGTATAGTCTGCGTGAAGAAGTATCATATATTACCTGAGAGTAAAATCCAGCTTCCGCAGATGACATCACTGCAGCGCTAAGGAGGACAAGGAGGAAGCCTTTATAAGACATGCTGACCCTAAGAAGGCCACTGGAGGAAGCCATAGTAGGCAAAACTTAGACAATTAATGCTACGGATTGCCAGCAGCAGTCTTTATGCCAAAATTTACCGCCGAAGCCATGCTGTCACGCGCCGTCAGGGTCAACGTGCGTTTAGTGCGTGCCTGTCCCTAGCGGTCCTAAGCTCAAAAAAGAAGCCAGCAGGAAGCTGGCTAGCAATGCATTTGGGCAGAGTAGTTATTTGGCTTGCGGCGGAGCTGTACAAGCTTGATCTGCTTTAATTGAGGCAGATAGCGATCTGTGCTTTTGCGCGAGATACAAATATTGGCCGAAAAACAAGCCCAAGCTTACTCTTCCTTGATTTGGATTTGGATTTGACCCACCTTGCATTGTTTCTGCAGTTATTAAACCCTAGAATGACTGCGAATCCTGCGCCGTTGCCCGTAAATTCTGCTTATGTAGTGGTAGAAATTGCTTTAGCCTACGGCCAACCTGTCTAAGGTCTTGGAATGGCTGTGGCAAATTTTCCTCGGGGGGTCTGGCGGCAGGCTAAGTTGACCTTCAAAGCTTTTCTTTTTCACCAATTTGTAGATTATAATGACGAAGGGACAGAGGTAAATAAAAGAATAAGACTCTAAAAAATCCTAAACAACCCCAATAAGATCGTGCAACCCGCGAGGCCGCCGCAGCAGAAGAACAGCAACTACAGCACAAGCGAGTGAGCCAGGAGTGGTGACAGAGCCAAAAACTCGACGAAAACGTAAAGCCTAAGAGAACTGTATCTACTTTTCTTTTTTATTGGTGAATCTTGACACATTTGCTCATATATTACTATCGTATAATTTTTACAAAGATAAACTCTCTTAGGGATGCAAAACACAGAGGGAAAGTTTTCTCTTTAGATCTGCCGTTTGACACTACATAATGCAAATGCCTCAATATAAACGAAGAATCTGACTTTGGTTTAAGTAGGAGTCTTGAGAATGACCCAGAATGCGTGAATAATACCTGCAACATAAAATACATACATATTAATGTCGAGTGAAATCTGAACGGCAACTATTTATTATTTGCCTTTCTTTTCTTGATATCTTGATAGAAACTGACCTGGGATCCATCCTAAGAGTGTAAGTAGGATGTTTAACAAAACATCAAAGTCGCAAGCGCTCTTCTGAATGACTGCAACAAAAGGTCAACATAGACGTCATCGTGCGGGCCAATAAAAAAAAGTTTAAAAATAGTGAACACTCTCTTCTTCATTTCTCAAATAAACACAGGAGACTTACACACTGCAAGAGGAGGCAAGAAAAATGCCACAATAAAAAGGCCAAGATCAGCAAAAGTCAGTCGCGGCATTCTGGCAACAAAACGGTTTTGAAAACCAAGGGTTATTTGGAACTCTCAAGCCTTGTTAAAAGGTTTCGCTCAGTAAACTCGAGCTATCCGAGTTACGAGGTGTGTTTTAATTAATTAGTTATGGGTTTATAGGTGTCCAAGGCGAACATTTTATAATCCAACACCGCGTTGGGAGAGAAGCAGCTGTTTGGAAGCCAGCCTAGTACTGCTTTTCAATCTAAATTACTTTACTTTACAGCAACACAAGATTCAATTTAGGAGATAGGACTATGTATTTACGAAAGCTAATAACAACTACATTACATTATGTACAAACAACGAGATGCAAAATCAAAAATAAAATTTCCATCCTTCGATTCTTAAACTAACAACACGCTCCACCGGGCGCCGACGCCACCACGCCACCATTATTCTTTGGCGCAGTTCCACAAGCAAACACTCCATAATGTGTACTCCTATCCCCGATAATCTCAAAATGTTTCCCCAACCACGACTCTCCTACCATCGCGCTGGTATTACCACATACCTCGTACCACTTTCCAGTTTGAAACACGTGATGGTCATCAAGTGTAAAAGAAAACTTTGACCCAGCAATAGTACCTTTGTACTTGCATGCTTGACCGTAATCTTCACAGAGAGACTCCAAACGGCCGGGAATTTTGAAGAGACGGAAGGTAATTGAGTAAAAAGTAGCGTCACCGAGCAGATTTTTAAGTTCAGGGTCATGAACTTCGATAATTGCCGGTGTCGCCAGTCTTCGAGGATCTTCAAACCCAGCCTTCCTGGCTAATCTTAAGAAATCTTCTTCATACAAAGCTCCTCCTAGACATTCCCCCAACAAAACTGGATGTGTGCGGACGCTTGCAGGCAAACGACGGTCACAGTACACATCAGAAAAGTACATTTCACCACCGGGCGCTAAAACTCTATAGGCTTCTTGTAATACTGCTGCCTTGTCAGGTGACAAATTAACCACACAATTTGAAATGATAAGATCAATAGATTCATCTTCAAGACCTGCACTTTTTAAATCTTCAATACGGCCCTCAACAAAACGTAAATTAGGTTTAGAATACCCGAGCGTCTCTGTGCAATAGGTTTCAGAATATTTCCGAGCTACCTCCAGCTGGGAAGCTGTCATGTCAAGGCCTGTGACTGTGCCTGTAGGGCCTACAAGCGAAGCACAGACGTAGCAATCACGTCCACTTCCACTACCGAGATCTAAGACTCGTAAACCATCAATCCCTTGGGGGAATGGAGACCCGCAGCCGTAGTATTTTGCAACGACTTCATCAGGGACTTTAGAGAGAATAGCGCGAATTTCTGCCGGTGGTGAGACTGCAGTACAGCAAGCAGATGTTTTGAGGTCTTCTGTTGCGGTAAGAACTTGGCCGTAATAGTCTTGAACTGAGTTGATTACCTTGGACGCGTCGTTGCCCATGTTGACGGCAGCAGCAAGGTCACCGACGTCGCTTGTGGTTGTTTGAGCGGCAGCAGCGCTGAGAAAGGGAAAAGCATGTGTTAAAAAGCAAGTTAGGGTCTGTATCTGTTTACGTGGGTTGTAGTTCTTATTCAAAGTGTAAAATGAGGGCACCGGCCTGGAACCACACAGCAAATGAAAGACGTGGCAGATTCAGATTAAAATGAGGACTTACTTGCAGGCCGCGCCCGATTTGGGCTTGCAGCAAACGTCGGAGCTCATGAATCGTGATTTAATTGAGGTGCTTTTTGAAAGAGTGCGGGAGATAGAGCTTTGGCCAGAGAGTTTTAGGCCAGCAAACATTTAAAAGCCTAGTGCTTCTGATGGCAAGTATTCCTTGCCTCGTTCAGGAAATAGATTTGCTTCGCAAACACAATTGGTGGTTCAAGATGCTTAGCAGAATGTAATGATAAACTGCAGCTTTGGAACTTAGAATGTGAGCATATTTCTCGTCCTGCTGAGAAAAGTTTTGCAGCAGGCCAATCAATGAGGCGACACGCACGCCTTTCAAATAGCAATCATTCGAGCGTCAACAGCACCGAACTTTATTCTCTCCAAATAATTCGGAAACTCACGATGGCAGCTGCAGTGGCAAGGTTTGCGTCACCGACGCTCGGTCTTCAACAGTAAGTTGAATTTAAATCGATTTCTTTTATGTTTTCTCATAAAGCTTCTTATACGACCTGCGCAACTGCTGATTTCAACCTTTGTAATATATTAACAACTTCTTATGGCCGCTTTTCCAAAATAATATTATGAATTTTGCAGAAAGCAAGGGAACGCCCAATTAGCTCATCCCTCTCATCGTCGTTGCCAGCTCACTTCTATTGTTCCCCGTGCCACCAGCACCGAACTGACTGGCGTCGTCTTTCAACCTTTCGATGCTGTACAAAGCGAACTTGCAGTAGTAGACAAAGCTCCTGTCAGTGCTTCTTATGCACGAGTTGATTTTCACCCCGAATGCGAAGCCGCTATCAATGAACAGATCAACATTGAATACAACGTAAGCTATGTTTATCACTCTCTTTACGCCTACTTTTCCCGTGATAATGTCGCTCTTCCAGGCATCGCTGCCTTCTTTAAAAAAGAATCCGCAGAAGAACGTCAACACGCTGAACTTTTAATGGATTTCCAAACTCTCCGTGGTGGCCATGTTGCTCTGAAATCTATCATTTCACCCGAAACTGAATTTTCTCATCCTGAAAAGGGCGATGCTTTATACGCTTTTGAGCTTGCTTTAAGCCTCGAGAAATTAAATTTCCAAAAATTAAGGCATTTACATACTATTGCTGACAAGCATGGTGATGCTCAGATGGCTGACTTTATTGAAGGGGACTTGCTTGCTGATCAAGCGAATTCTGTGAAAGAAAGCGCAGAGAAAGTAGCACAGCTGCGTAGAGTGGGTAAGGGACTCGGAGTCTTTGAGTTTGATCGTCAGCTTCAAGCTTAAACGAATGATAAGCTCGCTAGCTGGGTTTGTGTAGTTTATTTTAAACTTTATTTTGGCGGCAGCGGCGGAGGCTGTATTTTCTGCCCGCTCCCTCTCTCTTTATTTTAACTTGTATTCTGAGTTTCGATTATAATATATCAAGCAATATTGATAATAAGTTAATCTTTCTTTTCTCTCTCACTCTCTGATAGAAATATGTAAATTAATCGACTTTTAGTGCTATAATATAGAAGCAGCAAGGGACGGTTTAAAGGAAAATACAGCAAAGGTGCTGTGAGCTTGCTGTTCATTTCTTCCTTGCTTCCTTTCACATCAATATCTATATTTAACAAAATTACCCACTTGCGTTACCTGTTACTCCCATTCTGAACTATGACCGTACACCTGGCTTGGCAGTAACCGTTCCCAGTATTCTATGGTGGTTCGGCTCCTCTTGGTAGTGAACCTGCCTACGGCACGAAAGGGAACCCACTTCCTGCACATAAACAACGGCAAGGCATATACATATTTTACGTTTAGGGAACGGAATTCATGTTGGCTGCATGTATACATAGAAAGTATAGCAATGCGGTGCTGGAAAATGGGTTTTCAAGCTCGACTCCTTAATCTGATTTTGGGATAATGGGTTGCGCCCATTCCTCCCCAGCGGTTATACTCTCCGCCAAAGGCACTGCAGATAATGTAGGTCTGAGATACGGCTGCCAGTTACTAAGAGTCTTTGAAAACAGGAATCATTTTTGCTCAAATTTGTATTATGTCGATTTGCTCAACATTGCAGGGAAAAGCAAAGAACAAGCTCAAAACGCCTAGTGCTGTTCAAACACATGATCGAGATACCATCAAAACCTTTGGAAGGTCCTTGGAGGACAATGTTGATACGATAAACTATGTTAGCCATGCAGCAGTGCCTGGAATCGAGGAGCCTCCTCTCCCTCCTCCTGAAACCCAGCTCCGCTGGAAGCTCAGTCTTGAAGAAATAGAGCATCGACGCACACTGAATCGTCTAGATGAAATCAAAAGGTACATTCTTTTTTCCCACAATGGAATTCCTCCTTTATTTACAATCGGCCGCTCACTGCCTGTTCTTGCAATTCTTTTAAAATGTATATCAATATATAAATAACTAATCTCCTCACTCTCTCTCTTTCCTTCTACTTCTCTAACCAACAGTATCGGTCTCGCCGTTCTACAAGTCCCCAAATGCCGTGTAACCCTCATTTCATGCACCCATGTCTGGATTACCACCTCCACTGGCGCCTTTTCCCCAGCGCTTCAAGTAGAAGGCGCCCCCTGGCAAGGCAGTTTTGATCATTTCTATTTGGAAAAAAACACAGATCCGTTTATGATGGAAGATGCACGTTTAGATCCACGCTGTGCAAACCATCCTGGAGTTATAGGGAGACCAAATATACGATTTTATCTTAGCGTCCCACTAATATCTCGTGGACATCTACTAGGTCTTTATTATATGGCAGATTCCCGACCGCGTTCGCATCCTTCTGAACAACAAATGTCGCAATTAGTCGATCTTGCTGCACAGGCTGTTGATGTTTTGCAAGAAGACATGTTCACTTGTCTTCTTAGTGGCAACAAGGATAGTACCGAGTCCAAGAAAAAAACTAAAAATAATAAAAAGAAAGCCAGCAGTATAGACCTACCTGCCGTCTGGATTGACGTCGCTACCCCGCAATGGCGTATCTTAGGTGTCAACCACGCCTGGGAAACGCTTACTGGTGTCACATACAACGATTTAAAAGCGTGCCAGGGTTTTTTAAAGGTAATGAGCATGGCCATAGCCTCAAATGAAGGTGGGCTGGTGCAAGCAGTAGAAAATGCACGAAAGGACCCCAGTCTTGCCCCAGTCCCTGCGGTTTTATCCCCAGCTGCACCCAGTGGCGTGTCACAACAGTATATATTCGCCTTTACACCAGCTACAAAGAATCAGAAAGCGCCTTGGAGTGTTCCCCATGGCGCTGTGGAAACTAACGAGAGGAATGGAAATAACATTTGGATAGCTGAAGTGCATGGCCGTGTCCAAGCAGCTGCAGATCTCAATGGCACCTTGAAAATCGACCCTTCAGCCGTAACGCACCGAATATTGCTCCCTTCAGAAGACCCCTCATTTGGTTCACTTCTCACCGTCCAAGAAAATTATTTTATTAGTAAACCAAGTAGCACGTCCTCTCCCGCCACTTCGCAATCATATGGCAGACACTATCAGTACAACATGCATTCCTACATTAACTCTCCCTTCAACTCCACCCCGGTAGGTAGCAAGAGTTCCAGTGGGGGTAGTGGCAGCGGGGGTAATCCTATTATGATTGCTAAACCTCCCACGAGTACCACCCCTCACGCTTCCGATAGAGGTAGAAATTCATTTGAAAGTTCTCATCTATTACTCATTTCCGCTACTTCTGCGATTGAAGCTGGTACTATGCACATCCCACCACGTCTGGCGACCCTTAAAAGAGGCCCTGCCTTGGGCATTGGGAGCTATGGCAGCGTCTATTGGGGGACGTTGGGGGACGCCGGCGTCGCGATTAAAGTCATGCAGCATGCAGCGGGTCCTGAAGCTGGACAACAACTTTGGGCTGCACAGTATGAAGCTATGGTGGCTTCAGATCTGAGTCATGAAAATCTGGTTCGAACAATTGATTGGTGCTGTCACATTCAAGGCAACGCGCAAGGGGGTACTGTGTGGATCATCCAAGAGTTATGCAACAAAGGCTCCTTAGCTATTGCAATCAAAGAAGGATCCTTACGCATTATTCAAGGAAATGTAGAAAGTGCCCCTGATATGCATGCTGTGCTCGAAACCGCAGCAGACGTAGCACGGGGGATGGCGTACCTCCACTCCCACGACGTGATCCATGGCGACTTGTCCTCTAATAACGTGCTATTTATTTCTGCGGAGAATAATAAACGTGGGTATCAAGCAAAAGTGACCGATTTTGGGCTATCCAGAGCGTTAGGAGGGCAGGATTGCGCTACAAAGACGGTCGGCACGGTGTCACACATGCCCCCTGAATTGTTAATCTCTGGTGTAATGGCCAAAGGAGGCGATGTATACTCTTTTGGGGCGATGTTATGGGAGTTATACACTGGAAAACGTGCTTGGAGTGGTTGCTCTCAAGCGCAAGTCATTTTTGCTATTACTTGTAGGCAGGAGAGATTGAAGATGCCTAGTGATGCGCCTGCTGGGTATGCTGCGCTGGCCTCAATATGTATGGACCCGGAGAGATTGAATCGACCTACATTTGATGCAATTTTGAAACAATTAGAAGGGCTATTGGCTGCCCAATCTTGCCAACAATAATCTGTCCTCTTCAGAACTTTTAATTTTGAGCATACCACCCTGCCTGCACCCGATTGCCTAGCTCATGGACTTTTACATACCCAGTGACCTACGAGAAGGCCGATGATCTTGTTGCTCAGGTTAAATGAACTTTCTTATTGATGCCTAATGGAAGCGATCGTATCACTTCCGCGCCACTTCAGACGTTACAGAGCGATACATTTGCAGATAAATTAAGGCTCTTTTGTCGACTTCTTTAAAGAAGAAAAAGGGCAAGAAGGCGGCAAAGGCGCAGGCTTGACCTAGAATAGTTAAAAGAGAATATTAATTGACAGAATTAGAGTCGTTAATGTCAAAGATCTACAGTGGTGATGTTTTGCTCTCTATAGAAATGTGAATTTGACTTTAGGTGGAAGGACTGATCAAAAGCAATAACGAACGACACATTGCAATGAACTAGGAAAAAACATTTTTTATCCTCATTGAATTAGTGTTTGTGTACCTTACCTTCAGTCCATAAGTTGATTTTATTTCATATGAGTTTTTAACCCTTAATTTTTTTCAAAGTCGTTTTTAATGACATTCCGTTTTTTTCCCAAGTAAATAAAGCTGTTGCGTTATTGCAGTTTTATCTCCCTTCTCAGTAGTTATTTTCTACTTCGGTAATGATATAATTGAGTGTAGTCAGTAGTTGATGAATAAAGAGTTTGAAACATAATGGTGCCCTCCTTACCAAGCTACCGCCCAGTATGATCACGAGGCAGAGGATATGCTGCGGTGCATGCTGGGCATCTTAATAAAGCATTTTCATTTGCGAGATGCTGAAAATGATGCTTTTTTGCTTATGAGTAGCCGTCACCGCAATTCTCTGCATTTTAATACAATACTAACCATAAATCGTAAGTTAAAACCAGCTCCTGTCTATTCCAACGTGTTTCTGTGCCTCAATGTTTACCATTCAGTCAATCATTGCTCATTATGAAAGCTGTTTCATTGAATTTTTGCAGTGGTTCAATTTTGATCCAGAGACCCTCTAACCCCTTGGTAAGTATCTTAGATTCAAATTAATGCACAGTTTACGCAGCGTCAAGGCCCTGGCAAGTCTCACCTCTACCTCTGGATGTGTTACTCCCCCCAGGAGGCATGAGGTTGTTTTCTCCTTCAGAACGACCCTTCTCGCTCTTACTTCTCTTTACTTGGGGTTGTACAATAGTAAAATATTATCCTATTGCAAAGTTGGATGTATATAGGGTTTTCAGCTCAACGTCACCTAATCACAATTATTCTTTGTCTTGTCACTTGACATTTAATATTTCCCTCTTTTCTCTCCTTTAACTCTGCAGATTAGAGAAATTTAGTCGCAATGTGGGATACATATACCTGGTTATTCGTTTGCTCTATCTTCCTTGCCCTTTTCGTGGCTTGGGGTATTGGTAAGTTCTAAATTACATCTTGCAACCATGTTGTGTCAGCCGAGGGCCTCTCAGAGCCACCAAATTCTAATATTTTTTAACCCTTCTTTCTTCCTCATTGTTTTCTCTATTCTTTCAGGTGCCAATGATGTCGCCAATGCTTTCGCTACCTCTGTCGGCGCCAAGGCTCTCACCATGAAACAATGCATCCTCGTTGCTTCCGTCTGCGAATTTGGAGGGGCTGTTTTGCTTGGATCTGGTGTCACAGATACTATCAAGTCCGGTATTGCTAAAGTCAGTGCTTATACGTATGAGCCTGAATTGCTCATGTATGGTATGGTCTGCGCTTTGCTCGCCACTGGAATATGGCTCGCCTTGGCCACCTTCCTTGAATTACCTGTCTCTACTACTCACTCTATCGTCGGTGCTCTCATCGGTATGTCTTTAGCTGCTTCTGGTGTTGATTCTGTCGTCTGGTACTCTGCCCCTAAATCTGGTTCTCCCTTCCCCGGAGGTGTGGTTTCTATTGTTCTTGCCTGGTTCATCACCCCTGCTATGGCTGCCATTGTTGCTGGCTTACTCTTCTTGTTCACGAAACTCGTCGTTTTAAGGGCGAAAAATCCGTTTAGACGTTCTCTCTGGCTCTTTCCCTTGTATACCTTCATCACTATTTGGGTTATTACGTATTTCGTTATCCAAAAGGGAGTCAACGGTTGGATGAAAAACAAGACCTACACAAGCACATCTCCCGTAACTGACCCTTCCAAACCCTCTTGCCCCCCTGGTAGCAGCGGTGGAAAAACATCAAACAAGACCTCTGGTGACGAAATTACTTTCTCCCTTACTGGCTGCGCAATTGCAGACGGAGAGAATGCTTGGATCTCTACCGTTACCGCAGCTGTCGTCACGGTCATCTGCGTTGCATGCTTGAAGTTGATCGTCAAGCTTGTTGAGCGTGATATGGCCAAGGATGAAGCTGCTGAAACTGCTAAAGAGGCTCACAAGGCTGCTATTGCTGCTGCTGGTGCTGAAGCTGGTGGTGTTGGTGCTAAAGACGCTGCTGGTACTCTTACACCAGAAGCAAGTGATGAGGACGCTACCGCTGCCGCTGCCATGCCTAATCGCACCCCTGCTATGCTTCAAAATATGCGTAAATCTAAAGTTTGGATTGGATTGGCATATGGCTCCAATTATGACATCCACGATTCAGTGAAAGATGACGCAAAGATCATGGCAATGCATAATGATGCGGAGATGTTCGATAAGAAGACCGAATACTCTTTCAAATACCTCCAAGTGTTGACTGCTTGTGCGAACTCTTTTGCTCACGGTGCTAATGATGTTGCTAATGCTATTGGTTCAATGGCTGGTGTATATGCTATCTGGCAGTGCGCTTGCGCCAACTCTAAAGCATCGGTCCCTATTTGGATGTTTGTTCTCGGCGGTGTTGGTCTTGTTATTGGTCTGGCGACGTATGGTTACAAAATCATTGGTGCTTTAGGTGTCAAGATGACTAAATTGACAAATTCTCGTGGATACTGTGCTGAATTGACTGCTGCTATCATCGTCATCGTGGCTTCTCGCTACGGGTTCCCCGTCTCCACCACCCAGGTTATTACTGGTGCTATCACGGGTGTTGGCCTTGAGGAGGTTATTACCGCTAGATTGAAAGGTGACAAGAACGCTGCTGCCCGTTATAACTTCAAATTGCTGGGTAAGTTCTTCCTCGGATGGGTTGCTACTTTGCTCGTTGCTGGTTGTACTTCAGCTGCCTTTACCGCTCAGGGTCTCTTTGCTCCGTCTAGACAGCAAACTGACTACCGTGCTGCTCTTAACAAGGCCTTTAACACCACCAACGTTGGCATGGCTGCCACTTTGATGGCTCCCGCGAACAGCACCGACACCCCCACCCCCGATCAGCAAGTCGCTTTCGATGCTGGCGAGTCCATCCTCAATGCCACCAAGCTCAGTTGGACTGCCAATAACGCTACTATTCTCGATACTAACTACTACATGCAGATCTTCGAGGGTGGTACCTGGGCTTTGGGTAATGCCTCTGTTGCTGGTGTCCTTGTGCCTCCGACTTTCATGCCCAACATGCCTGACAACAACCCTATTAGCTTCAGCTAAGCTGTTGTTGATTTTTGGAGAGAAGTGGTCGCATGTCGCTTTAGAAGCTCAAGTTAAAGACGACCCTAGTTCTCAAACTCAATTGAAACCCCTCGTTCTTTATAATTTCTTTTTTTATTATTAGACTACATTTTGGTGCATCAGCGGATAAATATAAAATCACAGAATAAAAATACACAAACTGCTTAAATTAGTACACGTTGCAGGAGGTATAGAGGGAGCAGGGAGAGGGGGAACATTGGAGACACCCCCCGCTCTTTGCCTGCCTCTACTCTGCACAGTCTTACTGTCTTCCCTTTTGTATCGCTCTTGTATCGTCGGTTTCATTGACGAACTCTGTCCTCCCTTAATTTTTTTTTCCCTCTGTTGCTTTAGAAGGTCCTAATTGTGGAGAACCTCGACAGCAGCAGCGGGCAAAGAAGAAGAAGAACCAAGGTAGAGAGCCGCCCAAAAAATTGATTGATAATTATTATTCCCCCCTTTTTTTTATTGTAGAGTCACCTTTTGATACGTACTTGTGCTCTTTCTTTTTTTCCCTTCTTCTTCTTCTTTCTAATAAAACTCTTACAACAATAGTCCTCTTTATGTAAATTAAATAAAAAATAAAAATAACCTTTTTCGGCGAGTTAGGCGTCTTCTTCCAGTGCACTCGTAGATTTCAAAAGGTGTACGAGAGCAAGAGCTTGCCATGCAGCCCAGGCTAAGTTCATTCCGTAGAAGAAGTTAGCATTTCCTGTCCCTAGAGTAAGCCACAACTGCAACAAAAGAAAAAGAATTAAAGATTTAAACAAGTTAAATTTAAAAAAATCGACAGGAATGAAAAGAGCAATTTTGGCGACTTCAAAAATGCATCTATTCAACTTAATTTATTTCATTTTGTGTTATATACATTTCACCTAGTCGTACCTCATATGCTGCGGTATTCAAGCCTAAACAGGTACAAAATCCCACTGCAAGCCACATTTTCCCATATTTTCCAGCACCCTCGTCTTTGCTTGGCTGTTTCTTCTTTTTCTCATTCTGGCCTTCCTTTTGCACCGACAGTAAGACCAACGGCAGCGCACCTAACCACAGCATGATATCAGAATATGTAGGATGACGGCTCAGCATGCACAGCACGATACCTTGAGCAACCAGCACTCCCAGAGGGCTTTGTTGCCCAAAGCGGAGAGCTATGGATAAACAAAGCGCAGCAGGTAGCGCCCAAAAAATATATTCGTATAAATACCTACAGCGGAGAAAATTACAAATTTAAAAGGGGAGAAATAAGAGTAGGAACATAGATATAGAAACCGAAACAAATTCAGAGTTAATATTCTTTATTTCACAGGGTACGATCTCAGTATTAATAATAAAATTGTCCTTCGTACCTAAATGGAGGCAGTACTTCTGCAAATAAGTACCATTGAAGGCCTACATTGGGCTCAATATTTGACCATGGTTGAGCTTCTTCTCTTCTACAACTGTGCCTCATATTCATAGTAGTACTCACAGTGGGAGACTTGTTATGAATAAGATAGAGCGAAGCTATGGTGAGCATGGCGGACGTAACTATAAGCCCAGCGAGGAAAGTGAAAGCGGCGCGTGTTGTTGTTGTTGCATGCGTAGCATCACTGGGTCTGCTGCTCCTAGTGGTTTTGGTATTCTTCCTCAAAGAGAGCATGATGAGTGGAATTGACATGAGCAGTAGGTGCCACGTGGAACCAAAATGGAGTGCCAGGGCAAGACACGCCCCAGCTCTTGCCAAGCTCGTGCCGGCAGCGGCAGCGGCCGCGGCAGCAAATATTGCGCAAAGACGAAGAGGATCCGTAGAACCAGATACGCATGACGCTATAGATAATGGATTCCATAAAAACATGGTCATCACATCCACCGCTTGTGTTGTAGGAAAGTTTAAATTAAGAGCTAGATAATATAAAGCACAACCGCTAATCCCATCAGCGAATGCACCAAGAAGCACAGCTGGGAGTACTTTTGCCCCCGTACCTTCATAAAATGGTAGCAGAATAGCTGGAAAATAAGGTAAACTTGATGGATCTGTGCCTGATTCAAGTAAAAATGAAATATCTTGGATATGATCAAAGCTTGTCGGCGGGGATGAGACCTCCATCCTTGATCGTAACAATGAAGAGAGGCCTACAAGAGACAAGCATACTCGTAGTAGCACTGGTTGTAGAATATCGAATGATTTCAATGTCATGCCGGTTGAAATTAGTTAAGTTTAATTTAAGAGTTTAAAATTGTGAAATCAGATCACCATGAACATCAATCGCGAGTATGTTGTGTTTAGCGTGCATATCGCATTTCGGCAACTTGAAATTGAGGATAATATTGGCATAATCTATAGAAATGCTTGTCTTTTTTTTTTGTGTGTGCCTGTTTTCTGTTCGAGAAACCGCTCCCTGCCTAATGCAATGAGAGAGTGGACCACGCTTCCCGCTATGCCTCTCCTACTAGTAGCAACTTTACGCTGTTTGACAGCTAAACATCAAATTAACAGTATGAAATAAAAGATGCGTAACTATAAATTATAAATCATAGGTGTACAGGTACATTAATCCAAGCTCCAATTATACTCTTCACTGTTGAACTATATTTCTGCCAGTCCATCGTCATATTTTTAAAACACACAACCAGCCAACTAGCCAACTGATGCTGTACCACCGCCAAGGCAGGTCCCACCAGCGATACATTTATCACGAATCCATTTTGTAGCGACAAACTTATTCCCAGCAATCTGCACAAAACAAGACAAAAGAAAGAAAGAAAAAATCGAAAAAACTGAGCTGTCGAGATATTACAAAAAAAATTTCGCAACGTTTCTCTCTCTCTTTTAAAAACCTCTTACCACTGGACATCCACCATGCAAGGAATGTTTATCTACCGACGTATCTGGATTCTGAGACCAAAATAATAACGCATCTCCAGCTCGTGGCTTAACTTTTATCCCAGTATTGCATGCTTTATAATCCACTCCTGCTAATCTTTTCAAACCTTCTTTGCCTTCAAATAAAAAGACCGTCTCGCCACCTTCCTCGACATCTGTAAGATACAGCAGCACCGTTGCTATCTGCAGAATAGAACATACAAGAAGACAATGCACGAATGAGTGTCACAAAAATAGGAGAAATGTTAGAAACCAAAAATCATCCCTCCGCACCCCACAAAAAAAAAAGAAAAAAAAAAATGGCCAGAAAGACGCCCCCAATACATAAAGCAAAATTTACCCTCTCTTCTCCCTACTAAAAGATAAAATCCCTTACTCTATGGCTACTCTGTTTCCCATAATCTTCCTCAGTAAATGCATCATAATGACTATCATAATGCTGTCCATTCTCATATCTCAAAATGTTAAACGCCTCGCCATGGCCCGCAGGGATCCCAGTCAGCACAGCAATTTTATCTTCGATCCATGCCAATACACCCTCAGGATCATCATTTCTGCCCATGAATGTGCCTTGACTGGTTCGGATCTCCTGTGTGCTAGCCAGAGTCTCTCCTTGTTTAAGAGCCAGGCCACTGGGCGAGAGACGGGCTTCGGCAATCTTTTTAACGTAATCACATTTAGCCTTGTCCATGAATTTTGGGAATATGTAGGCTCTAGGGTACCAAGATAGCAGCTGCATAGGTTGCATGGTATAGAAAGAATGGCCTGTGGCGCCGGGGGTTAGAGGAGGGTGTCCAGCAAGCATACCTGAGGCTTCCAGAAGCTCCTCAAAAGAAGAGAAATTACCGTTGGCAAGGAGGCGAGGAGAGATTTCAAAGCGGTCATCCTGTAATGGTAAGCCACCACGGCGCTTGGTACGTGTATCTGAAGCGAGTGATTTGTCACGTATTTCTGTTAGAGATTTACGGTTTCCGTTATTGTTCTTATAAACAGTTGAGGGCCCACGCCCGGTTGCATCTGGGAGGCCAGGAAGCTGAAAGAACCTGCCAGCGAAAAAGGAAACGAGGCACAACACCGCAACGACGGTAGCTGGATACCCTTTGGACATTGCGTATTACCAACGCAGAAGCAGTGCCGTAGGCTTATGTCGTTGTGGGATAAAAAAAGTAGAGATTTTTTTTGGCAATGCAATCAAGCAGTTTGGAGCAGCGCAGGGTTCTATGGCCTCAGCCCGCTCAGTATTGCACTTTGAATATTTCAAACAAGTCAAGAGTATACGAATTAGTTCAGTTCTCCTGCAATAAGACGTGTTGATTGCCATCTCTCTGAAGAAGTCTCAGCATACACGTCGCGGCCAGCTCAAACAATGATCAAAACAGAGACATCAAGACACTACAAACTTCTATTAAACGTGTTAAGTCCTAAGTATAATACCTGAATATTATGGTCATCCCTGGTTGGGACGACGAGGATGATTCCTACCTCTGTGATAACGAATGGTAAGATTAACAGGCTAGTGTTTTTAAATATTATTACTTTTAGTTCTTTAATCGTCCCTTTAATAATATCGTATTCGTCTCTACTATTTATCAGGGAGGAGCAAGAGGCTCTGCTGATAGCAAAGCGGCGACAAACTAGTAATCTTGTCCCACAGCAATTGCCTGGTAACTCTGCTGCAACTAACTGGAATAATCAACCTCAGCAGCAATCCTACGCTCAGTCTGTTCCAGTTAATACATACCAACGACCTCCTGCTGTTACGCAACCTGGGCCGGCACCACCTGTTGCTATTGTTCAACCTCAATTTGCAAACCGACCGGAGCACCCGCCATCGGCGCTGCAACAAACATTCCATCAACAGCAGCAGCGCACTGACCCTCAAGTTGTAACCACCAGCTCTATCTTCTTTGGAGGTGGAGGAAATGTGCAGGATCACGCACACGCGGGTGGTCAGACGCCTGCACCATGGTATCAGCAGCAACCTCAACAGCAGCAGCAGTGGTACAATGGCAACGGCAGCGGCGGCAGCGGCTATCCTCTACAACAGCAGCAGCAGCAGCAGGTGCCTTTTGATAGCTTCCCTCCCCAACAACAATTAAATGGACCTCCTGGAGTGTACTACCAACAGCATCGACTACCACCTCCTCAGCAATGTCAAGGGCAGTACCAGTACCCTGAGCAGCAACAGCAACAACCTGCGGCATTACAACCGCCGCCAATGCAGCAACAACAACAAGTTCCTCCTGTCGCCGCTGCTCCTCCACAACCAGCAGCCCCTCTAGCCCCACCAATGTGCACCATGTACGCCACATTATGTCTTCCTCGTTCCGGAGGGAGACTATCTGCTACAACAGCTGGAACCTCTACCTCTGCAGCTGCCAATGGGAAGCCTGTTGCCCCCATGCTCGAAGTTCAAATGGGCTACCACGAATGTGCAGATACTGCCCTCCGTCGTATCGGCGGTGGCACCTGGGATCCTCGTCGTAGAGTCTGGATATTCCCCCTTTCGTTCCACGACAAAATTTTAGAAGCCCTTAAAAACGCCTCTGGAGTCAAAGTAAAAGTTGAACCCTTGCACCACCTCCCTGCTGCGGTCCTTAAATCCGCGTCTAGTATTCCTGACGACTCTTCTCGGTATTGTCACATCCCTACCACCCTTGAAGAACAGCTGATGGAGTTCCAAAGAGAAGGGGTAAAGTTTGGTCTACTCCATGGAGGTCGCGCGTTAATAGGGGATGAGATGGGATTGGGGAAAACAGTGCAAGCGATTGCACTTGCTGCTGCGTATCGCGATGAATGGCCTGGTTTAATTATCGCGCCCTCGTCGCTACGAGAACAGTGGGCTGACGCGCTGCACAAGTGGTTGGGGGTTACTGAAGATAGAGTGCACATAGTGAATACAGGGAAAGATGCGGCAAATGTGCCCGAGAATGGGATTGATTTCTTAATTGTATCGTATAATTTTTTAGATAAGATGGTGAGGGAAAGCGTCTTCGTTGTTCAACCATGTTTTCCTTTGTTATTTTCTGCCGAGGGCCGTTCAAAAATAGTTACCAACTAAATATAATTTTCTCCAATTTTGTTCTTTTATTCTCTTCTGCAGGATTTGCATGGTAAATACGATGTTGTGATTGTAGATGAGTCTCATTACATCAAAGATGGGTCTGCAAAACGCACAAAAGCTGCTCTTCCCATCTTAAAAACTGCAAAACGCTGTTTCCTTTTAACTGGAACCCCTGCGCTCAACCGCCCCAAAGAAGTTTACACTCAACTTTCTGCGCTCGTTCCTACAGCGAAAATCAAGATGAAAGATTTTGGAGAACGCTATTGCGCTGGAAATAGATTTGACAAGCATGGAGGTGCTCAAAATTTAGACGAGCTTCATTCCATGCTTCGCGGCTCCGTCATGGTTCGTCGTTTAAAATCCGAAGTCCTTTCCCAACTCCCTAAAAAACGTCGTCAACAAGTATTTTTAGCTTTAGATGCTGAGTCTCGCCGTGAATTGTCAGGTCTGACCAAGCAACTTGAAACTGTCAAGCAAGCCGTCGCGCAACTTGCTGCTGCCAACATCGCCAGTGGAGGTGCTGTGTCTCTCGGAGGTGGTCGAATGGATGAGAATCGTGTTATTATGGAGATGTATCGCCGTACTGCCGAGCTTAAAGCCAAAGCAGTCCAAGAATACGTAGAAATGCTGCTTGACGCTGGTCAAAAATTCTTAATTTTCGCTCACCACAAAGAGCTCATGGATGCGATTGAGCACACGTGCAATCGTAGAAAGGGCTGTAAATTTATTAGAATAGATGGATCTACGCCAGCCACCGATAGAAGTAGACTTGTGAAATCTTTTCAAGAGGATGATAGTGTCCGTGTAGCTGTCTTGTCTATTAAAGCTGCTGGTGTAGGGTTGACCTTGACTGCTGCTTCCACAGTGGTGTTTGCGGAAATGACATGGACTCCAGGAGAAATTATTCAAGCTGAAGGTAAGAAATAGTATATATTGTTTTCTAGTCTATCTCAATTTTGGATTTTCTTATAAGAAAACCTAATTAGGGTTTACTAGTTTCTTGTCATAGTATCTTGATTCCTGTTTTTTTTTACAACTCAACTTTCTTCCCTCTATTCTCCACCCCCCTTTCGCCTCTCTCTCTCCCGCGCAGATCGTGCTCACAGAATTGGTCAAGCGTCAGCAGTCAACGTCTACTTTCTTCACGTACGTAATTCTGTGGATGAGATCATCTGGGCTGCTATTCAAAACAAGCTAGAAAATGTAGGGCAAGCATTAGATGGTCAGGATAGAGGCATGGAAGTGACTGCAGCGAGGACGATGCCAGAACGAGGTCAAAAGGCCTTGGATACATTTTTAACCAAGGTGACTGCTGCACCCGCAGCCCCGGCAGCAGCTCCACCGCTCCAACAGCAGCCTCAGCAGATTGATGCTAGTAGTGAATCTGTTGATGGAAGTCGGAAGTTAGTTCCTGCCCGGGTCGGTGGAATAGAGAACGAAGCAGCAGTAGATGCCGGTCATGGAGGTGGTGCTGGTGGTGGTGGGGGTCAAAAGCGGCCGAGAGAGTAACACAATCCTGCACTTTTATAGAAAAGCAAGTTGCTGCGGGAAGAGAAAAAAAATGTTGATTGCCTTTCAGCCGTGAAGAGAGAGACGTGAAGATTTGATTGATATTACTGGACATTTACAGAAGAGGAAAAAATTAGAGAATTGATAGCTGTACAATTTTTGTGAATATATACACATGTAAATAAGGAGAATGGTAAACATAATAAACGTACAAAAAAAATTAGAAAAAGAAAGAAATTGACGGTGCTTAATTTTTTTATTTTCATGTGTTTGCTACAGCAGCAACTTGAGCTTGGAGTGCCCTCGGATCAAACTCAGCTGCTAGTTTATTCTCCATCCATGAAGGCAATATGAACTGTCGTGTACTCACAGCAGCGCACGCATCTCTACTTTCTTCCTGCTCGTGGACAGATATTGAAAAGAAAGGAGACGAGGGGTCACTTTCCCCAAAATCCACGTTTCCTCTTTTTTGCCCTTTCCCTTGCCCTGCATTTGAATCAACATCAAACCAAAACAACGCTTTATGCGCTTCATATATCACTCGTACAGATTCTACTGCACCTGTACCTTTCACTTGTACAGCCGTACTGCCCCCTTGCATAGTACAGCCAATGACCGACACAACTCCAGGGCCAATTGGAGGAGGTGCGCTCCCACAAGATCTAGAGGAGAAAGAAGCTTCTGCATTTCGTAAAGAAAGGGGGAGACGATTGGGGTGATTTTCTTCTTCTTCTTCTTCTTCGTTGATGTGTTCTTCTTTAGTTCCTGGTAGTGATGGTACTGGCTTCGCGTTGAAAATGTCTACCACCGCTTCGTGTTCTCCTCCTCCTCCTTTTCTGTCCTCTTCGTTATTAAAAATATCTGATTTCTCTGCTCTCCCCACCTCTGCGTTCACCTCTACCTCTACCTCCACCCCCACTCCATCAGTGGGAAGAGTAGAAACTACAGAATTATTAACTGAAATATTTCTACTATTGCAAGCAAAACTGACCAAGGGTGCCGCCAAGTGTTCCAGCCCTCGAGCGTCACACCTGAGAGAACACTCTTCTATTGCTAACCTGCCTTTATAATGGGCAATACAGCCTCCAATACCACCTTCTATAGCTAGGTGTGATACTCTCCCAGCTGTGGCAGCAAAACTGAGGACTGGAGCTGCTAGAGAAGACCTTGAAGTCCCGCTGTCAATGGCAGAACAGCAGTGGAGAGTGCTAGAGTCCGGAAAGCTGCCGTCTCCTATCAATTGCAACGGATGTGAGATAACTAAGTTTGAAGCTTCATGAACGCCCGGTTCTAATAGGATTGTATCTCCTGGACGGCTGAATGCGATTGCATCGTGAAGGGAAGTGAACTGCTGTCGGTATTCTTGAGCAATGCCCGAAGCGAGTGACGGGGCTGTGATGTCGTCTGATGTTGGAGTAGTGACAACGAGCCAGCTGCGTCGCGTATGGACCAAATCTCGAAATCTCTGCATGGAATGAAGAGTAATAGTCAGTTTAGTGCCTTGCAGGTCTTTAATTGCGCATTTGCTTTTGAAAATATATGGAGAGATGCAATTTAGTTACCTTGCAAGATCTTGCTGCACTGAATAAATCAGGTAGTGGGTTGAGGAGGCCAAATACATGGATGAGACATGCATCGTCAAGATCCAGAATGCTCTTTAGTCTTGATTTTGTAGGTCGTATATTTTCAAGTTTCGATGACGTTTTTTGCTCCATCTGATCCCGCGCTCTCTTGCGCCCTTCCGCTCGCTGCAAATACATTTGCATTATTATTTTCTTTGTAATTGATGCATCGTGTCTCGCTATTCTGAGAGCTTGAGGAGACCAATTGTAGTTCGTCTCGCCCTGCTTTCAAGTTGCTGTTCGGCCGCTCGACCACTGGAGCATAATAACAAAAGATAACAATATCCACGTAGTAAATGTCTCAACTGTTATGATATCGTTATGAAATGTATTAGAGACAGTCGATTGCGATAGATGAACTTGCGGCAATTTTTTTGGATGATATAATAACCCGCCACTGCCGCTGTACACGGCCGGCGAAAAAAAAAGTCATCACGAAAAAATAACTTTGATTGAAGGAATTGTTGACACAAACTCCTTCAGTCAAATAATTTACTCAAGCAATTTTTGGCTTCGTAGGTATTGAACAAGTAAGAATTTGGCGCTTTGCCTCCTGAAGGGTTGCATGATGCTCAGCATGCTGCGCTCGCAAAACGCTAGCAAAACGCCGAGTGTACAGCAAAATTCATAAAAGCTTCATCCGCTCGAAGCTTCTCGCACACCTTAATTATATTCTATATTATAAGTAGAATACGTTATCTAGACCACAATAGCGGAACCTTCAGTTTGGCTGCAGGTTGCTCAACTGCAGAAACATAATTTGCAGGATTAAATTCTCTCCTACAACTGCCAATCTGCAAACCTTGACGCGACCTCAAGGAGAACCCCGCACCCAACTTGGGAATAATCCGACAATTGTCAACGTCTGACCGCCATTGACGCTCCTCTTAAGATGGCAACCCCCTCCCCATCATCCTCTGGCCGTTCAATGTTGGCCATGTACAAGAGGCTTGTCTCAAACAAGCCATTGTACATTGCCTTCATCTTTGCTCTCACTGCTGGAGCTATCGTGCTCATGACCGTACCGGCCCTCACGCTGAGTGATCCTCCCAAGGAGAGTGTTCTAGATCTAAGTACTACATTCTCTACTCTGGTGAGTCTTCTGAACGGGGTTTTTTCTTTTTTCACATCTTATTTTTTATTTATTCATTCATTTCCATCTCTAAATGTCTTCACATGGTTTGCTAATCTTCACGCCCTTTCTTTCTCCTTTTTATACTACAGTCTGGAAAGGGATGGCTTTCTCTGGCCTTCATTCTCATTGGCTTCCTTCTCATGGTGTTTGATCTGGTCGGGTAAGCCCGCTCTCTTTTCCCTCCTTCCCTTATATAAAGTCTAACTGCAACCAACAGCACACGCTGATTCGAGCCAATATCTAAATTCTAACTTTACTATTCTTCCTTCTCTCCTCCTCCTATCTACAGGGCCGATCTTGCAATGAACTTGGTACTCGTTCTGATGGTCACCTTCAAAATCCTCAGCCTCAGAAACGCTCTCGTCGGTTTTGCAAATAGTGGCCTGATGACCGTCGTCATGCTCTTCATCGTCGCTCAAGCCATCACAGCCACCGGTGGCGCAGACTATCTCGTCGCCAAGCTCCTCGGCACCCCTACCGACACGATGCTTGCGCAGGTCCGTATGTGCTTGGTAGCTGCCCTGTTTAGCAGTTTTGTTAACGATACCCCGGTGTTTTGCATTATGCTGCCTATTGTGCTTACCTGGGCCGCCAAATCTCGACTGCCTATTCGCCAATTACTCATTCCTTTGTCGTACTGCTGCTTGCTTGGTGGGTTGAATACGACGATTGGTACTAGTACAAATCTGGTAGTGACAGGTCAGTTTAATACAAGAGTACTGGAGCCGACTTCAGAGTACTACCAAGAAGGTCTTTCCCCTATAACTCTCTTTGGCATTACCCCCTATGGTATTCCCAACGTCATTTGGGGTATTATCTACATTGTCTACGCTGCTCCTTTCTTGCTGACTGGAGGTGCAGGGAAGAAAGTGTTTGGCAAATACGCTCGTATGTTTGCGAAACGTGGATCTAGTACTGGAAATGGTTCAGATATTACCAATGGCGCGCTTATGGAATCTGCCTTCGAACAAGGGAGCGACTTCTGGATTGGTTTACTCGTCACTCCAGCATCGACTGCTGTAGGTCAATCCATTGAAGATGCCGAGCTCCGTCACCTCGAAGGCGTCTACTTGACGTCAGTCCGTCGTAATGGCAAGATAATCCACGCTGTAAGCCACGATTTCGTCATCGCTGCTGGAGATGTACTCTATTTCTCTGGTGTGCCTGATGGAATTGAAGCGTTGGCTACCAGGCATGGTCTTGTTCCCTTTAGTGATGCTCTAGAAACTATTGACTCGGCTGAAGTGCCCAATTTACAAGCTGCTTTCGGTCTTGATCAGCTTGCTGTGCCCCGCCCTACCACCCCCAGTAGCGCAGTCTCTCAACATCCTGACAAAACTTTTTCTGGCTCTGCTGCTGGCCTTCCTGCTTTGGAACTTGTCGAAGTCACTATTAAAAAAAGCGCCACCATTGCCGAGCAAAGCATCCGTGCCTCCGCCTTCCGTAGCCGTTTCAACGCTTCTGTTGTGGCTATTAAACGTGACGGCGTGCCCTTAGAATGGAAGGGTCAAATGGGTGATGAAGTTCTCAAACCAGGTGATAATTTATTGCTTGATATCGACCCACAGTTCTGGACCACTCCAGAAGTCAACCTGAATTTTGAAGACATCGGCCGTAGCGGGCAGACGAAGACTCACCACGAGTTTATGCTTCCCATGCAAATCGGACGTATTTTGTCCGGTAAAACTGTGCAAAGAAGCGGCCTTAGACAACTTCCTTCTGCATTTTTAGTGGCAATTGAGCGGGGTGGCATTACCTTGCATGCGGTGGCGCCCGACGAGGTTTTACAAGAAGGAGACATTCTCTGGTTTGCTACCAATGCTGGTTCTGTACGTTTCATCCGTAATACCCCTGGTTTGATTCCCTTGGCCGAAGAACAAGCCAGTCAATTGCGTGATACTCCACATGTTGAGCGCCGATTAGTACAAGCGGTCGTTGGTAGCAGCTCCCCATTGGTTGGCCGTACTATCCGTGAAGTCCGTTTTCGTGAACAATTTAACGCTGCTGTGGTTGCTGTCGCTCGTCAAGGTGAACGTGTCCGTGCAAAGCCTGGTGATATCGAGCTCAAGGGCTCTGACATTTTGTTACTTGATGCCGGTGGCGGTTTTGCCAACCAGCACAAACAAGATTCTAAATACTTTTCTTTAGTATTAGAATTGGATAATACCAACCCTCCTCGGTATATCCACACTGCTATCTGCGTTATTTTAACTGCTACTGCCTTCATTCTCTATGCCACTGAAGTTTTGGATATTTTGGTGGGTGCTGGTATTGCCGTCGTGGCAATGCTTCTTACTGGCTGCCTATCTCCCGATCAAGCTCGTAACGCCATTCGTTGGGACGTGTATCTCATGATTGCTGGTTCATTCGGTGTCAGTGCTGGTCTTGAACAGTCTGGTGGCGCTGCTGCTATTGCAAACCTCATCATCGACATTGGCAAAAATGCCGGTGGGAGCGGCTTTATTATCGGGGCCATTTATATTGCTACAGCTCTGCTGTCTCAGGTTATTAGTAACAACTCTGCTGCTGCATTGGTATTCCCTATTTCTGCTACCATATCTAAAAATGACGGCATTGATATCTATATTTTGTCGTATGCTGTCATGCTTGGTGCATCGTCCGTGTTTATGTCGTCTTTTGGATACCAAACCAATTTGCTTGCCCAGGCTGCAGGTGGTCACTCTGCCCGTGATTTCTTAAAGTTTGGTACCCCCATGCAACTTGTCCTGGCGGTGGTCTCAATTGCGAGTCTCATTGCGGGTTCTTCCAAGTGGCCTTTTGTCTGGTTGGTCACTGGGATTGCCGGAGGGGTGCTGCTGTCCCTGCCCCAAGTGGTGGTGTTGGTTGCCACTATGCGCAACAGGAAGAAACTTTAAGCTCAAAATTGCATACTTTTATTTTATTCTTTACCTTTTTTAAAACACAAGGAGACCATTGTTGTGGGTCACTTCAAGATATATAGAAAAACCAACTAATTTTTGGTTTGCAACGTTTGGAAAATACACGGATAAATAAATTTTGCCGTGCGTAGATAATTTTCACCTTTTCTTTCTCGAATTTGATTAATAAGCACTACTGAAATCCTATTACACTTTTCTGCTACATTTTCTTTTCTTTCTAATTTAACGTATTAACATGTTATTGATATTTTAGATAGATTGGTTATTTTCTTCACCAGCCTAGTTTCAGAGCCCCATATTGCATCAAAGGATGACTCAAGTACGCTCCAATACAAAATGGAACTAAAAACAAATACGGAGCTCTCAAGAATTCTTTATAGTAATCCTTTGGCAACTCTTGCCGGCCTTCCAAAATCGCCAAGAACGGCACGGTGCTCGTTCTCGCCTTCAATTCGTCAAAGGCATCACCATACTTTCTTTTTAACCTAAAATCTCCATGATAACACCCAAAGGCATGATGTACCATCAACCCAAGAGAGGTAACAATCATAAACGAGGAGCCTATCCAAGCAGAATGTGCAGCGCACCACAGCAATTGGCCGACAGCTTGAGGGTGTCGAGTGATTCTGATGATCCCAGTTTCCCACAAGTGAAGCTTTGGTTCATCTACAGCAGCGACTTCCAGGATGTTGAAGGTAGACGGGTAGAGGAAATAGAAAGAAATGAAGGATGTGATCCAGACAGCTTCATGAACCCCAGGGATGCCTCTGCAAAGAAAAAAAAAAAGAAAAAAAAATTTCAGAAGAAGAAAAAATGCGCGCTCTCATCATTTTTCCACATTCCTGAAGCCCCTTAAGGGTTTCATTAATTTCTGATCCTTAACCATCTCTGATATCAGTAGTCACAATAGTAATAGTATTAATACCACATCTATTCCTATCCTATGCACTTACCTCAAATTCCACAGAGGAACTCCATCATATCTATGATTAATGAAATACACCACAGCCGCCATCGCCAAGGGTAAGCTCACAAGAGCGAAGATCACTCTATACGCCCTTGCTCCGATTAAATCTTCGCCATAAGGCCGTAAATACGCTAATCCGCTATGGAAAATAGCAAAAACGAACAGAATTCCTATAATAGTGGCTTCTGAAGAGCTGAATAAGGACTCCAACGAAGACACAAATTCCGCCCCAATGCCAAAACCATTTGGAGCGATCCATACAGCGTAGAGAGCGCCTAAAACGACTGTGAGAAGGGTGAAGAATAATGTCCAGTCTTTGACAGTCTGTTTACTCAAGTCAAATGCGGCTGAATCTTCGCCAAAGGTGGTGTCCCCAGGATGCTTCCGGGGGGGGGTGCTGTTGTCCCTGGGTTGCTGGTTGCCTGAGCTGACATTGAGCCGGCTTGAGAAAGGAGGCGAAAAGGTCGTTTTATATGATGATGGTGATGGTGAAAGCAAGGTGTTGCGGCCCAGGAATGGTGGGGTTGCCGCGTTCTTTCTTGCTTTGTGAGAGGAGGCAGCAGCCAAGGGGCGACGGAGAGGAGCTGCCACTGGAGAAGCACATGAAGTAAGAGTGCCAATTGAACGGACAGAAAGACGGGATTGCATATTCCAATATCAATGTGGTACCTAATGGAGATAATTCACGTGCTTTTAAAAGGCAATGTGCGTATTTTCCAGCGATTATATCCTCTGATTTGATGATAATTGCAGGGTTTGAAACCGAGAATGCGCCAGAATTGCAACGCGATTTAGAACCTTTGGGTTATATTAAGTAGTTTCGGTATGGAATTTATGTTTAATAGCGACCGACTATCAACCTCATCATTTTGAACCTCAAAAGCTGATTTTGAACATGTACAGCAACCCAACCAACATGAAAGCTTCTAAAATTCGCAATTTAGTTCGATTTATCATTTCAGTCTTATTTATGCTATCCTAGCGATACCATTAACGCTCCCAGAATGGCCTCTTTCGGCGGCACCCTAGTTGGATTCATTGCAGGATTGCTGGTTGCATCAATTCTAGCCCCAGTTCACAGACAGCTCATCGCGGTCCCGGTGCTGAACAGAGTACGCGATATGATATCTTCGCGTGGCTTCCCGGCCGTATGTTTCGATTCATACGACAATTGGCCAATTTCAGCTGCAAGAAATCTCGCCGACATGACGCCATCTCTGCACCCAATTCCCGGCTTATCGCACCTCACTATCTCAGGCCGTACACACACCGGTAACCGCGGCCTTGAAATGTGGTCTGAAACTGTCGCTCCAGGGCATGGTACTCCCATCCACAAACACGATTGTGAAGAGATTTTCCTCGTACTCTCTGGCAGCGGCGGCACAATGCGGCAGCTTGCTTCTGACGGCAGGGTTATTTTCCAAACTTTAAAACCCAATAGTACAGTTACAGTGCTCCCTAACGCCCGTCATCAATTTTTTAACGAGGGAGAGGATGATGTTAGTTTTGTAGTAGCATTTGATAATTTGCCAATGAGAGCGGTAGTCTACCAGAGTTGGAAAGAATTAGATGTTCAAGGGAAATCCATGGCACCGTTGCCCTGGGATACCCACTGCCCTCCAGGCAACCCTGATGCACGACCGATATTAAAAACTAGGAGTGGCGCAGGTGAAGAAGATGATAAACATGAATTATAGAAGAAAAAGGAACCTGTCAGTGGCTTTAATATTCTGGTTACAAAAAAGTTAATAGCGCGGTATCGATAGGTAATATGGAAATACGAGGCGAATAAAGAAGAGTACTAAAAAATTGTAACAAAAATATCCAAAATAGCGTCATCATAGCGTACTATATCAAGCATAGAATATATCATCATCAACAACAACAACAGCTGTAACAAGGTGTTTGTATAAAAAGAAAGTATCGGGAAAAGAAATTACAGGGTAGCTGGTAAAAAAAAGTAGTACACATCCCCAAAAAAGAAAAAAAGTATCTTCTTAGAAAAAAATAGTTATTTCAGAATAGTAATCATCACCTTTTATTGCTTATTAGTCATTCATAGCTAGGCAACGACATTATAGGTTACCTACAACACGCATGATTGGTACTCTAAGGGTAAGACAAATGGAAATATCAACCAGGGACAGTTGCTGCCCTGTGGTGGGTATACTGTGTTTTAGTTGGCGTCGTTGGTGCACTTCTATGGGTATCTTGACTCTTAATATTGCTCGTTTCATCTAAACTCGATTTCAGGCGGTGTGAATGGGCTACTACGGATGTTGGACTGGTTGATGAGTCATCGTTGCTATAATCCCCTCCGGTGATTTTCCTTGTATTTCCATTTGTAGCAGGCGACAACGAAAAATTTCCGTCAATCATACTCGCATTTAAAATAGAAAACCGAGAAGTACAATCAGAACAAGCTGAAACAGCAGGCTGGTGACCATACGCCTGCTGCTGCTGCTCAGTTTGAGCACTAGTAAAAATTGTCGTTGAGATGGTTGTACTATTTCCAGTAGTACTGTTGATTGTACTGGTCGTAGTTGTAGTACTATTGGATTTCAATTTTATAGTAATTGGAGCAGCGAGCAATCGTCCTCTAGAGTCTGAAGCAACATATTCAAACGGATTCTGCGTTGGCTCTACCAATCCTACTAAATGTAACATCATCATTACAAAGTCTGAACAGTCCAGGTGTTCAAAAGCTTGCGTCGTAGGAGAGGAAGACGCCATTAAAACACAGCTAGGGCGTTGCTGTTCGGGAATGATAGCCCCATTGTTTAGCGCAACAAAATCTTGAATTAAGGCTGCCTTTTGTGGGGAAAGCGGGGTTTTTAAGCGTCTAACTATGGCAAGACGGTAGGTGGAGTTGGTGTGGAGTTCTTCGGTGAGAGAACGGCCGGTAATACGGGTCATCTCTGGAGCTGAAGGTACGGGGTCGTCAGCATGGTAGAACAGCAGTTCACTGCTAAGTCGGTCACGAACCTGTGAAATAATAATAGGAATCAGAGTGTGTCGAGCATATTTTATAAGCATTCAGTGCTATTGCATGCTGCTTGACATAATAGATGTAGTAGATGGAGCAAAGAAGAAAAAATAACTGTTCCATTCATGCAACCAGACAGATCACCCAATGGACACCAAAAACTTACCAAAAAGCCTACTTTTGAAGCTCGCGCCCATCCGCCAGCTGATCCAGCTTTTATAAGGTACTTGGAGGTCTTTGATCCGTCTGTAAGGCAAGAATTTTAGAATTGAGTCAGCACGAAATTTGTGAAGCCAATTCGTCTCGTCATCTTCTTTTAGTAGCTTTGAACTCGCACCAATTTCCTTACCTAGAAGCAAAATTATATCCCCTGTCTTTAAAGTACTCTCTACGACAGGTAGTGATGCCGCAGAATGCGGGGTGACACTCAAACATGCCCCCATCTTTGCTGCTTGAAATTACACAACCAGGAGTTACCAACTTGCGGGGTGCATAGTCTCGGCAATAACTTGTAAGTTGTACAAAAGTATTACAATAGCATAGACAAAAAACGTTACAATCTTTCACATGCGTAGAAAAATGATGAGCAAATCATTTTGGCCAACTTCCTCAGGTATCTCACCCGATAACAATAGCTCACTCAGAGCTATGCTCAATAGCTTTCTTTGAAACTTGGAAACAGACTTAGGGCGGAAATAGGCAATAAATTGGCATTTCTTTAAATATATCTTATCAAACACTTTGTCTGACATTATGGAAGAGCCTTTAATGCCAAATGGTGCGGGCCCTAGCAACATCCAAACCACCTCGATCCCTTCTGCAATTGGAAGACAAAATGCACAGGTGCAACGACCAACTACTGCCTTGACGCAAACATGTTATAATAGGGCCCAAGGGATTAAAAACAAAGCTACAGAGTTCTCTAAACTGTTTCCAACTACCAACTTGCTTTGCTTGGTTGGGAGTAGTGTGAAGCATGCTTTTTGGCATTATGAAGGTATCCGCTCGACTGCAGCTGATGATGAGGTATGGACGCATGCCATGATGACATTCATAAAGGCAAGGTTTGCAGAAAAGGACTACAATCCGCAGGCAGAGTTTCATCCTCCTGAAATTCATTTTGAAAAAGAAGATCACCAAGAGGCTATGCAATTGGCAGTGAAGACTGGTTTATTCAGCCGGATTCAATACCGTGAGTATCACAAACTGCTGAATATAGTAAGAAGAGAGAAAGGTACGCTAATTCAGATTGCTCCTCCTTGCATTGTGTGTGATCTCCCCGCTGCTGCTTGTTGTTAACCCGTTTCCTTGCTGCCTATACCCAGCGAAAAAGGCCAAGTCCAAGACTAGCCAAGGGCGTCAGCCATCTGGTTCAGCTGCTGCCGCAATTGAAACTGTTCCTGGAGACGATTACTTAAGTTCGTATATTGGTGCTGGCCCCCTGGAAGGCTTGATTGAGGAATTTGGTGATCTAGAAGGAGGTAGGCACCTTCAATATGCTAGTTCTTCAAACCCATCGGGTGTCTTTAATTTACATCCAATTATTATCGTGTCTGAATAATTGAGCTGAATTTATTTTTCAATCTTGCAGCAGTTGCTGCGGTAGTTGCTGCGGAGGAAGAAGCAACTTCTCCCGCAAGACCTCAAGGAGCTTTTCGCCCCTCCCGAGCCCAGCTTGCTCCAGCAACAGATGCTCTCGGTGAATTGCAACCATCTTTAGGTGGCAATGCTCCAGGTAATCGTTTATATGGTCACGAAATTCAAGTTGAAACTGCTGCTGCTGTTGATAATGTCGGTGGGAAAGACGCCACAGCGGCTCATCCTGCAGCTGTTGAGCCTGTTGCTGAAGCGGCAGGGCTCCAAAGGGCAGCCAATATTTCAGCAGCAGCCTTGTCCATAGCAGCTGCTAATACTACTGGTGTCACTAATGTTGCTGCTTCTGAGCCTGATTTGAATCGAGCAGCTAGAGTAGAAAAGCCCGCAGCTGTTGTGCCTGGTTCAAGTGCCCCTGTCCAATCAAGGGCTGGTCGCATTTCAAAGTAAGTTTGGTAGATAATTGTTGCTTAAATACTTGCTACTTCTATCCACCTCTCCACACCTTTATTTAACTACATCTGCAGGCCAAGTAGTAAGGCGGTTGCATCAGCTGACGCTGAAATCCAAGAACCCGCTACTAAAAGGCCAAGGTAAGGAGAATTTTGTTTTATTATGGTGCGAATTATTTTCAAGTGTTATTATCTGCTTTAATAAATGGTATTTTTTTGCATTTCGTATCTCTGACTTGGGTTCTTCATCCGACCTGTTTGCTT
Source organism: Nannochloris sp. 'desiccata' (assembly GCA_019044685.2). Classification (NCBI taxonomy): domain Eukaryota; kingdom Viridiplantae; phylum Chlorophyta; class Trebouxiophyceae; order Chlorellales; family Chlorellaceae; genus Nannochloris; species Nannochloris sp. 'desiccata'. The sequence goes on along the minus strand of JAGTXX020000002.1, from coordinate 369,858 downwards.
TCTTGCAGAACTGATGCCGCAGGCCCTAAGAAAGAGAAATTGACCACCGAAGAGGTATGTATGACTTAGAATTCCACTTTTAATCGTTATTTTCTTCTTTATTTGGGTCTTATCACATGTTTCCTGGCCGTGTGCACGATCTCTGCTGTTTTTAGTATTTTTTATTTTTTGCCTGATCACCGCCATGCCTTGCTCAAGCCCCCCTTGAGAGCCTCCGATGGGTGGTGGTGATAAAATTGATGCCCGTATTTTTGCTTGCAATTTGGTGCACTGAGGTTTGGAAGGGCGCTGAGTTTGATTCCAGTGTTTGTTTTTGGGTTTGATATCGTTTTTAGTGAAATAGTGGTAGTGGCGGCGGGATGCTCTTCTTTTGTCACTACCACCTAAATTGCTATTTCGGCATTTTTAGCTTGGAATTTCGTCGCTACTACCTTTGATCTCATGTTTCCTGGCCGTGTGCACGATCTCTGCTGTTTTTAGTATTTTTTATTTTTTGCCTGATCTCTCATGTCGGCACGCAAAGATGAGATTGGCCATCTACTTTAAAATCATTTTTCTCTTTACCGAATGGTGCTTAACTAATGTTCTTTTTGTATTCTTTGTATGCAGAACGAACAATTAAAGATATTCGTCGAAGAGGCCCACAAGGAGATGTTTAAAACAAGCAAAAATGCCCAAGGTTACACCGCCTTGGCCCGAAGCAAGATGTTTGATTTCTACACCGGTCTTGAGAACCTTCCTCGTATCCAACGTGTGCTTAAATCCGAACAGGCAATCAGCAATAGAGTCAAAAACTTACTTGGAAAAGATGGCATTGCTAGTGAGTACCTAGGCAACACTCGCTTATTTTCTTTCTCTTCCGTTTGTTCCTTTTTTAATATATTATTTTTCTACCTTCACCGGAATTTTTGCAGGCTTTGCACATGTTAAGGAAGCTGGAGAGGCTGCTCAAAAGAAATCAGATGAATTAGCAGCGAAAATTCAGGGGCAGACTGGGTTGGGCATTGGTGCGCCAGCTTTGGATATGACGGCTGAAAATATCTTCGCTTGGATTGAGAAATTCAAAAGCGAGCACGTAGAAATTAGGAGTGGAAAAGTGTCTAAGTTTAAATCTGCTATCACAAAGGAAGTGGTGAAGGAATTAATCGATAGGGTGAGGCTCTGGATTTCAGTTCATGATGCAAAAAGTTCTGTTCAAAGATGGAAGCAATTCGAAACCGATCTCCGCATGGCATACAATGGAACCTTTATATGATACTTCATATTTATTTATATCGTCTTAATTATTTTGACTCTTTGATGTAATGGTAACCCATTGAACCAGCTTTCTAAGGTAAGAGCAACGAAGAATACTCCCATTTGAAAATAAGAATAAAAATAAAGTCCAACACAAAGGGTGATTTGCTACAACTGCTCTTGTTCCTCGGAGTATATCTGTCTTTTTCATATAATTATTCAGTTCTGATACATTTTCAATGCTTGACTGGTTCAAAATAGTGTTACAAACCTAAAGAGCTTCTAAAAGTACGTGAAATACAATTAAGAGAAGAAAAACACACATTATTTGAATTACAAAGAAGCTACCACCGCTCCCTCGCTTCCTCATATATACAATGCAAGCGTCCCTTCTCAGCCTCATGCACAGCAATCTTTCCATTCCACACGCTGATCTCAATCGAAATCAATGCTTTTTCCGCAGCTATAAGAGTATCCGACTCGCTAGCTTCCTCGAGTTCAGCAATTTTAGACTTAAAGAGATCAATTTTCTCATCCACCAGTTGTATCCTCTCCTCGCACCAATTGAAAAGACGCACAACCTCCTTCTTTAGGAGATCTACTTCTTCTACTGTGCGTTGCAGCTGATTTTTTGCAGTATGGTAGCGTAGAGTAAAGTACTTTTGAGCTGCCTCGCTTCCATTGGGAGAATCCACTACGCCCCCGCTATCTCCAGTTTGATTGCTCCATGGAAAATTACGATTTAAAGCGTTACGCCACAGAATTTCCGTCACTTGGGTGGGAGACCGATCAGTATCATAAGCTTCCCAGCTGAAGTAAACTTCCAGAAGCTTTCTAATATTCTTGGTCAAACTTTGCAAACGCTTAAAATATTTGTCGGCATTGTGACCGCTCTGGGTACGCTTCTTTGCATTCACCACCACTACCAATTTAAACACCTGGTTTTCAATGATTAGAGCATACTGTTGCATAAAGTGTTTGCACAACTCTTTCAAAGCATCTTTATACTCCTGGCTCTCAGCCGCCCAATCTGTTCCAACTTCCAAATTTAATTCCATCTGATATTGCGCCAGCATTCTTCTCAGTTTTACCTGGGCAGCGTCATTGGTGGCAGTAGCGTGGACAACCATACCAGCGTTCCTTGGCATTAACAGCGGATATAACACCTTATCGTTACCTAAATTATCTAACGACCTCAGCTTCAATAGCACCTCAACATATTTGGCACCAAGGCTCAAAGCAGCAGCAGGGGTGGTGTTGGAGGCGTCTAAGAAGGGTAGAGCGGCCTCAAGGTCTGCCACTCCATGAGTTGCTGCTTCGGATCGCAAGCTAACGAGAGCCTTTTTGAATTCTTCTGCAAAAATACCAGAAGAAGAAGGGAGTCAGAAGATTAAAATCAAAGAACACATTAAACCAGCGGTGGGAAAAAACAATTAGAAAGTGCATAGAGACAGAAATTCACAACAAACTCACCAACTTTCAGATTTATTCTCTTTATTCTGCTGTACAGCATAGAAGGAAAACGCTCTTGCTTACGGCGAGTGAGCAGCCAAAAGAGGCAGTTGTATTCATCCCACCAATGGGCACTTGTCATGTACCTGGCAAGCTTAAAGAAAGGCTTAACGTCTGCCCAAAGCACTTCAGTTTGCTCCCCGACTCTTCTACCAACTCCTTCAGCGTAAAGACCGCTAAATTTAAGCTGGCAGTCTTGGTTGTGATCAAAGGCATGCATTATGGGTAACAACATGTTAATGTCGTCGGCATTATTTGGAAAGATGTGTTGGTTTCGTAACTTTTCTATTATTAGCTTAAGTTTACCATGGTAGCGGCACATTAAATCAAGATATATATCTTTGACATCCGTTCTTGCTCGTAATAAATAGTCCAGAAGGACATCGTAGTAGTGATGGCACTCGGGCGTCGTCATTGGAACACAACACCCTTCTCCAGGGAAGACGTGAGAACATACGATAGCTACAGTACCTTGGATATCCATCTCTCCACGTTTCTGCTTTATGCACTCCCTATTACAATGGAGTGCTGTAGTACATGTCCCTGTGTCCACAACCTCTTCGACTGCTTCAGCGGCAGCGGCTGCATTTCTTCTTGCACTTGAAGCAAGAGTACCAGACTCGGTCTCCTCCATGATGGTCCTTGCGGCATCTGCCAAAAAAAGCTTTGTCGTAGGCAAGTTATTAGTCTGGCTTCCCCCTGCAGATTTGTATCTATCAGCAGCATTCATGGCATCTGTCATGACGCTCAAGCGGCCTTCTGGAACAAGGGTGCCTGCAGCAGTGAAGGAAACAAATACAAGGGAGTAAATATATTGATTTAAATATATAAATCAATGATGAACAATGATGCGAATGCTTCGATGGAAGGAGGATCATTGTTAATGTAACAACAAATAAATGTTTGCAAAGAGAAGCACAACACGCACCATTGTTTAATGTTTCTCGATTACTCGTAGCACAAACTGGACAGCCAACGAACGGGTCATTCGTGACAGGTTTGACGTCATGAGCTTCATGTTCTACTTTCCAAGCTTCTAAATCTGCAGTTGTGAGCTGCGGAGACGTAAGGCCTTGAGGGTATTCCCTATCTATTGAGTGCCCATCCTCAACAACGAATTTCGTGCCAGCCGGCCAAAATCGGCGGTCGTTGTTATTCAGCGCATGAACAAATGCTGCAGTATATATGTGTTGGAAGTATTAATAGCAGGGAAAGACTTTAAGTGCAGTCGTAATAATAAATTTAAATTATTAACAAAGCGGCGGCAATGGTCGGTGTGAATAACTTACCATCGGCAGAGAGACCGTTGCTTTTATGCAGATCTCGGAAAAAATTCACTGTAGACCTTCGAATCCATATTTTACAGTATTCAGTAGGGGCAGTCGGAACGCAGTCCACTGCGTAGGGGTGAACAGTAACAATTTCTTTGCATTGAGCGCAGATGTAGTTTGGAACCTTAAGAGGTACACGATGGTCAAGATCTAACACCAAAATTTTCCGCACCCTCTCCCTACTTAAGCAGGCTTGGGAATTAGAGCTAGCGCAGCAAGGGTGGGCTGCCTTTTCGGTGTCTAAGACTTGGCGAACTTCATCCTGGATGGCTCTAGCAATGTGGTCATGGATCTTCATCGTGAAAGCTTTTGCCTTCTCGAAGTGGGTAAAGTACTTTTTGATATTTTCAGGCCGCCTTTCATTGAATTCGGAAGCTTGGCGAACCATTTTTTCCATATAAGCTGACTGATCTCCATCGACAGCGGTGCTCTGCGTCGCGCACGGCGCCTCTCTGTTCTCTCCATCAGCGCGAGGTCGTTTGTTTCCGTTACAAGCTCCCTGTGGTGGCGCTTGCCCGGGTCTTGGTTGCCTCCTAAGCCTGGACTTCGGTTGGCCAGGTGCAAATCCTGACATCTACCTAACAATGCGGCAAACAAACTTCAGGCAGTTGGAGACCTATATATTACATTTACTATTTATAATGTATTAAATTATCTATAAAATTAGGCCTTTAATCCCCTATTTCCGCCCTAAGTATGTTTCCAAGTTTCAAAGAAAGCTATTGAGCATAGCTCTGAGTGAGCTATTGTTATCGGGTGAGATACCTGACTTCCTCCATCTCCGAAGGCGTGCTGCTGCGGATCTCCGAAAGCACAGCATGCAGGCTCCCTCTTCTTTATTTACCTTGCAATCTATGTAAAATACAATAGAACTCCTGGCTTTATATTTATAGGTCTCTTTTAAAAATTTCGAAAATCGGCCGATGCTAATTTGCGACGAGCATACCATTCCCAACAGCACGAGTCAAAAAACTGCCATTGGGTCTCTTTGTTGATCGCAACATTGGAGGTTTTTAAAAATAAGAACCTAGATAAAGGTGCTCCCTACGATACCTACCCTGCTGAAAGACTGTAAATATAACATTCCAAGGTGCGATCATTTTGACACATGATCACCTTGCCCTTTCGAATTCCTTCAATTTTACATGGGTGGGTGATCATCTGACTATAATAAAAAGTTTATGCAGTTTTGGTTCAATGGATCCTGGTGTTTCAAGACAGCAAATTGAACATTGGTGGCAACCGAGCCCCGTCAAGAGGACTCTACTTGAGCTGCCAAAATTTCGCTACCTCTTTGGCAATACTCGGCATATGCCACTCTTCCGCAATACAAACGCGTCTTTACCCCAGAATCGCGTAGCTTTGTTGGGTTTTGGAGATCCTCGCAATGCCTGGTCCACTGCCGACGCTGCCATGGATGCAGGCTGCAAGCAACTTCAGATCGACCTTGTCGACATTGCACTAACTAATGTAGCAAGAGGGGTGTTGTTAGAATATCTTTCAACTCATTCTGAAGTAAATGCCTCTGGGAATGAAGAAGATGCTCTGTTTTTGTGGGTGGTGATGTACTGTGCGACCATGCCACCTTCCTGGTTGGCACGCCTGCAATCTTTTATCAACGAGCTTTTAAAAAATGGCAATAATGAGCTGTTTAAAAGTTATTTTGGCCGTGGATCGGATGCAGATGCAGTAAAACAGGTTTTGCAGTCCTGGGCAAAGCCTGCGCCGTCGGCAGCGGTAATGAAAGAGAAAAGACGACTCCATTTAGCTGTCTGGCTCAGTCGTAAACTCAAGGAAGGGCGTAACACACTTGAGACAGCCAATGAAATAGACCCTAAATGGGAAAACTGTTTAGAAGCAATGGCGGCCCAAATTGTCATTGCATTTGAAGTTGACTCCAAAATGAAGAGTGAAACCGACGCTTTGAAAAAAATGGCCCAGGAAGAGTGCTATGCCTACCTCAAAACTGGCACAGTCTACCCAAAAGATATTCCTTCTATGGTAGAAGTGCCAGAATCTGATTGGGTAGGGAATCCTACTCTTTTAGAGCCTGGCAGCGGAGGGTGGTATGTGCATTATGGAGCAGCCCCATTTTTAAGCTATCTCCCTATGAAATATTCACAATCCGAGAAAAAATCTAAAGGGAACACTAAATCCAAGTCTTCTAAACCTTTGACTGAGAGCTGCTTTGCGGAATTTCGAGCTTTAGCAAGCGGAAGGCGCCGAGCTGGCGCTCGTACCAAGATGAGATTTTTCCTCGGAGATGCCGTCGAACTTTGCTGTAATGGCGTATTAGAACATGGGATATATTCTACAGTTGATACATCAAATATTGCAGATAATATTGGCTTGCTTAATACCCTAGTCACGTGCCAACCACTCCTTCTTCCCGATCCGCATGCTGCTCTCTTCACAACTTCGATGACTTGGGGAATTACAAGCTCTGATTGCTTACAGGACTATTTCGACATCTCTTTAGGCGTTGATTTACAGTTAACACCAACTTTATTGGGTTTGAGATTGTTAAATCCTCCTGAATTTGGCAGAGCAACGCCTCGATCAATTTTGACCACCGTCACCTCCGACATCTTCGTTTGGCAGCCTGTAGTCCCTATAGCTACTGGAGGAGATCTCCCTTCACCTTCCATTACAGGTGCAGTTTTGTCACTGATATCAGCGCCTCTACCAAGGCTGAAAGACAGCCCCGAGCTTCTCAATGGGCTGCAATCAATGGTACAAATATGCACCAGGGTAAATTTGGGAGATTCTGGACGCTGTGGCGCTGATGCTGGCACTACATTGACTGTTTTACATCTATTAAGAGGACTTTCGGAGCGTGTAGAGGGTGTCTTACCATCTCACGAGGCTGAAAAATGCGACTGGGAAGCAGTAGCGTCTCACACAGCGTCCATCTGCAATTTTCCCAAGGACCTCCGTAAACAGTGGGATGCTTTGGTGTGCTGGTGCTTTGGGGAGCTTGGTTCTTCCGTTTTTACTGGCAAAAAGAACGCGCCTATGCTTCTCAGCTGGAAAGTAGACCCTTCTCCAAGCTTTAAAATGGAACTTGAAGTTGGATCTCACACCTCGATGCTTCAGGGGGACCTTGCCGTCTTTACTGGAGACATGGGCAGCGTACTAAGATCTATGTTTAGCGATGATATCGATAATAGCAATACTCGTGGTGATTTGGGATCCATGATGAAGAGAGACCGGTTAGATATAGTAGGGTTTGATTGTACGACCTTACAAGCACAGTGCTTGTTACCGCCAAACTTGAATATTTCAGAAATGGCGGCAAAACGCGGGGGTGTAATTTTGTCCGACATAGGTCATGGTATGCGACGCCCACTCTCAAGATTACCTATTCACCCTCTGGCTGAAATGAAGATTACCGCATGCTCAATACGACCTCCCCTGCGACTGGCAGCGAGCAATTGGGTGGCCACAGCTCACCGTGCAGCAGCAGCAAGCAAAAATTATTCAACTTCTAAACAAATTAAATTGATCAGAGCTACAGAGAGTGTTGAGAAATATCATTTTAGTTTTAAAATCCTGCAACCAGAGGGAAAACCTGCCAAGAAAGCGCCTGTTCCGACCGTTGCTGTGGAGCTTCCTGAGGGCGGCAAGGTGAGCGTGTGGGGTGAGGAGGTTTCCAGGAAGGCTATTTTGAAGATTAAAGATCCAGTTGTTTCAGTAGCCTTGGCATTCTCCAGCGCTGCCAGTTCCAAAGATTTAAAGCCTCGTTTGAGCCGGAAGAAGGCTGAAGGTGACCCTCAAAGATTTGAAGTCAATGTATCTAAATCATCTTTCTGGCCAGGCGACGAGATTTTATTTTCCGAAGAGAGCCAGAAAATTAAGGTGGAGGGTTTACCTACCGCTGCGTTGCATGAATTAGACTTGGGAAAAATGTTTTCGCTTGCTGAAGGAGCGCATAAACTGCAGTCTGGCGGTCAAGGCCCTGCAGCAGCAGCGAGAAGCTTGGCGCCAGCATCTGGAAAATTTAAAGGCGGGGTTTTATTTGATGCAAAAGAGACCCTTCAATCTATTTTCGTTCTTTCTTTACAACATGGAAATGGAAAGATGATCTTTACTTTGCATGATCCTAAAAGCAAAACTCCAAATGAAGCTTCCTTGATTGTTTTTGTCCACGGTATCTTCAAGTTACCAGATGGCCGTCCTCTTGCACATATTTCTTGCGTGGATCAAGAACTTGCATATCAATTGTATCCTAGTGAACAGCAGAAAATGCCTGCATTGCGGCGTTGCCAAAAGATGATGCAGGTAGCAGGAGGACGGACGGTCAAGACGAGTTGTGCAGTGGGGGAAGTTGATTTCTTTCGGAAAATTTTCAAAAGGAACTCAGTGAGCTTGGTGGTGCCGAAATGGCAAAAGAAGCTGATGGAAGGAGCACCAGAATGGATTTTCACCTATTTGACGCCTTTCTATAGTGGTAAGTAGTAGAATACTGTTTGTTTTAACGAGTAATCGTCAATTATTTCTCCTTTCTCCCGACGAATTTATTATCTTGATATTCTACTTTGGATACCTTGGTCTTATTCTTTTGCAGATTCTGTGGTCGAAGGAAGTATTATGGATACTGTTCCGGATATTAGCTCTATATTGACCAGATTAGCGGCTGGGCAGATGGGTTCTCAAGCTGCCGGCGCAGCACGCGCAGCATCCTCATCTTCAGCTGGTTCCTCGTCATCGTGCTCGGTCTGCGGTAAAACGGATGCAAAACTTTGTTCTCGGTGCAAGAAATCGTATTTTTGCAGCCAGGAGTGTCAAAAGCGCGCCTGGCCACAGCATAAGAAGGCCTGCAAGGCTTCGTGAAGTTAACAATGTAGCGGTGGCACTTTGATGCGTATTTAGAAAAAAGATGGTGTGAAAAAAGGGCGTCAGTGTTTTTTTGTTTAGGGAAGTTCATGCTCTCTTTTTACTTTTGTTTGATTATTTGCCCTCATTTTGCGCTGCGGTTGTATGCAGTGTCATGCACTAGTTGTGTGTGTTAAGATTGTAAATAAATTATAAATAGCTTTGATAAGAAACTGGATAATAAACTCTCCACCACCATGATAGCCATACGTACAGAAATAGTACAATATCATATCAGATAGATAACAAACAAGTTTCAATCTTTTACATACGCAGTACAATGATGGGCATATCATTTCACATTTGAGCCAACTTTCTCCATCATCCGAAGGCGTGCTGCTGCGGATCTCCGAAAGCTCAGCACGCAGGCTCTATCTAAAATATGATAGAAATGCTGGCTATTTGTAATTTTATAGATCTTCTTATTGCTGTCTGCCTTGTGGAGGAGACAACATCCTGCAAACAGCAAAAGAAAATGGAGTGAAAAATAGGAATTAAAACCACAAAGGTAATTAATTAACGGGGAAAAATAAGTATATTGCTAATACTCATCGAAAGCCTCTTGAAATTATTTTATCACCATCATAAATTACCAACTTTTTTTTTCTCCCTCCTTACCTCAATCTCAAACTTCGCGATACAGACAACGGCATGGATCCAAACGCGTTCATATTCATCGAACTCTTTAAACTTGATCCCCTTCCTACTCCCATTCCCAATGACGTCTCTCCTGGACCTCTTTTAGGGATCGACCACCCAGCAGCACCTCCATTCCCTCCTCTTGTCGCGGCGCCATCAGTAGTAACAGTATTTTCACCACTACCATCAGCAACTTCAACTAAATCAGCATCGTACAGCCCTTCTGCAATTTCTTTTGCCACCTCATCTTCATCGCCTCTCCCGTATACTACAGTTCCTATCACCAGGACCACAAAACCAGCTGCTTGGACCCAAGAGTACTTACTCCAACTCTCTCCTAATTTCCCCATACCCAACGGAGTATAAAACAACATTAAATCAACCAACCACACAAACAAAGTACGAGTTGTTTCGAGGACGGTTCTGAAAACAGCACCGAGATGACCAGTAACACACATCCCAGCGACGTTGTAGAGTAATGAGGCGCCCATGTGAAGGGTTAAGATACGGTATAAAATGGGCGTGTTACGAATCATATGCCAGGTGTCGTACGAGTCTTCATGGATACCTTGACCGTCAGTACCAGGTAAGCGTTGTACTAGGGGGAGTAAGAATAATGCCATAGCCAGAGTTCCGTAAAGACCTTCATAACCAACGATTTTTAATGGAGGAATAGCCATATCAGCCATGAAAAAGTCTTCAAAAGTGATTTGAGCGGCTTGGACAGCTTGAGAAGCGACAATCAATGTCATTCCGAAGAAAATTTGAGTGGAGTCTACAGCATGTGATGCCGAGCCTTCGCCCGACATTAAACTTGAAGCACCTACCAACGTGATTCCAGCAATACAGCAAGCAATACCGCTGTAATGGTATTTATTGAGGCTTCTTTTTAAAAATACAACGGCGAACAATGCTGCGAAAAGCATCTCGGCGCCTCGTAACATTTGATAAACAGAGGCAGTGACAGACAACAAGCCAACATTCATCAAGACCGTAGCTACAAGGTCGAAGAAAGCGGGGATAGCAAGGAGAGAGGATCCTCTAATTTCTTGTAAGAAAGATTTTGCTGTAGATGGGGGAAGGGCGTTTAGATCTGAGCCACCGAGTAACGGGGCTGAAAGATTGTCACCAGCACCGTCAGCAGATGGTGAGTTTGCGGACTGGGTGGATGCTTCAAGAGCTGCTTGTTTGTTGCGGTATTCGACGATATAGGCGATAGGAAGACAGAAGGTCATTCCCATAAACATGACTGCAAAGCAAAAGAGTGGAAATCATAAAAAGAGGGCCAGCGGTAAGACACATGGCATGTGAAGAAGATAATTCAAGAATGAACTTGTACAAAAGGCTTCAAACTTACCAGTCGTCATGGCCCATGGTTTCTCAAAGTTCTTTATTTTGCCATCAATGCCCTCGCCATTTAATTCATAGACTGCATTAAAACAAAAGTTCCGAATAGGGTTTTGAAATTGCAATTTATGATCTCTAGGTTAAAGGGGGGGCGGCTGTTTTTGCTAATGCTGCACAGTTTAGCAAATGAAAAAAACTCGTGTCTTACCAATCTTAGCTGCTAAGGTAGTAAATGTGCCAAAGGCTACCAGCCCAGTGACACTAATTGTCGCACTGGCTGGGAGACCCATGTTGAAAATTTATCGTGGTACAAAGCTTCAACCTAAACCCTGCTCAGATATGGATCTCCTATTTATTGCAAATCCAAGATAGTAAAGATTAGATGTCAAATTGATCCTTGCAAGCTATGACATTTGAAAACCCTTCTTGCTTCCATTTTTCAAATTTTTGCACAATCAGAAATTGAAGCTTACTTTTTTCTTTTATAAATTATAGTTTTTAACATGTTTTAATTTAGCGCTCTACTCGGATATATTTCGATTTGATTCATGCGGCCTGCAAGGGGCCATCTGGCTTTTGGTGCCCATGCTCGTCCTCATCCTCACCGCCGCTCAAGATTAAAGACTTGCACACATATCTCGTTTACCTTGTGTTTCTTAACCCTAGCTGGTACGGCAAGTATAGTATCAATAATTTGATCAACATAGATTGCGATTTTAAGTGGAATTTTTAGAATTCTTACCAACTAACTTAATCTTCCTCGTTACATCAGTGCGGACTATTTTTAATATCGATACAAACTCTGGTAGTCTACCTTTTTCGCTAAATGACCTTGAGATTCTCTGGGAAACAACCACACGTGGGGAGGACCTATGTCACGCTCGCCTCCAGCATCTAGGTATTCATTTGGAGAGCCAACAAGAGGACACAACAAGAAATACTGCGGCAACCACCACCGCCACCGTCACCACATCATCTCGACACCGGCTATATAAAGCAATGAATGGATCTCTCTCCGAAGGTCTTCAATTAGGTTAGTTAATCCAGTCAAAATTCATCAAAATGTAGCCCTCATTTCCTCTTCTCCGAGTCATATAACGGACAATTATTATTTTTTCTTACAATATCATTCACGCAATCTCCTTCTTTCCCTGTGTACACCCCCATCCAAAAAATTAATGGTAGATGGCGGAACTGTGCAGGGGAAAACAGTCAATGATCTCTTCACCCGAGACGCTACTTCGGGCAGACTTCAACCAATTCATCACCCACTGCAAACCCCAGTACGGGCAATAGTACTGCCTGTACTTGAACTTTCTTTAGCTCGATTACTCCAAGAATCCGTGATTCGACATCTGGTACCTCAATTTCCACCAAATACGCTATGGTTGCAAAATACAGAACTACTGCATTCTACAGTATATCACGCGTCCACACATATGGTAAGTGCAGAGATATTGAGTAGCTAGAATTAATACATTTTTGGAAATCTCCACGTCTCTTTGCCCACTACATCAAATCACTTGAAATGAAAATTATCCCTATATATATATATTTTTTTAAACCATGTATTGACCAACTATGATATAGTGCATGCACTTTGGTTTTCCCTTATACCTACCTAACCGCCCCTTTCTTTTTCGATCTACCTACAGGACCCGATTCCCGCCACTGAAAAAGATATCAATTCTGAAATTCTTTCCATACTAGACGTGGCAGAACACCTCTGCCCAATAGAAGCTATCCTAGAATCTGTAGTTATCACACGCACAGGGACTGTCCTTGCTTTATGGCACCCAGCTCCTGGATCTACAGAACCTGTCGATCTTAGAAAAAATCTCAGGCAGGCGCTTCCCAAGGCATCAAAGAAACAAATTGTTACAGATACAGTGCTGCTACATACAACTCTAGCTCGTATAGGCACTACTTCAGACTCACTACTGTCTATTAATAATGCCAGAGATGCAGGAAAAGGAGAGGAACACTCACAGGAGCAGCTACCGAGTAAGGAGTCACTGTGGGCAGCAGTAGGTGCAATTACACGAGAATTATGTGGAATGCAAACGCGGATGGATGCTTTGTGGTATGTAGAAGAACAGGATTTATTAGCTTTAGCATTAAATGGAAGAGTAAAGAAACGAATCATCCCTTTCCAATGCAATAAAAGACTGTAGTAAAAGAACAGAAAATTAAGGGTTTTTAGGGTTTGTAGCTACAAGCCACCTTTTGGGTCACATCGGGCATCTCTGCATCAATCAAGGTGTACACATGTGTTAATAATCAAGACTGTAGAAAAAGAACACAAAATTTCAAATACAGTTGTTTCAGCAATGACGATATATTTGATTTAAACACTTCTCTTAATATATATGTACCTACCTATCCTGTACTTTTTCGTATCAAAAAGCTCATATATCAATCAAATCAACGGTATTTTTTTAATCCAAGGTGTTACTATGTATATTTATTATTCATTAGTCTACTCGACTGCATTTACAGTCCAATCGTACGGCAAGAACTCAACAGCCACATTCTCTGCTCCTCCTGCCGCCTTGATAACTTCTTTCAACTTATTTTTCACCTCTTCATCAGGTACATTCTCACCTAGAAATTGGAATAATTGTGTCTTTGTACCAAAATCTTTTCCATACCATTTGAAAATGGAAGAAAGCTTGACTATGCTACGCATGCTATGCTGTTCTACGACGACGTCAGACCCACAAAACGCAGCAGCAGCAGCTGCTAAACCAGCTTCCAACCTTTCTGGAGTGTATACACGGATAGGAGGACATGAAGTGGCACCACAATTTAATGCAAAGTGGATTCGAGGGTCTACCGTGGTCAAAGAAAATTGCTTTCTTTGATCATTGGCGCCAAAAGTTTTCGGCGCCCATTTTGAAGCGCCTAATAAACTTAGAATATTCGCGGGACTCGGTGCATTTGCACGTAAGATGCCATGTTCAACATCATTCAAGTTGAACTTGAATCCTCCAATACTGTACGACACAGAATCGTACCAGCGTAATCTCCCAAATGTGCCCCCATCGGCTGGTCCTATTGCTGCCGTAGCATGTACGACCATGGCGTTATACACATTGATCCAAAACGCCATGGCTTCTTCACGACGGGTACTTAAACTAGCAAGGTCAACTTTCTGTAGTTCAGCCGCGGCATCAACATACAGCCGAAAAGCCGGATCTCTAGACATCGCTTTGTAATTGACTTTCTTCCCGTCGGGGGTCATATGCGTGTCGTACAGATTTAGAATTATTTGGCGGAGTTGCGCCGAGACTGTTATTGCAGAGCGGGCGGGGGAGATTGGCCATTGGTAGTGGGAATTGAGAGGACGAGATAAAGAACTTACAATTGGAATACCAGCCGATGCTTTTGCCGCTGCCGAAGGTAGTACCAATTCAGCAGTACTAGCACTCCCTTCTGCTCCTTTTTCTTTACTTCCTAATGCGGAGACGACATTCTGGATAGCAGTGGGTAATGCGGGCCTTGTAGAAGCTTGAATTAATTGCTTTAAACTGCCATTTTCTAGCCCCGTTTTGACGTCGGAAGCACCGCCAATCAACCCTCCATCAACAAAGATCTGTAAAGTAGGAAGGGAAAATCCATATATGGAAAAAAATTAGGCTTAATTTAGATACACAACTCTCTACTATCAAATTCCCTCTAATTTCCGGCGTTAAAAAATCCCCTTAAATAATTGCAAGTGAATAGAAAGCTGGATTTATTTCTGTCCTGTACCTGAGGTACGGTGGATTGGCCTGTTGCTTTTTTTATTTCATTTAAAACATCCAGTTGATCCGTAATTAATATCTCAGCATAGGGGATACCAGCAGCAGAGAGGTCAGCTTTTGCTTGACGGCAATATGGGCAGCCTTGGGTGGTGACCACAGCCACAGAAGGCTGCTGCTGCTGAGAAGAAGAAGACGACGTGGTTGCCATAGCGGTGGTGGGAGCCAGAAATGTGAGGAGAGGAGGAGAGACACGGCGAGACAAGGGAAAGCGAGGTCTTGTGAGTCTAATAACTAGAGAACGAGATAACGTATTGGTAGGTAAGAAGGAGCGTGGAGTCAATGCCACAGCACGATGCATGCCGAAACCTTGATCACTGAAATTCTGTATAGATGTGATCTACACTTTATATTTAATGTCGTTGCGCAATGCTCTTCGAGAGAAATACTTGTATTGCTTTCAAGAATTTGCTAGATTTAATTTTTAGTGGCCAAAGCTCTGTAACACGTTAACTAAAGCAGTGCAAGCTTGAATTGAAGACTCTTTCTGAGAAATGGTATTCTTTTTAACTCTGGCTCATTCCGCATCTAGGCTACATACAATTATAAACATCAACACGCATACTATATCATCATAACATGTCGCGGCGTTATGTGTCTCGCCAGGCTCAGGCATTTGAAAGCCTAATGGCTCCCGACTGCGACGAAGAGGGCACCAAAACCAAAGGCAAATCAAAACGAGGCAGCGGAAGCACCACGAATGTAGGTCCCAAGGTGTCTGTAGCATCTGGATCTATGCATACACCTGGATTTAAGTTAAGAAACGATCATTCTTCTCAAGGGCAACAAGCTTCAGATCGCAATCAAACAAATTCAAACGATCTCGACACCCTCGTCGACTTATTTGGAAGCACCTTCCCTACCGACGTAATCCAAGATATTCTCCTAGCATGTGGAGGCAGCCAGGAAGCTGCTGTGGACGCTCTATTAGCAATGAGCACTCCTTTAGATAAACAGCAGCAACCCTCTCCTGTCGATGCCCCCCCTCCTTTCCTCCCTCCTCCTCCAGCTCCCACCGAATCTGAACAGCCCCAACATCTACTACCAAATTTGTGGGATACGCTTCCACAAGAATGCAAACTACTCATCCTACAATACCTCTCCCTAAAAGATCTCTCTAAAGCAGCGGCAATCTCGAAAGAATTCTGCAACCATGTCCGCTCTCAAAGACAATCTCTCCGTTCAATCACAGTACCCCCAGGCCTTTCTACAGCATCCATACGAAGCATAGTAACTTCATTTGCAGCTGCACACGCTGTAGATTTCTCCCGTTGTGGTAGAACACTTCGTTTCCCCAACGAATTTGAGGACGTGGCGGTGGCTGTATCCCGAGGTGCTGCTGACCGGCCCTCTGGCTCTGCGTCTATCGAGTCAATCAGCTTTTCAAAGTGCGGGGAGCTTGCAGATGGAGATGTAGCAGCTGTATGTGCTGTGTTGAGGTCGTTAAAGGCAGTTGACGTCTCGAAATGTGCCAAAGTAAGTGATGGGACTCTAAAAACGCTGGCAAGATACCGAAGGAGCAGCAGCTCTGTAAGAGACGACGACGACGAAGAAGAAAATGAAGGACAGGATGATGCTGGCAATTTCATGGAGCAGCTAGGTGATACTGATGATGAAATTAATCAGTTAGATCAGTCGTTTCAGGAGACCAGGTTAGAATCCCCAGCAGCGGCTGTAGAAAGAATAGCAGCAGCAACCGACGCCGCCACCGCTGCACGACGACAATCTGCTTCTGCTGCCGCTATTGTTGGAGGTGGTTTAGAAGAAATCAATGTCTCTGGTACTGATGTTACCTCTCGTGGCGTTGGCGAGCTCTTACGCGGCTCAGGAAGGGCGCCGTCTTTGCTTTCTTTAGATATATCCCGGTGTTCAAAAGTATCCGGAGAAGCTCTAGTCCCTGGTCCCCGTAGCCTGCTGCGCGTGCTGCGCGCTTCAGGCTGTACCGCAATCCGTTCCATAACGTTACAACTCTCCAGCAGCAGAAATTGTTTACAAGAAATCGTATTAACAAATTGCAAGAGTTTAAAAGAGGTGGTTATTTTGGCAGGTCCATCATTACTAAATTTGAATGTGTCTGGTTGCGCCCAATTAACGACACTTTCATTACGATGCCCTCGTTTAACTAGACTAAGTGCTTCTGGATGCCCTCGATTACATATCGGCACGTTCAATGGAGCTACTTTTGAATGTCCAGCGTTACAAGACGTAAATTTTTTCGGCTGCCGGTCTCTGGAGGCTTCAAATTTTGAATCTGTTGTGCCTTTATTTAT
Organism: Nannochloris sp. 'desiccata'; assembly: GCA_019044685.2. Taxonomy (NCBI): domain Eukaryota; kingdom Viridiplantae; phylum Chlorophyta; class Trebouxiophyceae; order Chlorellales; family Chlorellaceae; genus Nannochloris; species Nannochloris sp. 'desiccata'. Next base: position 352,845 of record JAGTXX020000002.1, on the reverse strand, counting down.
CTCTGTACAGGAGCTAGATCTCTCCGGATGCGTAGCGTTGAGTAGAATTGTAGCTGTACAGGGGGAAGGGTTACGTAAATTAAGAAAGTTAATAGTAGATGGGTGCGCTGTCTTACGACATGTGGCTGTGGCATCAACAGAGCTGCAGGAGCTGTCTGCAAAAGCGTGCCCCAGATTAATGGAAGTACGAATAGTGGGGAGTGTGCCTAGGAGAATAGATTTTGAGAACTGTGGAGAGCTACGGGAAGTTGTTATTGGCGGTGAGAACGGAGGAGGAGGAGGTACTGGGGCGAGTACAGGAGAAGAGCAAGTGGGTGGAGAAAGAGCAGGTGCAGCGGTGGCCGTCACGGAGGTTGAGGTACGAGGCACTTCTTTTGGTGTTGCTGTGACTGAGGAGGCAAAAGAGATGCGGCGGAAGCTTGTATTGCGTGGATGTGATAGATTACCAACAACCGTGCGGGATAATTTACGAGTGAAGGTTTTAAAAAGGGTTCACTAAAAGAAGTGATCACAGACATCCAGATGGTTGCCAGAAATGGTAAATAAGTTTTTTGTAAACCTGATGAAAGCTGAAGTTTATGCTGCTGTAATCCTTTACTTTTAGTTAAGTAGACGTCGTATCAAGTGTAATAATGTTGAAAATTAAGGAAATTTTCAAGGAGTTGAAGCACAGGTCCAGTATCGTGCTATGAACCACGTTTTTTTGAGCTCAACTTTGGGTTCACTTTCTTTTTGAACTCCGTGAAAGGGCAAACTGGGCACAGTTGTCGAGTAAATGCCTCGAGTGTCTAGCGAAAAATCAATTTACTAATATATGCAAAATTGTGCTAGAAGGCCCGACTTGAGCAGCTTAATACCTGCCTGATCACTCGGTTATTAAGGGGCCAAACACATCCCAATCCCCGAACTGGACTGAACTGACAGGATTCAATGAGATAATACTAGCCCAATTGTTACTTAATATTACTAAGATACTATACAGAGAAGGAGACCTCCTCTCTTGTCAAACCGAACCCTAAGTCACTTTCATTATTGAGAGTTTGGGCTTTGGCTTTAGCTTGACTAATACACGCCTTGATTGATACTAGAAGCACCGGCGAAAATGCCGGTTGCAGATACTAAAGGCAGAGGAGCACAGGCTTCGGTAAGCGAGGAATTTTTACAGTTTCTGGCGTTCCTTCACTGGTCATGTTTTGCAACATGCATCTAGTCATGGAACCCCAACCCGAAGGCTTCTTAGTGCCCTAACTGACGTTCTGTTCAATTCTATCCTCCTTCCATGACAGGCTAATGCTCCCAATCCGCCACTAAATCAGGCACCTATATCGCATGCCGGATTGGTGCCTGGACCTGGGCCCGGGATGCAATTTGCCCCTCAACCCCAAGGAACACCTGGTCTCCCTCAAGGTCGACCAGCCGTTGTCCCAAGACCAGGCGCAGGGTTGCCTGCTCGACCAATTCCACCTCATCCCGGCCAAGTAGGCATGCTCCCTGCTCGTCCTGGAGCCCCAATGCCTAATAATTACCTCCCTCCTGGCACAAATCACATGCCTAGACCATTCCCAAATCAACCTGGACCTCATGGAATCCCATCTCCAGGCGGTCGTCCAGCAGTTGTGCCTCGTCCCGGTGCCGGTCTTCCCGCACAAGCAATCCCCCCAATGCCTGGCCAACACGGTGTTATGCCCCCTGGCACTCTTCCTATGCGTCCAGGCATGCCATTTAACCCAGGTATGCTCCCCATGCGTCCAGGAATGCCGTTCCCACCACCTGGATCCCTTCCGATGCGCCCTCCCATGGTGGGAATGCCTCCTCGTCCTGGTGCTCCTTACCCACCTCCTGGGAGCTATCCTATCCCTCCTCGCCCAGGAATGCCTCCATCTCCGCATATGAATGGCCTAAATCCTATGGGACACCCTCATCCTCACGGCATGCACACCCCAATGGGCATGCACCCTCCACCTCGGCCTGGACCGATGCACACCCTTGTTCCTAATGGCATGATCCCCACTACTTCAGGTACCCCTACCGGTGGCACCTCCCCTGTAATGAGCTCCATGCTACATACAGGCGTTGGGGCCGGTTTAGCTCATGAGATTCGCAGTAGTACACCTGATGGCGCTGCAAATCGCCCAGCTGCGCTGATTGGAGGGAGTGGGAGCGGCACCTCATCAGCAGTGGGTGCGGCATCTGTTCCAACAACGACGACGACGCTTGTCCCAACTGGGCAAGGCGAAGATGGGCCCGATATCATGGTACCTTCAGGCGTTCCACCTCCTGTAGTTGTCTCAAAAGGTAAAAATAAAACCTACCGGGGAGTAAGACAACGCCCCTGGGGCAAATGGGCAGCTGAGATTAGAGATCCCACTGTCGGTGCACGTAGATGGCTTGGTACGTTTGACACAGCAGAGGAAGCTGCGAGAGCGTACGATGCTGCTGCGCGTGCTATCCGTGGCAATCAAGCTAAATGCAATTTCCCATTACCAGAGGAAGAAGAATATCAAGCGCAGCAGGCACAGCAGGCAGCAGAAGCTGCTGGACCTAGTAGCGGTGTCAGTGGTGTAGCAATAGCTTCTGGTGGTAGTGCAATACCACCACGGCCGCCGTCTTCAGGTGGGGCTGCAAAGTCAATAGCCTCGGCGCCTCCTGTAGTTGGCTCTTTAGATGATACGCTTATTCACAACCCTTTAGCTGCTATGCATAACTCGGTTATAGGTATTCAACCCATCTCAGAAGCCATGTCGATTCCTAGTGGGGCGATGCTCTCGGGAAGCGGCGGCAGCGGGGGTAGCGGCAGTGCGGGGGGTAGTGGCGGTAAAAATGGCGGTAATCATCTTATTAGTGGGAATAATAATAATACCAGTGGTATCCCTGTCGCGGGAGGTGATTCTACTGGATGGGGTGTAGGAGGTCCGGTATTAGCAGCAGGTGAAGGAGAACATCTTAGTCACGGCCATCATGGCGGTGGTGGGGGTGTAGGTGGCGACGGGGATGATCAGATGAGGCAATCTTCTGGGATGACTCCACAAGGGAATGGATGGATGGGTCCTGAATGGTCTGCTGGATTACCGCAAAGTATAGGACGTGGCACAGGATTTAGGTAAGACGCGCTTCGGTTGAAAAATTAAAGTTTTTACAAAAATACAACTCAGGAGTTTTTTTTTTTTAGCTGTGGTAATTCTTTTTTTCTTTCTTTCCCGTTATTATTCATAAAATAATTAATAATTTTGACACGACTAGCTTTTCTTTCCTCTATTTCTCACTACTCGTTTTCCCTTTCTTTTCTACCTTTCTGCAGTCTTGGAACGTCACCATTTGGCAAATCTATCGACATGACTGAAGCGGCTCACCGTCTTATGCACGGCCACCACTCTGGCCACCATGCCTTAACCGGTGCCCCTGGGAGCGGACACTTTTATCCCGACGGTTTCCACGATATTGGCTCCATGCGAGCCACTTTAGAGATCCCAGCAGAGTACGGCGGCGATGACGATGAGGATTATGACGATCTCGACGATGATGCGATGATCCTAGGAACCACCCCTCAATTTGGATCCACTCCAAGACATCCCCACCCACAAGGAATCAATCCTGCGCAGGCAATGTTGCGGCAAAAGCAAGCAGCGGCGGTGGCTGCCGCCGTCCGAGGCGCTCAAGTTCAACAGCAACAGCAACAACAACACAGTCAATTAAATCAACAGCAGAAGGCTCAAATGCAACAACAGCATCCGCATCTAACCAGGCGCCAATTACAACAGCAGCAACAACATGCGAATGGTGGTCTGAATATTCAGAATACAAAGGGCCAGAATGCTGACGATGAGGACGATTCCTCGGACGATGATGATGCAGTGATGTTGGGTATGAGTCCAGATATGGCTGGAGGACCTGGGAGTGGGTTTACTAGCTTTGCAGCTGCACAGGTGCAAGCTGCTGGAGGCGCTCTTTGGTCTGCACGAGGATAAAAACATATTTTTCATTTTTGTTACCGTCCTGTGTTCGATTTTTATTTTTGACTTACTTGGTCTTACCTGGTTTGTATTACTTTAATGAATTATCCATTACGACTTTGTTTCTGATTCTTTCTATCATCTAGTCCCTCTATTGCCTTCACGATTACCTTTGGCCACGCGTTTCTTTCAGTTGTTCGTTATAGATACATTAAACGACTATTTTGCGAACGAGCACTTTCTTGTTGATTACTATTATCTAAAGATATATTATATAAACTCTATTTAGCTATTCTAGAGATATTCTTAGTTTATTGCACACGGGAAAGTCAGTTCCCTCTCTTTCTTCCTCTCTCTTTAGCTCTTTCTTTTCTTCTCTCTGTAGTATTCTTTCTTTGTTGTTGTTTTTGGGAAAGACGCTGGAAAAAATTTCTCGTCTTTCCACATCTGTTTTGTTGATTTCTATGTCCCGTTACGTTCACCCATGGGTGAAATATCTCTTTTTGATTCTTCACGCACCAGTTTTCTGGTTGTTTGTCTCGCTGTCGTCCCTTTTTATTTTTCCAACACCTGTCGCACCTCACAGCTAATCAAATCAAAACGCATTTATTATATATTCTCCTCTTACCATCTCACCACACACACCTCCTGCAACTAAAATCAACCAATTAGCAAATGTAAACTACCATCCACTCATGTGTGCGGTTCTCTCACTTTTTTAAATACCTTTTTTAACTTTTTTTTATTTTCCTTCAGCTCTTTTTCTCTTTTTCTGTCTCATTTTCACTTGTCTGTTTATGTGTTTGCGTGTTTGTTTTCTCTCTGCTCTGTCTGTCAAAAGAAACCGAAAAGGAACGTTCGTTGCTGTTGCTGCTACTACTAGTACTGCTACTACTGTCATCTAGTTTAGTCACGTGGCTGATGTATGATTACTTTCTACTCTCTTTCATGGATTACTCTATACGTATCCTAAACTCTAAAGAAGAAGAAATGTTTAGGATTTGTTCTTTTCTTCTTCTTGCTCCAAGGATCATTTTTATTTGTACGCGGCAGGCAGCCAGGTTCTTCTGACCTTGTCGCTAGGTTTCTTCGTCTCCTATTTTGTATTGTATTGAGACGAAAAAAAAGGAATAAGCCTAGTCTTCAAGCGTATCCCCCATCCCTGTTTGTTTCTTTGTCTGTGTTGCTCTTTTGCGCAAGCGTAGCTTTTTTTTCCCCCGCGTAGACTGTGTCACGTGCAAGGCAAAAATATAATTAGCTCCCCTAATCTCTCTTCTCCTCTTTAACGACGTAAGACTTCCAAATCCCCCCTCTTTTACAATAATCAATTAATATGATTCAAGAAAGAAAAAACACAACGTCGACGGTTTCTCTATTTCAATAAATTTAGAAAAAGGTTCTCTTTTAGTCGTTTTCGGTTTCTTTGGATAAACCGAAGAGGCTCTCGGTTAGCTCTGCTACTAAACTCAACTTTCCTTTTTCAAAACAACCTTACTTTTAATCAAACATTTTATCCATTGTGTCAAATTCTTTCTTTTTTGTTTTTCTGCTGGACGAAAAGGATGGATGATGGCAATGATGGATTTAAAAAAGTGAGCAGAGACGAGCCCCTTTCTTACTTTTTTGTAACTTTAGAGAAATATAGCGAAAGGTAGATAGATTTACATATTAAAAATCAATGTTGGTGAGGAACTTTCCGTCTTGAAAATCTATTTTGCCGAGCTCCGCCACCAGCCGCTGCAGTCCCCTTGCTACCTTGCTCTTGTTGTACGGCACGACTTCCACTCGTTTTCTTCTTATTCTTTTTACCACTCATACTGCCAAGCAATTCGACGCAGTATCTACCCGTCATTTTCATCCAGCAATACATATTTCCAGCAGCACAGTACACAGACGTCAGTAATAAAGGAAGAAAGGGAAGTGTATTGGATTGACCAAAGAGGAGTTTATGACCTACAAGGCAGTACAATTCTAAGGGTATCAGGCCCCAGAGGTATAGAGACTCTATAGAAGTGAATAAAACAGCACGCCTGCTACGAGAAGAAGAAGAAGAAGAAGATGGTGGGGTATATTTTTTGCGCTCGCAACCAACACTATCGCAATTTTCTTCTTCTTCTTTTCCTCCAGCTAAGAAGGTAAGCTTTCCAAGCTCCGTCCAATACTCTGGATCTTTCAACCACGGTAACGCAATGAGTAAATAAACCACTAACAGCATAATCTTAATTCCGTATTCTTCGTTTCTTATCAACAAGGGGAAAAGTGAGTAGGTCCCAACAATCGATAAAAAAACAAACTCTCTGGGGGCTTCGCTGTCTGTCCCACCTGCTGCGAGAAGAGCCAACGGAAGTAACGACATTAAAATGGCTTTTTCATGAACGTGGTAGCCAAACATATAGGCTGTGAGCGTAGCACTCACAGCAGCTCGTGCAAATCTTCCAGGAAGAGGTCGGCGCCAGGTGGAAATTAGACACGGCAGCATTGAGCAAAGCACGCATAGCATGGTCGTCCTGGAACTGATATTTGGAAGGATGCTAAAAGAGGCTTCACCTACGAGACCTCCAGTTAAGGTCGCTTTTTTGCTGATTATATCAGCAGTTGCTGTTTTGGGAAGCAAATTAAGATAAAGAATTCTTTCAAAACGAGGCAACATTATAGCGAGTATTTTATCAGCTGCTGCATACAAAGCCCAGAAATTTGGAGCCCAGTACGCGTGCAGCAGCCCTCTTGAGACAGGAAACAATCGCTTAGCAAGCTGTACCCCTTGTCCAGCTGTAAAAATAAAGGGACCGAGGGCTGCTCCAAAAATAATTAAAACCACAGTGCCTAGAGAAATAAACCTCAAAATTGCGACTTTAGACCCCCGACAGTAATACCGTAATAAAAATACAAAAAAGGCAGGCGCTGCGTAGAGGAAAATATGTTTAAAACAAAGAAGAATAGCAAAGAGTGCTGCTCCTAAAATCTCGAAACCTGAAGCGACAGTCCAAATAGATAGAACGAATATACCAAGCAGGATGCCATTATACTGAAAATGAATGTGATCTACAATGATAATACCAGGATTCGCAGCGACGAGAAACAGCGCTAAACGACGACGGCATGCTGGCCAACGGCGGGTTACCCACCAGGTCGCCGCCAAAAGCAATCCTTCTGTACATATTACGCTATATCGTTGAAAGCGAATAGTTTCACGGCTTGCATAGTTGATATTAGTCACTTCAAGCATTTCAGGATCGAAAAATTTGGCTATGTGCGAGAGAAAATACTCCATCCAAGCAAAGAGAGGTGGGTAGTCGAGCGTCCATTCAGAAGTAGATGCCTCGTCTGTGTACCATTCCTGCCATGGTTTGCTATATGTAATGGCGAGCCAATTTCTATGGACTTCGAAGTCTGTGGAATGGTAGGCAGGGATGAGTAAGATTTTAAGTCCTGTGGTGATTAAAAGAATTGCCACCGCCACGCGATCGATCATTTTGTAGTTATAGTTGAATTGGAACTAGATGTCGTAAGAAGATAAAACGAGGTGACGCAATTACGGATGCTCATAGCTTTGTTGTAAAACCAAATTTTGAATAAATAATGCAAATATAGCAGAAAAGGAGGGCAGACAAGTTTTAAAGATACTTGAACCCGCAAGCAGAAGAACGCATTTTCTTTACACTCTTTACACTTCATCCAGACACGTCAAGGCATAACATAATTGTGTATGAAATGGTTCAAGAGACGAGGACCAAAGTAGTGGTTCGGCTACTTCCTCCATCTCTAACAGAAGATGGATTTAAAAATGTGATCGGAGAATGGCTTGAAGCTACCGATTGGATTTCATATTGGAAAGGCAAACCTAGGTTAGCATAATGATTATTATTTCAAGACGTGATACTATGTCTTCCACTTACAAGAGCACTTCACTGCTCAAGCTCCATTAAATCGAAATCGCCGTTTGCCACATCCCCGCCCCCATTTTTCCTTCAAAACTCACCACCTTCCTCTCCCACCTATTTCTGCAGTGCCCCAGTTTTAAACCATTCCCGCGCTTATCTTAATTTCAAAGACCCCTCTGACGTATTCCGTTTCAAAGCGGCATTCAACGGCAAAAATTTCATCACCGATAAAACTGGCCAACAATATCGATGTGTCGTCGAGTATGCACCGTATCAACGTTTAGCCAGGAGGAAAGGGCGGCATGATAATAAGGAGAATACAGTAGAGAAAGATGAAGACTATAGAGAATTTGTAGCGAGGCTAGAGGCAGGGCCCGAGCTGTTGCCGAGTGCAGAGGTACAGCTGCAGCAAAAAGAAGCTGCCACCGCCGTTGGTGATGGAGGAACAGCTGGTCCGACACAGACTGCCTTGATGCAGTATCTGAAGGAGAAAAGAGCGAAGAAGATCTCGAGAAAGATCTTGCGAGAACCTTCTGCAAAGGCGAAAGGGAAAAGCAGCGGCGGCGCTGGAGCTGTTGGTGGTGATGGAGGCCAGTCCAAGAAAGCTAAGCAGCGGGAAAGTAGAAGAGAAAGAAACTCTGGCAATGGACCTTATGGTGGTGGTGGTGATGAGGGAAAAGAAAAAGAAAGGAAGAAAGAAAAGAGGTCTAGAAAAGATAAACTAAAGGAAAAGAAAACCGCCGCCGCTGCCAAGACTGCCGGTGGTGGTGGTGGTGGTGAACAACCACAGGCAGCACCGGCAGTTCGAATATTACAACGGCCAGGGACATCTGCACCTGCAGCTTCCGTCGGTCCTTCTTCTAGTAGGCCACAGCCAGGTTTAGCGGCAACAGCAGCTGCAACGAAGCCACCACGTAAGCTAGTACCTGTTCCAATAACTCGCACTTCTCCCCGTGCTGGAGGAGGGCCTCCTTCCTCTGCAGCAGCAGCAACAGCAGCATCAGCTGCGGGTGGGGGTGGAGGTGAGTCTAATACCACTAAATCAGATGCTACTGGCAGGGATAATAGCAGTAAAAGAGGCCGTACCAAACGGGGAGCAGGTCGTGGCGGCGGCAGAGGTGAAGCAGCAGCAGCTGGAGGAAGAGAGGACGGTGGTGGTGGTGGTGGTGGGGGTAGTAATAGAGGGAGTGGTCGTGGTGGTAGAGGAGGTAAAGGAGCTAGAGGGAGCGGTAGGGGTTCTAATAGTACTGCACCTATGGGGAATACATCATCAACAGCGTCAGCTTCGCAGCCTAAGATTGTGCCTATAGTAATAGCTAGGAAGCCTAAACCACAACCAGCTGCTCCTGCCGGTGGTGGTGGTGGTGGTGGCGCATCTTAGAGGGCCACCATACGCGTGCTTCCTTACTTCTTACAAATTTTTTCACGTTAGGTTTAATCACAGCGCTGTCGAGTACTTTGTATCGAATGTATACTGACAAGAAAGAAAGAAAGAACGGCAGAATTAATTCATTTCACAATAAAACTTTTTTTCGGCACTACTCAACATAAACGGCGCCACGTGCCACCCAGCTTCACTTAAATCTTTAACAAACTGCTTTAATTCCTCATCAGGAACCTCGACTGACTCGATAATTGTTGCTGCGAACACACCACTATCACGACAACTATTATTTCTATTCGTATCAAGATTCTCATCTTCCAAAATCTTCTTCGTAATATGTCTCCGCAACTTTGCAGTACGCAGGATTATGTCCAATATATCCTCAGGGGATGCATCCGTACGAAGCGCAGCATGCACAGCACCACGACTTTTTCTTCCAATACCAGCCCATTTCTTCATGTCTGAAATAACATCAAAGAAATACGGTGCAACCCCGGAACTGCGCTCTTGGTTGATATCATTCCCGATGTGTGATTGATGAATATTAAGAGGAGGTAATACCACATTTACTGCGTAGTTTTTCTTCTGGTTGGGAGCAGAAGAAGAATTTGAGCTACTAGTAGAGCTCCGGCTAGTACTATCACCAAAGAGCAACGACACAATGCCTCTTCTTTCTCTTCTTCTCTCTCCTTTCTCTGCAGCGGCAGGAGCCGTTCCGCCGTCTTGCCCGATCGTAGTATTTAAAAAGTTTTTGACATCTTCTCCAGTAGTCAACACTGTCTCTAATCCCCCAAAAGTCAACGGCAACACACCCAAACTACACGCAGGCGGTAATATTAATCGTTCTTTTGCACTTACATCCTCTGGAGTTGCCACGTGTCCTGTAGCAACAAACTCTGCAGCAAGTATTTCTGCTCTTTCTTTGTTCAAGGTTCTTAAATGAATGGACCGTAATTCGTTGCTAATTGCTATTAAATCCCCTCCGACGAGGAATGGGAAGGCTACAAGCGGTAACAAACGACGGGCAGAGTCAGAATGTCGCGCACAAAGTGCGCTTAATGTGACGGCCACTGCCAAGCCCAGCGTGTCCACCGCCATTTGCTGTGCCTGGCTTTTTGCACTGATGTCCGCAAGGTTCTCTGATACAGCAAACGACCTGTGAAATGCAGGTTGTGTGGAGATGTATGTAGTCAATCCAACAGATTTTCCTACGTTTGCGATAGAGGCCATTGGTAGAAAGTACTGCGGGAAGAGTGGAGTCAAAAAATCTAAAGAAAGTGAGGTGGCGTAGAGGAGAGAACTACTAAATCTAAATCTCTTAAGATCTGAATCAAAAGATTCTCCAAACTTTGTAGCGACAGATAACCTCCCTAACCTCCCAAGCCCATCTTTAAGCACCCAATTAATCGCTGCAGCGGCAGGGAGAGTGCGTTTTGCACCCACGCCGACGGCCAGAAGCAAACTTTGGGTTCCGAAAACAGACGCCATGGAGGAAAAGATGCGGTGTGTTGCTCGCCATTTACTCCATTCCCAGTAGTCTGGGGTGACTTCATCGGGATGTGGGAAAAATGCAGCACGGGTGCCGTGGAGCCATCGAGCTATGGCGTGCTCCAAACGGGGGAGAGGCACGAAAACACGCTTGCTTCTTCCTCTACCACCACCACCACCGCTGCTGTTTGCATCGTTACTATCGTTCCCAGTATCGAGCGCAGAGGCTGCGGAAGAGACGGATTCTACGTCGGAGAGTTCAACTGCAACAAGACGGTGGCCGTCCCATAAGTAGCGTCGAGGGTGGGGGCCACGTTTGAGGCCCACTGGCAGGATGGTGCCCGCGAGAGCTTTGGTGGCGATGGCGGTTTTAATTTTAGTAGTACTAGTACTACTTTCTGTTGTCTTTGCAGAGATGCTTGCCAGTAAAGGTTCATTTTTAGTCAGTATATCTCGCGCAGAAATCGACGCAAGTGGAAGAATCGACGATGCTTTGCTACTCCTGGAAGGAAGAATCTGGAGGAAGCGGCGCTCGTGGCAGTGAGAATTGCGGCGGTGATTGTTGGTAATTACACTCGCGTCAAAGTCAAATTGCAGCACCGACATATATGAATCGTGTTCTCGTATGGTTGGCATTGCATTTTAAATGGTCCTAGGAGCTAATGTAAATTTATAGTGAATTGTAAATTGAAAATTGATTTCGTCTTTTAACACAATTAACACTTTCTAACGCATGGGTTCTTGTTATTTAGTTTTACGTAAATTATCTATATATGAATTTTACGTTAATTGGCTTGAGTGTCAACATTTATTGGCCTCGTTCGCAGCAATTGGCACTGCCCCGTGTGGCACAAACCTTTTTTCCTCATATTTCCCATCTTAAGCCCACCCATTCTCATTAACTTTTATGTCTTCACATCATAAAATGGGTTCTCCACAACTAGCTTACGGGTTTCTAATGTATAGCACAACTCTTGAAACTAAAGATGGTGACCCAAAAATCTTCGATACCACTTCTCTCAAAGGAATTTATGACGTCCGCGCTGAGAACGGAGGGGTCACCTGCAAACTACCAGTAGAACCACGAGTTCAGAACCGCAATGGCACCTTACACGGAGGCTGCGCTGCTACAATTGTGGACATTGTCGGCACTGCCGCTCTGCTAACGCAGATCCCTCACGGAGGAGTGTCTTTAAATATCAATACAAATTACCTCTCTGCAATGCCTGGAGGCGGTGTTGTTCTTATAGATGCAAAGGTGAGGAAATGGGTAGTTTGAACTCTGCCGCCTTGGAAGAAACTATTGAAAATCTAATATAAAAAACACATCGATCATATGTAGGTCGTTAAAATTGGTCGCACCATAGCTGTCGCCAGCGTCGATCTGAGAGACGATGCATCCGGCAAGCTTGTAGCTCAAGGGCAACACGTAAAATTTATTTCAGAAACTGAACCTGATTTGTCCAAATTAGCTGCAGCAGCTGCTGCGAAGCACGGAGTTGTTCTACCGCCACCACGTCCTCTGCCACCGCCTTCAGACGCAACAAGATCGAAACTTTGAAAAATATTGGTCATACCTGCAGCTGATCACATTTAATGTTATCAGATTCAACACTAAGTATCCCACGATTGTAAAGAAACATACTACTGTCGTTTTTTTAATCTCAAGCATGGTGGCGCTGGAGCAAACACTGTGGCAGTTTGACTTGATACCAGAAAATAAATATAATTTTGCTTGTTTCTCAACCACAAAATTAAATTTCAGTATTCTTGGCATCACTATCTACAGATGATAGCAAGGAGATGAGCTTGCTGCTTCGCGGCGATTCAGAAGTGGCCGCAAAATCAAATTCTCGTTCCGTGATCAATCAAGTCGCCCTTCGTCTGCACAATTTCAAAGACCGCGCAGCTACCATGAACATCACAGATCTCAACCTGTTCGCATGGTGTGCTTTTTTGAAGCATCTAGGCAAAACAATCATGCTTTTAGTTGTGAGTGGGATCATCGGACTCGCTGCCTATGCCACTTTTTCTTCAGCTCTTTTACCTGGCATAGAGGACACTGGCAATGCAGGAGTCAAGTTTGGATACATCCTCCTCTCTATAATATACGTTACAACAGTAAGTCTCTTCTTTGAGGCAATCTTTTCTCACAATTTTCTCAAAAACTATTTCTCCCACCGCTGCCGCCTCAAAAACCCGCTCCTCATTTTTTTTTTTTTTTTTTTGGATAATCAGGTTTTGATGGTTCTCTGGTCTTATATGGCTACGATGACAACTGATCCAGGAACTACACCCCCAGGATGGCATCCTTTTGAACTTCCCAACGACAATAATAACGCTGCCAATGACCTAGAAACAGGCCAAACAAATTTAGACACCGTTTCTTCTTCGTTACAAGACCCGCTCATAGCAAACCGTCTTTCCGATTATTTCCAAGCGTCTATCCGTCTCCAACAACAAGAAGCCTACACCTCGTCACAAAGAAACGCGACTTCTACTCTTTCTAGTACCACTGGAGACGATAGTGATCCGTATGAGCTTCCTTTAGCTATTATGGAACGGCCGAGATGGTGTAAAAAATGTTCCGCTTGGAAACCTCCTCGTGCTCACCATTGTTCAATGACCCGTCGCTGTGTCTTAAAGATGGATCATTACTGTGTATGGGTAGGGAATACAGTGGGATTGTTGAATTATAAATATTTTGTGCTCTTTCTATTCTGGGCGTGTGTAGGATGCTTTATGAGGTAAGCTTTTAAATAATTTCTATTTATGTATTTTCCGGGGGCGGGGCGGGGATTTTTTCATTTTTATTATGGTTAAAAAGTATTAATCAAGGGGTTTTGAGGTTTTTTCTTCTTCATTTCTCTGCAAATTATCCATATATTTTACTAATATACCTAATAAATCTCCCTCTACATACACTCTCTCCTTGTTTGTTCAGTGCTGCGCTCCTCTTGAAGCCGACGATACATTTTTTTTCTGCCAACGATCCCACTCTACGACCCCTCGTAACCTCCTTTTTAGCATTTGTATTCACAGCTGCGTTCTGTGTAGCGCTTCTAGGGTTTGTGATTATGCATAGTAGACTTGTATTCATTAATCAGAGTACAATAGAAGCATATGAAAAGAGACCTCTGCAGCCTTGGCCCTACGACCAGGGTTATAACAATAATTTCATTGATGTGTTTGGCAGCAAGAAAAGACTCTGGTTTGTTCCAATATTACCTGAGGAACATCGTAGAAGGCTGCTCTCAGAGACTCTAGATGTTGTGGCTGTGCCTTTGCCGTCGGAAAGTACCTGGCAAGGGGGGAATTTTGATTTTAGTAGTGACCTCGACCATCCTGTACACGACGGCGTTGGTGTTTATGGCGGTCCTGTTGCCAGCTCTGACAATTCTGGGCGTGCTGTAAGCCCTTCAGAAGAACCTATAGGTAGTGCTTTAGGTATGGTATTGATAGAACGGCCAAATACCAGCTAATGTAGTATCTATAAGGATAACAAAGAAAAGTTTAAGGAGTAAATAAAAATAAATTTATATAAAAACCCAGGTTTTTTTTTGACTGAAAAGTTTGCATTAGTTGTTATGTTATGTTACACAAGGAGGGTAGTATATATATCTTTAAATCCGCATCAACAGGTATATGGTGCTATACAGGAAGAACTTGAAAATACTATAATCTATGTATTCTCAGTTCCTCTACTTGCTAGAGCCCCAAAGATCACGAGGAGGTCGGCCTGCTGCGGCGTCGGAATTGTCAATTTCTTTTACCCTGCATAGGTAGAGGAAAAAAATAGACAAAGGTGACATTGAATCAGCATCCGTTATGGGATAAGGGAGGTTTTAGCTGGATAAAAATAAACGATAAGAAACTTACGTATAAGAGTATATCAGGTAAGGAGCAACGCCCGCAGCGAGTGCAATTTTGATCAGTGTTCTACCATCCCACTTGAATTCCCGCTCAATGTTCTCTCGTCTAGTGCCTGCTTCTTCAATCCATTTGTTAGGTTTGACAGGAAGGTCGCCAGCCATGCGCTTTTGCTGGAATCGAGAGCTAGCGAACGATGATTTGCTGTTTGCCGCTCTGGCGATTTTTCGAGCCGCGTGGCGTAATGCAAAAGACATTGATCTATTTATTTAGTTGATCTAGATGGACGTTATCCGGATTATGGAGCGCTTTATTAACGCTGGCCAATAAACTCAAGGGTATTGATTGAAAAACAAGAGCGTGGTGTTCAATCAGAAGGCTGATTTGAAGCTTAGAGATCTTATGTATAATTGCTAAGTTTGTAATATTGCAAAGTAGCAATCATTTTGCTGCTATAAGCAGGGTGGATAACAACTTCAACTTGCTCCCCCATGGGCCGCCCGGCGGAAAGCATTTCTGCAGAAGTACTCCCACCATTCCCAATTGAACTCCTCTCGGGCTAATCCTCGCCAGTTTTAACATTTTAATTTCTAATGTCCTGTAATGGAGTGTTTAAGTAACGTAAGGAAGATAACATAAGGACTTCCCCGCCCCACCGCCCCTCTTACCCCGGTTTCTTGCAGCATTGATATCATTGGGAATGGCTGGGGAAGATAGATTTCTGGAGTGTTATGTATACACTGTACATTCTCGAATACCACACCCTTTGGCAAGGCAACCGCCAGCAACGATCAACGCAGCAGGCTGCTTGGGCTGCTCTGCAATTGTTGGGGACCAAACAATTCTCGAAAACAACTCGCTGAGCCGACAATCTAAACATCTGCATTGTTCATATTTCTGTTGAACCCCGGTTCTCCCCCTTTTGAATCTGGGGAAGCCTTTCAAGCAGGTGAGTAAAGAACGCTCGTTGTTGTCCAAGTGAATCAAAGTTAGCCGCAATGGGGAGTGGAGCGTGGCAGGGCGTTTCCAAGCCAATCCAACGGTGTCGAGTGCTTTATATGTCTTTATGTTATTATTTCCATAACCCGAGTGCTCAAAATTCACCGCTCTATGCAGAAAGCTTTTTAAAATAATCGACATCTTGAAGCTCCTCTCTCAGCCTTGAAAACCCCCTCTTTAAAAAATGGTTTACTCTGAATACACGTGGATTTTTGTCTGCTCCATCTTCCTTGCCCTCTTCGTGGCATGGGGCATTGGTGCTAATGACGTCGCCAATGCTTTCGGCACCTCCGTTGGGGCCAAGGCTCTCACCATGAAACAAGCAATAATCGTAGCGTCTGTATGCGAATTTTCCGGAGCTGTTCTCCTGGGTGCTGGGGTGACTGACACTATTAAATCCGGTATCGCAGACCTCAGCTACTACACTGCCACCCCTGATTTATTAATGTACGGTATGCTGTGCGCTTTGCTGGCCACTGGATTATGGCTCGCCCTTGCCACCTTCCTTGAATTGCCTGTTTCAACCACCCATTCTATCGTTGGTGCTCTTATCGGTATGTCGATGATCGCTAAAGGCCCGGACTCCGTTATTTGGACTTCCGCTCCTTCCAATGGCTCTCCCTTCCCTGGAGGAGTTGTGGCTATCTTCCTTGCGTGGTTTATTACCCCTGCTATGGCTGCTATGGTCGCTGCATTACTGTTTACATTCACTAAATTAGTTGTCCTGAAAGCGAAAGACCCTTTCAAACGTTCCTTGTGGCTCTTCCCTTTTTATACTTTTATTACCGTCTGGGTAGCTGTATATTTTGTGATTCAAAAAGGAGTCAATAGCTGGTTAAAATCCAAGACGCATAGTACTACCAATACCCTCGGTGCTGAACCTTACAGGTATCCTAGCTGCACAGCCCAAGCTTCCACCACCAAGGCCATGACAGAAGAAATTTCCGGAGACGAAATTACCTTCTCGTTAACTGGCTGCCAGGTTCAGGATGCCCAGAACGCATGGATTTCTACCGCCTGTGCTGCTGGAGTCACGGGCATCTGCATTATTTGCTTAAGATACATTATCAAGCTCGTAGAAAGCGATGTCGCCAACGATGAAGCCGCTGAAGAGGCCAAAATCAAGGCGACAGAAGCTGCTGCTGCTGCTATCGTGGAAGGCGGTAGCGAAGGTAAAGACGGGGAAGTTGCTGAGGACCCCAACGGTGCTTCTACGTCCAACCGCACCCCAGCAATGCTCCAATCTATGCGTAAGTCTAAAGTCTGGACTGCTTTATCAACTGGAGCTAATTATGACGTCCACGAGTCAGTGGCAGATGACGCAAAGATCATGGCAATGCATAATGACGCCGAAATGTTTGATCGCAAGACCGAATACTCCTTCAAGTATCTCCAAGTGTTGACCGCGTGTGCGAACTCTTTTGCCCACGGTGCCAACGATGTAGCGAATTCTATAGGCTCAATGGCAGCCATCTATGCTATCTGGCAATGCTCTTGTGTAGGATCTAAAGCCACGGTCCCTATTTGGATGTTTGTTCTCGGCGGAGTTGGTCTTATTATCGGTCTGGCGACGTATGGTTACAAAATCATTCGTGCTTTAGGTGTGAAAATGACAAAAATGTCAAATTCTCGTGGATACTGTGCTGAATTGACCTCTGCAATCGTCGTCATTGTGGCTTCTCGCTATGGGTTCCCCGTCTCCACCACCCAGGTTATTACTGGTGCTATCACTGGTATTGGCATATTAGAAATCATCACAGCTAAAATTCAAGGGCAAAAGAACGCTTCCAACAGGTTTAACTTCGCACTTTTATTGAAATTTTTTGCTGGTTGGGTTGCCACCTTGGTCGTCGCTGGATTGACCTCTGCCGCCTTTACCGCTCAGGGTATATATGCGCCCAACAGATGGGCTTCTGATGATACATTCGTCCAAGGTGGACAGATAAACGCTACCAATACCGCCTTGGCTGAATCATTTGCCGAGCGCTCTGCTTTGGAGCCCAACAACGCGGAGCTTGCTGCTCAAACAGCTGCTCTGGAGGCCTCTACTCAGTTATATACTGAAGATCCTATATTGGAACTTACTGAGCCTTTGGGTGTGTTGATTAGTGCTACTGCCTACCTCAACAACACTGCTTTGCCTTAAAGCCAAACTTTCTTTTTGAGAGAGATTCGTTTTTTTTTTTCCTTTCGGAAAAGATTACAACCTGTTTCCTAGTTCCGTCTTGAAAGCAAGGAGTTTCTCGCATTTCAATTTTTTTTCTTTTATTCTTACATACCTTCTTTATTTACGTAAACCAAGTTTTTCTTTGCTATCGAGCTCTTGAGCGAGTTGACGTTCATTGTTCAAACATTAAATAAATAATTTGTTCCGCTTTTCTTCTTTCTTTCTTTCTTTTTAGCTATACCCTCATCACCTTGCCCGTTCATAGTTTTTCATGTTTTCTGCATTCTACTTGAAGTACTATGTTTATTCTTTCTTCATCCTTGCCCTTCATTCTGCCCCTTTTTCGAAAAACTAACCTCAGGAGGCAATGGACGTTCTTTTTCCCCTTAACAAAACGAAGTCTAAGCAAGAGCCCAAGCATCTTTAAGATTCGAGATAGTAGTATTGTTACCATGATTTTTAAAAGTAATTTGTAATTTAATAACAATAATGAACAGGTATTATACAATAGAATAGTACAGCAGAATCCGTTTCAAATATCAAATACTGGTTTTCAATACGACAGAAGTACGACTAGACAGATTAGAATTACGAAGGCTAAACGCCTACCCCTCTCCGTAAGCCTTCATCATCATCCCCTCTCCTGACTCTAGCCACATCCCAACACGTAAACACAACTCGTACAACAATAAACGTCGGGAGAGCAAAAGCTAGAATTCTCAAAAGGATTGCCGCCCAAGCATTGTCGCTGGCATTCATTCCGAGAAAGAGCAGCATAACAATCAATATAGTCAATGGGATAGAAATACATAATGCGCGTATCCAGAATCTACGTGTATTGTATTGCTGTTCCTCTTGTCGTCTAATTTGAGCTGCAGTGATACGATCTATACCGGGCATGCTTTCTTCCCCGTCGTGTAAATGGTGATGACGTAATCTTCGTCTTTCATTACGACGATTGCGTTCTTCGAGGCCAATTTGTAGGTCTGCTTGCAGTTCTGGCAAGAGAGATTCTTTGTACATGGACTTGCAGATTTCACAGTGAAGGTCCGCCCGCTCGTGTACCCATAGCTTTAGACATTTTAGATGGGCGAATTGAACAGATCCTATGCAATTGCAGGGTTTTATTAATTGCCCTACTTCATCAGACATGAGACAAATGCGGCATTCTTCTTGGCTTGGTGTGCTCGCGGTTATGTCTTCTTTTTCTCCTGCTGCAGTGGTCGGCACAGAGGCGCTCGGAGGTTCATTTTGTAGTTCTTGTTCCTGTGGAGATGCAGAAACCTCCTCAGGGCTATATATCACTACTGTAACGTCGTTAGATTCTATTGCAGGGTTTAAAGTTTCGTTTATTGACGTTTCTGGCATCCTTTAAAATTTCAAATCGTGTGGCGGATCGCATAAATTATTAAACAAACATTCGTTCTGCTTGGCTTTTATCTGTTTTCAGACATTTTAAATGTCATTGGGAATCGTGAATTTAAGTAAAAGGTAACGGGTTATACAAAAAAACTTGAAGTGTGGCTATATAACGCAATGAGAGGCTCAGCCTCAGCCTGCCGCAGTGCTCTTACAATATTTCATCTTCTTATTTTCTTTTCAACATGATATAGCGTAGGCAACTCTACGTAGATTTCTTAGGTTCAGTAAAGAACGAACTAATACGTGCACAATTTGCAGCAGCTGCATGCATCTCTGCTACTTTTTTACTTTTTTTACCACCACCACCACTCTCGCCACTCTTTCTTTTAGAACCTTGAGAACCACCGACACTGCTGTTGCCACCCCTTCCAGACTGTTGCGCTCCAAAAGAAGAATAAGAAGACACAGTAGGCTTTCGAACATTCCAAGCAGTAGACTTTGCAGTATTCTGTTGCTGTTGTCGCCCCTGGTGCGGCTGCCGGCGGTGGGTGTTGCTCTTTTGATGCTGAACACGAGGCTGGGCAACAGGCATTCTGGGTGCCATTGCTATTGATTTTTCTGCTTTATGGTTATGCCCTTGACCAGCACCAACTCTTCCCTTTAATGGCGAGGTTACTTCCTGTTTATCATTATCAGTACCGCTACCCCCCCCACCACCGCTACCACCATCTGATGTGCACATAGCAGCAGCAGCACTATGAGTATGCTGAGAAGAAACACTGAAAAAGATAGAATTGTTCAGAATATGAGCTTGATCTCTATGCTGAGCAGCATTTCCCGCAGCAGTAGTAGTCGTAGTAGTATGTGAGGTACTAAAAAGACCGGCAAGGGAGACCGAAGGTTGACTTTCAGGCGCAGGGAGAGGAGCATTTCCACTTGGTAATCGTAGTGGAGCTGTTGCCATTGACTTGCCATCTTTTTTCTTTTCCTTTGGGTTGTGCTGCTGTCTTGGTTGATCCTGCTGTTTTTGTGGGTTTGCGGAGGTAGTAGGAGTGTGGTGGTCCAATAAGCTACCAAGAGAGACAGATTGTTGACTTGATCTACCATCATTAGGCCTTTTAAACCATGCAGGAGCTCGTTGCTGCTGCTGTTGTGGGGCCATACGCGGTGCTGTCGCTACCGCCTGTGGCCGCTGCTGGGTATGTTGTTGCTGGGGTCGTGCTGCTGATTGCAACGGAACTCGTGCAACAGTCGCAAAGGGGTTATTCGACGCTTTGGAGGTGTTACCAGTTAGAGATGTAGGTGCAAAGCGCGAAGGACCAAGCCGTGCCGCATTCAAATCACTATTATTTATATTCTTGGTTGGAGCGGCAGCGGCAGCTGGTTGAACTATTCTTAAGTTGTCAGCGTTTGTAATATTATACATTTGCATTAGATCTTCCACGTGTATATGCTCCACCGGACGTGATTGCGAAGCAATTGGGGCCATTGGCTGTGAAATACTAGAAATTTCAGTGATTTTATTCTCAGACTCACGGGATGCTCCTGCATCCCCTCCTCCTTCTCCTCCTCTACCAGATCCACCTGATGCTGCAGGGCTATTCACAAATTGAGAGACATGAACAGTGTCACTATTAGGAGCAGCTGTACCTGCAACAAACCAATTTCCAGTGCCTCTCTGTTGATTTTGCGGCCCTGGTTGTGAAAATCCACCACCACCGCCACCCTTGTAACCGTCGTTGAAGCTAGTAGTACTATACTTGATAGAAGATTCCAACTTTGGAGGGTGAAGTTGTACAGTCCATCGACTAGTTTCTGGTACTGGTGGTGGTATTCTGGTATCAAATGGTTGCATCGTATGTGGATTTATATACCCATGAGCAATACCATGTACGAGTATACTATCCATATCTGGTCCTATATGTACAGGAAGGTCAAGACCCCTTTCAGGTAACCTACGCAACTGTTCTGGCAGTTCTCGTAATCGAGTTGTCTTGCCAGTCATTGGGTCGAATACGAGAGCATAAAGAAAGCTTTCACGTGCTCTTTTTGCGCCTTGCTCGTATTCTACTGTCAATTTATCCTGCCATCGATTATGTTGTCGCATGTGAGCAAAGGTGCCTTCTAAAGTACGGCCTTGTAGGACGAGAGCGTGGGCTGTTTTGAAGCCTAGACCGGCGATACTTTGTAGAAAATCACACCCAGCCAAGATACACATGGAAAGAACCATTTCGGTATTCCATTGGAAGAAAGACACGTTCTTTCCTCCTGTCTTGGCAGTAGTACTTTTAATAATCGTGGTATTGTTCGTACTCGTATGAGCGATAGTACCATCTTTGACAGTATCTTCAGTAAGATCAATAATATCACGACTGCTATTATTACTAATAATATTCTTTGTGTCTACTAATTTCTTCTCGTCTGGCTCCGCCTGTTTTGCTTTTTGCTGTTGTTGCTGAATTTCTATTCCATTTTGCAGTTCAGATACATCGACAGCAAGCATTCTGTCTAACCGCATTTCATCTGCAAGTCCTGCACCCTTCACATCACACTTGAACAGCAACGCGTTGCAGCCGTACGCAATCAGGTCAGAGTCTTCAGTCAGAACAGCAGCAACACCGCCCTGCTCGGGCGGAATGTTTGCCAAATAAGCAAGTTGGCCATCAGCTTCGTACGGAGCGACTATAAACTGTACCTTATACGCATGGAGACGCTGTATAAGGTCATATGCCATCTGTGGGGTGACTTCTACTGTCTGCATGATTGCTTTTCGAGCTTCCTCATCGTTCTTGGAAGCAAGAGCAGCACGGGCTCGGTGTTCGGCTTTTTTTCTGCGTTCTGCACGGAGGTGGCTGGTGGGAGCTTTCGCTGGATTGCGACACCCGTCGAAGACAAGCTGAATAGGGATGTGAATGAGGGAGAATTAATGGAGGGTTTAAAAGAGGATTATAGACGCTGCAGCCCAAAATTGGTGGTTGAACAACATTTAAATTACTTTCAACGTACCACAGGCTCAACGCCATAATCACGGAGCATTTCTATCATCTTCATTGGGTATGCCACCCAAGGAGGATCCTCATTGCGATCCTTCCAGGGTGTCTCGCCGTGCCAAAGAGACCATGAATAGGGCGATGCGCCTCTGTGTAGCCAAGCTGAGGCATCACAGCCTATACGCTTGCCTCTGTACTCTCTAATATGTACCCTAGATATATAGTGCTTTGTGTTCGTGTGAAAGTCTTTAATCCCCATTTTAACTTAACAAAAATTTAAAATTTAACACGATCAAGGCTGCTTTTTGCTACGCTCGAGACATACTACCGCATTATCTATGCATTTAGTTTGAAGCATAAACATAAATTTATAATCTTGGTGAGCTTCTAGGGTCATGACTTATAAAGCTTTTTTTTAACAGCCGTGATTTGCCTGCTGTTTCTTCATTTTTCGAATTTTGTGATTTTCAAGTTGACGAGTACTCGATTCCGCCATCTTCGCCCACACCCATTCTGCGTCATGATAGCTTCTCGAATAGACTGACATCAGCAAACTCGACAAACTTTGATGATTAACCCGGCAAACTGTATCAGTCTCTATGCCAATCTTCAGTGAGGTCAATTGACCTCTTTATTTTTTTTTCAACAACGGCGGCAACGGCCGACTCCCAACTGAGAGAGAGAGAGATTTACAGCCTTATAGCGCGGAGAACGCACCCTACTGCAGGGTATACATTAATTCAAGTAGAAAGCAAGGACAAATAACAGCAGGAGAGAAGAATAAATGTTAAAAGCTGCAAGTGCAGAAAAACCATCAAGCCTATCATCCACCTCGCCCAAGCCGACACCCCGTTACCGAAGTCTTCCCCAAGAGCTTTGAGCTCTCCTGTGATGGGACCGGCACCACGAGTCCGAGGAGGTGTAGCAGCTAGTATATCGGCCGCCGTTCGAGCATGAACGATTTGTATCCAAGGGATTCGAACATGCGCCACCAAGAATTATTTAAACTCGCTCTTAGCAACGAGGACTCCCAACTGGACTGCACCTCGGAGAATTTCTATTCTTCGTTTATCTCGATTCTATTTTCTTCTATTTTTCGTTTATCTCACAGAATGAGCTCCTCCAGGAGAGAAGCAACTTACTGAAGATTGACGCAGCAAGCTGCGTGGGTTTGTAATGTATTCTGCATTCGACTGGATCTCTAATCCAAAACTCGCGCTAGTATGGGGGGGGATTTCTTCTATTTTTACATTTAATAGGTGTATGTGCATGGGAAGGGAGGGAAAATAGGATGACACTATGTAAATAGTGTTGAATCAGGAGTCAGGGGGATCAGGGAAAGACAGGCACGAGATGTGACAAGTTGAAGTTGTGACGGGGGCAGGGGGGATTTATTTATTTATTTATTTATCTGTAGAAACAGAGTAAGGGGCCAACTAGAACATTGTTATACAACGAGAATTTGAACTGTTAGTATAATTGAGAATGTTGTTCATTATAATAAGCTCCATATGCAGAGGGAGCTGATTTAACATAATAATCATTAAGGGAGCGGGTTTTTTTTATTTTTTATTTTTGAAAGGACTCGAATCGAAAAGAGTATAATTGCTTACACCCTTCTTAACCTCCACTGGATAGCAGTGCTAGAGCTAGCAGCTTCCCATTTGAAGGCAGTCTGGCTAGAGCAAGAGCCATAGCCGAGGTACCTGCCGGCGAAGGGGTTGTTGCCAGCAGCCTGAATCCAGACAGTATTACAGCCCCTTCCAACATCGACAGGAATAACCCTGTTCTTCCAGGAAGTACCAGCAAGACGGGGGCTAGGGGCGCTGTTGGCAGCAGCCAAATTGATGAATTTGGTGTTACGACAGGCATTTAAGCGGCCTATAGCGGCAATACCAGTAGCAGCGGGGATGGTGCCTGCAGTGGCAGAAGCATTAAGCCTCCAAGACCGGCGATTGCCCTTACTTTGATTAGAAGTACGGAGCATTACAGTGGTATTGCTGCACTGACTTTTTTCTGTACTGAAAGCAATGAACCTGCGAGCACATGCAACAGATTCAATGGTATAGGTGCCGTCGTAATTGCAAGTAGTGGGGGGAGGGGGAGAGGGAATGGGAACGGGAGCAGGTGCGGGTGCGGGCGCGGGAGCGGGTGCGGGCGTAGGTGCAGGTGTGGGAGCGGGCGTAGGTGCAGGTGTGGGAGCGGGTGCTGGGGTAGGAGCAATTGTAGACACAAAGCTTTGAGCAATGACACCACAAGTGTTCGTCACAGTAGAACCGGGTTGAGCAATGAAGGAACTGACAACGTTGCAAGTGTAGGCGTTGATAGGGCTAAACATACCACCAGGAGCAGCAGGAACAGAGCAGACCTTATTGGTGTAGGTATCACGCCCTAAAGGCTGGCAACCGCCAGTGGTAGTAATAGTGCTAGGATTCGAAACGGCAATGGAAGAAGGCAAGGCAGTAATAGGGGCAGGACTACAAAGCTTACCAATGGAGTCGGTCACAGGAGCAGAAATGGTGATGGTAGGGGCAGTTCTATAACCAGAACCAGGAGAAACAACATTCAAAGCAGAAACTGAGCCGCTGCTGATAGTGGCGGTGATCTGGGCGGTGACAGCAATCTGGAGGGTATTGGTGGAAAGAGTGATGGTAGGGGTGCTGGTGCAGTAGGTGGTGGCAGGAGAAGGGAATGCAAGACCTGCAGATGCGATAACGGAACCAGATGCATCGATTTGAGCAGGAGTGATATCACTAGCTCTGCAGGAGGTACCGCTATAAAGCGTGCTGCCACCTCCACTAGAAATTTGATAAGAGACTTGGGCACCTGTGCAGGTATTGGAGGTATCAACGCAGTTGGTGGACAAAGAGGCAACTTGAGGGGGAGCAGAATAGGGTCCGTTAGAAGCAGACACAGGGACAGCGCCAGCAGTGGGTTGGAAACCAGTGTTTAAAGTGAAGGCAACTTGGGCAGGGAGAGGGTTTGGAGCGGACACGGCCACAGTGGGAGCGGAGCTATAACCACTGCCTCCGGCGAGGGTAGTAGTAGAAACGACACCACCCATGACAGTGGCAGTAGCAGTAGCTTGAGTAGTACCGGAAGCAGAGGCAACAACCCCGTATTGGCGGCAAGTGCCAGAGCCGGGAACACCGAGGACACCACCAGTGACAGCGGGGGTAGAGCAGTACTTGCCAAAGCTGCTCAATGAAATACTACCATCATCTACACCGACCTGGTTGACCAAAGCAGAATTAGAGTTGTCGTAGGTTAATCTAGCGCCACACTGCATGGGGCCGGGGATGCCAGTGATGTTGGTGTTGTAGCTGAAGGCAGTGGTGCTGGGGACAGTGACAACGCTGGTTCCGTCGCATGCACAGTTGGGTACCGCGGCAGGGAAAACGCTTCCAAGGACGCTGGAGACGTCGTTGGTGAGGGCTACGACTCTGGCATCACGAAGAGCGGCAGCGACTTGCAAGTCGGTGACGGTAGGAGCAGAGTTCCACGTGAAGAAAGCATACCCAGAGACAAGCACATTAGTGCCATTAAAAGGAGAGACGCTTCCAATAGAACAGCTGACGGATCGAGGAGAGGCATTCCAGCCAGTGGTGATGGCGCTGCAGAGTGCTTCCTGCTGAGCGGTATTGAACGAGGCGGTTGTGAAGCCAGGGAGGATCAGACTGAAGTCAAGCTGCAATAAAAAGTGAATAACAAGAATAGGAGTTAGTTTTTAACATGTTAAGCGAAAGTAGAAGCTATCGTGTCAGCTCCATGACAGATTAAGTGAGATTGAACACTTACGCCTGGCGCATCAAAGGTGGCGAGCGGTGGAGTTCCAGGAGGAGGAAGAACAAGAGGAGGTGGGGGAGAAGGGATGACGGAGGGAGGTGGAAAGGTAATCTGTCTTGGAGCAGCCATAGCCACACCTGCAAAGCAAACGAAAAGTCACATCACACATTTGCCAAACAAGCTTCAAAGTGAACATGTTCCTACTTACCTGCCAAAAGGCACAGACAAAAGGTAAAAACAGCCTTCATTGTAATAAAATGTTTAAGGAATGCCATATATGGAAGGGAAACGCGTAGAAAAGGAAGTTGTCAGCTGCTGCAATTTTCGAGTTGAACTGGAAGGTAATACATTCAGCAGCTACCGAAGACGGTAGAAGCGATAGGAAATACTGGTCAGCAAACACGGTAAGCCATGGTTAAATTAATTCCTATATAGTAGTAGTGAATTCGAAGATATATCAAGCCTTTAGTTTTCATAAAGAGTATGTTTGCAGAAACCTCCAAATAGCCTAGGGGCAAAAAATATTGCAGATTTCAGAACAATTTTTTCAAATTTTTTTCACAGCAGCCACAACTTCTCTCAGTCCTACAATACCAAAACTATCAAATAAAAAAAAAATTATAAAATAGAATTTACATTGGGTCTCCAACTGCAAAGCATATTCAATCAAATTGATGTATTAAAAAAAAATCCATGTTAGCTACAAGGGCAAATTGCTATGCTTCCGCTGAGGCCTGACCACTTGTTTATTCTTCAATAGCTCCAACTCAGCACACACCCTCTTCCTGGTATCTCTCGGCAAGATAATATCATCTACAAATCCGTACTTGGCAGCCTGGAAAGGTGTGTTAAACGTTGCTTCATATTCACGTAATCTCGCTTCCGTATTAGATGCATCTTTCTCACCGCCCTTACCACCACCACCACCGCCATTGCTTTTATAGATGATTTCAACAGCTCCTTTAGACCCCATCACAGCAATCTGTCCTGTCGGCCATGACAAATTAATGTCTCCACGCAGATGTTTCGAACTCATAACATCGTACGCACCTCCGTACGCCTTTCTGGTAATCACTGCGACTTTCGGTACCGTCGCTTCTGCATAGGCATATAGCAACTTGGCCCCGTGACGGATAATCCCGCCATATTCCTGCGCAGTCCCTGGTAGAAACCCAGGAACGTCTACAAAGGTTAATAACGGAATCCCGAACGCATCACAAAATCTGACAAAGCGTGCCGCTTTGACAGATGCATCGATATCCAAACAGCCAGCTAAGACAGCAGGTTGATTGGCTACTACACCGACAGTACGTCCTCCCATACGTGCGAAACCTACTACGATATTTTTCGCGTGCTCTTTCTGTATTTCAAATAATTCTCCATCATCAACGATTTGACCAATCACAGCGTGCATATCATACGCCTCGATATCTGATTCTGGAACAATTTGATCCAGGTATGGACAAATCCTATCCACAGGATCTGCAATATCTATTTGATTATTCCCAGATTTCCAATTACTAGGCAAAAACTCCACCAATTGTCGTACAGCTGCCAGCGCCTCAAGGTCGTTGTCAAATGCGCCATGAGCTACACCACTTCTTCCAGCATGAGTACTCGCACCTCCAAGTGCTTCTTGAGTGACCTCTTCCCCAGTTACACTTTTCACCACTTCTGGACCGGTTAAAAACATGTGTGAAGTGCCTTTAACCATAAAAGTAAAATCTGTCAACGCCGGTGAGTAGACTGCCCCGCCGGCACATGGACCCATGATGATCGATATTTGTGGGATAACCCCACTAGCATCGACGTTTCTTTGGAACACCTCTGCATATCCTGCTAAAGACATAACTCCTTCTTGAATACGGGCACCACCAGAGTCATTTAAACCAATTAATGGAACTCCAGCGGCGACTGCTCGGTCCATCAATCGGCAAATTTTCAAGGCGTGTGATTCAGAAAGGGAACCCCCAAAAACTGTGAAATCCTGGGAGAAGACGAAGACTGGATTTCCTGAGATGGTGCCCGAGCCTGTGATGACGCCATCACCGTAGATTTGTTGCTTTTGCATGTCGAAGTCGGTGCAGCGGTGCTGCACAAAGGCCCCTGCTTCCAGAAAAGAGTTGGGGTCAAGGAGAGCATGGATGCGTTCTCTGGCTGTAAGTTTGCCTCTTTGGTGCTGTTTGGCCACGCGAGCTGGGCCACCGCCTTGGTAGGAGGCTGTTCTGGCTTCTTCTACACGGTGCCAAGGTGCTCCGTCTTTAAAAGGTTTTAGAGAAGACTCTTGATCTTCTGCTGCTAAGCTGGCGAGCGAGCGAGAAATCACATTCTGCAGAAAAGAGAGGGGAAAAAAGTCGTGTTCAAGCATTGTGTAAGAGTACAACCATGTATCCTATTATTAGTGATTACAATGCTGTCCACAAGCTTACCGAAAAGGTGCTTACGCGGAGTCCTATAACTTTTTCAGATTGGTGCCGGATCAAATATTTTAGCATTGTAGCAGGGCAAGCGAGCTTTTTCGTTCCGGTGCAGCGTGTCTTGCACTCGGTAAATGTTTTGAATTTATTAGGAAGTGTCAAGTGGGGTGCTGGTCGGGTTTGACTAAAATAAGTTCCGACACAGCTTTAAACAAAGCTGCCAGCTGGGCAAAATCTGGCTGTTCTCTGCCGAAACTCCTGTTGAGCTTTTTGACAGTAAAAGAACGCAACGCAGCTCAATGAACCGATAAATTGAAAGTAACGCGGTAAGAGTATGCTGAGATTGCTTCCGTAAAAGCAGAATTAACCCTGATTCTTTACCCCCGTCGTCGGGCAGCGGGGCGGGGCGGCCAGGGTTTCAAAGCTGAGCTAGATTAGCTGAAAAATCATGCATTAGGAGACATATTGGGATGTACTTAAGATGGCATGTCGTTATCTACTGTCCCGGGTCGTAACAATGGCAGTGCCAGTACTAAAAAATTAAGTCACCGGGCGTGCCGCTGTGGGTGCTAGCCAAAGCGATAAATTTAATATGAGAACTCATCAATTGCATTTTACGTGCATTACTTATAGCTAAAATACTCGGAGATCTTTTTTACTGCCTAAGCTTTGTGTGTCTTCTCATAAAGGCACCTTCCATGCATATATAAAGTTATTTTAATTTACTTGCATGCTCACTCTTTGAAATCGCATTATCGATCTAGGCTTCTAATACGTGTATTCCACAAAAATTCGAATATGAAAACAACGCAATTGAGCCGCGGAGTCGTGGAGACGTTCACTTCTCCTCGGAAATTACCTTCATGCACAACATCTGAGCAGCGAAACTCTTACAGTCTTCTCCCTAGATCAGCACCCCATCCTACACGACGTATTAGAACAGAAGCTGCCAGCACTACTGAAAATCAGTCATTTACCTCCCCTCTTGACAACCTTTTGGCCCCCAGCACCGTTCCCACCCGCCGCATCTCCACTCAAGAAGCCTTGGACGCTCTCTACTCCAGCCAACACGCAACCCAACGGATGAAATTCGCTGCATTTTATTCCTCCGAGCTTGGTGGTATCGTTACAGACCCTGCACTAATGGTCGTCCAGCTCGATGATCACATGGTCCATCGAGGTCACGCTGTTTTCGATACAGCCCTGATGACAGAAGGCTTTATCTACCAGCTTGGCCCCCACGTAGAACGCTTTTTAGCTTCTGCAGCCCGTGCAAATATCCCGTTACCTCCCAGAACGTCCCCTGAACAGCTTGTCCGTATCATTTTGGAAACAGCCGCTGCGAGTCAAGAATTGAATGGCTCTATTCGATATTTCCTCTCTGCTGGTCGTGGTGGTTTTGGCCTGTCTAGCAGCGAGTGTATTCATTCTTCCCTGTATGTGATCGTATCTAGATCAGATGAAAGTGCACGGAATTCTGAAGAGCATCTGACTGGCTGGAAAGTTAAGACTTCCCCGGTCCCTAGCAAGCACCCATATTTTGCCACGCTGAAATCGACCAACTATCTGCCCAACGCGTTGGCTGTGATTGACGCCCAAACTGAGGGTTTTGACCAAGGGATCTTCTTGGATTCTAATGGAAATGTAGCTGAAGGGCCAAATATGAATTTAGGGGTCATATTACATGACGGAACGCTCGTTGTGCCCCCCTTTGAGACCACACTTCCTGGGATTACCGTCCGCCGTGTTTTGAACCTTGCAGCAGGCGCAATGGCACGGGGTATTCTGGACGGGGTAAATAAAATTGAAAGACGGCATTTGGGCTTACAGGAAGCCAAAGGTGCTGCAGAGGTATTTCTGGTCGGCACATCGTTGCCAGTGATGTCCGTGGTCAAATGGGATGACACGGTGATTGGCGATGGACAACCTGGTATTGCTAGTTTACAATTAAGGGCTCTGGTGCAAGGGGATATGATGCCAAGAGAAGATTCAGATCAACATGTGGAGATTCCTTATGGATATTTGACTGGCATGGGAGCATAGAAAGAGGACAGAGAGAGTTGTTCTAATTCCCGAGGCGGCGTTTTCTATTTTTTCTTTCTTTCGATATCCTAGCCAAGGGTATCCGAAAGATTTATTAAATTGTTATCAACCATGCAAATATGTAATACTATTCATATTAGAGAGCAAATAACTATATAATAAGCTACTATATAATCGTATACTTTAATTGATAAAACGCAACAAATTTACTTCACCCGCCACTGCCAAAAACCAAAAACCGCTGCAATGTGATGGCTGGAAGAAAGCTTCTTTAAGGAAAAATGCGAGTCTAATTTCAATAACGTTGTATAATGCAGCGCTTTGAAATGTGAATCTAGTATGCAGGAGTCTTAGGAATTTGGATTTAGGTGAATGTGTCTTATGGAAAACCATCTCCTGCTGCGCACTGCTGCGCTTCCTTAAATTAAAACTTTCTTCAAGGGCACGGACCGCTCTCTCTTGTTGAGCACCTACCCTCAGTAGTTGAAGTTATTAGCTTACCTATTATGTAGTATCTATTTATAATAGATATATTTATTTTATTAAGAAATTAATACGTTTTATATAGCAAGCTACGTAAGGTACTCTATCTTATTAGGATACGTAGGATACTCCCACCCCCTTATCAAAGAGCGATGATACGCAGTGTACATTTGCCTCTATCTTATTTTTTTTATTTCGATTTCAAGCTAATGTATTACATGTTAAACAGGCATGCTTAAATCATAGCTCCCCCCATACCACCACCGAAAACTCCGACTCCTTTCCCACCGCCACCGCCACCACCGCCACCTCTTTTCGAAACAGGGCCACCTCCAATTCTTTCATAAGCCAAATTATGCTTATCAGCTAGATTTGCTACCTGAGCTGTACCCATAGTTACCCCTGCAAGTAGCACACTCAGCATGGCATCACACGTCTCCACTGCACTTTGATCGGAAAACCCAGAACCTCCACCGCTGCTTGAACTATACTTATTTATAATTTTGGAAGGACGGAAGGAGGGAGTCGTATCTGCAGCAGGTAGGCGTGCAGCTATGGCAGCACATTGACGGGCAATAGCAGGATCAAAAGGGATACGGCCGTCCTGCATTGCAGTTAGTGTTGCTATGATGGTTTCTATTTTAGAGGTAAGCATGGAAGCGGCACTGTGGAGGCCGCCAAGGTGCGCCGTTACTGTTAAAAAAAATTAAAGAAAATTAGTTAATTTAAGACATATACTGAATAAATTGAGTAGTTTTCGTTATTTAGGACCCTTTATTTGTTAAAAATTAACTTGAAGGGGTCAACACAACGAGACAGAAAGACTCTGGAAAAACAATTTGCTAGCGGCAAAAAAAAAAAAAAAAAAAGAGAAAAAATCCTACTTACATTGATCAGTTCCAACCGCGTTCCCAGAGGGCAGCAATTTCGATACTTGATCTACCCCAATACGCTCTGCTTCTTCAGTG
Source organism: Nannochloris sp. 'desiccata' (assembly GCA_019044685.2). NCBI lineage: Eukaryota > Viridiplantae > Chlorophyta > Trebouxiophyceae > Chlorellales > Chlorellaceae > Nannochloris > Nannochloris sp. 'desiccata'. Next base: position 321,057 of record JAGTXX020000002.1, on the reverse strand, counting down.
GCTATAGTAAAACTAGCTTGCACAAAGGTGAACGAAGGATTTCCCTCTACGACATGGAGCTCACTTTCAAATAAAGAAACTGGAAGTTGGTCACTTGCCGCTGCTGAGCTGGCACCCCTCGTGGTTGTGTCTAAAAGAAGAAACACCGGAGATTCATTCAGCTCCATTATCTGCACAATGAAATTTTAGAAATTAGGTGAGAATGTACAGGAAATTAGTATCTAGAAAGCAAAGGAAGAAAGATTAGCAAGTTAATCTCGACACAGCGAGGGAAATGATTCAAGACCAAAGCAACCATTCTTTCTTTTCTTTCTTTCTACTTGCCTTTCTCTGGATATCCATTTCCACAGAGCCTACAGCAGATCCAGTGGCGTACCATCCGATAACATCTAATTGAGGAAAAGTTTGTTTATCTGCAGCAAAGAATCAGAATTGAAAGAATGAGCGAGAAGTTCTGGATCAGAAAGACGTTTTAAAATTAATTAGGGAAACCAGTAGGCTCTTCTCTATCCTTTGTACGTACATTGCTCTAATTTCTTGTACAGAAATGGGATATCTAGTTGATTTGCGTCTTCAGGGAAGGTATTGCCTACTTCAAACGAGTTGCGAATGCTTACAGAACGGCCTGATTGTTCACCGAGTAAGCAGCCAACCACTCTTGCCGGGGCCGACCCTTGATCTGGAGGAGCATTCACTTTATTCCTTGTGTGGTGATCGCTAATATTGATCAGCACCAACTGCAAAGAATTACCAATGTTAGTATGGTATCGTTACTTGTCTCCTATGAGAGAAGGAGCAACTTTTTAATTTCAAGATTGATTTTGTGATCAAATTTGTCGAAAACTTACAGGATGGAGCTGGAACTCCAAGCCGCTGCTGGAGCTTGACGAAGGCTTTATTTCAGGCTCCATGGTGAATTATGATAATGCATATGCGAGGGCAGGTGCTGAAAAGTAGCTGAAAAATGGATACCTCTTTTTCCGCTGAAGAAAGACCACTGAAAAACTGTTTAGCCCACAAAATCTAGAAATCTCATGAACTGATCAGCATTCCAAAATTGTTCTGGAGCTTAAATTGTATGTCAGAATGGTGCCCTTGGTTCAGAAATGTGCCCGTGCATCTCGCCCTTTTGTTGTAAATAAACGCAAATGTGTGATCACAACTTGCTCTTTAAACAATCAGCCACAATCACAGCATAAAGAGGTGCGTAGTAGATTTGGAAACCATATTTCTTCTACAATTCAGATGAGTTGATGGCGCAGTTATCTCTTTGTTGCAGAGTACCTCCTCTTTCACGGCCTCCTCGGGCATTTTCCGTCGCGACCTTCTCCTAACTGTTGCAGCCTCTGCTCTAGCTACGCTGGCTTTCCCTAGAGAATCATGCGCTGCAGAGAACGCAGCAGTGACTTCTAGTTTGGGACGATACGTCAAAAGAAAGAAACTAGACCGGATTGACAGCTATGTAGCTCCGTTGCTAACCGCTCGCGAGCAGCTCATCAGAATTGGGCGAGTGATGGGTAAGCTTTCTTGTTCATTTCTCTTCGCTAACGTAGTTTATTTAATCAGTATTGCTTGGTAGTTCGTAGGAAGTGTACATATAAGTAGTTGTTTACCCAATAAAACAAATGCTTTAATGCCCGGAACTATCTTAACTCTTAAAGAATCATGGAACATTATTAATCCTACGATTTTTCTTTCCCGCGGCCATGCAGGTGCCAGCCCAAAAGATGCTCGTCAGCTCCTCCGTTCAGGCTCGTTTTCTGGCCTTCGTGCCAGTGTTCGTGCCATTGGAGACTACCAAGCAGAACGCGGAGCTGGTAAAGAAGCTGGTACTGCCGTAGTCACCGCTTTTTTTAGCGCATTGGAAAAATTAGACTACGAGCTCCTTTCTGCTGAGAGGGCCACCGAGGATACAAAGCCTGATAAAGCGGTCGCTCGCCAGAAGTTAGATGCTACGATCGCTGCGTTGGATAAACTTTTAGAAAGTGTGCCCCAAGATGCGTTGAATAGAGCCAACGATATGGTGAATAGCTTGGGAAGTGAGAGTGAAGGGAGCGGTGACGGGAATGGTGATGGCGGTGCTCTCGTTGTTGATGAGGCCGAATTAAAGCGGTTGGGGCAATTATTTTAATTGAGAACGTTATGTATTTATAAGTTTATGTATGTCATTGGAAGAAATGTAATTCAAAACAATTCTAGATGAGGGGTGTATTCTGCCACGTGAGACTGGCGAGGTGACTGTCACCGTCGGTGTTTCCTGGGGCTGATCTCACTGATGATGATTTTTTCTTGCACGAGTTGCTACTTTGGCCACTTCCTTGCCAACCAAAGACCACACCCTTAATGCAAGGACCTGGGCACCCAGCATGGCGGACATGTAACAAAAACATTCAGATGTTACTCACTGACTCGTCACGGACTGACTCGGTGATGGGCTTCATTGGCGACTCGCCAATGGCGAGAGTAGGTTTACTTTAATTAGTGGAGGTTTTAAGAGTGATAATGAGACGTCTCCCAGCCAAAACCTAAACTTACTAATATTTGTAATAGAACAAGACCACCAGTTGGTTGCAATGGGGGTTAGAAGTGTGTTGAAACGCGCATTATTCGTCTGCATTTTGATTAACATTCACTTGGGGCTTGCAGTGAACGCAGCAAGCGATGAGGAGATTGACGACTCTCATATCACAGTACTAACAAGCAAAAACTTCGACGAGGTCGTAAAACCTGCTAAGCATGCATTGGTAAGCGATAATTTATTAATGTCGGTTGATCAATCTTGCAATTGTTTTCGGCTTCTTTAACCAGCAAACACTTTTGCTTTCCCTTCTAAAACTTCAGGTTGAATTCTACGCCCCATGGTGCGGCCATTGCAAGGTAAGACCAATCAAATCGCTTTATTCCTTTTCTTCATCATGTGTCATCCTCTTCCGACCAATGGTTGTCCTCACATTACATCTATCCCTCTATTCCACTCTCCAGGCATTCCGTGCTGACTTTGCCGCTGCTGCAAAAACCATCACCGCGCTCGACCCTTCTATTCTTGCTGCCAAAGTCGATGCAGACACAGAAAAGGACATTGGTGAGCGTTTCTCCATCGACGGCTTTCCCACTTTTAAATGGTTTGAAGATGGCGAAGCTGTTTCTGAGTTCAGCGATGAACTAAGCGAAGAAATGCTTGTAGAGTGGGTGAAGAAACTGTATCAGGGAGGGTCTGATGAAATCACCTCGATGAAGCAAGCAGAAGAATTACTTACTAATGAGAATGCCAATGCCGCCGCCGTCCCAATACTAGTGATTGGATATTATAAAAACGGGTTTAAAGATACGAAGGATAAAGAATATAAGGCATTTAAGAAACGTAAGGATAGATATCTACCACTTGATAATGTCTATCACTTAGAAAAAGTATATATATTTTTACAATTCTTTTGTTTTACCCGCTCTGCTGCCTTTTTCGATCAATTAATTGTGATTTTCCTTTTTTTTTCTCCCCATCCTTCTCTTTATTAAACTATTTGCAGTGGCGATGGCAGAATCTAATGGAAAAGATGTTTCTTTCTACCGTACTTCTGATCCTGAGATCGCAGCAAAGCTCGGCATTACTTTCCCGACTGAAAAAGCCTCGTTCGGTCTTGCTATAAGAAGAAACTACCCTGGCCACCCAGAAACTACAATCCAATACTCTGCCCATAAAGTAGAAAGCCTTGATCGTTCTGCTGCCTCTGCTGAAGAAGGTGCAACCGTCTCTGAAGATGATTTGGTGCTTGAAAAATTCAAATCTTTCTTTTATGCTGAAAAATTAGCAGATTTTGTGCTGTATAAAGATGCAATCGAAGATGGAGGCGATCTGGTCATGTCGATACCGATCGATTATCATGTGCGTTACTGGTAGACGTTTATTTTGCTATTATTAAGTTTTTGCTGTGACGTTGAGCCTTTTTTTTTTTTTTTTCCCTCCCGTTTTTGCCACTCGAGACGTGATGCGCCCACGACTTTCTTTTTGCACCCTTCTTCAAGGAGAACATTCTCCGTGTCTCAATTATTCCCTCATCTCTCTTACTCTCCCTACTTTCCTCCCCACTTGCAGATGTATGTTGTCGCCCCTCCTGAAAAATTCGACTCTGAATCCACAATTGCAACTCTTCGCGAAATCTCAGCCTCTCTCCGTGGTAAAATGACCATCATCGTGGCAGATCCTGCCGTAGAAGAACCTGGCATGACACCCACTATGTACCCTATCGCCTCTACTTTTGCGATTAGTCATGAAAGCACAGACTTTTTCGTAGGTGTTTTATCTTCATCAAGCGGCTCTAGATTCACTTGTGGTCTGCCCCCCAGTGTTGAAAACTTAGATGCTTCTATGCTGGTCAAATGTGCAGAAGACGTTCTGGCTGGCGGAGGCACGCGTATCTACAGCTCGCAACCTGCTCCGGAAAACCCAAAACAAGGTAATTTCACTGTTGTGGTGGGAACCACTCTAAGCGATGTGGTGAAAGACCCGAATAAAGATGTTTTATTGGAAGTATATGCCCCTTGGTGTGGTGCGTGTCGGTCTTTTGCGCCTGAGTATGCTAAACTTGCTGCTGCGATGGCTGGAGTGGACTCTGTCGTGGTGGCTAAAATGGATGGAGCTGAAAATGATCACAGAGAGTTTGAGGTGCAAGAGTTCCCTACGTTGTTGTTTTACCCTGCTGAAAAGGATGCTGAGCCTATCAGGGTCGATATTGCTGATGCCAAGGTATGAGATATGACTGTTTCGCGTGATTTTTAGTCTCCTTGTTAGCTAGTACGACGCTTTGATTCTTTATTTGTTTCTCTTTCGCCCTAGTTGATCTTTTTGTCCGGTTCTTTTTGCAGGAACTTGCCGAGTTTATTCACAAAAATGCCAAAATATCATTTGATCTCCCGGATTTGGCCCCATTCCAGGATATGGAAGTAGATTTGAGTGAGTTTAGTGAGGTGGAACCCCATGCAGAGGGAGAAGAAGAGGAAGAAGAAGGAGAAGAAGACGGAGAGGAAGAAGCTCATGAAGAAGCTGATGATGAATATTTGGACCCCGACGATGAAGAAGAAAATAGCTCTTTGGATAATGCAGGACATGATGAGCTTTGAATTCAATAAATTACACCTTGAGTATGCATATTTTGGATTATTATATCTTCTTTCTAATAAGCTTTGTTTTGTAAGCAACCCTTGTGAACAGCTCGATTGCCGCAATGCCCAGCGGGGAGACCCACAGCACAGCCTCAGGTTTTGGCAGCTGGAGAGTAAAAAGACAGATAATTACAAAATATATACATAATTCACAAGTGTAATTTGTTATTTTATACTTGGATACCCTGCCTGCATCTTCAAACTATCCTCATTGGAACAAGATTGTGATCTGAATTGAAAGCGATCAATCTCTCTCGCAAAGCAATAGCAACCCCACTACCCCTCAGCCTAACCACAATGATTAAAAACAACGTATAACAGTCACGATTTGGAGCCTTGGACTTTTCTTGACTTGACAAACACTTACCTACCAATTGACCATCTTGCCGTCACCGCTCCCATTGACCTTACTTCTCAATAACCCCACCACGAAATTCAAATGCCAATGCTGATGGGTCCTCCCAACAGAGCCTGCTACAAACACACTTGCAGAATACAGCAGTGTCTTAGTGAGAATAACTACGACTCGAGATCTTGTGCATGGGCTATCGAAGCTCTAAAACGATGTTGTGAGATGCCGTTTGCAGCACATAGCATCCATTGCGCTTTCCCTGACCTAAATCGACAACAACCTGTGGAAGAGAATACGACACAGAAGAAGGAAGAATCTGCTGCAGAAGAAAAGAATGTAACACAGCCTAGTAGCAAGGGAAAGGAAACTGAAGAAAGAATAGGTGGCAGCAAAGCCGATGCACCAGGATGACTACTAGACTCGCACTACTTGTTCCCAGGTTTTAAAATCTTTCTTGTATTTGATTTGTATTAGTAGCTCTATTTACATGCGTTTATAGTCTCATTCACTTTTGTAAAACGTAAGAAAAAAATACGAAAATCAAGGCTCAACTCAGGCCAAAATGCAGATTAAAAAACACGAGGAAAGAAAGTAAGAAAAAGTTGAACTATCAAGAGTGGTAAAATTCTCGTAAGACACCCTGTTGGGGTTATTTTGTTTTGTTTCAACATACAAAGAGGGGGAGAGAAAGAGATGTACATCCTTTTTAAACGATTTTAAAAGGAAAATGCTCTTGTTGCCGACAAAACCAAACAAAATCCGACGCTAGGTAGTCAGTCTTCTAATCTAGTCAGTCTTCTAATCGACTTCTTCCACTTGAGGCCCACCACTGCCAGCTCCACCAGGAGGGGTACCTGGGCCACCTGCTCCAGCAGGCATTCCACCAGGACCACCCCCACCACCACTTTGATACAATTTAGTAAAGATAGGCGACGCCACCGCCTCCAATTCTTTCCTTTTATCTTCAAATTCTTCTTCTTCAGCCAACTGGTTGTGATCCAACCATTCCAAAGTGTCTTTAATCATACTTTCCAGCTTTGATTTATCCTCAGAATCGATCTTATCGGCAACGTGGGGTTCATTAATTGTCTGTTTGGTGCTGAAAACGTAGTTCTCGAGAGAATTTTTTGCTTCCACTTTACGACGAGTTTTTTCATCTTCTTCTTTATACTTCTCCGCGTCCGAGACCATGCGCTCAATTTCTTCTTTAGAAAGACGACCTTTATCATTAGTAATCGTGATTCTGTTGGATTTTCCGGTGGTACGGTCTTCAGCAGAGACATTCAAAATACCGTTGGCATCGATATCAAACGTCACAGTAATTTGAGGAATGCCCCTTGGAGCGGGAGGGATACCACTGAGCTCGAATTTACCGAGAAGGTGATTTTCAGTAGTCCGAGCACGTTCGCCTTCATACACTTGAATTAAAACACCAGGTTGGTTGTCAGAATAGGTGGAGAACACTTGCTCTTTTTTTGCAGGAATGGTGGTATTACGAGGAATAAGTGTGGTCATAACCCCACCGGCAGTCTCAAGACCCAACGATAAAGGGGTGACGTCCAATAAGAGCAAATCTTGGACTTTTTCATGGGTTTCTCCAGTCAAAATAGCAGCTTGAACTGCAGCTCCATAGGCTACAGCTTCATCAGGGTTGATTGACTGGTTCAAATCTTTTCCATTGAAGAAGTCACGGAGAAGCTGCTGTACTTTTGGGATACGAGTAGAGCCACCAACAAGGACAATGTCATCGACGGAACCCTTGTCCATTTTAGCATCACGGATAACGCGCTCAACAGGCTCCATGCACTTGCGGAACAAGTCCATGTTGAGTTCTTCAAAACGGGCGCGGGTGATGGAAGAGTAAAAATCAATGCCTTCATACAGAGAATCGATTTCAATGGAGGATTGGGTGGAAGAAGACAAAGTACGTTTGGCGCGTTCGCATGCAGTGCGCAAGCGGCGGAGAGCGCGAGGGTTACCGCCAATGTCCTTCTTGTACTTTCTTTTAAATTCTTGAGCAAAGTGGTTTACCAAGCGATTATCAAAATCCTCGCCACCAAGATGAGTATCACCAGCAGTAGCCTTCACTTCGAAAATACCTTCCTCAATAGTGAGCAAAGAAACATCGAAAGTACCACCGCCAAGATCGAAAATAAGCACTTGACGCTCATGGCGACCTTCACCTTTGGTCTTTTTGTCAAGTCCATAGGCAATGGCAGCAGCGGTAGGCTCGTTAATAATACGTAAAACATCCAATCCAGCGATCATGCCAGCATCTTTCGTTGCCTGACGCTGAGAATCGTTGAAGTAAGCGGGGACGGTAACGACAGCTTTTGAAACTTTTTTCCCGAGAAAAGTCTCTGCAGTGTCCCGCATTTTGGAAAGCACCATGCTGGATATTTCTTCAGGAGAGAATTGTTTCGTTTCGCCCTTAAATTCGACTTGAATCATAGGCTTATCTCCGGGTCCAGCCGTGACCTTGAAGGGCCAATGAGAGATGTCATGCTGCACCGCGGGATCGCCAAATTTGCGCCCAATAAGACGTTTTGCATCGAATACAGTGTTTGAGGGGTTCATAGCGACTTGATTCTTTGCAGCATCACCAACCATGCGTTCGGTCTCAGTGAAAGCGACGTAGGAAGGGGTGGTGCGGTTGCCCTGCAAAAAGCGGGAGACGGGGAAGACGAGGATGAGTATTTAGCTACATAACATTCATTATAGGGGAGCTGAAGTTTATATATAAGGAATGCTAAGGGTTCCTGCCACCATCACATTGGAATGGCGCCCGACAAACTTACTTGTTCATTGCTGACAATTTCAACACGGTCGTGTTGCCACACACCTACACAACTGTAGGTGGTACCAAGATCAATGCCAATCGCGTTTGACATTGTGGAGGACTACGCTTTGGTTCTCGGTTTTGTTGTTGTCCTTGAGTTCGAATTGCTCCGAGCAATTACGTTAATCTTGCTTTCTAGTGGACCTTGGAAGGTCTTTGTAGCTTGTATATCGATTACAAATGTTTATAAAATGCGGTTAAAGCGTATAAGTAGGGGAAAATAAGCTCTGCATGAGGACTTCTCGACCTTTCTGGAAGTTTGAGTCAGCTTTCATTTCATGGCCACAGCACGAGCACGTTGAGTTTCAAATTTGCATATTCCCCTCGATTTAAAAATCTATTTCAACTTGATAGCTGAGTATTTGTCATTATGAAGAGAGTATATTAATACTAGAACTAAAGCAAGCAAGAAATTTTCTCCACAAGCTGAATAATTGGAACAAGAATAGAATCGTGTGTTGCTCTCAAGGCCGAGATCTCGGCCGCTCTCTCCATCTATCTTTTTTTACTTGTGCTGCTTTTTCTTCCCCTTTTTTTTTCTTTCTTTTCCTTCACTTTTCCCTCTTTATCCCTCCTCTTCTTTTTCTCTACTCTACCCCCCTGTAAATGGTCATGAAATTTTCTCAACTTTGTTGCTAAAAGAGCATGCTCATGTCTCAAATCATGATTCTTCTGGAACCTTCTATTGAGAGAATAATGCCTCGACAAAGCATGCGCAGCATCAGCCTCTTCATCAGCTTCCGTTTTAGGAAGAATTTCTTCCATAGAAGTACCACCAGCTTCCTCTAGTTTCTCTAAAAGAGAGGCAAGAGCCAAAGGATCATCAGCTGCTTTTCTCTGAGCCGCCGCCCGGGCTCTGCCTGTTTTGCTTTGGGAAGCGTGCTGCGCCTGCTGTGGACCCCAGCTTGGGGGCACTTTTGGAGGAGGTCTGAATCCACCTTTTGCAGTGCTATATTTTGCAGAAAGATCAACAGCAGTGGTACCCAAAGGCAGCACAGCGCTGCCGCCGACATTTCCTCCACCGCCTCCACTGCCAGCACTGCGACCAGCCGCAGCATGCGCAGCAGCGACATTCATGACAGAGATATCCCTCGCAGCTTGTGATATATGTGGGTGGTAGTGTTTAGCGAGGACGGAAAGCTCCCAGAGAGGAACAGATAAAGCACCAGCTTCTGCCGGATCTGGAAGCTGAGGTCGGTATGCTTTATACCCAGAAGGCCCTCCAGCTTCATTTTCCAACATATTACGCAACTTGGGCTGTCTTCTCATAATACGTTGTAAAATACAGACTAATCCCATAGCAACTCCAGTATCGCCTGCTGCGCCTGCTGTGCCTGCTGCGCGTTTGGCGAATGCAGCTTGGCGAGTGGCATCTAAGAGTTTAGAGTCAAGAAGCATGGATTCTAGAAGTTTAGCCAATAGAGTAGGGACTTGAGACGTATCTGAGACAAAGGCAGCGTGTTGAGAAAGCGCAGCGGCAGTTTCAGCTGCGGTTGGAGGCATCTCACCCTCATCGAGGTTACCACCTGCACCATTATTATTACTCGCTTCAAAGAGGAAATCATCTTCAATCAAAGGAGTCATAGCTACTTGATTTAACGCAGAGTATAGATGATTATAAAACGTCTTTCGATCAATAGTCAGCGCTTCTCCTTGACCACGCAAAATTTCAGAGGCGGTCAATAAACAGCGAAGACGCTGGGCAGGGGGGAGCGCTGGACTCCCTAAAAGCTCTTCTAAAGCAGCCATGAGATCCTGAAAGTAGTCTATACTAATCAAATGAGAAAATTTAGATAAACCTTCCATCGTAGGGGCTAGGAGAGGAAAGCGTTTGGCAAATCGCGACGCTGGCAAAGGAGGAGTGTAGCTTGCATCAATCCCTTCTTCTTCCTCCTCTTCTGGCAGCTTGCTCATGAGTCCAGAGGCAGTAGCGGTTTTCAGAACGCGAAAAAAGATTTCGAATAAAGCTTCTAAAACAGTAGATTGTTGGTGTCTACGTGTATCTCTATCTACTACAGCTTGAGCTTCTTTAAAGCCCTTGTCAACTTCATCTTTTTTCTTATCTTTCTTCTTTTTCTTTTTTCTCGCGAGTCTCGCAGCGATAAAATCTTCTCCGGATAAAATTTCTGGGAAAGAAAGCTCCAATAAGGCGTCTACAACTTCACGAGGAGCTATACACTTGCGTCTTTTAATCAAATCTGCGACAAGTTGCACAGCCTCAACTGCAGCTTGCCCGGCTTCAGCGCTGCTCAAGGCAGAACGCAACAACAACGCCACAGCTCCACAGCAATGTTCGCGGATTTGTTCATCTTTATTCACCATATTAGGCACCACAGCTTGCAATAAATCTGAAGAATAATTGAAATGCGGAGCTGCTACGAGCAACCCGGCAAGACACCGAGCAGCAACTCTACCATGCGCAGCAGTCGCGTGTCCACCTCTCGCTGCATTTAATACCGCGAGTAAAGATCTTAAATACTGTTGATAGCCTTTCAGTAGAGCAGTTTCATAATCCCATAGTTTTTTCACTTCTTTAGAAATTTCAACCCCTTCTTGTTTTCGCTCAGCAGCAGAACGAATTCTATACCCTGGTATCAAATCTTTCAATACAGCTAATAAAGTCAACATAGCTAATCTAGAGACTTGAGTATCTTCATCGCTGAGTAGACCCAATAAAACGCGAAGTTGTTTTGAAATTTGCGCCTCAGGTTCTCCTAAAAGCGCTTGTGCTGCTACAGCCATAGCCTGCTTTGCAGCTTCGCGCCTCTGTTCTATAGAATCGTAATCTTTTAAAGAACCCAAACCACCTGCAGCTTCACGTTCTTGCCTTGCCTTTTCAGTTGCAGCTCTTCGGTCAGCTTCTTCTCTTCTGGCAACTTCAGCTGCAGCTTGAGCTGCGCGTCTTTGTTTTTCAAGAGCCTTTTCACGTAGAACATCTTCTAAATCATCTTGAACAGTGATTCCAGCTATTGCTAATGACTTTATAGGGGCTGGAATGGAGCCAGGTGCACCAGCATGGGCTCTATCCGGGTGAGTAATAATTTCACCTTCCAGGGTTTTTATGGGAAGAGGAGCTGCAGTGAGGTTTGTGTCTACTTTGTGAGAAGCGAGTCTTCTGGGTCCACGTTCCCACTCTTCGCCCTCTTCTTCATCATTGCTATCAGCTGCGGCAGATTTAGTTTCTTTTCCGGAAGCAGCTGCAGCCCGTGCAGCAACTTTGAGTGCCTTTTTGCTCGTACCAGCTCCTCCGTTAAGATTGTCAAGTTGTTGAGCTTCTCTCGCGTTCTGTTCTTTCTTTAACGCCTTTTTTTCTTTGATTCTGGAAACGGAGACTTCTCTATCCATTGCTGCTTTAGGTAGATTAGCTAGAAAGCCAAGAGAGGCGCCATGGTCCAGCAAGTCGGCATCGTCGTCGCTCAAATCAAATTCACTAATTTCACTATCGCTGGGGCGCTCCTCAGGTAACGGGACAACATGGGCTCCACTTCCCTATAATGTGACAATTATAAAGAAGAGCATTAGTCAGTTCTAAAGACTGGGTGATTTATACATGCTGCAGACATTTGGAAATGTTGGCATGGTTTAAATTATGCATACCTTTTTGCGTTTCCGTGCAAATCCTCCATCGGATCCATCCTTATGGCCTTCTCTCCGTTTATTTCCCATACTAAATTTGCCTTTACGTTCTTATTGGAAGTAATTCACGTTTGATTGGCCTGAAATTATATGCTTTCGATAATCAAATGAACTTTACAGACTTAATTACTTTAGAACATTTCCAATGTTTTAAATTGGTATGCCATGCATGACCCTTAACACATGTTGTATGCTCTCCAGCTACCATCTTTCTGATCACAACAAAAACAGCTCAACTCGTTAAACCACAACTTTTCAAACCATATACCACGTAAAATTATATATTTTCACGTTGTTAAAATTCTTATATTAGTGTTGCAATGGCCCGTGATGCGCTCCTACAAACAATCATCTGATCAGTCAATTCTTCTCCCACGTACTAGAAGATCACTCTCGATTCGCTCACTATCCCACCAACCACGCTGCAGACTACCTCAAGACACTCCAAAGACTTCAGAAAATTACCCTTTTGTGCGATCAATGCTTCTTCGTTCTCGCAGTGCGCAAGCAATGCAGCAAAAGACAACCCGCCGAGGTGGTGCAGGAGGGGACACCTCTCTTCACGCCAAAGCTGATGGTGGCCACGAAGATGTAGAAAGCCCTCGTCCTGATAACCCAAACTACAGTACAGAGAAAACCCAGGAAACTGACACACTAATTGCTAAAAAGCAACAAAACATCGGCGGCGGTGGCAGCGGCAACACCCCTCTTCCCGGCACCATTGGTCCTTCTTCTCTACAGATAAAGCCAATAAAGCATTTTCGTCCTCGTATAGGCACATGGATTGGTCCCCCAATCCCACTCCGACCCGAGTTGTTTGCTATTTCCTTAGTCTACCTAGTACAAGGCCTCTTGGGCCTCTCTAGATTAGCTATTTTCACATTTTTCAAAGACGATTTAAAACTCGATCCAGCCACTGTTGGCCTCCTTACCGGACTTGGAATGGCTCCCTGGGTGGTAAAACCCATTTACGGCTTTCTATCAGATTCTGTGCCCTTGTGGGGGTATCGAAGAAGGTCGTATCTGATCCTTTGTGGCGCAGCAGGCGCAGCGTCGTGGGCTGCTCTGGCGGGTCCAGTCGACACTGCTAGTGCTGCTGTGATGGCGCTCGTAGTGGGTTCTTTATCTACTGCGTGTGCAGATGTCGTTGCAGATTCTATTGTGGTGGAGTTGTCTCGAGGGGAGCCGCAAAGCACAGCAGGCAGTTTACAGTCGCTCTGTTGGGCCTCGGCATCTGGCGGTGCCATTCTCAGTGCCTATTTTTCTGGATCTCTTGTGGAAGATTACGGACCTAGACCGGTGTTTTTAATTACAGCCGCGTTTCCGTTGCTTGTCGCAGTCGCTGCAGCTGTCATTCCGGAAGAAAGAATTTTGAAAAACTCTTCTTTCTTTAGTTCTTCTCCTTCGTCTTCGAATAACAACAACAACAACCACAAAAGCACAAACAATAATACTAACTTCAACCCTGATGGCGCTCTGGTAGCGATAAAAACCCAAGCAACCGCTCTGTACTCTGCTATTTCCCAACCTGCAATTTTTTTGCCTGCTTTATTCGTGTTTCTCTGGCAAGCCACGCCTACAGCAGACACAGCCATGCTGTTTTTTGAAACAAATGAACTCGGTTTTACCCCGGAATTCCTGGGAAGGATCCGGTTAGTTGCAAGTATTGCCTCTTTAGCAGGCGTTGGGGTGTACAATTTCGCTTTAAAATCCACTCCTTTGAAAACAATGTTCACCTGGACTGCGCTTCTAGGCACCGCTTTAGGATTAACCCAACTAATTTTAATTACTAGATTGAATCGATCCTGGGGAATCTCAGATGAGATCTTCGCCCTCGGAGATTCTGCATTGTTGACTGTTCTCGGGCAAGTCTCCTTTATGCCAGTCCTCGTGCTTGCTGCGAGATTGTGTCCAGAGGGGGTTGAAGCAACGTTGTTTGCGACTTTAATGAGTGTCTTAAATGGAGGCAGCTTTGTGGGATCTGCTTTGGGGTCTTTACTAACGAGGCAGTTTGGTGTAACTGCGACTGAGTTTGATAATTTAGCACCGTTGGTAGCTGTGTGTACTTTGAGTGCACTGGCCCCGTTATTGGTGCTGAGAATGTTGCCTGATACTGTCGACATTGAAAAGAAAGAAGCGGAGGAGTAGGGCGCTTCAGGATTCTTTTTTTAATTTGTATCTCCCCTTTCAATATGAGTGTACGTATTTTCAAAATTTGAATGAACTTTTTAACGGTAAAGGTACTGTGATGTGATGTTACATAGAATATATTCAGCTTAGACTACAGTGCAATATGTAAGTTTAGTTGTTAGTTGAAGAGAACGTTTTAGAAAACTTGATTGATTGGCGAACGGTACACAAGCAAGACAGAAAGACAACCAAAAATGCACCAGTATACAACAAATAGAAAATCACAGCAGGTATTCAAAATTATAATACATCAGGGTTGGAATTAGAACCTGCCATGCGTAGTATGTGCCAATTCTCACGACCCCGCTGCCCTTCACCACCATCATTATGGTCACCGCCATCTGCACGGCCAGGGCTGCGGCTTAGCGAAATGGGGGCAGGCGCTCGCAGAGAGGGGACAGTAGTTCTTGTAGTAGCATTATTATTCAACCTTTCAGGTAAACTTCTTGATATAGTATTCAGAAACTGCAAGTCAGACCCCTCCTCCTCTATTTCTTCATGCGAAGAGGAGGACGAGGTTGTGGTGCTGGTTGTGATTGTAGTTTTGGTGGTGAGAGGGATAGGATATGATGAAATCGGCATCGCAGAGCTACGAGGTACTGACGTCTTGTCTTCAGCACCATACCTATGCCCCTGTTTTTTCTGATCTTTTGCGTTTTGTCTCCTCTTTTCTCTCTTTTTTTTCCTCCCAGCTCGTAGCGCCTCTGCGGCTCGCTCTGCCTCTACAGCTCTGCTGAAATCCCAACTTACTATACAGCCACTTTCATACCCCGCAACAAGCCATTTGCCAGAGATGTCGACGCATTGAGCACCACCGGGAACGCCAGCTGTCAATGCACGAGAAAACCACCGAGGCGTCGATGTGGAGCTTTGCCCTTGTCGGTGTTGTTGTTGTTGTCCTCTGTTAATATTACTACCAAGTCCACTCCCACCGGCACCTCTACTACCGACACCTCCACCACCAATAGGAGAAATATTTCTTATACTGCTACTAGTACTACTACTACTGCAGCTGTTGCCAGCATAGCCGCCAAGAAGAGTGTTTTCTGCGTTTAACAACAAAATTTCGCCATTTTGTAGAGACGCAGCCAACCAAGGGAAATCCCAAGACAAGCCTGTCACAGCACTTGAACACGAAAACCCAGGATCATTATTCAATCTACTACTCGTACTATTACTGTTGTAATGATGGTGATGACGAGGATCCCGTACATCACAGGCATATATCCCACCTTCAGCGGTACTGTAAAACAAAAACCTCTCATCTTCACTCGCCTCCACAGCAGTTACAATTGAATTACTCGCGTGGCGGTGGAAAGAGGAAAGTCGACGGAGACCACCGCCACCGCCATCTCCCGCATCGACTATGTGTGCTTCGCTCCCAGCAGCCACAAAGAGCTTCTCACGTTTAAAGGCCATGTCAGTGACCATATCATCGAAATGAAGGACCTGAATACATTGCAAACTCGCATTGTTATCGATATTGTTCATATTTACACCACCACCACCACCTGCTTCATCTTCATCCTCCTCCTCTACGTTTCTATTATTTCTATCCCAGACTCGGACACAGTAATCCCACGATCCGCTGAATAAGGCAGTCGGAGCGAGTTCCAAGGCAGTGACAGGTCCAGTATGTCCTCCAGCAAGGACAGTTCTCGCACCTTCTATTTGGAAAGCAAACTCTCTCCTTCGTCTTTCTATATCTGTCATGTGCATAGTTGTATTAGCGACAGCAATACGAGGTTGTTGCTGAGTTAGTAGTTGTTGCTGTTGTTGTTGTTGGTGCGCTAGGTAGAAATCGTGAGGCTGAGCTTCATTCTGTTGTACTTCGAGTTGTTGTTGTTGTTGTTCTTCTTCAGTAGAGATATATTTTCGAGGTCTCCATACTCGTATTCGGTGGTCGCTGCTTCCCGTCACCAGCAGCTCATTATCAATAGCAAGGGACCTCACGGTGCCAGCATGTTGTAAACTAGACGCTAACCTGGTGCCAGTTTCAAGGTCCCATAGTGCGAGACGTCGGTCAACAGATCCGGTCAACAGAAGATTTGTTTCGGATAAGATTTTGCATACTTTTACACCAGAGGTGTGACCTGAGAGACGGTCGAGTTGAGGACGGCCTTTGAAGGAGCGAGCTAGGGTCATTCGAGAGGAAAATAAGCTATGCCAGGAGGTATATGCTGCTCTGGAAGAGTCTAAGGGAGTGATGTGCCAGCGGTGGGAGTAAAATGTGTCCCAAGGAGCGAGGGAAGCTGTTGCCCGCCAAGAAGATGCAACGCCAGATGCCAAAGCGAGGTCTCGTGGGGAAAGAGAAGTGAAGATATTCTCAACGACATTTTTAGGTAGGTGGAGATATTCATGGGGAGGCTCTTGCGGCGGAAGGTCTGGTAATAAAGGAGAAGAATCCATTGTCTCGTAGGTGATTCGATATTATAATTATTAATCGAGGTGATCTGTAGGTTTCAGGTAGTTAATAGCTGCCTACGTTAGTCTAACATTTATCCTAAAGTCATTTATGTAATTTGATAGTACTAACTACGCGTCCAGGCTAGTGCTTCTTATGTCGTTCTTCAAACTGGGGCTACCTGTCGTGACGCTGCTGTAGCATTTCCTGGAGGAAGGGAAGGCACGTGATGTTTTATACTTACAATAGCTATGCAAAGTTAACAGTATATACATTAAAAAAATTGGTGAGAATATACATAATTATTGATAAATATCCAGCACAGCTATTAAGACTTTCAAGACAGGGGCGGTGACGGGGCAGTGGCCACCCCTCCTTTATTTTAGTTAGTTAATACAACTCAAAGAGACAAAGAAGACGGACATTCTGTGCATAAGTATGTACTGATTTAAAAAGATAGTGGTCGACAGTAAATTCACGAGAGAATCCTATATCTAAATTTTCCATCAACCTGCCTACCTAGCTGATTCAGATTTTATCACTGATGAGTCATCGGCACTTTTTATGTCACTTTAAAATTCCAGTCGCACTTCAGAACAAAGGGCATCACAGCAGTCATATCTACAAGAAAAACGAAAATAAAGAGAGGAGAAGGGTTGTACACAAAATATTCTCATAAAGGAGACGATACATTAAGAAACGAAACGAAAAAAAAAAAAAAAACATTCCTAAAAGAAACTTACACAGACTCTGCAGGTTGTTTTCACCATAGCAGGTATAGTCTACCTGCCCCCAAGCACGTGCAGCACGCTTTCCTCTGCCGTACTTCTTTCCATCAATCCTTACAGTGGTGGCAAGCTCTTTAAAACAAGCCCCGATCCTAGTAAACTCCATATGTTGAACTCCCGCGTTGCAATAATAAAATGGACGTTTCCTCTTTGTATATGGCATGACTACCGACTGAAACAAATCCATCATTAACTGTTCATAGGCGACATCTTCTGTACGCGTGGGTGTGACTTTCATTGGACGCCACCCTCGCGAGCAGTTTTTATTAATTCTTGCTGTGATATGCCTTGCAAAATTAGGTTCATCGGGGCCGTAAAAGATTTCTGGTTTGTGCCATTTAGTAGCATCATGCCATTTTTTGCATGGGATTGCTGCTGGAGGATATTCATTTAGAGTTTGTTTGATATTTGTGTCGTTGACAGAATACGAAATAGCCCATTGGTTGTGGAATTTTCCATCTGTGCACTCGGGTTTGATTTTATAGTTGAAAAATTCACGTTCGGTGACGAGTTTTTGAGGTAACAAAGGGCTGAATTTGCTGGGTTCGTCAGTAAACATGAATGTCCCATGCTTTTTGAGTTTCTTGGCTTGGGACTTGGTCACTGGCTTCATTGGTTTGGGGCAGTCGACTTTCGCAGCGTCTGCGACGTGATGTTGCTGGCAGAAAAATAAACCCAGGAAAAGTAGGTTCACTGCGCTGGACGCATTAGCTTTCGTCATAACGGTGTTGAAGTAGCGCAAAGCGATGGCTTGGTGGGATTCCGAAACGCTGCTTGCAGTTAAAGTGATCGCTCACTAAATTTTAAGCTTGAATGCAGTAAATATGTTGGTCGCGCAAGATGCTGTTCGCAATTCGTGTCGATTTTCCTAGTTCTTAAAAACATAGAATGATGAAAGTTGAGCAGATTCTCGCGTGATATCGGCAAAATTTTGTAACGGACTCCGGGAGGCAACTTGGCAAGCAGGTGCCACGCAAGCATTTCAAAATTGTGGATTGAAATGCATTTCTCTACTCTCAATGGGGACATATATAACTTTAAACTATTACATGAACCCTTTAGACTTTAACATACGTCGAGATAGCGTGCCATTGCCTGAAAACTAAGTTCAACCTGCAAGATCAGAGATTGCTCAACACCTGGCCGTTTACCCCAAGGAAGACAGCGAAAGTAGTTAAAGAGCTTATAGCATTAACGTTAGAACATATACAAATTCAAGTACGATGGGTTGCGGAATGTAAGAAAAGAGTGCGTATTCGTTTTTCACCTGAATCTCTTCAGTTTAAATCTCCGCCGCCGATTCAATTTTCTCAAGAACTAACCCCAAATTTCCCCTTAATATCTCTAAAGGTCTACATTAGAGCATGCAATTACATCTGGAGACTCTTCAACGGTCAAAGATCTTCTCTCCCGAGGCTCTGCTCAACCAAACACCCCTCTCCGTGGCGGTACCGGCAGTCTTATCAGCGGCTTGTCCCGGCATAATATGACCCCATTAACCGTCGCCTGCGGGGGAAGAGACGTCGCAAAACACGACGCTACAATCCTCAAACACCTGTCCCGTACGTCTGCGGATGCAGACAAAGCAATGCAGGGTCTTCGCCACCTTCACGAGGTCCAAGAGGTTATCCCTCGAAGAATGTCCATGGTAAAAGCACTTGTGGACGGTGGCGCTGATGTAAATGGCACTACAGTACTAGGCAGTAGTACTACTACAACGAGTGTTCGTACATGTGATGGTATTATGACTCCACTCATGTGTGCTGCTGAATTAGGCCATTGCGACGTCGTCCGTTGCTTACTTGAAGCAGGAGCTGATGTCAATGCTCGAGGCAACGCCTCTGGCAGTACCGCTTTGATGAGAGCAGCTGCTCTCGGTCGTACTGAATGCGTTGAAATTTTAATAAACGAACCAGGAATAGACATTAATTGTGTGGATAACTATGGTGTGAGTGCAGTTTCAGCTGCAGTAGCTTCTGGGCAGGTAGAAACTCTCTGGACCTTGCTAGCTGCCGGGACCAACCCAAATATCGGCACTCGAGTGATAGATGGTTGCTCTGCCCTTCACATTGCCGCTGCCTCCGGTCGAGCTGACGTCGTTCATGCTCTACTTTCTTTCAATGCAGAGGTAGGCGCAGTTAATTTCAAAGGAGAGACGCCAGTTTTTCTTGCAGCACAACTAGGGAGGGTCGAAGCAGTGGTAGCGTTGGTGAAAAGTCAACAGGGCGGTGCGTGGTTGGCCAAGACAGACGATCGCGGGTGGACTCCACTTATGGCTGCTTTACAGAATCATCATGTGGATGTAGCTACTGTCTTATTGAATTCTAAAAAGGATATAGGGGTGAATATAGCCGACAGGAGAGATGGAACAACGGCCATGGGACTGGCGTTAGCGATGGGTGAACCAGGTGAAAGTATTATCTATAAATTAATGGTTGCTGGTGCAGATCCGTTTGTTTTAGTTGGGAAACAAGCTCCTGATTTTTTACAAACAGGGAGCAGCAGCTCAGAAGCCCCGGTAAAGTTGGTTGAAAACGGTGGGGGCAGTGGAGTCGAGGAGGTTGCTCAGGGGCCAATTCCGGCAGTGAAGGCCTTGGCGGAGGGTGTAAGGCATGGTATAGGTGGTGAAGAAGTGATTTCCCAGTTTATTTGACCGATTTTTTAAACATAGAAATTGTAATTGAAATTTTCGTTTTTCAGAGATGCAGTGCAATTCTTTCTTAGGCAGCATTGCTGGTCTCAATGCGGCGTGCCTAAAATTTAAGCGGATTTGAAGTTCTTGTTTAAATCAAAACAGCATCTCACGTATCTACTGTAGCTGCGTGAAATAAAAATCTAATATGGTGCGTTAAAACAGCCCTGCCGCCACTGGGTAGACAAGCATGAACTGCGGCAGTGATGAAATTATGTGCTGTGCTAGGTGTTATTTGAATGTTTTCTAACCGTTTTTGTATAATTTATTATGCAGGCTTCCAAGTTCTGGGGGCGCGGTAGCGATAGCGAGGAAGAGAGCGAGGATGAAAAGACTTCTTCAGAAGAGGAGACCTCATCGGAGGACGAAACATCATCAGATTCCGGCTCTGACTCATCTTCTGACTCTGACTCATCATCGGATTCCTCTGAAGACGGCAAGAAACGCGGCGCGAGCAGGTGAGAAGGAAGATAAAAACAAAATGAACACTCAAATTTTGATTTCAAGTGTTCTATTCAAAACTGCCTTTTCCTTTAGTCAAGCTACTGTTGCTATGACGTTTTGGTCATATTTTAACATCAACATTGCATTTTCTCTTCTCCAGATTCTTGCTGGGGTCGTCTGACTCTGAGTCTGAAGATGAACGGCGTGTAGTTCGCTCTGCAAAAGATCGTGCTACTGAAGAGCTTCTGTCCATCTGCAATGAGATCAGGGTAAGTCCACAAGGTTATTCTACAAAGAGGATACCGATTTGATACTGGTTTACATCGTTTTAAAACAAAACAACTTTTTTTCTTCTTTTCCTCATTTGTTGAAAAACGGGACGCCGATTCTTATATTTTTCTGTCCTCTTTTGCTGACACCCCTTTCCTTGTCTCCTTCCCTCTCTTTCTACGTACAGAACAAGATGCACATCAACGATTGGCAATCTATCCAGACTCTTTGGGATAAGCTTAACAAACAAGTGGAGAAGACACAAAGATTGACGGGCGCTCTTGGCACGCCTCGTCCTTTCATTAAAATCATGGTGGAGCTTGAAGAATTTTTAAACAAGACCTTGGCAGGTAGGTAGAGGGGTGTTTAAATGTGCTATTCAGCAAAAAGCAAGCAGCAAAAAGAAACAACTGCCGGTGCTAGCAGGATTCGAACCTGCGCGGGTTGCCCCATTTGATCCATCCGATTCCTCGGACCAGCTTCGTAAACCCGGTTCTGGGGTGTTCGAATCAAACTCCTTAACCACTCGGACACAGCACCATGGCCTACAAGGCATTTTCCTCGCCACCCGTTTCCTACAGGCGGTTTTTCACTCTTTCTTCCATTTTTTGCCCCTGCAGACAAGCCAAAGTTGTCCCCAACCAACTCAAAAGCTCTGGCACGTATGAAGCAAACTTTACGCAAGCAGGTAGGGACCTACGCAGAGCAGCTTGCTGCCTTCAGAGCCAATCCTGAGTCTCCCGAGCCATCTGAAGCTTCATCTTCTGATTCTGACTCTAATTCTGGTTCCGATGATGAAGAAGAGCTTGATTCTGATGCTGAAGCTGAACGTCAGTTCAAAATGGTGCGTACTGGTGTTGCATCTCGCCCCAAGGATAAAATCTTATCAATGGATCCCAAAGAAATTTCCTACGAAATGGTGTCTAAGAAACTTCGCGAAGTTGCTGCTGCTCGTGGTCGTGCTACTGTACTCGACCGTCAAGACCAGATGGAAATGCTGGCTTACCTTTCTGGAGTCGCACGTGGCCCTGCTCAGCGTCTTGAAGTTTTAGTTCATCTGATCACTGTTATTTTCGACATGAACCAACCTACTTTGGCTCCTATGAGCACTCCTAACTGGAAACGCTGCGCAGCCACTCTTTTCGAAATTATGGATCTTGCTGAAGGTAACGCAAACATCTCTTTGGTCGATGCTCCTCCTGAGGATGAGCGTATTGAAGAGCCTGCTGCTGATGAGCCTGTTGCTGTTTGGGGAAACCCTGCTGCCTTTTTGGAACGTCTCGACGAAGAATGGACTGGTAGTTTAAAAGCTCTGGATCCTCATGCACACGCGTATATGGAGAGAATGAAGGATGAGCCTGCGTTGCTTGCCTTGGCTGCCAAGGTCACTGCGTACTTGGAGCGGCTTGGCGACTCTGGCAAACTTAAACTTGCTGCTGTTGCGTTACGTCGTATGGATCATCTGTATTACAAAACCCGTCCTGTATACGAAGCGACTCGTAAAATGGCCCTCACATTACGTGACGAAGGTGCATCTGCCGCCGCAGCAGAAGCCGTTGTCAATGGCGGTGATGGTGAAGAAGGTGAAGATGGTGTAGAAGCTGAGGGTGGTATGCCTGTCCCTGAAATCCGTCTTCCTGCAGACTTTGATCTTCCTGAAACTGCAGATGGCTTGCTTGAAGAACTCGCGATGGTTGTTTATAAACTTGGTAATGACAATCAAAAAGGACAAGCATTACTTGATTCCGTGTATTTCAAATCAATTCACAATGATTTCTACGGTGCTCGTGATATGCTGTTGATGTCCCGGATTGCTGAACAAACCCAGCAGCTTGATAACAAGATGCAAGTGCTGTTCAACAGAACTACCGCTCAGCTTGGTCTTTGCGCCTTCCGTGCTGGTCTGATCTCCGATGCTCATTCTTGCCTATCTGAGCTCTACAACTCTGGCCGTGTGAAGGAACTTCTTGCACAAGGTATCCAGCAGCATGCTCGCCACCACGAAAGGTCAGCAGAGCAGGAAGCAGCTGAACGCCGTCGTCAGGTCCCATTCCATCTCCACATCAATTTGGAGCTTTTAGAGGCCAGTTACCTTATCTCAGCTACTTTGCTTGAAGTACCTCATATTGCTGCTGTAGGACCTGCTGAAGCACACAAACGTCCCGTTTCCAAGCCTCTTAAACGTTTGATGGATCACTACGAGCGTCAAACTTTTGTAGGCCCACCCGAAAACGTGAGAGATCACATTATCGCTACGTGCAGGGCTCTTTCTACTGGAGACTGGAGTAAAGCATATGGATATGCCTCTTCTTTACAATGCTGGGCTCTTCTTGGTGCTGCCAAGGACACTGTCTTGGCAATGCTCAGGACTCGTTTCCAAGAGGAAGGATTGCGGACGTATTTACTTGCAAATGCTAAATTCTACTCTTCCCTCTCTTCCCAGCAGCTCTGTGAGCTGTTTGAGTTGGAACCTCGCCGTGTTCACGCCATCGTCTCCAGATTAGTCGCGGATGAGCTCTTGCCAGGTTCCCATGATCAACCAACTGGCACTGTCGTCATCCACCACCAAGAGCTGACCAAATTACAAGGTCTGGCAGCGCAATTTGCCGAGAAAGCGGCCATCTTGGTTGACATGAACGAACGCGCGTTAGCTCTCCGCACTGGTGTGGTCAATGCTGAGGATGATGAGGAAGGTGGGCGTAAAGGCCAAGGAGATGGCCAACAAGGCGGTAGGAGAACCAGATTGGGTGGTCGTGGCCCATTGGGCGGTACTTCCGGTGGCCGTGGTGGTCGTGGTGGCCGTGGGCGTGGGCGTGGTGGACACAGCAGTGGATTTATGGCTGATGCTGGCTTCACAGGAGGTGTTTTCGGAAGAGGCAGGCAACAGAGGCAACGAGATGATTCTAGCTTTACCACTCTGGGTCAAGTAGGCAGCGGCGGCGGTGGTGGTGGAAGTTATAGGCGCTCTCAAACTGCTGTTTAAGAACGCTTTAGTTTTAATTTCTGATCCTTCGCTTGATCGGGTACTATAGAACAAAACAGCTGTTTGTTGACTGGCCACTTTGCTTATCAGCTTTCTTTTTCTTTCCCATTTGTTCTTTTTCTACAAGTTGGATTTTTATTTGGTTTGAACGTTAAAATATCGTTGGTGTTAGTGCTGATGAGCATGTAAATATGCATTGATAAAGCTTAGATGATAGAGTTGGATAAAAATAGCAATGGAGCACTGCTTGGGAGGAGCACGAAAAAGCAAAGCGCGCCTGCAGCGGCGGCCCAGGAAAATAATTTTTTGGGAAGAGAAAATCCCAAAATTCTTCGCTTTACCCTCAAAGTTAATTCAAAAACATGCTATAGAATATATTCATTTGAAATAATGATTGTCCTAGAAGATACAGAGCTCGTGCGTGACCTCGGTAACCTTAATCTGGGAGATGCTCGAAATCCAATTGATGAGCTCGATGCGGCAACTAGAGCATTAGATAACGAAGCTTTGATTAAAAGAATACACCCTAAGCTACCAGGCCTTGAGCATGTCTTGGATACATTGCGCGAGGTATGTAATTTGAACTAAGGATCAATAATTCCCCGCTGCCGCTTTCAATTTCCTAATTCTTAACTTTTTTCCCCACAAACTCTTTTGAACCCTTTTTAAACTGCATACCATATTCTTTGATTTCTTAATAAACTGCTATAGTTACCGAGAACTTTGAACTCAGCTCCTCCCTTCTCATCACCACCATCCCCTCCTTTCAATCTTCTACACAGGTTATTGGCTGGCCATTTCTCTACCACCAAGAAGCAACGGAGCTCGGCGTCAAATGGCCACGAGGTGTCCTTCTCCACGGTCCTTCTGGAACCGGTAAAACCTCTGCAGTCTACGCTGTCGCCTCGGAATTTAACGCAATCGTACACCTCGTCACTGCCGGCTCCATTCTCGGTTCCTTTGTTGGAGAGTCTGAACGGAGGCTACGTGAAATTTTCTCCACCGCTTCCCGTGATGCTGAAGAAACCGGCGCTCCAGTGGTTTTATTTTTAGACGATGTGGATTCGTTGTGTCCGAGAAGAGGACCAGGGCAGCAGCATGAAGCTCGACTGGTAGGACAACTTCTTACTTTATTAGATGGCGCTGCTAGTAGCTCTATTTCCAACTCCGCTACAGGCAATGCCACTACAAACAGCAGCAGTAACAGTAGTCTAGACGACACAAATAGAGGTAGTAAAAATAGTCTTGGCGCTTGTAGAACTAGTACGGCCGCTGCTATTAAGAATCAAACTCCAGCTGGACACGTCGTCGTGATAGGAGCCACCTCAAGACCCAACGCTCTAGACCCTGCACTACGTCGACCAGGCAGATTAGACCGCGAAGTTACCGTCCCAATCCCATCTCTACACGCAAGATCTCAAATCTTAGCTTCACTAGCAGCTACACTTCCATTAGACCCTGGCAACGTGGATTTAGATTTGATTTCTTCGCAATGTCACGGATATACAGGGGCTGATTTGGAAGCGCTGTGTAGAGAAGCTGCGATGGAAGTGATTTCAGAGCAGATATTAGCTGAAATAGATAATGAGAAAAAAGAAGCACTTGAAAATAACACGTGTAGTAACAGAGGTGGAGATGACGGGGCCAGTACCGGTCCTGCTCCTAGTACTGCTTCACCTCTCTCTTCAAAACCTCAACAAAGACGTATAACTACTGAAGATTTTTTACAAGCAATGCACCGTGTCGGTGCTTCGGTCGCTCGAACCGTGGTCAAAGAATTCCCACCAGCCTTGTGGTCAGATGTTGGAGGTCTTGAAGAAACCAAGAAAAAGCTCCAACAAGCTGTCGAATGGCCAATAACAAAAGCCGAGGCATTTAAACGATTAGGTATACGGTCTCCACGGGGGGTATTACTCCATGGCCCTCCTGGCTGTGCGAAAACCACCTTGGCCAGAGCTGCAGCAACCGCCTCTGGGGCAACATTCATTCCGCTTCAAGGTGCTTCTCTTTATTCTATGTATGTAGGGGAAGGTGAAGCTGAATTACGCGAGGCATTTCGTAAAGCCAGGTATGCTGCTCCGTCTATTATCTTTGTTGATGAGTTAGACATGCTTGTAGGCAAAAGAGGCGGTGGCGTGGGAGAAAATTCTTCGGATGACACTTCCAGTCGTTTGCTGTCTACGTTCCTCAATGAAATGGACGGATTAGAACTCGCAGGAGGTATATTGGTCTTAGCTACTACAAACCGTCCCGGGTCAATTGATTCTGCATTGATACGACCAGGCAGATTCGATCTGACTGTGTATGTCCCGCCACCAGATCTCCTTGGACGCATCGCTGCACTAAAAATTCATTCTAGACGTATTCCTTTAGCTTCTGATGTAGATTTAGATACGCTAGCAAAAGTTACAGAGAGATATACGGGTGCGGAGTTGGAAGCTGTGTGTAGAGAGGCGGCAATGTCGGCGCTGAGAGAAGACATTGAAAAAGCCAGCGAAGTAGCAATGCGGCATTTTGAAGCTGCTGTACGAGGAGTAGTGCCGATGCTGAGTGAAGAGATGTTGGAAAAGTATGCATCATGGCCACCAAGGAAAAGATAGACTCCTTGGGTTTATTATTTTACAACCACAACTCAGAATCATCAAGAGAACGGTTTAAAAAAAAAAATGTTTTTTCATTTCATCTCTACTATTAAAACAGCTATTAAGTTAGTAGGGAGCAGGAAAGGTAACGCCAAACATCAATCTCAGTAGTATTCATCGAAATTACTCTAAAATTAGCTTTTTAAAAACTTAAAAGTGCTCCGTCTCTCAGCAACCAGCAACTCCTGAACTTCGGAAAAAAAAAAGGAAAAAAAAGAAAAACTTTTTTCAATCCTCTCCTTGTTCCATAGACAATCTATCTGCCTCCATCTGTGCCATCTGCTGTGCTCTCCTCTCAGCCATCGCAGCATGATCTGCAAATACATCTTCTACCAACTCCTCCAACTTTCTACCCCAACTATTCAGTACCGCTGCTGCAAAGGCGCAATCTGGTAGACGGTCACATTCACGTATTGCGCCCACTACCTCGATCACTTCTGATGCATACATGCCACTCAAGAATATGATCTTTCGACTACTAGTATTATTACTAATAGTATTGCTGCTATTACTGGAGGAAGAAAAATAAGAAGAGGGGGCTTCGTGTGGCGGCGGTGGGTCTAAACTCAGAGCGTCACCTAGAGTCTTTTTTTCTTTGATTAATTTTTGAGTGCATGGGATTAATTTGACCTCATCAGCACCGATTTCGTCTAGCAATTGTTGTAATACGGCGAATTCTTCAGCTAGGAAGCCAACAGCGAGCATTGCTAGTGGGCCGAATGTTGTTTCCCCGCTCCCGTCAACACTCCCAGTAGAATTGGGATCTAGTTTCACAAACGTATTTTCATTTTTTTTTTCTTCTAAGCCCTCTGAATCTAATCTAGAATCTTCATTAACGTCAGGTTGGAGAGAGCTGCCTGTTACTTTGCGTAGGTTGTCTAAAAAAGAGTCGAAAGGGCTGGAGTGGGGAGGTGGCAAGCGTCGAGAATGAGGGGGAATGTGAAAAAATGACCAGTTTGTGTGGCATGAAGCACCCAAAAGGGATGATTCTTTTTGTGCTAGTTTATTACGCCTTGTCAAATAGCGGTGGCTAGGTAATTGAGAGCTTAATGCAGGCGTGGATATGGTTAAACTGCTTGTAATCGATTGTGACAGTTGGCAAGTCATTTTAGCCAAATTTGGAGCGTGCACGCTGCACTGGGCGGATAATTGATATGTCTATTTTATAGATTTTACGTTGTTGTAGACAGGTAGCAATTGGAGGAAGAGATATACTCTTGATTGCCTGCAGCTGCTTGAATTGAACAGGAAGCAGTGGAAACTAAGAATAAAATGATTCTATCACAGCATAAAACCCGTCCTCCTCCCATACCCATCAATAATGTCAGTCAAATTATTATTGCCCACCGCGGGCCAAGCCTCTCACTTTCGAAACTTTAATCATTTCGATATTAATCAGATCAGAAATAAACGATCCATAAAAATTTCTCATACCCACTACTCCAAACAGAATACAATCGCATCAGCAACCACTATAGTATCAGCAACAGCAACAATGTTCAATAATCACGATGACAATGAACCTCCCAAACCTCTCGTCGTCGTTGGCTCAATCAACGCAGACCTTGTCCTTGAAGTCCCTCGCCTCCCAAAACCAGGCGAGACCCTCTCTAGCACCACAATGAACGTCTACCCAGGCGGAAAAGGCGCCAACCAAGCTGCTGCAGCTGCCAAGTTAGGCTATTCAACTCAATTTGTAGGGCAAGTTGGTAGAGATGCTTACGCACCAATGCTACGCACCGCTCTTGCAGACTGTGGAGTAGACACCTCTAAACTGCATTCTATAGAGGGATCCTCTGGCCTCGCTTTTATTATGCTTCAACCTGGTGGTGAGAATTCTATTGTCCTCGTCGGTGGAGCCAATACCTCTGAAGAGTGGCAAATAGAGGACGATGTTACTGCGGCGATTCAATCTGCCGGAGCAGTGTTGTTACAACGAGAGATTCCTGAAACAGTCAACGTTATTTTTGCAAAATTAGCTGCCGGTTCTAAAATACCGGTAATTTTAGACGCGGGTGGTGCAGATAGACCATTAGCACATGATCTGTTACCTAATATCTCGATTTTAAGTCCAAATGAGACTGAATTACAAAGATTAACAGGCTTACCAACCAAAACTGAAAAGCAATGCATCGCTGCCGCAGAAGCGTTAGTGCACCAAGGAGTGAATAAAGTACTAGTAAAAATGGGCGCAAAAGGGTCTCTTTCAGTAGATATTTATGGGAATGTAGTTAGACAGAAGGCAGCACCGGTGGCAAGGATAGAGGACACCACAGGAGCGGGTGATTGCTTCACAGGCGCCTATGCAGTCGCTATGTTGGAAGGGAAAAGCGACTCTGAGGCCATGGAATGGGCTGGAATAGCAGCGTCAATATGTATACAAAGACAAGGGGCGATTCCTAGTATGCCTACCAGGGCGGAAGTTGAAAAGGAGATGACAGAGAGAAGAAAAACTAGTGGGGGTCACGGTGGCGGTGGCGGTGGAGGAGGGAATGGGTTGCCAAGTTCGAAAGTTGCGTCTCCACCGTTACCAAAGCAGAATTATTGGTAATTGAGTTGATGCAGTTATATCATATATAGTGTATATCTATGTAGTGAGTTGATAACTCTGTAAGAATGTTAATCTATTTTCTGGTGGTGTAGTTTTTACATTAATTCAGCGCCAAAGATGAAGGAGAAATAAGACTGAATACCATCAACACGAAATAATCTAAAAGCCACCGCGCAAGGGATCTAATACTACGCATCAACAGACACCAGACTGGCGTTGAAAGAGAGCGAGCAGAAGACCTCAGACGCTTCCAAAAGGCTCACACAAGAGTAGACGACATCTGCTGTTTAGCGGAACTTCTGGAAGCCAATATCCTTGGCATACTCACGGAAGCACTGACGGCAGATGTTCATGCCATACTTGCGGATCAAACCACCCTGATTAGAGCAGACACGGCTGCAGAAAAGACAAAAAGGAGGCAATCGAAATTAGAAGATTATAATTTGCACTTGGTGATGCAATGGACTTTTTTTCACTCTGAACAGCGCATCATCCCATCAATTAGAAAACTCACCACTTGCGAGAGCCCTTGCCATACTCCTTGGGGTGGGAGTTCCAGACAGCCTCGTGACCCATGATGAATGTAAGTTTTTTTTGTTTTGGAAAAACGCTTTAACCACAGGGCCGATTGTTAGCCCTGCACAGTGTAATTAGAAGAATAATAAAACAACCGGTCAGCTTCAATGTCACTATTCTAAAATAATAATCCAAAATCGATTGGCTGCCAAGTTAATTTAAATACTAATAGCCGCCGCACTGTATCAACTCGCATGCAAGCAGCATTTAAACACGAACCCACCTTCAAGCGTCAAGGAGAAGACAGAGTAAGGCAGCGGCAAAGCCTTTTAAACGTCTTTCAAAATGAGCAGCCGTCATTTGACCCAGTGCCTCTCCCACAGCACTGAGCAAGTTGAAGAGCCCCAAGACCTACGCCTCTGCTGCATTTTCCTGATTTTTCTAGACTAGAACGGTTCATAATATCTCGATTTGACCATTTAATTGACTTGTAATGGCTCGGCGCTGTCCCCTACAATACCAAAAATTGGGCTTCATGGATATCTTTTTTCCCCCGCCCGCTCTCTCTTTTCCGCCGGGACTGCTTTTTTTTTTTTCAATTTCAATATAGAAATCAACAAAATTTACATAATAAGGATTGAGGTTATAAAAAAAAGCCCACAATCTCCTCTCGAAAGTTAATTCACAGTATCAAAAACATGGAGAGAGACAAGAGAGAAAGAAAGAAAAGAAATCTGCAGCCAAGAAATTTCTTTATAAAATAGGCCAGAGGGCAGTAGATTTTTATTTTTATTGACACGTATATAGTTAACTGCTGCTAAAATGCTGAGGTAGACTGGAATAAAACAAAAACAAAGGCTCCAAAACTCGTTTTCTTCCATAAACCAACGAGGAAGAGACCAAAAGGCCCCCGACTTTTAATTTTTTTCCTGCTAAAAAACAGTTATTATTATTATTATTATTATCCATAATTATTAGTGTTTCACAGAGGAACGACCACTGGGATAGTAAGGTAGACAGAGTCACGTAATGCCACAATCAAAAGCAAAGTTCCAGGCTTTTTTATCTGTCGATCAAGTAAAATCTGTTTCGGAGGCGGGGCAAGGGGGTCAAAGAAAAATCATGTTTGATGGGCGAGGGTGAGAAAACAAAATAAGGAAAGACTTATTTATGCCAAATAAAGCGACTAAACAAAAACAGAGTAGAAAAAAAAAAAAAAGAAAAAAAAAAAGAAAAAAAAAAAAAAAATAACCCCAACAGGGTGACTTAAGGGATCGAGAGAACACCGGGCTTCAGGCCACCCCTAGTTAAAATAACTCTTCAAGGAAAGAAAAAAAGAAAGAAAGAAGAGAACGAACAATGTGTTCTGAATTCCTCATCTGAGAGCAAGAACAAATACTGTACAACAACGAGAGAAAGAAAAAACATCAGAAATAATGGTAAAATAAAAAACAACCATTAGCTCAGTGGGTGCATAAACCCTTCACTCCGTTACCGCGCATAATCCCCTTGTGGGTGTCTTAGGGTAAGTTAATAAAGTGGTGGTCGGGAAATATCAATCGATTTTGTACTTATTTTCAAAAACAGAGAACAAAAAGTCGTTTTTGAAAAGGGAACAAGAAAGAAAGATTTATTTATTTATTTATTTATTTATTTATTTATTCATGAATGTATGCATGTATTCAGATTTCTAGAGTGCATATCTTAAGTAGATAGATATACAAGAAACGAATCAACAAAACACGAGCAAAAGAACCCATATTTTGTCTTTTATATATATCTTCTAACATGCCAAAACTATTACCGCTGCAGCAGCTGCCGCTGTACCAAGAGTAATAGCAAAAGCAATTGAGCGAGTGCCGACTACAGCATGACTACTACTTGTCGACATAGCCACTTGCGGTAATGCACTCACTCCATCTACACTCTCCTCACCACCAATTGCAGCAAGGTCCTCACCAGCACTCGCACCACTGCCACCGCCAGCTTGCAGCAGATGTTCAGAATCTGAATGCAAATCAGCAACAACAGCAGCACCAGCAGCACCCTCTGGATTAGGCTTTACTACAGTAAATGCAGGTATAATAATCACAGGTTTATAATCACCAGGCGTAGCCCAGTCTTCAAGAGAGAGAGAAGGAGTCTCAGAATTTATTTCTTCTTTTTCTTCTTCTTCTTTTTTTTCTTCTTCTTCTTCACTGCCTTTTGAGGAATTTCCCGATGCATCTGAAGTTTGCTCGCTTGGATCGACCTCTTCGTCTGATCCATCACTAGGAAGACCTTGATTTCCACTTTCATTTACACTACTGCCTTCGTCCATTGGTTTGATGGGACGAGGCAAGACGCCGTCTGTAGTATTGTCATTGCTGTTGTCACCTGCATCTCCGTCACTGGAAGCGCTATCATCATTGCTCTCGGTATTATCGACATCGTTATTGTCAGGTTTGGAACTCGGTTTAGGACTCGGTTTAGGAGTCGGTTTAGGAGTCGGTATGGGAGTTGCAGGGGTTGTGTCATTGCCATTTCCATTGCTATCTGGAAAAGGGAGTTCAGAGTCCCCGCTCCCGGTGATGTCAGGCGTGAGAGTAGGCCCATCAGGAACTGTATCTTCTTGCTGCTGTTGTTCTTCCTGTTCTTGAGTGGAAGGTTTCGGGCTGGGTTGGGGCTTGGGTATGGTGGTGGTGGTGGTGTTATTCATGGTAGGAGGGTTCATGAGAGGAGGGGTGTCGTTTACAACGACTTGCTCGGCCTCTTGTGGCGGCAGCTGTTGAATTCGATCGCTTCCGTCACTGCCAGGGGCGACGGCGGTAACGTTGGATTCGCTATCGATAGAAGGTTTAGAGATAACCTCACTCAAATCAATGTTGATGACAGCGGTCTCTGGAAATTCCTCCATTCTTACGGAAGCAGAGGTAATGCCATCGACTGTGCTGTCGGTAGCAGCATCAGAGGTTGGCGAGTGTCCTTGCCCAGGAGGGGGAACAAGACTATGTATTTCAGCTAAAATGACCCGCCCTAGGTTCACCTGTTGGTCTACTGGTGGGTCTTCGCCAAGACACCAGGCAAGCACCATCATTGCCTCGTTGGCATCCATCTCAGGCGAGTTGTAAAGAGAGGTTAACCAAAGAGGTAAAGGGTTTGCTTCTGTGACTGCTGGGTTTAAATTGGACCACTCGTTGAAAAGTACATGCTTCCAAGCGCGTACACAAGCTGTCTTTGGGCGTAGTGGGTCAATTGGCATGTTCTCCAATGACACAGATTCCTCGTTTACCCCAGTAAATTGAAAATAACAGCCAAGTTCACAAGAATTGGCAAAGGATAACTCTTGTGAATTGATGCTTGCGATGAGAGGTTCCCAATTAGGCGAGCAATTGACTTTGCAAAGCACATTGTCTGCTTGGGTGTTTTTGTGATCCAGTAAGCTGCAAATGTAAACCCATTGAAGACGCATGGTTAGTCAATGAGTTGGGATATGAGTACATGCAACGAATATCCCCATCCTGCTGGGTCTGCAGGCCGGCAATACTCAGGTTTTTGCTCACCTTGCTACTTGTTGTGGAAGAATTAGGGCCAATGCGAGACTGAAGAACACGGCGAACCGCACCCTCCATGGGCAGCTCCCACCCCACATTAGTGCCGTGAGGGCATGAAGCAGATAATTTAGCTTGATGGGTAGCTGAGATTGTTGCCTTATATGGCTTGCCTTTTATTCCCACTCGATCCCCGCGTGCTCTGCCAACAAGAAAAATCGAGCGCAGCAGCAGGTGGGGTGGCAGGCAACCTTTTTTTGATGAATTTTGAGGTCGGCGTGCTTTTGCAGCCTTCAAAGCCGACAACAATCTACATCAGCCCGTAAATTAATTCTGAAA
This sequence comes from Nannochloris sp. 'desiccata', assembly GCA_019044685.2. NCBI lineage: Eukaryota > Viridiplantae > Chlorophyta > Trebouxiophyceae > Chlorellales > Chlorellaceae > Nannochloris > Nannochloris sp. 'desiccata'. The sequence goes on along the minus strand of JAGTXX020000002.1, from coordinate 287,724 downwards.
TCGAATATCGTTGAGTTACTTGCACGCTCTAACGCTCATTTTTCGTTGATCGTGTCTGTGGTTACAATTCGCCAATTTTCAGCTTCTTCAAAATTAAAACCTACAGCACTCAAATTAAAATGCAGCAGTCCATTAAAATGCAGTTCCCTATTTCTTCTGTCCAATTACGTGGCCAAGCCTTTGTTTCTGCCAAAAGCTCCAGTGCAACCTCTCTCAGGTCAGCCTCTGCCGCTCTCGTCAACACCAACACGACCAAGAGAGCTGCTATTGTTGTGCGCGCTGAAGCTGAAGACACCGAAGAAGATTTCGAATCTAGACTTGCAGCTCTTAAAAAAGCCAAGGGAGAAACACCTTGGGGCGAAGGCGCCAAGAAATCCCCTTCCTCCTCATCTTCTTCTTCCTCGTCCAAACCCGTCACCACTTCCAAAAAAGCCTACGACTACTCCAAAGAAACCCTCCATTTTGAATCTGGCCCTCATTTGGGTGACGTCGCCGTCAACATGGTTCTCGGAGCCACTCTCATCTGGCTTCCTCTTTCCTTTGCGGCCGTCGGCCGGGCCGCATTCGTGAAATATCGTTTCACCGATCGCAGACTTTCTACCATCACCACGGCCCCTTGGAAAAACGAGCAATTGGACGCAGCATATCAGGAAGTCAAGGATGTTGTCTGTATAGGACGTGGTGTGGGTATTTGGGGCGATATGGTGGTTACTTTGAGGAATGGCGACAAAATTGAGATGAGAGCGTTACCCCAATTTAGAGAAATGAAAGAGTATATTTTAAAGAGAAGAGACGAATTGACTGATGGCAATGGAAGCGGAACTACTGGATCTGGTTTGATGGAAGATGCTGGTAAAGGATTTGCGTAAAACACAATTCTGATTTTTCTTCTGATTATTTTTGTTTGATTTTTTTTTTTTTTTTGGTCACCGCTCTTTCATTTCTCATTTGTTCTTTTTATCCTTGAGAGTTTTCCTTCTGTATGCGATTTTTTTATAGGTATACTATAATATAGTATGTTTTTATATAGAGGCACTGTCCCATTTAATGAAACTTATACCTTATTATTTTATTATCTAACCGAAAGAGCGTCAAGGGAGCAACTCCGGTGAGCAACCTAGTGTGGGTTGACGCAGCACGCAGCACGGTGATGAAAAATCTCATCGTATGGTATCTTACAAACGCTGCTTATAACAATTAGAGAGTGAAGGTTTGAATCATGGGAGATGATTGAATGGAGGAGAAGGAGAAAAAGAAAACATATCGAGAGTTCAGAGGGAAAAAAAATCGAGCGTTTCACAAACGGACAACAACATGATAGCTCGTTGGATAGGTAGGTTGATGTTGATAATGCTTTGAGGGATGGAAGGAAGAGAAAATGGACCAATAAGTAAGGAGTAGTGTGGTATTTTGAACTAAGCAACCATCAACACCGAGTTAAAAGCGCGTTGCTGCTGCTGCAAACTGCTGCTAAATCGAGAAAAGGAAAGTAAAGAGAAAGGGGGAGGTACTTTAGTAGTATATCATAGGACGGGATTAAGGAAAGAAAACAGCAATAATAAACAGACAACATGATTTTCTAGAAACTTTTCAGGCGTAGTGATGATGTCGGGAGTCGGGAGGGGAGAAAAGAAAAAAAATTTGCATTCCCAGCGAAAAGTGGAAACAAAAAGGATAGGAATAGAAAAGCCCCAATCTAAATGGGTTCCACATAAGAGTTACTGTAATTATAGACTGAGAGATCTGTATCTCGTAGAGGGGTATTCATACTATCCAGGAATAGATAAAGTTAATCAACCGACGTGTTCGAACTGGTTCAACGATTTTAATTTTTAATCAACTCTACAACTTCTTTTTTTCCAGATATTTTCAGGAAAACAATGCTCAGTAGGATACATACAACCTAAGTAAGTCCCTACTAAGGCTTGGACCAGATTGACTTCAACGCGTCAAGCCCAGGCTGGTGCTGTGGCTGAGAAAACTGCTGCTGCTGCTGTTGTTGTTGCATGTAATGAGCGGTGGAAAGTCCATCATTCAACGGACTCCCCGTTTCTAAAGAGCTTACTTGAGACCTTGGCGTTGATGAAACGATACTAGCATGGCCCTTCTTGTTATTACTCTGGGCTACTCTGACGGTGGCAGTAGTACCCCATGAAGCTCCAATAGTCGGAGAATTCGTCCCAGTCCCTGTACCGCCATCACCATTATCGCTACCCAAAGCAGTAGTATTCATAATAATAGAGTTTGTATTCATATTGCTACCAGCAGTAGGATAATTTCCACTGCCAGGTCTATTGTTAAGATTGCCACCAGGAAGGTCAGCAGATTGTACTTTTTGAAGTAAAGGGTGGTGGAAATTAACAGCCCAATTCTGGTGCTGGTGTTGGTTTTGTTGTAGTTGTTGATGACGAGTTGATAAAGGCACTGCCTGTGCTGCTGCATTCATATTGTTGCTTTCAACATAGTGGTGGGTGTCACTCGTAGAGATAGTGGCCGGGAATATAGAGGGGCCGAGGTTAGAAGGTCTTCTTTGCTGCTGCTGCTGTTGACGATGTGCTCTAATAAACTGATCCTGTTGCTGCTGCCGATGTTGTCGTTGTTGTTGCATGAGAAGCATGTGGAGAGCGCTAACATCATTCGGTGACTGCTGCTGCTGGCTGTGTTGGTAGCACGGCAGAGAGGAAGCCTGTCCAGCAGGCAAGGGCATAGGAATAGGCATTACGTCTTCAGCAGTGCTTGTTGTATTATCATTATTATAATTAGACCGAGCACCTCCTTCGCCAATGCGGGTGTCGCTTTGAAGAGCTAATTGCTGTAACTGCATGAGAGTCAAAGAGTACTCATTCTCTAAATGTTGTTGCTGTGGTGTTGCCCATGCAGTACCAATGCCAGAATTAAATCCATCGTGTCCTCCAAAGTATTGCTGCTGTTCTTGTTGTTGACCGTCTGTGCCAAAATCGTTATTGTTACCACCGACTCCGGTGGCGGCCATCAGAGCGTGTGCTTGCTGTGGTGAAAACCCAGCTAAAGCGCAAACATTACTATTAATTTGAGCATTTGATATCTCAGCTTGCGCTTGTGCTGCAGCAGCCATAGTAACACCATTTCCATAACCACCACCACCAGCAGGTAACTGCAGAGGATCGAAGTGAGCATATTTACAGGAGGCTCCTCTCGTACACCTTCCTCTGACAAAATCCATACACATCACATAAGGTTTCTTTCCAACAGGATGCCTGGGTCCCATTAAAATTGATGAAAAGTCGTGCGAGTATTTGCACTCGGGGCCTCGACTGCATTGATTTTTCACGAAGTCATAGCAAATCGGGGAAGTATTTGGCCTATTTGATGCCGATATAAGGTCATTTTGCGGTGGTGTGTGATTTCCAAAAGATCCTAGAATGTTAGAGTTTGAATTTGCTGCTTGTAAGTTGCGTAGATCATGGGAAAAACGGCAAAGCGGGCCTCGGGAACAGGTACCCTTGAGAAAATCAAAGCAGATTCCTTTCTCTTGTGAGTTGACTTCAATGATGAGGTTCAAATCATGGCTAAATTTGCAGTTTGCGCCACGGCTGCATTGATTTTTAGTGAAATCAAAGCAGATTTGGCGTTTTGGTTCTTCTTGCTGCATTGCCGGTGGTTGAGCGGTGGAGGCGGAAGCGGTGGGTGCCGCTGTTGGCAGAGAAAAGCTAGCAGATTTCATTTTGTTGTTGATATTCTGTAGAGTAGTAAAAGGAAGGTAAAGAAGAGAATTAGTGAGTAAGCATAGGAAGGAAGAGGAAACAGCTTCTGTCTTCTTTCTCCACCAAATGCAAAAGTAGCATTGCATTGTGGAGAAGGTTCACAACTGAAGTTTGACCCTACTCTATCCTCGGCAAACCCATACTCAATGTATCAGCATAAGTTTAAAGCGCCGGGCGAGGGTCGACCAATCAGAAAGCGTGGGTGACTAGTTTCAACAGCAACTTGTAATGGCGCGAGAAGCAATTACATACCTGCTCAAGAACACTAGAGCCATCCGTAGCTGATAACTTCGTATATTCTACTCCTCGATGAATTTCAGAGCCTCTTGGAGGGCCTGTAAGATCTCCGGAGTTTTGCATGGGTGAGTCCTGATTTGCCTCGATCACGTTACAAAGCTTTATACATCTTTGCGGCCAAATAGAGCCCCATTTATATCCTCTACAGCCCCCGATATAGTAGGTAACAAATTGTTGTATATCGCTTCCAAAATTACTGGTCTTGAAAATTCTCAAGTTTGAATTTTCTCAGAGTCTGTGGAAACCCCTGGGACTAAAACCGGTGTTGACTACACGCTAAGAGACGCTAAAACCCTGTGCAACCCACGTTAACAAATATCAAACATATATTTTGAAGGCAGTTGGGTGCTCTTTCGTAGGGAATATGGGGACGGGCACACAAATTGATGGGTCATCTTCAGAATCATTGATTGGCCCGCTGTGGCAGCGAAATGAAGACAATACGTGGGATAGAGTATATTGTCATGCACAAGAAACTGTGTTAAACGTTTTAAGTTCAGATGTGAGAAAAATTATTGCGATGCAAACCTGTTCGTTTCTTCATTCACTCTTTCAGAGAAACGCGGTGATTTTTGTTGCTATGCCTGCAAACACGTACATTTAAATTTGTTGCATCTTATATTGCAGGGTGAAACGCAAAGCAAATCAATACCCTTAAGGAATTGCATGCTCAGAGAGGTGACATTTTCTGGCATTTGCGTAGGACACCATAACGCTGGGTTCATACTTACAAGTCATTTATCGAGAGGAGGATCTCCACGTGCCGTAACAGACCTCACTGGAAACTCCGTTCAAATCATCTTGGCCGCTGACAATGCTCAAGACCACTGTTCCTGGCAAAAATTTCTGGCCCCAAAGTGCGATTCTGCAAGCTTTGTAACTAGCCCCGATGGGATGCAATCTTTCACACCTTTGTCGAGATCAATTCAATCTTCAGCTGCGTCTACCTCTTCAGCGTCATCTTCATCGTTGTTGGCGGTTGCTGCTGCTGTTGGGGGCAAAAAAAGTGGTAGCAGGAAGTCAGCGATGCCTTACTCTTTCTGGTCCAGTCGAATTGCCATTTAGAGAATGATAATAGAATATACTTCGGTATATGTATGAATAGGGAAACAACGCTCCCAGCTCCGTCAATTTCATGAAGAGCAAATAATGAATGAACATTCCTCTTTTTCTTTTTCTTGCTTTCTTTTTCTATTCCCTCTTTCTTGTTTCTGTGTGTTTCCGTCTTTATTTTCTTCCGTATAGTCAACGATTGTGTTTCTTTATTCTTGCTTCTTTGGTCATTATGCTTCCTTTGGCTTTTCTTTCTCCTCTTCAGTTCTGCAACCTTTCTAAAGCTTTCTGATCTCGCTTTTCCCGGCTTGTTATTTTCTCTCTTTCTTTTCCCTGCTTTACCACTCTTCAGTCCCTGTGTGCTCCCAGCGTGTTTGCTAAATTAGTATGCATACTTGACTTTTACCTTTGCCAATTAACCTCCCCCTATTTGCTTCCATGTAGTATTTTCCCCGCGCTTCTTTTCCTTTTTGGTTTCTCCTCTATTTTCTTGTTTTTTGAATTTATGATACTTTATCTTCCAGTGTCTATTATGTGTTTCAAGTAGGAAACGGACATTATTTAAACCAACAACTGCAAGGTCAAGAAATTGAGAGAAGCGCAGATAGTTGCAGAAAACAGAACAAAAGCAAAATTAAATGTCGACATGTTCAATGCCAAAAGAAAAAAAAGAAAAAAAAAAAGAAAATATCAAAGAGTAAGTCAGAAGAAACTAGTTCTTCTAGAGTGAGGAAGAGATGTTGGGAGACTGCTGCTCTACTTTATCTTGCTGTTCTTCTAAAAATTTCCTTAATTTTGCTAAATCCTCCCCAGTTAGTGCCGGAATCACATGGCCTCTCGAATGATTTATGACGAGCGGGTTGTTAAACGCCTCTATCAAATGATTAGTCATCCTTTTTACTGGATCCCTATCCCCTATAATATGCACAGCAGGTACGGGAGCAAGTGCTGCATAGTATTTCTCTAATTTTGGGTCTCTAACTCGTATCCCAGCAAAGCAAACTAGAAACTGGAGTGGAGGATGCTCGGTGAGAGCTTTTCCGCTTCGTTGCATGCCGGTGAGAAGAGTCGCTGTCGCTGCACCTTGAGAAAATCCCATAACCCCATCAAATGGACCATGCAGTTTGAGAATATCGTTTAAAAACGCTAGAGAAACAGAGGCATTCTCGTATGACCAGGCATCTGTAGTGGGGTCGCGGTGGGCATTCCACCACTCAAAGTATGGAGGATCGAAAAATGGGGAAACATCGTCGGGGACGGGGCCACTTGCTGGGTTTGGGGCATCGACGAAAACGAGTTCTATAAGGTCGTCAAGGGCTTGTAATAGACCGGAGCGGCGGAGCTGTAGAGAAGGGAAAGGGAAGAGAGTGGAGAGTTGGAGGGGGAAGGCGGAGCGAAGACTGAATTAGCAATGGAGAAAGATATGGTTTGCAAACCTGCTCTTTGAAGATAGCAGCTGATGTCCTGAAGCTATGAAGCGCCAAAATTTTGAGTTTTCGCTTCATCGTTGCATATGGTTGAGCAGAGTAAGAAAATATTTAAGAGGTCGAAAGATGCATTCGATGAGACAGCCAGAAGTTTTGCGGGGGTTTAGTGTGTGTTTGTAGAGTATCACACTTTCGTACTAAACTGCAGAGATAAAAAAACAAAGCAAATAGTATATGCGATGCCGAAAGGTTGAGGTTTAAGCAAGTTTTTGCCCTCCTGTTCTGTATAAATTAGAAAAGCGCAGTGTTCATTTCACCAATTTACATTTTTATATTTCTTTCGGAACAACCATGAGTTGTCCATTCAAGCATGTATGGGCCTCAGAGCCTGCTGCCCAGGATACAAAACGTGATCCTGGAAGTGATGATCTTCTTTCCGATTCAGCCAGCAAACTTGCGTCGGTTTCCCTGGAAAACGGGTCAGAGAATGTCCATGCTAGTGAAAATGGATTGCCGAAAGCTGCGACTGCTGCGTGCCCTATGGGCTTTGGCGCACGCGCAGATGCTTCATCTGGCGGGCCCTCCGCACAGGCTGGTGCTCCAAGTGCTCCAGCAGCAGGTGCACCAGCTACCTGCCCTCTAGGCTTTGGCTCTTCCTCTGGCCCTAAACTCACCAATCTCCATTGCATGATATGCAAGTCTTTCCTCTACGATTGCGTTAAGACTAACTGTGGTCATACATATTGTCGTGTGTGCATCTCTCGTTTTCAAGATTGCCCCACCTGTGGGGCTGATGTGGTTTCTGTGGAAGAAGACCGAGAATCTCAATCTGTGGTAGAATCTTTCTTATCTGCACATGCCGGGGACAAATCAATCTGGCAAATAGAAGGGACGGCACCATCTTTTAACTCTGCAAATGAAAATGATGACGAGGGAGAAACGGGAAAAGCAGCATTTTTGCTCCAAGTAGGTTTGAGAGCGTTATCCGGTGGTAACCCTCCATCTGCTGCGTGTAGGCTTAGTCAGTGCATGACTCAGCTAGAAAGTCAGCTCAAGGACTTGGAAAACAGTGAAAATGTAGCGAGGGAAGCTGCGGAGAAGGTTGAGCTTTTAAATAAAATGGGAGCTGTCGCTGGCTGTCTTGGAGATTGTTATCGTGCAATGGGTGATGCTGAGCAAGCTATACAGCAATATACACACAGTGCAAGTATACTTGAACGACTCGTGTCGTCTTCAAGTTCTTCTGATGAAAAAACAGCTCACGATGACTCGACGACAGCAGCAGCAAAGTCCTTGTCTGTTACTATCAACAAGATCGGAGAGATATATCATCTACAGGGTGACTTGGAAAAGGCGGTTGAAAAATATAAACAGGCCTTGGTCTTGCGGCAAACTCGTTTAAACAAAATTATAAAAGGCGAGAACAGGGACGGAGAGCCTGGAAGCCGTGGTGGTGATGGAGGTGGTATTATTAAGAAGAGCCCACCTCCAAAAGTGGGTTCGATCTATCTAGAAGCTGCAATAGATGTGGCATTCAGCCAATTGAAGGTATCCAACGTATTGAAAACACTGCTAGCTGAGAAAAATGAAGAAGAAGAAGAAGAGGAGGAGGAGGCATGGCAGGTGCTCGAGAGGGCGGCAAGAGAGTTGCTTCAAGAGATTGAAACGTGCATGAACGATAATGAGGAGGGAGATAATGGAGTGGATGTGAAGCGTAAAGTACAGTTGTTGAAAGCGCACGTAGAGGGTTAGAAATAACCAGAAGTTTAAAGGAATTGGGTGAAATGTTTTCGATACTAAGAATACAAGTTTGTATACTTTTTTCTCCAAATAAAAATAAAAGTTTAGTTTAGTTTACATACACGTTGTATACTAGCCAATGTACAATTAATTTTAACTTCGTTACTGCGAGTGCAAAAATTAAAAGAAACGCAGCAGAAGAATATCAACAGATCCTATCGTGTTATCCTAAACAACACCAAAGCGAGGCTGAACAACAGCCACTGTCCTTGTTCCTTGTTCTCTGAGCTGCTGTTCCTGTCCAGCACAGCTCCTAGATAGTACTGAATCACTAGATATTCCACACTGATGAAGTCGTGCTTTCTCCAGTTTAGCACCCATCTGCTGCCCAGCGATAGCCCCGGCAATCGTCAAAAGAATCGCCCAGCGGGGCATCAGCACTGCCTTCCTCAGCATAGCGACAAAAGGGATCGTAGCATGAACAGCGATAAACCATTCAGGGCCAAATTTCTTTGTATGCTCCCTCCACATACCACAGGGGACATTCGCCATGATGGCTGTACCAGCCATGGCCAAGGACCGAATAGGAAGTGCTTGAGGGCGAAGGTGGCGCACGGGTTTGAGACCGGCGATGGCAGCCCTCATTGCAACGATGGCTGGAGGGCAGGTTAGTTTGCCTGACGCTGCTGCAAGAGGGAGTAAACCGCCTAATGGACCAAACGTACTACGCATTGAAGATTTACCACTGTTGGTGTTATTATTTATATTGCGAGGTCCTTTCGTAGAGGATGCATGAGAAGAAGGGGAAGAAGAGGAAGTCGTCGAGTTTGATGGGTTTTGTTGTTGTTGAGGCTTTGGTGGTTCTTTTCCTTGATTTTGGTGGTGCTTCTTTTGGTTTCTAGGTTTAGGACGTTGCTGTTGGTTGTTGCGGCGGAAGATATCACCGGGATCAGGCTGTAGAGAATTTTAAAGAAAACTAATATGAGTTTGCGGTGGTCGGAAATTAATTGGAGAGTAATCAGGAGGAATTATAATTTTGGTTTTAAAATAGTAAATACATTTGCTCTTACCAGGAACTTGAAGCCTGAGAGGCTGATAGATGCCATCATAGGCAAGGCGGGGCAAGGAGAAAGCTCGGGTTCGGGTATCTGTAGGTCTGTCTTCTCAGAAGCAGATGAGCTAGCGGGGTGCATGGGGCAACGAACAGGAGGCACTTGAGAGACGGCCGCTTTCCTTTCCGAAAGAGGGATTGGTCCCTGTTTACCATGGAATAGCTTGAACACGGCAGCAATGCTTCCTGCAGGGTCTTCGGGGAGAATAGGCTGGGGTCTTGAGACATTCGCAAACTGGAACGGATTCAGCGCGAGCCTGGCAGCGCACTCCTCCCCTTGAAACTCGCTGATAGCATGAAGGAAAGGGCATGATTTAACAGCGTTCGCAACCTCTCCCATGCCAGCTCTTTGGCACATGGCCATTATTATTGTTGATTTTTAGAGGCCTCCTTCCGTGCACTCGAGCAAGACTTGCCGTCAGTTAGCACCCTTTTCACACAATTCAAGATGTCTCTATATATAATATATGTCCGAAGCTGCAGCATATAAGGTCACCCTATTAGGGTGGATATAGGGCACGCGGAGCCACCCCGCAGCTGTTTTTTGCGCATTTTTCCAGAATTTTCGTAAATTTGCTGAAAGATAGCAACCCTGCATTCGTTTGGCAGTTGAAGTAAAGCACCATTAAGGGGTCGAACTATTAATGCCCGCGATGTCGTTCCAATCAAGCTCCACGACAATGCCAAGTGAAAGATGGCAACCAGCGGCGGTGGCACAGTTGGCCTTAATTATACTCATAGGAACAGCCCTGCTCAACCTTGTAGAGCGCATCATAGTAGCAATAAAGGTAAGATTATATATTAGAATGAGGAAACCTTTGTTTTCTCTTGAAGAGACAAAATCAAATATTACTCAATTAATTATCTTCTGAGCACCGTCTTAATTGATTAATTAATCAAGACCTCCACCTCATCCTCCCAGCTAATAACATCCTTCTCTCTACAGGTACCCGATACATCTGAGGCACAATCAGATATGCAACATGAAATAGCAGAACTGAAACGACAAGCTAAATTTCTCAACAATCCCGACACCTTTGCCCAATGCGCCAAAATGGAAAGAAAAGCTCTAGCCCTAGAAAAGCACCTAGACCGTCTACAAACGCAAGAAAAAGTTGCACGAGCTCAATTACTACTCAAAATACCAGGATATACAAGAACTTTAGGTATAGTAGCTGTGTTTGTTTTAAGCTATAAAGTACCCGTGGCAGTGGCATTGAGGCCTGAGTGGCTGTGGCCTTTAGGGAAGTGGTTGGCGATGGGAACAGGGAAACCAAGAGTGATTGGGTTTGTGGGAATAATTCCGTGGACTATGATCTGTCATAGAGCTACAAAAGCTTTGTTTGGTGTGAGATCTTAGAATTTTTTTATATCGACGGGTTTAATTAAAAATATTTCTTCAAAAATATTTCTTTGTTTACTTGAAGATAACTTCGCGTAATGTATATAATACTATTAAAAAAGTGATGATGTTGAGGGTACATCTGAATTTGAATCGTCTGTACTTTCTTCTCCACCTTCTTCCTCTTCATGTATAACTAATTCTTCAAGCTCACGTCCCATCAAAAATTGCGGGCCACCTCTGCCTCTGCCTCCTCCACCACCTTCTTCGCCTCCAGGAAGCTGTTCATCTTCCATTATAGCTGCAGAACTTTCTCTCGAAAGCTCTGGCCGACCTCTATTATGATTATGGATCGGGGTTTTTTGATCCCAACCTGCCGCAGAAACAGTCGGTGCACTGTTCAGTGAAATAAGAGACGGCAGGGAAGTTGGCTGAGAAGTTTGTTTTTCTTTTCCTTCAGCTTTCATCAACAATTTCTCCACCTGTGTTCTAATTCTCGGCACTCTTTTTGGAACGGGGGCACCGCTTTTCCACCGCTGTTCAACTCCAGTCAGATACTGAAGATACGATTCGCAAAGCACACGCAGCACGCTAGGATCGTGTTTTGCTACTTTCTGTAGTGGCCTGCTGTTAAATGACCATAAACTACAACTCGTCACCCCTCTGACAGTGTGCATCCGTTCTCTACAATCTGAAATCCAAGGCGCAAAAACAGCTGCTTGGCCGATAACAGCAGGCGCGTGCACCTCACCCGTGGCATGAACCCCCCTGAAAAATCTCACTTTTCCTTCTTGTAAAACCCAGAATTTTTCTGCAAGATCCCCTTCTTCACATAAATTATGCCCTGCTAGTAGTTTAAGAGGAACAGCCCCCTCTGCCAGGTGCGCTTGAATTTCGGGATTTAATTTTCCCAGCATTTTACTCCCTCGAATAGCCTCTCCTGCGAGTCTAGCCACAATCCTACCACGTAAAACAACAGGTAATTCTAGAAAATAGTCTGCGTCGAGGAGACCGCCACCGTGTGGAGCCCAAAGCTCAAAATAAAATCTTCGGATTTGATGTTGAAGATCAGGTGGGATTCTTCTTTCTGCCATCCAAAGCTCAGTATCTTCTAATTTAGTACGCAAATTTGCAGCGCTGCGTGCTCTTGCAGAGACTTCGCTCAGCAGAGCACCGACCACATTGACGATATACCCGAAGTAGAAGAGAGAACACAGCATATAGACCCCTGATAAAGCCATTTCTGGTACAGTAAATGCTGAAATATCACCAAAACCGACGGTAGTAAGAACTGAAATACTGAAATAAAGTGATGTTAAATACCTAGCAGGATCGCCAGCGGTTAAGAGATCCAAAGAAAAGGTAGTTTGAGCAACCCAGGAGTTTTCAAGCCCCTCCAGTTCAGCTAAAAACCACCATAAACAGGCCATGAGATTTAGAAAGACAGCGAGGAAGAATAAGATATTGATAAGGTAGAATGTCGCGGTGTTTATTCTTCGAAAAAGCGCTCGAGATATAGGTGAGGAAAGGAAACTTACACCCCATGCTGCTCTAAGCAAGCGCGCAACACGAAATAACCTCAAAAGTCGAAATAAATAAAACGCTTTATAGCCACCTCCAGAAATACCAGGCAATGCAGAACCTAATATTTCAGGGATAATAGCTAGAATAGAAACAGCGTCTACCCAAAAACCACCCAAACTTCCTTGAAAGACATACTGCCTTGCTACATCTCTGCCTCGCTTGACTAATAAACGATGCACATCATATTTCACTATAAATCCAGTATGGAACTCTAGAAACATATCTAAAAGATAAAATCCAGTGCCTACACAGTCAATTATTGTCAACCAAGTCCAGGAAGAACCAGGCACAATATGGTCAAAGGCAATAGAGATAGGCACAAAGAAAGACGTATACGTCAAATCCACTATTGCGATTATTATAGACCATACTGTAACCCAGATAGACGATGGAGAGAGAACAGGGAGACCAAAAATTGACCGCTCGAGCGAGTGGGGAGATTTTTTGTTCCTTTCTGATGGGCTGGAAAAGTAACCCCATTGTTGCCTTGAGACTTCAACTGTGCGACCTGGTTCAAAAGGAATGGTAGGGTTTTGGGATGGAACTGCATGGGAGTAGAAGGAGAGGGAAGGGTTTTTATCTAAATATGTTTTTCTTGAGGCGCCTTTTACTTTTCAAAATTACTCGAACTAGCAAGGAATGCTGAGCGCGTATGACTACATCAACTTTGACGTTTCTAAACTACCACAACGCAACAAGTATAGCTTTACGCACCTAGGAAATCTGCATCCTCAAACAGCCCAGCAAAGTCCTCGGCACCAAAACTGGAGGGTCGACGGTTCCCACTTCCATGGCCTCCGAGAGCCTCTTTTTGGCTAGACGAGTTACGTCTCATAGACATAAAATCATTTTGAACATTAAAAATAGGGCGAATATCTAAAGCGCACGGTTTCTTTTTCCGTCCAAGGGAGAGCTTTGCGTGGAAGCCAGCCCACAAGTTGTTCTTATCCATTTGCCAACACTAAGTTTTCCCAAAACCACCCTTTTGGCCTTACCGTTTGATATGTAGACCCTAAACTATCCTTATGCTCTATAAAAGGAGGGTCACACATGTACGCTTGCAGCTCTCCTGCCTTTATCTTTGCTGTTACTAGCAAATCCACCCACAATCTCACAGGCCGTTGACTGTACTCTTCTAGCATCTTTATAGCAAAACGCCTCGTCATAACATATCCAGTAGTCTGTGATCCATCCCAAAAAATGTATACTCCTTTCCCGACTTTGTTTCCTAGCCATAGCGCGTGCGCTTTTAAATATAGAATGTCAAAATCATTTGGCGTTTGGCAGAGGGCTTCTTGCAGCGAAGGGACAATGTCGCCATCACTCTCAGCGTCGTCTTCTAAGACAACTGAAAATTGAGCAGAAGTAGCTAAAAATGCGTGCATAACACGTATATGCGATAAATCGATTGATATTTTTGTACGGGTCCACGTATCGTTCGATTTCCACAGCCGTAACCGGACCCCGGTATTAATTTGCTTGAGGTCAGCTTCCGGGACAGCACCCTGTTTGCCATCTACAGCATCGATAATACTGATATTTGTAAATCCCATTGTTGAAGTTAATGTAGAAAGGTGTTCACGGCGTTCTGTCGATCTTTCTAGGGAGATAATGAAGGGAGGGACAGCGGCAGTGGCAGTGGCGGAGAGGCAAGTTTTGGGGAGTTTGAGCTTTTCACGTGTGAGCTTGGTGATGTCGAAGGGGGTTAGATACCGACGGAATTTGTTCCTGCAACAGTATGATTTATACCTAATGAAAATCTAAATAAATCTGAGCACGCAGGTGGTCAGGACGACAAAGCGGTGGTAAATTTAAAGAAGATACTTGAACCTGCCTGTAGGGTGAATATGTATACTTTGGAGCGATTGGTAGAAGTAAAAGGATTGATGCAATAGCTATGGCCAGCCACTTGACGTTGCCAGGTGTTTTGGGGAGGCAGGTCGATGGGACCCGTCTGTATTGCATTTCTAATTGGATTATGACTCGGTCAGATTAGTGCTTCCGTCGCAGCCTTCAGTCGATAAAGTTGAGTTTTTCCCACGCCTGACATGTTTTGTAATGAGTTAATGAGGGCGGAAATTCAAATTAAAGGCGTTTTGTTCTGTTCTGTGGAGCCTTCCTCTGATCCCATCTTTACTTTAATAAGTGATTTGCATGCATTTTAATTTTTGATTGAATTTGTTTAAAATATGGCAAAGGGTAAGAAATGCGCTTGCGGGTACTATTTTTTTTATATCTGGGTTGCATCTGATTAAAAACAGATTAATTAGTAAACTTTTTGTCAAATGAAGGGCTTTCAAGGTGCTATATCGCTTCATTCATACCCTAGTAATATTGGGGTATAACCGATTTCTACTCTCGGCTTCTTAAAATTATTTGCCATCTTTAATTTTTAAACACTCAAATTCTAATTTTCCGCAGGCGAAACAGCTACTGAAAAGCCAGCTGCTGCTGCAGATGATAGATCAGCATACCCTGCATCGAAAAAAAAGCACCATCGGGCTAAACGCAAAAAGTCACAACCAGACGATGAATTAAACCTCCCTCCGGAAGAGCTCAGCCGCCGCCGCCGCCAAAAAGAACTTCGAGATATCGCCTTAAAACTCCGCGCCCAAGGCAAAGAATACAACCACAACAAATACAGACGACGTGCACTCACCCTTGCAGCAAGCGGCGGTCTTCAAGATGACCATAAACCTCGTAGAGCTGTTCAAGTTATCATCATTCCGATCTTTTGGAACAGCAGAGAAGACGAGAAATCTTTGGTTTTGGGAGCTGCTGGCCAAGCGCAGGCTGCTTTACGCCATGCCGGTGTTAAATGCGACACAGATACTACCCACAAGCTAACTCCCGGTCAGAAATATCGACACTGGGAAGAAAGAGGAGTAATGGTTCGAGTTGAAATCGGTCCTCAGGAAGCTGCCGATGGGGTGTGCTTACTTGCTCAATGCAAAACTGTAGGCGAAGTGGCTGAAAAACGGACTATAAACTTAGGTGGGCAGTTAATTAGGTCTGTGTCAACTGCGTTAGGTATGCCGGTGGATGCAAAGACGATAGAAGCTGCAGAGAAAGCTGGCAAGGCGGTGCAAATAGAGCTCGAGGCGGCCAGGGCACGAGAAGAAGCGAAAGCTGCAAAAGCTGCTGAAGGCACTGCTGGCAAGATCTCTGTCGATGTGAAGAATACGGATAAGCAGAACAATAAGATTGTGTTTGGAGGTGATGATTTAGAAGGAGATTTTGACGGGGCGATGTTCTTGGGAAATGGAGAGGAAGGTGGGAATGGGGGAAAGAAGAAAGGCAGCGGTGGCAGTGTTGATGATGTAGAAGATGGAATTGGAGAGAGTGATGAAGATGAAAAACAGAAAAAGAAGAAGAAGAAAGTTGTTACATTTTGAAAAGGTGCCCCTTACTCCGGATATTTGCACTATAGCTACAGAGTTAATAGATGTCTAAAATATGTAAAATAAACACTGGTGGGCATTTAATTGACAGAGGAGGAACAGGTGGATTGCCATTTGAATATATAGGCCAATGAACAAACAAAGTCTGAAATCCAGTCCTTCAGAAGATAGAAAGATAAAAACAAAAAACGGGATGCAACCTATTCTATCGACAAATAAGTAATGCTATAGCCACACCACAGTGGACTCACTTGAAGCCATCGCAATGCTTGAAGCACTTCATATCTCCACTTTTTGTAATCTTCACGAAAGGCGTGTCTTCCAACTCGTGCTCCGACAGAGCATTGTATCCAGTACCGTACCGCATGAGCGGGCCAGATACATAGCTGGCACTTAAAACAGAGCCATATTCAGGTCTCCAGATCATTTCAAATTGAAGAATATTCGAGCCATTTGACAATCGAGACGCTGTTGGTTTCGCAACAAGGGTTAAATTGTTAACTTGAGTGGAAAAACCGGGTGGGGTGTAGCTATCTCCCATATTGAGAGCAGCAGCGCAGGCTGAGGAGGTATCAGACAAGCCTTCGCAGGGGTAGTTGAGTACAGTATCCCCCTGAAACATCCCACCAAAAGGTCCTAATAATAAAAACCCGAGCCATCTGCTGGTTGACCCGACGTCGCCGGTGAGGCGCTAAACCTCTCTCTCACTATGCAAGCTGCCTCTCGCGCTGGAGATGCTGCTAAATACAATACTGCCAGAGAAACTTTCAATAAACGTGGTATTGTGTTGCCTCAACATCCTGATGGTTGTCAAAAGTGCTCAGCAGATGACTACAGACGCTGGCACTGCTGCTCAAGCCTCCGCCTTTGCTTATTACCGCACCATCCTCCCTTTCATTAAAGCAGCGAGTGCATCTGATGCTGCTGCAATCTCCAATGCTATCAACATTAGTGGCGCCCCTCAGGCTAACGCTTATGCTACTATTCAGGATGCCTTTGCTTCTGTTCTTTCCTCTCTGGGTTACCCCAAGGCTGACCTCGGCGTCTTTGCCCCAGCCATTACTTCTCCTCCCTCTCCCAAAGCTTGCTTTATAAGGGTAACTTCCGCCTGAAGTCTGTTTCCTGCCCTAGTTTCTATATCACTATCTCGCTTGACTGTAACAGAAATTCCGTCAATCTCCGTAAATCATCTGATGCTACTGGAACGCGTTCAATCTGGAAATTAAACCAAGCTTCTGGAGCGTTTGGTGGCATTAACTCTGCTCGTACCTATCCTGAAAATGTCCTTTCTGCTACCTCTGTGCCTTCTTTGGCCAAAAGTGGTAAATTTAAGGTCTCTCCTTTTACCGCTGGCAATGGCAAAACTGTTACCTTGGCTGCTGAGAAGGCTACCAGCAAGGGCGCTTTCCTTGCTGTGAACAAGGCATGCACTGGACTTGGCTGGAGTACTTCTGGTGCTTCTTCCCAAGCCAAATTCACCGTTTCTAGTGCTTAAGGTAGTATTAAAACTTGTTAATTTACTGTGTTCTTCCCCACCCTCAAGCCCACCGCCTTCGAAGAATACTTTTCTAAAATGCTGTTGTTACAGGCCACGGTCGCTTGGTCTATGCAATGCTTTTTTCACAGTCTACTGATATTTGCATGTCGTATATGTCTACAATTGTCTCTTGACGTGTAATAGCACTTCAATCTGTTCCATACAGCCAGCCAGCCTTCCACTGTGTGGTGGTTCGATTTATGGTTGTTCAACTTTGCCTCGAGCTGTTGCCATTCTTTTCCGAGGCAAACCCGTTGACTGTAGCGTGCGCAGGGCTGCAGCCTCTGAAAGTCATGAATTTGTATGAAATTCACCGCCTACGCACCCTAACAGCATTTATATAAAGTTTGACAAAGTACTTTTGCCGGTGCACCGAGTCATACTTGACACGATGGCCACCAATTCCTACATCTCTATCGCAATGGCGGTGCTTTTGATGGCGGCGTCTGCGCATGTTGATGCCCGCACTCTCCTCCAGGTAAGCTATTCGTGTAGTTTTACATCGATTGAAACACCAAGTCTCTTAAATACGGCTTTACATCATGCTCCTTTTTATGATGATGTCGCAGGCTGGTACCTCCATCGGTATCAAAGGCCAAGATATTGGCGGTTTTGTGCTTGCTTCCGACGTGAATGGCTATCCCGAGGTTAATTTAGATGTGTGCGACATCAAGTCCCTCGTCGAATCTACTCCTCCTAACTTTGAAGGTAAGATGGTTCTTATTTCGAATACTTGCAACTTTTCTTCTAGCCTTTTCTCACTACGCGTGTTTGAATGATAACAAAACTTCACTCTTGATGTATTTCAGATGCT
The DNA here is from genome assembly GCA_019044685.2 of Nannochloris sp. 'desiccata'. Classification (NCBI taxonomy): domain Eukaryota; kingdom Viridiplantae; phylum Chlorophyta; class Trebouxiophyceae; order Chlorellales; family Chlorellaceae; genus Nannochloris; species Nannochloris sp. 'desiccata'. The sequence continues at coordinate 269,675 of JAGTXX020000002.1, read as the reverse complement.
TTCACCATTTATGCCGAGGGAAAAAATGCTTTCCGTTCTAATGGCCGCGCTAGAACTTTAATGAATTGGGCAACCAATCCTGAGCTCGCTGACGACCCCTTTGTCCAGCCCTATATTGCTGAGTACAACGAAGTCTTGTTCCTCGAATCTTTTGTCACCGAGCTCAATGGCACTACCTTCCTTTCTGAAGATGATGACCGTGCCGCTGCACTGTATGCCACCCTCCGCTCCACTGTCAGTGTTTTGTACATGATGCATGAGATGGACGTCGCCATGGCTAGGACTGCTCTCAACGAACTTGATGACGACACTGGTGCCCCTCACGCCCTGGATGAGGCTTACTGTATCTGGGCTGGGGATACTACTGGGGAATGCACTCCTCTTGGTCTCGCAAAAGAAGCTGCCCAAGCAGCTGGTCTCAGCAACGACCTCCAAGCTGAATTCTTGGAGCTTTTCCTTGCTATGCAAGTTGCTTCTCGTTCTGGAGATTCTGATGCATTTAACACCGCTAGGGAAACTTTCATCAATCGTGGTATTGTGTTGCCTCACATCCAGATGGTTCTAAGCATTGCTCAGCAATTTACCAATGACGATGGCACCGATGCTGTTGCAACAGCTGTGGACCCTGCCACAACTGCCCAAGCTTCCGCCTATGCTTATTACCGTACCATACTCCCTCTTATCCAGGAAGTCAGTTCATTTGCTTCATCCGCTATTGAGGATGCTATCAACATCAGTGGTGCACCTCAGGAAGATGCCTTTGCTATTATCCAAGAAGCCTTTCTGTCTGTTCTTTCTTCTTTCGATCTCTCCATCGATGACCTTGGAGACTTTGCACCAGTCCTTCCTCCTCCCCAGGACGAGTGCTCTTATGAAGGCGACTTCCGCATCAAGTCTGTCTCCTGTCCTAACTTTGTGATTGCTGCCTCCTTGGGGTGCCATTTCAAAACCGTTGGCCTCCGCAAATCTTTCTTCGCCAAGGGAGAGCGCTCAGTTTGGCAATTGGATCAGGCAGCTGGAGACTATGGTACTATCACCTCTGCCCGTGACTGCCCTAATAATGTCCTCTCTGCTACCTCTAAGCCTTCACTTGCAACTCGAGGACAATTTATGATCTCTCCTGTCACCGCCGGCAACTGTGACACCGTCAACTTGGTCGCTCAAAAGGCTACCAGCAAGGGTGCATATCTTGCTGCCAATAAGTTATGCACTGGATTGCGTTGGACTAAATCTGGTGATTCCTCTACCGCACAATTCACCATTACCAGTGCTTAAAAAGTTACGGTCCTTTAAACGAATGAAAGTAAGGTATTTTGACCAAGATATATAAGATTGTTGTCCCTCCCCCCTCCCCCCCTCCCCCCTTTCCTGTTGTCTTTTCCACTATTACTCCTTGAACTTTCAGGAAAAGATACATTTCTAGGCTTCTCACTTTCGATAATAAAGCTGAATTCCTTTTAATAGTCCTTTTTAAAATTATCCTTACTGTTCAAGAAGAAGTTGATGTTCTCAAATAGATATTACTTAATTTGAAAGATTTTCGAAGCTTCCGGTGTAAAAGAATCTCACCGAGTTTATTTATTACAACTTAAGTTAAGAATCGCACGTATTGCGATACATAGCATAAGTAAATTGATCACATAAATTTCAAGAAAACAAAATAGATATGGGATTCTTTACAATGCACTGCAGTGGGGTACCCATGGTGTTCTTTTCCATTCCATTCTGACTAAAAGAATCTCACCGAGCCTTTAGAAGAATTGAAAATCGCGAGTAAATGAATGCATGTTAAATAGGTCCACAAGATACTTAGACAGCAAGAAGTGTTGGATTCTATGTAGATTGAAATGCACCCGTGATTTCCTCTCCAACACTGTAACTTCAACAGAGTATTGCCTTAACAATTTTTGACAGTGACAGCCATCTTATGGCCTATAACGCAATGACTTCCAAAATTGCACACATAATAGTAGGCTCCTACTTTCTTAAACTTTACAGAGTAAGTATGTGCGGTTAAATGTGCTGAAAGCTTTTTAAAACCGGCACCCCTGCAGCTGGAGTAGTAGGCGGCAGAAGCTCTGCCAATATTGTGAGGAGCTTGGGTATTCCAACTGAACTTAACAACATCTCCGACACAGATAGACAATGATTGAGTGTATACATTGTTGTATTGAGGCCTTGGGGTCACCCAGTTGACAGTATGTGATTCTGCAAGTTTGAATGCAGGTTAATTTTCATTGGCATCTATGCAAATCAGGTGGTGATCACGCTTTATTAGAAGTATAGTATTCGAGACGCAGGAAGCGTACTTACTTGCAGATGCTGAGAACAGGGAGCTGACTAGCAAGAGACATGCCAACATGCATCGAATTACACAGCTCGTCTGATCTTTGAGTAATTGACTTTATATGCACTTTAAAATTATGGGTATAGACTATGTCTACTGCTTTACAACAATAAATCAGTGCAAAGAAGAGCAACTTGTGCGAGGCGTGCTCTGAGAGGACTGGTGCTCTCGTCCATCATGAACTGCCTGCTGTGCACTGCACAGTCACTGAGCGTGCAGCATGCTGCCAATATTGGCTTTGCACTAATTTTTACTTCTCAAGAACCCTGCACTTCGCTATTTTAAAATCATTTCATCATTATGGGGAATATATTTTCTTATGCTGCTCCAGAGGAGCCTCCTAGCGTAGTTCTTGTTCCTCCATTGATCGATTCTAGGGAGCGTGGTCGTTCACGTTTTGCCAAGAGCTCCTATGATAGGTACAAATAATTTTTATAATAGATACTAAAATTGGCTTGCATGTTAAAACCCAAGTAATTAACTATTATAGTCGCAAACAAAAACTGATCCAGCACTACATTGTTAATTTTTAAATTTATCTTTTCACAGAGCTTTCGGACAACAGCAAATGCGCATCCTATTTAACGACTTTTTACCTTACGATACCCGCGGCACCTTACGTTTCTCCCCTCCTGAAGACCGTAGAGTCTCTGTCGTAGCAAAACTCCGCCATCCAAAACCGATCGCCCCAACTCCGTCTAAACACTCCTCTAAAGTCAACACCACCAACACTATCTACACAAATGAAGGTCCTGAAGGTAAAATGACATTGCGTTATCAACCAGATCCCAACGTTCCCTGGACGTTCCTCGATGTAAAGGCCAAAGCAGGCATCACCTCTGGCAGCACCGCCACGATTCGGGGATGCTACCTCAACCCTGCGTCCCACACTGCTGTCTTTGGTGTTCTGCCTTTACTAGCAAACAATGGAGATGGGGCAGTAACAACTGATAATTTACGTTTGGGGCTTCGTTACACCACTCCTACGTTCTCAACTGGCATCATCACCCTTCCCGCTGTGAATACCTTGCATTCCGCTTGGGCAGTCGGGCGGGCTGGAGGCCTTCTTTGGGGCATTCAAACGCAGCCAAATCTCGCTCTTGATGCTACTGGGATCTTTCAAGATGGGCAGTACAATCATCAAGCATGGGGTGGTATTGCTAGCTCCTGTAAAGAGGCACTTTCCTGGGGAGTGGCATATCAACCTGAAGGTCAATCTGCTTACGGGCGTGGAGTCTTTACTGCTTCTGTAGAATTAAGACGACAACGTGAGCTTGTGGTGTCGTTTCTACACCACATGGTGACACAAAGGAACGTCATGAACCCGCTGGAAAAGAATGATGTAGTGGGAATATCTAATTATTTAGATTTGGCATTTCAAATGGTCACCGACCTCTCGGCTTCAGGTTCCTCAGCTTCTTCAACAATGTCTTCTAGTGGAGTTGGAGTTGGTAGTGGTAGTGGTATTGACAGTAGGAGTATTAATGGACGGTATTATAACACGTCTAATTCTGGGGGCATGCGTCTCGCTGCAGCATGGCAAGCAAATAAAAACATTCAGCTCAAAGCTCGCGTCAGTCTCGATGGCGCTGCTGCTGGAGTGATACTAAAATCATGGTGGCAGCCTGCATTCACCCTAGGATTAGCTATTTCAAAGCCGTTTGTTAGTGGTGTTTCTGCGCCTGCAAGGTTGGGTGTCACTGCAACGTTGGAATCGTATAAAGCTCTAAGATATGAGAGGTCAGCAGAGGGACAGAAAATGTCTGGAGCAAGGGTGACTCAGCGCCACGTGGCATCTGAAGAGGATTTAGCATATCATAGTGGGCAAGGTTTGTTAGTACCTCTAGAGGAAGTTGATAATCCGGAAGTTTTGGGTCAAAAGGCGCCAAGTGGAGCTGACTTTCTTTAAATTTTTAACGAGAGAATAGTGAGAAGTTTCTTTTTTATTTCCTGTTGTGAAGTTTTGATGTCTGTTTTTGATTTAAATAGGAACCAAAAGGGGTATATAATAATACAACTTGCGTTTTAGAGAGAGAAGCTACATAAAATGATATACAGAACAAAAGAATAGTACAGAAGTCAAATAGTCCGACAAGAAAAGTTAAGAGCAACCTTTATCACCTTGTATTTATTTAGCTGCGAATGAGCTTCCACAGCCACACGAGCTGTCCGCATTTGGATTATCATGAACCTGCACATTCAGAGTAGATAGTAACGTCAATAATATATCAAATATCCAAGCTAGGGCGCGTTAGTAGTAGACAAAAAGAAAGTCTCTTCTTCTTACCACAAAAGCCGACCTCATCAGATCGCTTTCAAAATCCACAGTAGCCCCTTTTAAAAACTCCATAGACACGTCATCACATAGCACCGTCGTTCCACCTACTTGGTACACTTGATCCCCCTTCTTGGGTCCCTGTTCTTCCAAGGTAAACTCATATTGAAAGCCAGAACAACCTCCTCCTTCCACCATCAGACGGAGGAACACTGGTCGACTTCCAGCATCTTTTTGAAGCTCTTGTAGACGAGCTACCGCTGCTTCTGATATTGTGAGGCCATCTTCATGCTGTGAGAGGCTCGCAGAGGTGGCGAAAGAGCGAGAGGTAGAAGGGAATGGGGAACGCATGGAGGCTACTATTCGATTCGATGATCTGAAATTGAAAAGAGACGAAAAAGAAGTAGTTTCCGACATGCATGCTCGTGACCATGCATTTTCTAAAACACTCAATGAAGGCGCTACGCTTGAGGTTGAACATTGTCTTCCAGAAGCTACTCTGGCAATTCTCGATGCTAAAAATGAAATGTCTCTACGCAACATTTTGGAAGTATGTGGGGCCTTCCTGACTTTCTTAAATCCAAAATAGTAATTGCAACTATTTATAATATGCTTTGAGGGCAGTAGTTGTGTAGAACACAAGCATTGTGGCCAGAAAGAAAAGAAAGAAACGGAAAAAACCAAAAATTCTATTGCTGGTGCCGCTTAAGAGATACCAGCCTAGACAAGTATCACTGGACAAAGCCAACCGAGCAAGGAACCTGCAGTGTTTATTTCAACAGTGTGAATTCCTACATCTCGTAGATCCCGTAAATTTGAGTCTTGAACCGCTTTTGATTTTGAAGCTGAACAATCAGCCAGCACCGTAACGTCTTTGTAATCAAGGCTGACTGCATCAAAAGCTGTTGCACGGATACAATTCGGGGTCTGTACACCACATAAGACGACATTTACACACCCCATACGCCTTAAAATCGAATTTAAATGTGTCTGGTGGAATGCTGAGAACCTTTTCTTTACTATTTTTATTTCGCCCGGCATTGGCAGGAGGCTCGAGACGATTGCAGCTCCTGCTGAGCCAGATATTAGAGGTCCTGGTACTTCAGGGTCGGTATACATATGCTTTCGGAAGTGTTCAACATCAATTCCTGCAAGACTGGGGAATAGAGAATTGATCTGAAAAGAATATACTTGGTTTCGGGATTGTGATCTGTGTTGATTAAGCTCACCTGAGGGTTCATGCTCCCGAACGACCCAAATTACAGGAATCTTAGATTCTCTAGCGCATTTGACAGCCCATACAATGCTAGGGAGACACAAAATTGCACCTTCAATAAAAACGGGGCTTTCGAAATTTGTAATGAAATCATTTTGCATATCGATCACCAGTAAAACAGAGCCATCGGGAGTTTGGTACGACATGGTATAAGACCTGATGAATATTTGTTGGAATTTTATTAAACAATCAATTAATATTAGAAGGCATAAAATGAAGGGGTGAAATAAAAAGTACAACTATACCCGCCCCACTCCTCTACAGCCGCTCTATCTCCACCTTTTGATTATTTATCGCAACCTCCTCTGCTCTGCTACTTCTTCAAGAACCGAATACTCCTCCGCAATCATCATCTCCAGTTTCGGTCCTTGCGTCAACGCATCCACCTGCCTCGCTCCACCAAGCACGGTACTCACAAGCAGCAATAAATTCAAACACCCTAACGGCACTCCAATGAGCCCAGCACACACGCCATCCACAGCACGTGCTGCGAGTGACACCCAGGCAATAAACGCAGCGTTTACAAATTTCATTTGTTTTCTACGGGTGGATAAGAATCTTTCAGTTTCTACTCCAGGGCTTAGACCCTGGATGACAGTATCAGATTGGGCTAGAAAGTCAGCTGCTTGCCTGGGAGTGGCATCGGCAATAGACACAGCTTCCAATAGAAAAACTAGAGCTGCAAAAGCCCATGGATTCGAAAGAAAACTAGCCTCTAACCCAATGAATTCCAAGGGGGCTGCTAAAGTGGAAATCCAGAAACTGGCAAAGAGCAATTGTCGGGTGCCAGCAGGGCTGAGTCTCAAGGGCAATAGCTGTTGAGCATCTAAAGCCGCTGTAGAGTCGACACCTTTACTGAGCATACGCAAAACAGGGTGATTAGATTGTGCATTCGATCTTCTGCTCGAGAAAAAGGTCAAAGGGAGACGTAACTCAATTCCTTGCACCCAAACAACAAGCGCCACGAGAGAAAAAATCAGTCCAATGGCAGCGGCAAGTGCACCTGGGTGTGGTGGTGCAGCTAGCAACACCGAAACTACTTTTAACAATGTTTGAGAGTACGATAAAGCGATTCCAGCGCCGATCACCACACCGGTACCATCACCAAGGCCCCATTGTTCCACTGTTTGAACAGCAAATTTACAAATTACCGCCCCTGCCATCAAGGTGACCCCGGTTTGAAATTTAAAAAACCAGCCAGCTGTCGTAGCAGCAGCGACGCCTACTAACTTATTGCTTTCTACAACAGCCTGTACGAGAGCACAGAGTACAAACGCAGAGTTTAGATAATTATTAATTATTTCTCTGCCTTGACGTCCTTGATCACGCAGTTGATTCATTTGTTTTCGAAATTCCGGGATCAATTGTAGTGTTGATATTGTCAGATACGCAGTCATGTATGGAGTGATACTTAGGAGGAACATGTTACCAGGGAGTTCTTGGGATCCCGTCATCAGGGACATTATGGAGAGAGGCATTGTAATAGTATTTGCTGAAGCAGCAGCAGCAGTGCCAGATATATAATTCATAATGACAGGGAGATTGAGGCCTGGTACTGGAATGTAGTGCCCAATACGTACTAATACAAGCATACATAGCGTAACACCTGCTCTACGGAGTAGCTCTACCGAACCGAGGGCAGGGATGAAGGTAGAAAGAAGGTAGAGGGTGGCACGACCGAGGCGGGAAAGGGGGTCAGTTTTGGGAAGTTCTGATCGGGGTGGGGTGAGACCTGGTGCATCAAGGATATTCCATTCATCATTATCGCTAGTAGGCGAAGATATTGGGTAGTTTTTTGATCCTGCTGCAGTCGCTATCAGCGGGGGAGAGCGGGCGGGGCGATGGCGGCAATGAAATGGATTAGCATTGCTAGAGCTGTTAATTGGACGTAACTTGCGGTTTAAAATGCTGCGATGCGTTGCATGGCGGTGTGGTCGGGGTATTATATTTACTTGGAGCATGGTAAGCGCTTGAGCGTTGCGGATTACACTTGATTGATGAACGCCATGCGACGCCATGCAAGCTGCACCATCTTGCATAAATGTTCGTATACCGCCGTCCATTATTAGCTTGATTTAGAATAGCCCATTTAGATATAATGAATCGCAAGGTGAGGCTTGTTAGCTGAACAAATTCAATGAATTTTCACTAAATTTTTCTTGTGCCTTCAATTCATCAAATAATTTGATGATCGACAATAGATTTTATTGTTTAAACATTTTCAAAATGTCTAGACAAGTATTAAGGACATTAATACGCGCTGTAGGGCCTGGCCGTGTCGGTCTTCACAGTGGCGAGATCACATTGATGCCGTCTTTACTTGACAGCATTTTCACTCAATTTTATGTTGGAGACCCGATTAATAAACCTTTTAAAAATTCTTATTTGAGAGCAGCCTCTCAATTTAGCTCAAATCGTCGCTCCATGCGCACAACGGCTAGAACAACTTTTCCTGCTCCCAGTGGTGGTGGCGGGGGTGGTGTCCAAACTGCAGCAGAGCAGTATGACTTGCTGCCTCCTGATACTGGCATCGTCCGCATTGAAGGGTAGGTATATATTCTAGGTTTTCACTGCCTATATGTCGTTATTTAATCCATCAAGTGGTACTAATAGAGAAGGAACAAATTTCTTTCTCCGCTCATCACAAATTTTTCCTCCTCTCAAAAATTTTCTTTTTCTTTTTCTGAAACAGCTACGACGCTTCAGGGTTCATTGTAAGCGATGTCCAAGTGGAAGGATCCATTCTCTGCTTTGGTGATATCTGGCTTTCCTGGTCAGCACGTTCTTTGAACGATATCAGCCTAGATTCTCTAAAACTTTTAGATCTGGTCAAACCGGTACCGGAACTGGTGGTCATAGGGTGTGGTACGACGATTGGAAAGTTACCAGAAACATTCGTACAACAATTAAAAGAACGTGATATTAATGTAGAAGTACTAGATACTGTGAATGCTGTAGCTACGTTTAATATTTTAAATCAAGAAGGAAGGGCTGTAGTAGGTGCCTTGCTACCGGCGGGGGTGGAGCCAATTTGATTTTATTTATTTTATTCTTTGTAAAGAAGATATAATCAATGTAACAGTCTATAATGTTCTTCTTGCTCTATATAGAATGTCGAGCTGTATATACAAGTGTAAATAGACGGTTGGGATGCGGTGAGCACCAGTGTCCCTCAGGAAATATCCTTCTGTTTGTTTCTGAGGGAACGACTCTTTGGCTGATCAGAAGTTTCTATCAAACTTTGATATACTATAAATCACTTGCTAAAACATAAATGGATATAATAGACTATATTAGAGAAAATGTAGGCTTAAGGGAACAAATTTCCAGACTCCCCACACATTGAAAGCGCGCGAAGCCAGGGAGGAGATATTTTTCGGGAAAAGCTGTAACCCCAGCCATTTGGGCCAGGAAGCCCCCAAACAAACCTCAAGAAACCATCCCCAACAATAGCAAATTTACTTTCCTTACTTTCTTTTACTTCCCGCCTTTGCAGCACCCCTAATTCTGCTCAATACCTTTTCTTCATCATCATCATGCAACGCAACATGCTCTACATCTCTACCTTCCCCAGCACGTGCTTTCTCTACTGCTGCTTCTTCAGCAGTAGCTACTCTACCTACAAGCCCAGCAGTGCCGGGCCGTATTGCTTTCTTTCCAACGGGCAGTTTTGAAACAGGGACAGGGGGGCTTGCAGGAGAGTCTGAAGTAAATTTCTTGCGTTTGTTAGCAGGCAACGGTGTGGCGATCACACCTTCTTTTTCCTTTGCTTCAGTCTCCGTTTCAAACTCTTTTAATAACGCAATTAATTCAGCTTTCTTTTTAGTTTTAAGCTGCCCCTCCAGCGTGGTCCCAAGCCCCGCCGCCTCTGCCCTTTTCCTCAATGCAGCAACCGTAAGCTTGGATAATGGCGTACTGGTATCATTCACATCATCAGGAGCACAATGACTGACAAATTCAATCGCTTGCTTAGCAGCAGCCATTGCCTTTTTTCTAGCAGCAGGCAGAGATAACAATTCTTCACCACGACTCCTGCCGCTCACCATGGCGCCATTGGCACCATTATTTTTATCCTTCTCATGCTTGATCTGTTTACTAGGCGTCCTCACTTCGACATCAGAGCCTGCTTCTACCATTTGAGAAGCGGAAGAAAGATTCTGTACTAATGGTTGACAGGTAGTACAGCAATACACAGTCCTGCTTGCCATATCCCATGACAGTACCTTCGTACCGCATCGACCACATGTACTATGATTATAGACATACCGTCTTGTCCATGGTTGACCCAATACAACAGCCTCCTCAGGATCCACAGTAAGGATACTTCCAGTTTGAAACCCACGTTGCAATAATTCTACACTATGTTGCCAGATGAGGTCAAAAGTTGATCGTGGAATTGAGTATCCAGGTTGTTCAGGGTGGACTCCAGATTTGAAAAGAATCTCTGCCCGGTAGATGTTCCCTATCCCAGCAATGACGGATTGATCCATAAGCAGCAAGCCAATAGGTTTTTTGGAACAAGATACTTTTTGCCAGACGATTTCAGCATTTGCATTGTCACGTAGAGGGTCTTCACCTAAAGTTAATATTTTCGAGTTGTAGAAATTGACGTCGCCGTGTTGGACTGTCATTGCACTCAGATGTGCGACGATGTTCTCTTCTTCGTTTAAGAGCGCCAGGCGGGTGGTGGGCTTTGGCTCGTGCGGTAAAGAATGAACGGAGAAAGCACCGGCCATCCCAAAGTGGAAATGGAGCACTACTTGGCTGTCAGTGTCGCTACCAAAGAAGTAGAATAAGTTCTTGCCATGGACTTCAATACGGGTTAAAGGTTGATTATTTATTGCAGCGGCGCCGTCGGTGAAGCGGCCGTTTGGTGAACTTGCTTTGAATTTACGATTCAAGAGTTTTTGGCGATGGAAGTGGGCGACGCGATGGCACCCGTGTCCTTCAACCATTGTGGGCGCGGTTTTGGAGAAGGCACGTTGGGGGCAGAGGTTGGATTTGAGATGGATGTTTGAACTTGTAGATTTAAGACTAAGGTGGACAATTCTGCTCAAAGCAGAATACCGCAGCATATACGAAGTGGGTTTATTATAACATAATTATACGTGCAACAATCAGGTCCGGATTGGGAGTTTTAGAAGATTGGTTGACTTGTGGCTCCCTGCACAAGGACAGAGAGCTCGGCCAATAGCCCGCCCCCAGGGTGGCGCCATATTCGCTATTCTTCCCTCTCAGCTGTCAAATATATTAATTAATCATATTTACGCCAGCTGCCGAGACGGTTTGCTCAACAGCTCTTGCCCTGTCAATCAAGTTTGATTTTAATTTAAAGCTACCTGTCATTTCACCTGGCCGTTGGACAAATCGTCTGTTTTAACGCATTCAGTATATTTTTATAAGTTGTGTGTAAGGGACTGCCACGGCAAATTTAGCTAAATTTAGCTTGTCCCTGCAAGTGATCAGAAATGGTCGAAACGAACAATTGCTGGGCGATTGACATTCAAGGCTACCATGATCGAATTCATAAGCTGGTTACGAAGCTGAAAGAACTGTTCATAGAAATGTGAATCTCCGTACTTCCTGTTTTGGGTTGAGGACTACCATAAGAAGCGGATTGGCTGCAGCTACTCTGGCCACTATAGCGAGATTCTTGAAGACTCTGCAGTGACTAATGGAATAAGAGACTACTTTGCTACTTCATGGGTTCCTCCTGGACAGCGAGAGTACTCAAAAGCCTTGAGGAAACAGTTCAACCCTTGGGTGATCGATTATCGGGCGGAGCACCTCATCACCTTGCTTACGAAGGCTTCAACGCGCCCCCAAAAGAGCAAACTCAAATCTTGCAATCAGCGACTGGAGACAATCTTGAATCGTGTGGTGCAGCTTAGCGATTGGGCCCATATACCTTACATTTTCTGCTATGATAAACGTTTTTACAAGACTAGTTCCCGCAACGAACAAATTATGTCCATTGCCCCACTTAGTGCGAAAGATGAGCTGGTTGCCTCCGAGTTCTTCCAAAAGCTTATCGATCCCAATAATCAGACAGCCATGCCTAGGCTGGACTGGTACCTGCCTCCGATTAAGAAGGCACGGATTTCAAGGCCACACCTTGACCTCTGAGTTTGAAATTTTGAAAGTTAAAGGGTTGAATATATTTTCCAATCACATTTGTAATATAATTCTGTTCATTTAATTTGTAAAATTTGTATCAACACAATGGATGGCCTAGAAGGTGCACACACGACACTGCTTCCATCACCTCCATCTGAAACAAATCGTCATGATCACCTTCCTTCTACTGCCCTCCAAACCTCAACTTTACCTCCTTCTGAAGTAGCGGACGAAGAGCTGCGATCCAAGATTCTTCGTCAAGTCGAATTTTACTTCTCTGACGCCAATCTCCCCACAGATGACTTCCTTTTAAAAATAATCCGTCGGCCCAGTGGTAGTTCTGAAAATCAAGAAGGCTGGGTGCCTATAAAAACACTGGCGAGCTTCCACAAAATGAAAAAATTGACCAGAAATATCCCTACCATCGTCGCTGCATTGCGCACGTCAATTCAACTCGAAGTCTCCCCAGAAGGCCAACGAGTCCGTCGATTAACACCATTCGACTTAAACATTGACTTTGACGACATCAGATCAAAAACTGTACTTACTTGGAATTTGCCAGAAAAGCCTACAATTGACTACGTAATCGATCTATTTAGTTCTGTTGGAGAAGTCGCAATGGCTAGAATACGAAAAGCGGATCATCCTGAACCACTCCTAACGAGAGGCTTGAAAATAGAAATCGGGAAAAGCACAAGAGACTGTTATGCTTTAATAGAATATAAAACCAGAGAGGATGCACTAAAAGCCGTGGAGAAACTACACGATGAGACTAATTGGAGATCTGGACTACGTGTGAAGTTGCTGTTAACACTAGCAGAGGAGAAAAAAAGCAGTATCAGTAGTTGTGTGGCACCGTCAGCTAAAGAAAAGGTTTTGGGGAAAAAGAAAACGGCGGTGAAGAAAAAGGCAGTTGCTAGTGACGTTGATGCTGCAGAAGTAGCAGCAGGAGAGGATGCTACTTCTCACGTCGATAAAAATGTAAAAGAACGTCCGAAACCAGCATGGGCACGGGCTGTTCAGAGCTTCCCAAAAGAGCTGCAAAGAGATACATCACCAGCTGCAAACTGTGACGCTCCCGGTGGTGGTGATGGTTTTGATAATACTTATTCTGATAAGATTGATACGATCATGAATAATAAAAGTAATATAGGGTCTGTGGGTGGTAAAGTAGGGCAGCCAAGAATGCCTGATCCTGTGAAGAGAGGGTTTGGTCTTGGGCGAGGACGGACGGGTCCTTTGACAGATAGCTTAAGCTTCAAACTTTTGTCACTTGGTGGTAATAGCGACGCCGCTGCGCCAGGTTCTAGTGTTGATGGTAAGGGAGAAGGGTAATAATAGACATCAAGCAATAATCGGGTTCTCTTGTTTTGAAAGACATACTTTTCATTTTCTTTTTCTCTTTCTTTAAATTTAATGTTTTAAAACGTATAGCACATTTTTCATACAATTTTGCGTTTATTATACAATTAAAATCGTTCATGTAATGCACACATAGTTTCTATTAGGTATGCGTCTCTAAAATTCAATTCCTACGATCTCTTCCTCTACTCCTGCTGCGGCTCCTGCTGCTCCTATCCCAATGTCTTCTCTGTCGTGTTTGATATTCTTCACCAGGGCCCCTACTCCTGCTTCGATTCCTTCTTCTACTTCGACGGTGCTTTCTATCCCTACTATCCTCGCTATCCGAAGAAGTACTATGCTTCATGCCTATATCATATTTCCTCTCTCGACCTCTTCTCTCTGGAGATCGAGATCGAGACATTTGTCTTTTTCTTTTCTCTCTTTTTCCAGAATCCTTTCTACTGCTACGTTTCTTTTCTCTTCTAGATTCCTTTCTAGCACCCTTCGCATCCTTCATTTCTTCTCTAGATTGGTGTCTGTTTTGAAGCTTGAGCTCTGCTCCGTGTTCATTTTTGGTCGGTGGTGCTGCTGCCGTCATCACAGGATTTCTATGAATGCCAGTAGGTGGCATATTACCAGATGGGCGTTGCATGCCCACTCCATCCAACCGTTCTTGGTCTACTCCAGATTGTACAGCTCCTGTAGTTCTAGAAGCGTTATACCCCAAGCCACGAATTCCAGCTCCCTCTCCGCTGGGGCCGGCCTGATTTTGATAATCTTCATCTTGGTTTTTACCAAGAAGTTTCTTCATATCTTCTTGATCAAGGCGAGGTTGCCGAGATTCGTGTTTTGGTGCTTTAGGTTTCATGCCAAGAGCTTCCATCATCAGGTCCTGCTCGCGTTGTTTTACCATTGCCATTTCATTTTCACGGCGAATGTCTGCAGATTCGCCTTCTTCCTTGTCACGAGTGTACCAATATACGTCTTTGCCTTTTGCCCATCTACCAGTGACTGCTTTGACAGAATGGCCGAGGTAATACTCTCTAGATTGATCCGCCTTGACATTATCCCAGCTGAATTCTGAGCGACCTCCTCGTGTTCCTCCTCGTGGAGGGCCGTTGAAAATACCTGCCATTAGTTCTAGTATTCGTGATATTAAAATAAAGGAGCCCTTCGGCTGCGCACTGAGATTTATCGCAAATTATTTCTCCTTCATTTCATGCGCTGCCGACACCGCTTTGCTGCTGCCATATGCATCATTAATTATATTAATTGATTTACAAGTAGAGTATAAATTGATCATACATTTGTTGTCCACTAAAAGAGAATACTCTTCGTTAACAAACGAGCCTGGCATGGGCGCAAAAGAAAAAATGCCAGCTTTGTAAAACTTTGTTTTTTAGTTAAGGAAAAAGTGAAAATCGTCGTCTTGACATTGAAAAAGTTGAGAAGAATACAAGGATAACTGCAAAGGCCAAAGACTTGAAAAACTTTAGGTAAAAGGGTCAAACAAGTACCTTACGGAAAAACACTCCAGCGGTAGGAAAGATAAAGGCAGGGGGGAGGGAACAGGGAGCCAGCAGCAAAAAACAAAAACACTTTTTGGAGAAAATAAAAAATTGCATGATGCGGAGAAATTTTTAAGGAAAATTTATATATAGAAAAAAACTTTGTTGAAACAAGGAGGGGGGGAACATTCACCATCATTCGTACTAGTAGCATCGTCGTTTGTTATTTGTATTATTGAACTATATTATTATCATCAGCAAGGTCGGCACAAAAGAAAGAAGCATTGGAAATACGATGCCTGATGATACGTAGCGTATCAACCGTTGGTTCTTTTTTGCAAAGAGCTCACTGCACTTCATCCCAGGCAGACATACCTTCTTCACAAGGCGAGAAAGGCCAACAAAACCATCTTTGCAACATCACCCTGCGTTCAGATAATTTCGCAACTGCAACCAATGCTTCTTCCCTCAGCTCGGGCGCTTCAAACCCCGCCAAGCGTGCCCAGCGTGCACATGCAGAGGTAGCAGGCAGCAGCATTCCTTCAGTGTGCACTTCTTTCAGCGCAGGTAAAGCAGGTAATAATTTCACCAACCCGCGACCGATGACAGATTGGACGTCTTGCCGAACATACGCTTCTGGCTGGCCACCACGCCCAAGGCGAAGGCGCTCCAACGCAGTCAACATGGTCAGATGGTCCCATCCAGCAGCAGCATCGAAAATTTCGATATCAAGCTTACGTAAGTTTTTAAACACTTGGAGTTGTTGGGGTAACTCAGCACGCAACGCAGAGACCCAGCAAGCAGACGGGTCGGCACCAGACACTCCCAAACTTTCCAGCTGAGTTAATTTCAAAACTGCAGGAGGCAAGCCCCATACACCGAGAGCTTTGTTCAAGTTCAAGTGAGTCAAGGCAGTTAAAGGTGCCAAAGAGGAGAAGGAATTGTGGAATTCTTCAACACTGAATCCAGCTTTACGGCATGCAGGTTCCACTGCAGTTAAATTCCACTGTAAGTCTAAAGAACGCAATGTTTGGGGCAGTTTCCGGGGTAAAGCCGCCGCTTGAAAATACCCCAAGCTTAAATGGGTTAAATGTGCAGTACTCCAGGCAGTAGAAGAAGCTGAATTATCTTCATCCATAGTAGTATCAACATCAGAGAGTTTTTCCGAGGTTAAAGAGCCTTCCAAAATGGAGAAATCGGGAATTACAGCAGCCTCAGCAGGATCTGACGCCCAGTCCACCGCCAAGCTTTCAAGCGCTTTCACCCCAATTAAAGCCTCAGGGAGAGAAGACGAGCCCAAACTTCCAATAGAAAGATGTAAAAGTCCACTGGGGAGGGAGTTTGGGTGGATTTGGACGCCAGAGCCGATGCCAGTAGCATCAGGGGAGTGGAGAGAGAGGGCGGTCAGGGCGGTGAGTTTGGACCCATCTTCCGGAAAGTGGATGTTAGGTACCCGTACGGTCAGTTGTTTGAGAGTTCTAGGCGCCACACTGATGAGATCCGTGATGAATGATGATCCAGGTTGAGTTGGTGCATAATCTCCAATGTCCAGAGTGATGTGAAGAGAAATCAAGGAAGAGAGATGAGGGAGAGTGGAGGTCAGGCGCTGGAAAGAATTTTGGATCCACTCTGAAGGGAGTTTTTTGCAGGTAGATTGCTCGTATTTGTGAGGATTGATGGCAGCACGAAGACGGCGAATTTTACCTCTGGCCTCGGCCCAGGCAAGCGTCTTTTCAAAAGAAGAAGATCGAACTTTGCTGGTAGTGCTGCTGCATGAGGAAGAAGATGATAAAGCTGAACCTACAGCGTTGAGGTTAGGCCACAGCTCGAAGTGATCGTATACAAAATCGCGAAGGTCGCGAGAAGTGCATGCCACGTTGAGTCTGCAGAAAAATAGTAAGGGTGAGCATGCGAAATAATTCCGACGAGGATAGTAACGATCTGGCAAAATAAATTCTGATAAGTCGCCAAATGTTTCGGAATAGATATGCGTAATATTGATCAGGGCTTTGTTTTACATCAAAGCGGTGTATTCGGGCTCACCTTGTCTTTAAAGGCATCAACCGCAAGACATGGACGAGAGCAGGCCCCAAGTCCAACAAAGACCGTGCTCTGGCACTACCAATACCATCAGTAGTACATATAGCCCCAGATTGGAACGGGTTTGGCGCTAAATTGCCGTTCCAGTCGGGGCCTGAGACATCCATTGTAAATTCGTTTTATAAGGTAATTACTAACTAGTAAGGACCTCGAGAGCGAGCTAGAGCGTGTGTTTAATTTTTTATTATCTATTCTAATAGGGTTCTTGATGTCGGGGCCTTGCTTATGGCCAGAAGTTTCCCTAGAAAAGATTTCTTGTGGATCCTTGCGCGCTCCGGAAACTTTCAGCCCTCGGAACAGCCCTTGAACTGTTTTTTTTTAATGACAAAACTTGTTTACATTCCTCTGTATAGGTACACCGATACACTAGTTCTCTTTCCCAAGCACAACTCCCTCTGTTGTTGCTGCTTCATCATTCTGCCGCACTGCATCGATGATCTCTTTCAACCTCCGCTGCCGCTGCTTCCCATTTCCAAGCCCAGTTTTTCTCGTCACCTCCAGCCCAGCTACCCTTGCCACCTCTGCAGATCCATGCTGCTGTAACGCATGTCGTAAATCGTGCCTTCCAGCAGCACGCAACTCTTCATGCGTCGGCATCCTAAGACAGGCACTACCACCACCACCACCACCAGCAGTAAAACCATTGTGATCTCTTTCTTTTCCAATTTTGCCTTCGGCGAATTTTCTCACCTCAACTGCCGTTGCCTCGATATTTCTCCACTCCCCCCTTTTTTTCCTCTGCGATTTCAACCGTAGCTTTCTCGCCACGGTTGAGTATCCACCTAATTTCGTGATTGCTTGGTGTACATCGGACCGTCCCATAGAAAGCAACTCCCCTCTGGTAGGCATCCTATCCTTCGGCAGTCCTGTTTCCTCTACAAAATCTCTCAACTCTGCAGCCAATGTACGAAAACTACGTAAATGACGGGATGGCGGCCATGCAGGGTATCTATCTAAATCTTCAGAGACTTGGGCATACCCTCCAGCTGCAACGATGGCTTGGTGGAGGTCGTAGCGCCCTGCGGCACACAAGGCGCTACGAGAGGGCATGGCTCTGTCCTCTGGGCTGTCTGTCAACAGTGTGCTGCCTTGATCATCCAGGGCTAAAGTTTGAGGTAAGACAGGGGCACTCCAACGGACTTTACGGGTGACTTGATTATACCAATACACTTCGTTTCCTGTTTTCGCTCGTAACTTCTCTTCTTCTTGAGGTTGTCGTTGTTGTTGTTGTTGTTGAAACTGAGAAAAGAACCTTTCGTTATTTATCTCCTTTTCATCTTCGTTTCCGTCTTTATCACTAATTTCAGCGCTAATTTCTTCTTCTTCTTCTTCTTCCTGTAAGGCATCTATAGATTGCTGTGGATCTGAAAAAACTGCACTTTCCAGCTCTTCTGTATCGCTATCTTCTTCAAAACGAACCCAATTCGCTGCAACAAACAAGGATAATTCTCTATCAAGCGCTTCCTCGTCCTCCCAGTAGCCAGGCGGCCGTCGAACTGGCCTAAACCCAAGGTCTTGTGCTACTTCTATAAATCCGCCAATAGATTGGATGAGTTTGACCAAATCTTTTCTACCGGAAGCTTCTAATTCTCTTCGTAAAGGCATATTTAAGATACCACGAAAGATGCTTCTTACCCCATTGTCACCGCTATTTTCGACTGCTGAATACTGATCATTCAAAGAACTTTCTTCATTAGAACGAGCCCCTTCACTCGTACTTCTGCCTTTTGTAGAACTCTGCCTAGTAATAAACTGAGTTAATTCTATCTTCAAGTGTTGCAACACCGCTCGTCTCTTTCCTAAATCGAGCAACCCTGCCGGAGGATCTACTAATAACCTCTTCGTGCCCGGGTCAATTCGAGGAACTATTTTACGTACGAGAGGTATTAAATGCTCTACTTGAAATAAAGGTAGGGATGTATCAGTCGTAGTCGTAGGAACGAGAGCAGTATTACAATCACTGGTGGGGGTACCGGTATTGGTTGTAGCGGTGAAGATGTTGGTGATGGGAGCTTGAGAGACTACTTTGAGGAGTGGATGGCCCAATCCAGATTCAGAAGCACCAATTACCTGTATATATTATTGCGTGTTGACTTTATTAGCAAGGGGACATGAATAGAAGTCAATGTATTTTTTTTCCCTGAGGGAGGAAACTGACGAGAAAATTTAGTAATGACTACGGACCTCTTTAACGATTCCTAGGACTCGATCTTCTTGCTTATTCACTGCTTTGATACTCAGCACTGCAGTGTAGCCTACAAGATCCTTAATCTTTGGCTGCTGTATTGTCGTGGGGGTGCTACTGCTGTTAGTAGCAGAAGAAGGTTCAACAGCAACTTCGGCCTCAGTGGGGGCGGTGGATGGGGTTGTTGGCTGGGCATTGCGCCAGGGGACCGAACTAGATGCAGCACGCACATCTAGACGTTTCCCAGGCATACATGATAATCCGTGTAAGCTTCTCTGCTGTGCAATCCAAGCTATATTGAAAATATGGGCAGGAGGCAATTGATTTGCAGTGGATGTAAAAACTCGCAGATTGGCCTCCATCCTGGAAGACCTAGATAGTGCAGGACATAAAAAGGAAGATGGATATGTTGCACATCACGTGAAAATAAAAATTGAATAAATTCTGGTTACGTTGCTAGGAGGAGGCACTTCAAAAAGAGTTTGGCCAAGCAAGAAATATGAGATATCTTGTCTTCTCGCATCCACCTCCAGACAGACTAAAACCACTTACTTTGTGGCACATTGTCGGTATTATACTCTTATTCGTGCCGCATCTTCCATCTGTTACCTCTTTTCCGCTTGAACTGGTTAGGGCTTGAATTTCAGAATTCAACATGAGTGCAGCAAGCGCCACGTTGCTGCCTCAGCACTCGCCTCTACCGCTTATACACCACCCGGGATTTATGATCCGACCCATGATCAGTATCCAAGGTTTAGCAGTTGCCCCTTCCCACCCACATTTTACGATGAGAGCACCAACCCTCCGCTGCCTTGCTTCTGCCTCTCCACCTCCTCCTTCCTCACACTCCTCTTCTTCCTCTTCACGAATCAACTCCCCCACCCAGCTGGCTGTGTTGCTTTCTCGTATGGAACCACGCCCTCCTATAATGAAACCAAAACTCAGCTACCGTGGATTCTCTACTGCCACTTCAGCGACCTTGCTCGACGATGGGATAAGCACCACAAAACAATCCTTGATGGCCGATACAGCCACCCCTGCACGACTGCCACCTCCCCATATTTCCAAAACGGATAAACAATTTGCAGACGAAGGTGTAGAATTCGTTTGGGGCATTGAAAGCTTAAATTACGATGAATTAAACGATCTTTTTCAGAAAGTCGGCTTTCCTCGTCGGGACCCGGAAAAACTCGCCATGGCATTAGGAAATACATATTCTTGTATTTGGATAAAAGCTTCTAGAAAAAGTAGAATGGCAAAAGAAGGACAAATGCTAGGCTTTGCACGTGCGACATCAGATGGTGCGCTTTCAGCGACAATTTGGGACGTGGCAGTCAACCCTGCCTGGCAGAGGGGCGGTCTGGGGAGAGGCCTCGTAGAAAGATTGACTGAAGACTTAGTAGAGCATGGGATTTCCACCATTACGTTATATGCAGAACCTGGTGTAGTAGGTTTATATGAGAAGCTAGGGTTTGTGAAAGATCCACAGGGAGTTAAAGGATTAGCCTTTCAGAGTAACTCGAAAAGGGGGAAAGCAGTCGAGAGAAATTCATTCCTGGAGAATATTCTGAAAAATAAACCGTCTAGAGCAGCTGCCGCTAGCGCTGCTGCAAAGTAATGTTGGGTTTGATTCCTGTAGGTATATGTATTCTTCTTTTTGGTTTGATTCTACTGTGTTTGTTACTATTACCATCATGAATAATAGAAAAGAACAAGAATAAGAGACGTACTTGGCAATTTTTTGTTTTTCATCTTGATAGAGAACTCCCGAGTAATAAGCTGTAATGTTTTTTTGATGATATTTCTAGTATAATGTACACCTTAAACATAGCTAGTAAGTATGGCCTTTTGGATATACTATTATCGGCAGAAAAACTGATTTCAAGACTGCTGCTGGCGAGAAGGCGCAGATTGATAAAACAGACCGCTAACGACTCTTTTCGGTCTCACCTCTCCAAGAGGCATTTCAGCACCTCCTGTATTCCAATTTCTAGACCTTGCAAGCGCTAATGCATGCCGATGTTGCTGCTGTAACGGACGAGAAGGAGGCATAGCTACAGCAGCCGGCTGCTGGCCGCTTCTTTCACCTCCAGGTGCCACTTCTGCTGTTGGCTCGCTGTTTTCTAGTTCGTCGTCAATTTCTTGGGTTAGATCGATTATTTCCAGTCCACCTAAAGCTCCAGCAAGCTGGTCTATCTCGTGATGATCGCCCTCTGCGGGTGGTGTTGCAGCAGAACGGGGAGCGCTGGCAGTTCTATCAGCAGCAGCGGCGGTTGCGGCAGGTGGGATTGGTGCTGCAGCCATAGGTCTTGGTGGAACGAATGATCGTGATCCTATCGCAGATCTTCCTAAACGACCTCTATTACTAGGAGCCGTGGCAGTGGAGACAAATTTTTTCTGCTGCAGAAGCTGTTGCTCTGCAATAGGGGTCTCTGGGGGAGCAGTTGCAGCAGCTTGTGGGAAAAGTGTCTGAATAACATCCCATAAAGCTCTATTGACAATGAGGTCTGTATAACACGAATTTTGGAATTTGTTGGTGAAATGTTGAAACACTTTTTTCGTATCTAGATGCGAGAATCAAGATTTTACCTGTTGCTCGTAGGTCGTGACGACAGGTCGGGCATCTTCGGTGCTGATCTACTGCTAAAGATTTACGCAGGCATCGTCTACAGAAGTTGTGCCCACAAGAAGTGGTGCAGGGTCTTACACACATACTCAGACAAACTGCACATTGTAACGAATCATTCAAGATTGAATCTTGATGCTGCGAAAGGAGATCAGCCCCTGATCGTCCTGGAGTCGACGCCATATTTAAGAAGGTTTATGTATTCGGTGCTTTTCAAGCTTTATTGCGTTAACAGCTCTTTGTATTATTTGCACAAACCATTTCATGGCACAGCATGGAAGCTACATATAATTACTTTAAAAATGAAATACAACTTGTATTATTTATTCTTGAAGACAACAGGAAAGAGAACACAGATAACACAAAAAGAACTACACAATACAAATTACCGATCGATCTATCGTTTTAAAGGGGAGTCATACGGTTTAACTCTCCGCCATCCTTTCCCTGGGACCCAACCGCCACCACTGCTGCTGCTACTGCTACCAGATGAATTCAAAACTATTCGGACTGCTGCCGTTACCAGCACTGCCACAGGAACCACCCACACCCAGGCATGCGCCTTTAACACCGTTTCTTCCCCTTCGCTACTGGTAACCGCAATCTTTCTGATAATATTATTTTTATTTTTCAAATATTTCTCTTGTGAAGAAAGGAGCGCTTCATTTTTCACTCTTTCCAGCTCTGATGCAGCCAATTTTGCGTCCCTATCCCTCATCAACAAAGGTTCTACCGCCTCTGCTGGCACGCCATACTCCCCTGCAAACTCCACTGACGGCCATTTCTGGCCTGCAGTTTTCGCCATGGCCTCCAAAACATAAAAATTGGGCACCGACCCCAAAATCCTCGACGACATGAACTTCTCGCCCAGTGCTTGTGTCGTACTGGCAGAGTAATTAAACGCAGAAAATACAATTAACTCTTCCTGTTTTGCGGTATATGGAGACAACCCCGGTGCATAGACGCTAAATTTCTTGCCATTGGTGCCTAGACCGCCTTGAGATGGCACGTGCCTCATGCACACGGCATCAATTACAGCTATTCTATCCTTTGGATAATGCAATAAAGCAGGCCAAACAGAGTCCAATCCCCATCCAACATACGTCCAATACTTAGAGAATGTAGCCCGGATGACGTTATGATAAAAATCCATTCTATAGGTCGGCGCCATAACTTCGACAAAGGTGGTGTAGCGGAGTAAATACTGAGGAGTCTGATGGAGCTCAGGGCGCCATGTGGCGGAACCTCGCGCGTGGCAGACGCTTGGTTGGGCCATTATCAGGTCGTAGGTACGCATAATGGAGAAGACTTTGTTAATGGCGCAGGTGTTCATGTGGAGGTCATCATCTGGTAACATGATGTAGTCATATTGGGAAGCAAGAGTTGACCATTTTTCAGAATTCGAAAAATCTAGATAAAGCCGCCACTTGGGACCCTTGGCGTGCACGACTGCAGCGCAGAGAGGGCACGAGTATGTAGCATTATCACCAAAGTAAAGAGCGATGATATCGAATGTGGCTGCTTCAGGGCGGTCCATCCAAACTGAAGCGGACCAATCATCTCCTACAGGAGCTACGAGAATATTTCTTCTTTTACCTTGTCTTTGATTTTTAGGCTCGATGCGGTGTTCCCCTTCACCACCACCATTTGATTCTTGTTCTTGTAAAGCTTGCTGCTGTCCTAATGCTTCTAATACTGCTGTGTCGGTGGTATCAAGATCGTCTTCTAAATACGCTTCTCCACCACAAGACCTAGACTCATTTGGAAAATCGCTATGGCCGTCGGTAATTGTAGCTGTAGCGGTAGCTGCTTCGTGGTCGGCCTCTGATTTTAACTTTTTTAATACGAGCTCTGGAATACTGCTAACGAGACTTTCCATGCGTCCTAAGGTCGAAGACGAGGGGATATCACCAGTAGTGATTGCAGAAGTGCTTGTTTTGTATATCATTTTACGCCACCACGAAGATGAAGAGGAGGAAAATGAATTGTCGGTTGGGGCGGCAGCGGCAAAAGTTTTCAAATTTTTTATTAATTCTTTTTCACTTTCCAATAAATAGCCCGAGGTGCGTGCAAGCTCACTAGTAGCTTCTTCTTTCTTAATATGTGCTTGTACATCCACGGCCTCCCGATCAGGAGTGGGAGAAGGTGGAGCAGAAGAGGTAACCTTGGCGGGGATTTTTTTGTGGCTGCCCGTCTGATAATAATTATTGAGCCAGCGAGCTGCGTCGTCATTTGGAGGAAGCAATAACCCACTGGGATCTTTTGCAAATGAGTTGGTGCCTCCTTGTAGCTTGAGCACCTTGTCTTGTAGACCTGGGTTCTGAGAAGAGGCACCTGAATCAAGTTCAATTGAGTCGTTAAAATGAGACAAATGTGAAGGCATGCTGGTGTCCGAGGGGTAGCTATAAGCACTATACGCTTAATATTGCTTCCATATAGCGTAAATGAAGTTACCTGGGGTAAGAGTAAGCAGCAGCAACGCCATGGTTAAAGTTCCCATTGGCATCCCTGAAACATTCGCCATGCTGGTGCTTTGCTCTGAGCGATTTAGAGCATTAAATAATAGATTGCGCCGAAATAAGGTGCATATTTGAGCGCAAATACAAGTTATTGAGCCCAATTGCTCAAGGGCGCTGCAGTTGCCACGCCATGCACAGTCTGGGAATGGTCAACTTCTTGAACAAGTGGAAAAACTTTTTAAATTTTCTTCCATTTTCCTTCAATTTTAGCTTCTCTGGTGGTTCCACAATCAATTTAATCATATTTTCACATTCTAAAGATGACTTGCTCTTACACAGTGGCAACGGTGGACCCGCCAAAGATTGCATTCACGATTGATCTTCATTCAAATAAAAATGAGTTAAATTCGCAGATGAAAGCTGCTTGCAAGCAGCTTTTGCATGGATGGGATGCTTTCGAGGATACTGAAATTGAGGTGAATTTGTAGGAAGGATACTTTATCCCTCTTAATCTCTTTTATACGACAGAGATCGCAATTTTGTTTTTTTTAATTAATCTTCTACACCGCCGCTGCTGCTGCCGGGCCAATCTCTATCTTTTCTCTCAATCTCTTCTTTCTTTCCTCCTTGGCAGGTCAGCGTCATCTCTGGAGGTATTAGCAATGCTCTTTACAAACTCACCCCTCCTTCCTCTCCTTCTCTCTCCCCTATCGCTCTCCGGATATACGGCATAGGCACAGACAAATTCGTCGATAGAGAGAAAGAAGTGAAAACGATGCAGTTACTCCACCTTAACGGCTTTGGACCTGCAATTCTAGGGCTATTTACCAACGGCAGAATAGAATCATTCTTATCTATGCGGTGTTTAACTCCAGACGAAATGTCTTCTCCAAATTTTTCTAAACATATCGCAACTACCTTGTACAAATTTCATTCCGTTGATGCGGAAAACCGACCCGCGACCGCTGTGACTCCATTCACCCGGATCTACGAATGGTTGGATATTGCTGAAAAGCTGGATTTTTCAGATGATCCAAAGAAACTGTCTGCGTTTCAGAAATTTGATTTTATAGAGTTAAAAAAGGAAGTTGAGGCGGTGGAAGCAGCTGCGGCGCCTTTGAAATCCCCTATCGTATTTGCTCACAACGACCTTCTAAGCGGCAACATTATGATTCCTTTAGAGAATAATAGCTGTGAATCTAGTAATAAAATGGATAAAATGACGTTTATTGATTTTGAATATTCTGGTTGGGCTCCACGGGGTTTCGATCTAGGAAACCACTTTTGTGAATATGCCGGGTTTGAATGTGACTATGATAAGTACCCAGATAGACACATAGCTGGTACATTTCTTAGAGCATACCTTACGGAAGAAGCAATATTATTAAGTCAACGTAAGAATAGTGGGCATGGTACTTCAGTAAGTGATGAAGCCGTGGCTATCGCAGTGGCAGAGGCCAATGTGTATTCGCTCGCAGCCCATCAATACTGGGGTATCTGGGCGTTGATTCAAGCACGGTGGTCTAAAATTGATTTTGATTATATGGAGTATGCTGGGATGCGGTGGGGAGAGTATAAAAGAAGAAAAAATGAATTTTTAAGTGAAGCAAAAGAAGCGGCTGCACTTCTTCTGGAGAGTTGAGTTAATTAATAATCGAGAGCATGTTTTTAACTAAAAATTTGTATTCTGTTGTTAATAGTTGTCATTTACAATGTTCAAGTACCGATATATCTCTACTATTATGAAGAAATTTAAAAAGAGCGCTGTGGACTTCTTGCAATTACCAAAAGATCAAAAGCGACCAAAAAAAAAAAGTGTAGAACGAACGATAAAATTTGCCGCCAGCTGTCCTTTAGTAGATTAAGAAATGTAAAGAATCTATCTATAGAAAAATTTGTGTCCTTATTTAAAATACCTTTCCAATTGTATAGGGAATTGTTGTAGGGAATAGCGAATCGTTCTTTTCTTACTTACATTAGTATTACCTTGTATTACGTTCAACTCTTTTCTTTCTTTCTTCTTTAATCTAAGCGGAAACAGCAGTAGGTGCCGCAATCAATTCCAAAGCTCTACGAGTCTCTGCCACAAAGTCCACAGGCTTGATCTCAACCACGGCATACCTCTGCCTGGTCTCTCCATTGTATTCTTGCGCCTGCGCCTTTACCCTCAACACCCACTCACTCCACGTCGCATCTTGAAGTAAAGCAGAAAATTTGGAAGGTTCCTTTTCACGTACCTCGGCAGCATCGTCAGCGCTACGTCCCAACAACACCTTGGCCTGGTCATCAAACACTTGCACATTCAACTCGCCAGAAATGTCGGTGAATTTCGCAGACATGATGTACCGTTTGGTAGCAGTCGCGTAGGTACGACCGTCATATTCACAAAAGTACCCTCCGTTTTGTTCCACAACCTTTCTATTGTTTTCAGGGCAAGCCAAGTACCACATGCTCTGATCGGGATTGATATTCGCAACAGCGACTTGAACAGTAGTGTAGACAGGCTTGGCGTCAGGGGTCGCGGGTGCTTCTTTGCGAATTTGAGAAAGATCACGACGGCGAGAAGCACCGCCAGCACCATCTGGTTTCAGAGCAGTGGCCATACCTTCTCCCACAGCCTGCATTTCAGCACCTGCGCCTTCAGTATCCCACCAAGTGCGGATAGCTTGTGCTTCAGGCACGGTCTCAGTGGTAGGATCGATGAATACCTGGGAACGACCGAGGGTCGAAACAGAAACTCCATTGTATGAAGATACCCGGCAAGAAGAGATGGCGACCACAGGTTTGTGAGATCCCGCAGCAGCAGCTTCGAGCTCCGACCCGACACCTTCAGCGGTAGATCCCCATAAAGTGACAGTCACAGTTTTACGTGCAGAGTCAACCAGGGTCACATCGCGGCGGGAAAGTTCCGATGAGTCAGACTTTCTTTTTACCGAACCCAAAGGTTGAACAGATGTGACGACTCCGATCAAGTCAATAGGAGCCTTTTTATCGACAAAAGCGACCAATTGATCGATAGGAACAAACTCCATACGTACATCAACTTTAATATCGCCTTCCGAAGCTTCGACTTCGGTGGAGGCGTCAAAATGGAGGCAATAAGGGTTGCGGGTGCGGTTGTAGGCCTTGTTGGCAGGCTTTACACTGCCGCGAGCAAAGATGTAAACCTTGCCTTCTTCCAAGGTATCATAATGACGGTCAGCAGCTTCTCTCCAGAAGGTTCCTTCGATAGTAGTGCCTGCCTCGTCAAGAAGCTCCGCAGAAAAGACGCCACTAGGCTGGCCAGTGGACTTGTTGTTAAAGCTACGTTTAGGGGTTTTCGAGACGATCTTAGCACGGATAGCCCATCCATTAATGTAGGGATTGAGGCTGGAGATGGGCTGGACCTTACGGGAAGCGAGGCGGCTGCCGGAAGGAGGGGTAGGACCGCTTGCAGGGGTCTTGGTGGCGGGAGCAGACTTGACGGCAGCAGGGGTCTTGGCAGCGTCAGCAACAGGAGCTGCAGCAGGGGCAGGGGCAGCGTCCGTCATGGCGACGTCTTCAGCCTTGGGTTCGACAGCAACAGGAGCGGGAGCAGGCTTCTCCTCTTCAATGGCAGCAGCACCAGCACCAGCAGCTTCGCCTTCAATGAGCTCCATGGCGGCAACGATGAGAACTTGCTTATCGTTAATGCTGTTTACGTTGCCTTCAGTAACCTTGACAATGTTGTTGCTCTTCAGGGAAGTACCGAATTGCTTGGCTACCTGTAAGTAGTGGCGAGAAAAAGGAATGAATGACGTTGATCGGTTAGGGATCGTCAAGCCCAAATTCAAATTTCCCAGGATGGTTTGCTGCAGCATGGAAGCTACTGTTAGTCTGTAATAAAATCATCTTATTTACCTGAGAGGTGATGACGCCAGCCATGTTTTCCTTTCCGTCAGAAAATTCACACTTAAATTTCCCATTGGCTTCCTGCAGGTCAACAACCTTGAGTGCAAGAGCCTGGTCTATTGAGCCAGCAACCTTGAGCTGCTGTAATGAGCCGGGATTAAGGACTAAAGCAGCCATAGTTCACAACAGTTAATACGTTTTTTGTTGAATTTAAATGGTTTCTGAAATATATTTGAAATTAAGCTCCAGATAAGAGGAGCGGGACTATAAGAGGACCGGGAGATCCTTTTCGTTGTTTTATCGGGCAATGGAAGATGCCTCTGGAAGCGGTATGGGCTCGTTTAAACCTTGTGGAAATTTGATTTTTTGAACTGTGCTGCCCATGCTTTGCAAAGCTTTGCTGAGCCGCATTTTCTGTGCTGTATTTCGATATTTGTCGCGATAATTCAGTGTATTAAATTTCACTTGTAAAAGTTAGGCAGGTGCGGGAGACTGGGGAGAGCTCTGAAGACCACATTCTTTACTAAATTAATCAGCTTCTTGTGTTGCCCAACTACCTACCTATGCTTTATGTCCAGAATCATATAGAATGGCAAGATTAGATACACCTTTAGACTCTCCAGTACGTGCTGGGAAACCTCCCATGGCACGTCTGGTGATCTTGACTATTTTCATCCTAAGTTTGATCTTCACTGCCAGCTACATGTTTTATACCCCTCTTTTGCAAATTTACTGGGGTACCACTGGCAGAATGACCTCTGTTATAGCCAAAGGAAAGTCAGAAAGGACTGGCATAGATCCGAATGAAGGTAGGCAGCTATTTAATGTCACATATCACATAATAGAAACCACCATAGTCGCTCGCTGACCTTGCCGCCCACCTCTACTTCTACCTTACACACTATACGATCTTACTTATACTATCTTAATTAACCTCACCATGTTCCTCTTCACCTAAAGGTTTCGATCTTACAAAAATAAACAAACCAAAGGATAGTGCACCAATAGGACAACCAGCCGTTGTAAAAGAAGAAGAAGAAGAAGCGGAGAACGCCCTGAAAGAACCAGCGACCACCTCAGAAATTAAATCTGACGAAACAAACCCTTCTTCCTCTACTACTACTTCAGTACCAGCAGCAGGTACCACTGCTGTACGAAGACGAGAAGATGACCCTGATTATAAAGAGGATGGTAGTGCGAGATACGCGCTAACGAAAGAAATGGCTATAGCAGCAGCGACAGATAGCATGGGCACCCGCGGAGCTGTGGTTGTCACGTGGGCTAATTACCATTACAAAGACTTTGTCATGAATTGGGTGGATCATTTAAAAGAGACTGGATGCAATACTTTCCTTGTTGGTAAGAACAAAACTTCATCGTTGATTGGTTTTTTTGTAGATATTTGAACATTGTTGCTGCCTTCTCTTTCTCTAAAATTCCACCAGCCGCTGTCTCCTTTGCTCAACCTGCTATTCCTCTAATTTATTTTTTGTCGTGGTGTATCTAGGTGCTATGGATGATGAGCTTCTCAAACATCTTCAAGACGCCGAAGTTCCCACCTTTTCCATGTCGTCCGGTCTCACTCTGGGCGACTTTGGTTGGGGCTCATCCACGTTCAATAAAATGGGGCGAGAAAAGATTTCGTTGATTCAAACCTTTACTAAATGGGGTGTTGAGGTGATTATATCAGACGTAGACACAGTCTGGCTACAAAATCCGATTCCATATATGGCAAAATACTCTGAAGCGGATGTATTAACCTCTTCAGATCATCTAAAAGCGTCTTTTCCTGGGGATAGTGGCTTAGAAGACCCTTCGACGGCCGACTCTGCAGCAAATATCGGAATAATGTTATTCCGCCCTTCTGCAGCGGAATTAGCTGATGAATGGGTCAAAGTACTTGATTCCGATGATAAATTATGGGATCAGAATGTGTTTAACGATCTCATGCATAGAGGAGAGATACGCAATCACCAATTTAATTCAACAGACAACCGTCCCGATCGATTATTTATAGGCTATGATGGCAAGTTGAAATTTGGCATCCTTCCTGTGTCTATGTTTTGCTCTGGGCATACGTATTTCACTCAACGTATGCCAGATACCGTCTTTGTGGACCCTTATGTGGTTCACGCCACGTTTCAGTTCAGTGGAACAGCAGGAAAGCGACATCGATTCAGAGAGCGGTTGCTTTGGAATGATGAACCTCATTATTTTAAACATGATAACGGGTTTATTTCAGCAAATAATTACATTCCAGACGAGTTGCTAAATGATGTAGAGACAGTAAGACGAGATGGGAGTATAGATTCGACCTATCCTCACTTTGCGCTGGTACATTATCAATTTTTGGCACTGAGAGCAATGTTCGCTGCTGGTACAATTTTAAATAGAGCCGTGGTACTGCCAGAGTTTTGGTGTGGGTTTGATCGATGGTGGGCACCGCATAAGGGAATCATACCTGGATCAAGTTTCAAGACACCATTTAAATGTCCTGCTGACCACGTTTTAGAGCTGGAAGTGTGAGTTTTTAAAGTTAATTTTTATAAAATTCATTTTTCTTTGGTGCTGCTTCTACGAGCAGTCCTTTAAGTTTCTTTGACCAACACGTATTACTATAATTTCTCTGCGTATGACCAGCATCTCTTTCTTTCTCTCGTATTACTATCTATCATTATTCGTTATTTTTGATCTGTTTTCCTTCAATCTTTTTGCAGCATGTCAAAAGTTGACTGGCCAGAAAGTGAATATGGCCCTCACATCGAATGGAAGGAATATTCTTTTTTAGATAACGAGCGTGCGAAGAAACCTGTTTTACAACGTCGACTCGTAGTGCATACCTGCGGCGAAGATATCACTGCACCTCAACCGCCAGATGGCATCGGGTGCAACGATGGCACCGAGCCGGCAGAAATTGAAGTAGGTGGCGTCATGTGGTTGCAACCAGGAATGAATGAAGAGCAGCTGCGTATGGCATTTAGTGGCCCTGATATAAATAGGTACACGCTTATCCATTTTGAAGATGCTGCGGCCTTGTGGAAAGGGTTTAAAGACGAGTCACTCGCTAAGAAATTTAAAAAACGCCTGGATATGTACACGTCTATTTGGTGCTGTGTAGATAAACCAGTAGGGCATATTTGGTACGATTTCTTCTGGGATGTGGGTGCGCATAAAGACAAGCATGGACGAGAGATTGGGCCTCGGTGGGAACCGCAAACTGGACCTTGAGAAGAAAAAGGATAGAGACGCCAAAATATTTTTTTTGCTTTCAAAACTCGCAATTTTTTCAAATGGATGCAGCAGTACCTTTCAAATGCATCGTTCTTGGAGTATTCAGTGTGTAAAATTGATATATGCGCGAAGACAAGGAGTCTTTATAAAAGAACAATAATAATAATAAAAGAGCCCCAAGGGGGTGACTTTAATTTTTGTTATGTCTCTCTGCAGGGACCGCGAAATTTATGCTGTACACATTGATTGAACACATGTGGTTATTTCTTCCAGTACCTCTTTCAGCTCAAGACAATGCCCTGAGAGACATGCACAGTAAAATAATAACCCGAACGATGACCTTAGCCATTCAGGTGCGATATTGGCTTAAATAACTTCACGATAACATTTTGAAATTAATCTTGCCATTTATTTACTAAGGGTTTTTAACCCCTTTAAATCGCTATCATGAGTCGCCCGCAAACACGATCAATGGTTACTGATACCATGTCCGAAAGTATAGAAGACCGGCAAAAGGAACGGCAAGCTTTTATCGATGTTTTATCAAGCATCGTGGGTGCTCTTATTTGCACAACCTTTGTGCTTTCCCAGAGATTTGCCCCACCAGGCACTCCCCAGGTACCAAAGCAACAAGTAGCAGGAATGATGTTTACATGTTTGCTATGCCCACTAACATATTTTGGTTTCAAGGCTTTTTATTTGAGAAATCGTGTCTTCCTGGTTCTTTTGGTGCGAATGGTTTTCGCCATCGGAACTATATATGACTATGAAGATACGCCAAACGAGGCTTTAACGTAAGAAGTGACCCTCATCTTTCTGTCTAGATGTCATCCTCCTTTACCCGCTGTTTACAATTTTTTATTTATCTAACCCTCAGTTTTTTCATCTTTGCCATTTGCAACAGATGGCCTGCCTTTATTGCAAGAGTACTATATTCAAGCCGGGCTCTTGTCATGTCGTGGGGTTGCTTCGGTTGGCAACTGCCATTCCCTCTTCACAGTGCCGTTCAAGCTGTACATGTCTTTGCTGCTTCTCGACTCATCGCTCCAGTCTGTGCAGCCCCTGCTCTAGCTAAAACAACTACCTTTATGTCTCTAAATATTTCCAAAATAAGGACCGTAATGACTGTATTAGACTGGCCATTTGCTGTGGTTTGGCCACCAGCACCTGGTGAGCTCAACGTCAGTACTTCCAACGTTGCAGCCTGCTCCGCTTTAATTCTCTGGGTGCAGATTACACTAGGCTGGATGGTACCGACATCGTTATTAGCTGTGAGTTTGAGTGTGGGGGACAGGTGGAGGAGAGCAGCTCAGGAACAAGGGGTGCTGGTAACCGGTGCAATTGCTCAGGCGGTGTGGTGCCTGGTACGTGTGTCTGCTTTGAAGTTCATTCATTGAGTCAGGACAGGATAGCATAGCATACCATTCATAGCACAGCATAGTATCTGCGCCAATAAAGGAATCGTTTTCCGTGCTTATTCTAATAAATAAATAAATAATAAATAAAAACCCTTATATATTTTTTACCGCTGCTTTTTTTTGTTGTTGTTGGTGGTGGGTGGGGGTGTTGGGCTTTTGGGCTAAGGCGCTATTGTGACAATAGCAATAGCAATGATGAACACATTCTTCTGTTCATCTTTAATTTCGTTTTTCTCCCAATGGGTCTTTTATCGATACTATTTTTCCCCACATTAAAACAAGTTTAACGTTTTGAACGAGTTCGTACTGACTTTCTACCAACTATTATTGGATATGTATTGGGTTCCTATAGTATTACCGTACTATGATTTGCAGTAATCGTGCTTCATTGAATGACCAATTTTTAGGGTTATTTTCTCTTCACACAATTTATGAATTTCCCTTTTGTCTTATTGCTGCATTTGTTTTTGGTTTAGCAGGGCTTGGGTGGTGGTGTTAAAGATGGAGTATCTCTTTCGGAAATTTAATAATGGGGTGTTGATATATACAGATGGGTTGTTGTATGGAAATTGTAGACAAAACACATATACAATGGAAGAAAATACACACATCAATAGCCAAGATAAAAAAAAAAAATAGGGGGGGATATCTCGCTAACTCAATTTTTATTTTATTTTTGTTTATTTCAGCTTCTTTTAGTTTCAAGTGGTGTTGAGAAGAAGATCTGAAGATATAATTTCGTACCAAGGACCACACACAGCTTCAGTCACAGCTGCTACTTCAGCCAATTTCTTGGCCAAAATTGCCACTTCAGCGCCCAGGGCACCAGCTCCAGAGCGAGCCAACGCAGCATGCGATGC
Organism: Nannochloris sp. 'desiccata'; assembly: GCA_019044685.2. Taxonomy (NCBI): domain Eukaryota; kingdom Viridiplantae; phylum Chlorophyta; class Trebouxiophyceae; order Chlorellales; family Chlorellaceae; genus Nannochloris; species Nannochloris sp. 'desiccata'. The sequence continues at coordinate 236,059 of JAGTXX020000002.1, read as the reverse complement.
GTGGGCCGCAGCAGGAGAGCTGGGTCCAAGCACTAAATGAGCATTCAAGGCATTACACAGGGCAGACGTGATGCTACGAAGAGCAGGACTGGATTTTCCGAGCATATTTCTTAAGACTGCATTTACGCTCGTTTCCTGCTGAGGAGCGTGCGCCAAGGAAGTGATCTCAGCTGCAACGTCTGCCAAGCAGACGTCTGGACATGCAAGAACAGCGCTCAAACGCCTTTTTGCAGTCTCTGTAATAGGAGTAGACGTAGATGTAGAAATAGAGGCAGGGGTAGTAATACTGTCAGGAGAAGCAGCAGCTTCTGCGCCTGCTCTTCTGGCAGCATGTTGCAAAGCAAGCAAGCTGGCAGTCAGCACGACCAATCTTTGAAACTCGTTCTGAGCTCCTTGAAGCCTTCCAGAATCAGGTGTCAGGGTTTCAGGAAGCGCAAGATGTGTGACAGCGCCTTCTCCAGCGACAAGCTGAGCAAGGCCGCATCGAACTAAACCTTGCCACGTTTTGGGGGACATTGGAACAGCAAGCTGACCAGCTAACCCTGTAGGAGTTGTAATGGTACTATTACGGTTATTAGCAGCTGCCCTTCTTGAGGCTCGACCAGTGATTAAACGCCGGGGCAGCTCTTGAGAAATAGAACCAGACCCAGTAGCGCCCGACTCTGCTGCTAAAGCTGGGGAGCTGTTTGCAGCTTCAGAAAGCATGGCTTCGACATGAGGCAATCTTCCTGAAGCCAAAGCCAGCCATCCTCTGGTGTGAGGCAATTTTAACGCCATATCTCTCGCAGAAGAAGGAGAAGAACGCAACGTGGAAGAAAAGTCTAAACCTCCTCCTGCTGCTGCTGTGGTTGTTGCACTTGTTGCCATTGTTGGTGCCGGTGTGCCAAGGAAATCTTGCATTTTAGAACGAGCATACAGCGCAGCTCTCTCAGGAGTGGTGCCAAGTTGTCTTGCAAGCATACCCAAATGCGCGTTTGCCATATCCAATCGCAATAATTTCAATAAAACAGCGATTAACCGCAAAGCACGAGCGGCAATTTTGCCAGCAGCAGCTGGACAAGTCACGGAGGCAAGGTCTTTGCGGATAGTAGCCTGAGCAGCAGCTGCTGCAGCTTCGCGAGCTGGTGCTCCAAGTCGGCGTAGCAACCCTCCACACCATTCGAGCAGGTGGAATAATGCATCGCAATTGATTCCAGGCAGCAAAGATGAAAAAGAAGGTGCAGAAGAAGAGGAAGACGAGACAATATTGGGAGTTGCGGTCAAGAGCTCTGCCAATCTTTCTGCGCTGCCAAGTTGTGCAGCAACATCAGCAGCAGCAGAAGACCCTACAGGAAGCACCGCTCGTAAAGCAGCTCCAGCTTCTGCCAAAGTCGCGACAGCAGCAGAAACAGCCGCATTCGAGCTGATACTGTTGCTACTTTGACCAGCAAGAGCTGCTCCTGTTGCTTCTCCACCATTTCCAGCACCAATGCTACTACTAGTACCACTCCCACCACTACTCAACCGTTCACCTAAATCGTCCCAAAATGCCTTTTCCGCGATTCTACGCACCCTAGCATGCAACGCAGCAGCTACAGCTTCTCTAGACCCTCCTGCAAGGTCTTCTAAATCTTGAGGGGTTGGCGCAGGCTCCAACATAGGATCAGTCTCACCAACAGCATCTTTCCAAGAAGATTCAGCTTCGTCTGTGGGGAGATGAAACGTGGAATCGTAGAGAAGCTGCCACATCAATACCAAATTGCCACTGCTGCCAGGCTGAGGTTGTTGCTGTTGACTCTGTGGTTGGTGTCGTTGACCATGGCCTCTTCCTTCTTCTTTTTCTTCTTCTTCTTCTTCTTCTTCTTCTTCTTCTTCTTCTTCTGTTGGAGAAGCTTGTTTTGGTGAGGAAGGAACAGAGGAAGAAGGTGAAGGTGAGGAGGAAGAGGTGTTGGCATACTGGCCTTGTCTGCGTTGCACCTTCTTTGCTGGGCTGTTTGACGGAGAAGGACCACCACTAACACCAGTGGCAGTAGTGGTGGTAGTAGTGGTAATAGTAGCTTCTGTGACCATATTAATAGAATTGTATCGTTGTTGCTCAGCAGAAGCACGTGCAGCTGCTAACGCAGCTTCCAATCGAGCAGCGCCTTGTTGCCCAGTCAACCGTTCAACTCGTTCAGAAATCAACTTTAAATCATGGTCAACGCCTTCTTCCAGTGCCTCGAGATCTTGTTTTGCTGCCTCAGCGCGCATAGCAGCAGTGGCATGTATAGTACTAGTAGCACTACTAGCGACTCCTGCACCACCACCGGCAGTAATAGCAGTAGCAGCAGCTCTGCTGCCTACTTTGAGCAAGCGGGATGTCTCTAGTTCCACTGCTGCCCGAATCAATTCAGCCTCCAATCCAGCTGCATCATGGCTCTTCCATGCAATAAAAATCTCTAAATACGCAACCCAGGACTCGTCAAACTGCCTCAAAAGAGAGGGAAGCGACGCAGAAGAAGGCCAAAAGGAAGAAGAAGTTTGCAGAAAGCGAGAAAGCAGAGCCTCAAAAAAAGCAAGCATCCTCGCAGCAGCTTCTGCTAACGCGGTCTCTCTCGGTCCTTGCTGACTCAATACCACTTCTGGGTGTGATTGAATCATATACGCAGATAAAAACGCTCTTGGTGGGTATCTAGCAGCCTTCTTTCCTTTTGGCAATTTAGGAAATAAGCGTTTTAATAGCCCATCACACAAATCTCCTCTAGCAAAGCTTTTTTTCGCCTTTCCCATATCTTCAAATCTTCTAAGCACAGCTTGTGCTGCTTTTAAAGTTTCAGTAGCGCTCATTGCTTCAGCGAATTCGTCAAAAGAAAGCGTTGACTGGTGGAAAGACGCTGGTAAAGGCACTGGACTTTCTTCGTGGAGAGAGGTCGATGCAGCCATATCTGCCAGGCTAGATACCAAACGAGCGACTGGTTGGCGACGAGGACTTGGAGAGAATGAAGAGAAACTAGTTGATACAGGCTGGCTCGTTTCTGTGAGATTTGCAGGTGCATTAGCAGCAACAGTGTCGTCTTCTGCCCCTCCTGCTGCTGCTACTGTAGCAGAAGAAGCAGGGATAGGGACGGCCATAGGCGGAGTATGAGTTCCGTATATAGGAGGTGAACCAGCCCTGGGCGTATCTGCAGGTGTGCTGCTATCTGCAGGAGTGAGGGCATCAGCTGGGGTATTTGCTGGAGCGGTTCTGCCACTGTGGTTACTAGAAGTATCAGGGAATATAATACGACCAGGAGGTAAAGTAGATCGTGGGCTGTTGTCTCCTGAAAGAGAAGCAAGATCTTCTTGATTCCTTTGCTGTTCTTCTTCTTGTTGTTGGTGATCCATGCTTGGAGGAGCCGCAGCTGCAGCCGATTCCGAATTAAATACAGGTGGGGTCTCTGTGGTTAAGACCGCTTTACAGCTGAAAGGGATCTTTGTAGCAGCGAATGAGCTAACTAAAGCTTCCATAGTGCCGGTATTTAAAGCAAAACAACGCCAGCTGCGTTGAATTCTTCGTGCTGCTGCTTGGCGACGAAGCCATTGCCCAGCGTTCGAGCCGATGAGGCTACTGCTGTGCTGTTGCTGTTGCTGGTGGAAAGTAGAATTAACGTCTGTGGTGGGCATAGAAATGTCGGTAGAAAAGTCTCCAAGAAGTATGGGTGCATTATTTAATGGGGAAATCGACATACTGATAGCACCACCTTGCATCTGCTGTAAACCAGTAGGGATGGCGACGGCAGAGGAAGCGGCAACTGCCGCAGCACTTTGTTTTCTAGCAACGAGCACCTGCTCTCTTGAAGCTTCCGCACGTTTCATACGGTGTAAAAGTGTAGTCAATCGTGAAGCTGCTTGATTTTGTTCCCGTTGTTTGGCAACACGAGCACTGGCAGAGGCTTTGCTGGAGGTTCGGGCGGCACGAGCAGCTGTGAGGGCTAAATGAGCAGCTCTCGCTGCTTCAGCAGCTTCTAAACTTTGCTCTAAGCGGGATTGAAGTTGGTTCCGGCGTGCAGCTTCAGTGCGGGCGACAGCAGCTGCGCGGTTGGCAGTGACAGCGGCACGGACCTTTACGGCATGGAGAACGGCAAGGCGTTTGCTTTCAGCAGCAGCTAAGCGCTTCTCCAGGCGTTCTAGAGCTACCGAAGGATCATGCACAGTGCGTACGCGGTAGCGATTGGCCTTGGATCGACGAGCTTCGTAAATTGTCTGCAAATGGGTGCGCAAGGGGCATGAGCAACAAGTAAAATTCGAAAGGGAATCCCTGTCGAGGTTGCACAATTATGTAGGATAAATTTGCAAGGTTGCATATGATCAATAATACGTTGGTTTCCAGCACCCTAGCTACTGTAACTTCCTTTGCTCTGTTTGAATCGCAAATGCAAAAACACTTCAATCTGGTTCCCTTGCGCAATAGACTCACCTCTCTGCGTTGCTCAGCAGCCTGCAACTTTATTTCCAAGTTCTCCAAGGTTGTATTGCGTGCAGAAGCAGCAGCTTCTCTACCTTGCTCCCACTTCCTTTTGACATTTTTTGGCAATGTAAAGCCTTCTACACGCACACAAAATACTTGCTGTTCCATTTTTAATGCAATGCAGAGCACTGAAACAATGCTCCGATATTGCGTTTAGAATAATACACACGTTTTGTGTGGTGGGTTCTTTAAAATAGTGAAAACCCCGTTCTTAACGTTCGTCCCCCCCTGACCGGGACGAGCTTCGCAAGCACCGACCACAAGTTGCCTGCTGTGTTGTTACAACAATGGAATTATATAGAAGCTGTGTATTCTAGATTTCAATAGATTTATGTACTTGTCAACATTTTCTTTCGTTCTTCTCATGCAGAGGGAGGTCTCTTCTGACGCACCACTGCTGCTCCTCCCCCCCCACCGCTGCCACCACCACCACCACCGGCACTATGACCATCTTCAACCAACCGCAATAAACTCCCTCCTTCAGACCCTGATTTCCTCAAAGCCTTCATCGCAAGCATTCTATCTTTCGGGTACGTCCAATGCAGTAAAGTATAGCTTAACAAACACAACGACCACGGCCCAACTAAGCATAGAAGCAACGCACTTGACAAGGCACGTGCCGCCATCTCCTGCGCTGCGACTGAAACAGCTGCCTCTGACATTGAACCCTGAAATCCAAAGAGTCTTTCTGCAGCAATGCCTACTAAAGGAGCTCCACAGGCTCCTAGAGCGCCTTCGAATGATCGATCGAATGCGTACACATGGGTTCGTTGATTTTCCGGAACCAGTTCTGAGAATAAAGCGGAATTATTACACCCACACCAGGAGATAGATAAGCCTGTGATGAGTAAAACGAAGGCGTAGAGTAGTAATACACTAGCACTACTGCTGCTGTGTTGTTGTTGGTGGTGGTGGTGCAAATAAGAAGAAAGGAGAGGAAGATTATTTTCTTTTTCTAAATTATTCTCAAAATTGTCCGCTGCGCTTTTCTCGGTGGGGAGCGCCTTTGTCGTCATAAAGGTAGCACTACTATTTGTATTATTAACAACCACACCATCTGAGAAAGTACTGGTAAGAATAGAAGTGCTATTCCTCGTACTAAGATCTATTGAAAACGGAGGAGCGCTACGAGGCACGGCAAGACCTTTGAAAAGAAGCCACGAGAGTGGCATCGCTAAAAACACACTCGCTTGACACACATAAATCCTCCCCTGTGCAGGTGCTTTCCTTGCAGCTGCATCGCCTAATGTACCCCCTAGAAGATTGCCTACCGCGCATCCTAGCGTGAAAATCGCTGTTAACACTGAGCTTTGAAAATTTGAAAAATTTAATAATTGGAGCCATAACGTCATCATTGCCATAGCTTGCCAGGGAATGGAGCCCACGATGCCTTGAAGGACAATGACTTGGAACGAAGGAATGCGTAAAATAGAATAGATGCTTTGCCAAACACTATTCCTGCTTTTATTACTCGTCGTGGCTGCGGAGAAGTAGATGTCGCTATTGCTGTTTGAATGTATGGGGGTGATGTTTTTAGATAATAGTAGCTCACCCTCGTCCATTTCACCTACTTGCTGATCAGTATAGCGAGCATCATGACTGCCACCACCAGCCTGACCACTATCTCTGCTAAATATCTCTTTCTTATTAAGAAATCCCGGGTCTAGTGCATATTTATGTACCAACCATGCTGTTAAAAAAGCCACAGCAGCCACAGCATGAAAGGCCCATCGCCACCCAGCTACACCCCAAAATCCTGATGTAGCGCCTACATTTGTAGCAAACAAAGCTCCAGCCATGCCACCCAAGGAAGCTGTTAGGCCCATTGCTCCAAAGGCTTTGCCTCGGACGCCCACAGAGGTGCTGTCCGCAACAAGGCTGCTAAGCGTAGGCACCACAAGGGCCAGCCCTAGGCCATTTAAAGCGCATGCGGCCATCGCTTGTGTTAAAGTTGTGCATAGGCCTATAGCGGAGGTCATTGTACCCCATAAAATACAGCCTAGAGCGACGATGAAGGTACGATTGAGTGTGGTGCCGAGGATGCCGCTGAGAGGGGAGGCGAGGGCTTGAACTAAAGCTCTTGAAAGAGTGAGCATCCCGAGGTCAGGTAATGACGCGTGTAAGCTCCTACCTAGAAAAAAGAATACCTGTATAGAAAAGAATGAAGATATTAAAAAATGAACATATTTCTGTTTTGATGGCGGCGATGGGGGCAAAGATTTACTTACTGCAGGGAGGATCTGTTCATCACATCTTTCTACAATGGCAGCGAGGTTTAGAACAGCAAGACTGCGTTTCTTGTTGGCGTTAGATTGTTTTCCAGCCATTAGCTTTTTTATGGAAAAAACTCGATTGATTTAATCAATCGGAAGTGATCTTGTTTTGTAATTGCCTATTTCAACTACCCTGCATCTTTCTACAGCACACAGCCAGTTTGGATAATACACGCAAGGAGCAAGAACGTTCGACTGAAACTAATATATGATTATCTGCTGATCTTCCTAGGCAGCGAAATGCTTTATCCTCACAACCCTTGGCCGCTGCACTTGGCACTTGACTCACTGGTGGGCCCAGCTGGAAGAGGTCGCAATAATACGGTATTGTTGCTGGCGAAGCTCTTTACAGTTGTTATTTCGAACGAACAAAATACGTGTGTACATTTCTTCCATACAATAAAAAAGAAGACGGAAAGAGAAGTATCGACAGCGCAGAAGCAAAGAAATTACTAACAGAAGGAACGGAAAAGGGGTGGCGTTAAAAAGAATTAAAATTTTAGTTACTAACTTTTATTCGATGCCGAAGAAAGAAGACAAAAAGGATGATATTTTGGTTCAAAGGGTAATTAAAAACAAGAAGACAGACGGCTCCAACAGAAAAAAAATGAAAGAAATGGATGGATATAGAGAATATCCAATTTTGATGCGGTGCAAAAATATATTCATCGATAAAGATAAGAAATTGAAATTTTCTATTAGATGTTCGAGGGTGATATTAGTATATTTCATGTGCATAAGAAAGTAAAGCAGTAGTATTCATGCAATTTCTGTCTGTTGGAGCAATAAAAAGGCGGGAAAAGGAAGAAAGAAAGAAAGACAAAGAGACACCGGAGGGAGGGCTTTAATAGGCAGAGCCCCTCGAGAGAAAATAAGAGAAGTTTTATGAAGGAAGAATGAAATAGAACGGGGTTTAGTAGAATAGACCAAAAAGTGCTCTTGACCAAAAGAACTCCTTGTATATATGTTCAAAATTAGTATTTGAATCTCAAGAATAAGTATGGAGACTGGAAGAGGGAAAACAAGAAACACAAGATCAAAAAAAAAGAACGATGACATATAGAACTACTCAATCTTACAAACAATAGGAGTAGTATAGAGGGTGCTGTGTAATAATCGTAAAGTAGAAAGAAGATGAGAGCTTCATGTCTTCTGAGTTGGAAGAGGGGAGGGTGAAAAAATTTTGAATATCGATAATCGAAAAAAAAGCACCGAGAGAGACGGGGAAAAGGTGAAAAAAAAAAAGTTAATAGAAGGCATCCGAATAAGAGCAGAGGACAAACGAGAAGAAGATATATAACAGAAAACATGAGCTAACTTAAAAAAAGCAATGATGATGAAAGAGGCTGAGAAATTCCAATCCAAAGGTTAAAAAAAAAAGGAAAGAAAAATCAGTATCGAGTATATAAAAAAAAAAAGAGCGGGGACAAAGCAAATACTGAAAAGATGATCAGAGAAAAAGAGAGAGAGGGAAATACAGAGATAGTATGTGTATCTTGATGATTCGTGGCAAGGAATAGTAAAGATAATTAGTTTCAATCAAATAAAGCTATCATATAGTAGTATAGTATAGTGTGTTATTATCCAAACTCGTCTCTCGGGAGTCGCAAAGTCTATTTCAATCTTCAATTTGAGAATTCCGCAGCTTCGTCTACATCATCTTTTTTTCTAATTTTCCTTTAAATTAGATGAGTAAACTAGCCAGAAGATGGGTTCCAACAAGAGGAACAGCCCCACCTCCCTTCTTTCCAGTGCCCACAGCAGTTCCATGAGCAGTACCACTCGTACTGCTATTAGGGAACGATCCAGCAGACCCCTTTGCTGACTCACCAAGCGTATCAACAGTCGCGATACCGTCAGAACCAGCAGCAGAAGAAGGGGCAGATATGGTACCTGCACCAGCAGCTTCTGTACCACTCCCGCCGTTGACCTCAGAACCCGGACCAGAGCCAGCAGTACCAGCAGCCGCAGCTGCAGCAGCAGCTGGGGGTAGTAATCCATTTGGTGGTCCATTATTCATCATTCCATTAGTAAACTGTGGTGCTAATGGTCCCTGTCCTCCCATCATCTGCATTCCACCACTCCCATTGTCTATATATCCACCGCCACCCATGCCGCCTTGCATCTGCATTCCATAAGGACCTGGTCCCCCGGAAACAAACATATCATGTGGACCTGGTTGCCCACCTACAGGACCAAACGATGCATAAGGGTCGCCATTAAATTGAGGGGGGCCGCCTCTTCCATACCCACCGGTGGCGGCAAGCATTTGTGCCGAGGGGTCCCCAAAGGCACCGGGAAAGGCTGCTGCTGCAGCTGCCGCTGCAGGCAATCCCGCCAATGTAGCCAACTGTGCAGCATGGTTTGCTGCTCTGCTACTACTTCGTCCCCAGGAGATCCTAATTGCAGAATTTCCCAGGACGGAGCCATTCATTGCTGCCATGGCTCTCTCAGCACTCGTTCTAAGTACAAACTGCACAAAACCACACCCTTTTCCAGCAGGAATTTTGACGTAGATTATATCACCAAATCTGCCGAATAAAGCGCGCAGTTGGTCTTCGCTAACAGCGGTAGAAAGTCCGCCGATGAACAGCGTGGTATTTGTGGGATCGAAGTCTGAAGGATGTGGGGCTTGCATGGCCATCATGCCTCCAGGCCCTCCCATGGCAGGCATATTTCTACGGGCTGTAGCGAGGGATACGCGGATAGGGCGGTTGGATAAGAAATGGCCATTCATTTCAGAGTGGGAGCGGTCACGCTCAGTCTCCATGGCAAAGCGGACAAAGCCGTACCCTTTTGAACGACCAGTAATAGCATCGGTGATCACCTGTAGATTAGTTGGGGGAAATAAGAAAAAAAAATGTTTGTATAATGGCGTCTGAATAAACTTTAGAGGAACTCAAATGATACGGGTAATAGGAACACCTCCCACAGCAGACAATAGAAAAGAAAAACACTCTCTTTGCCAGGTGCCAGTGGCCGTATCCCAACACATTGACAGGAATGAGAGAGTAGTCACTTTCGATTTTGCCAAAAGCTCCCCTATACACGATGCTATACCAAGTGATCAGGATACAGTACTCTTCCTCTCTCTTATTCTAGTTTCTTACCTTTGCACTACGGACAGAAGGGTAGAACTGTCTAAAATATTCTTGAAGGATCATGTCTGTAACATCTGGAGCAAGGTCTCCCACAAATAGCGAAAAATCTGCAAGCACGGTCGTGAACATGTGAGACAAACGTCTACTTATGAGAATGGGTGGGGTAGAATAGGGGTAAAATGAAACATAGAACCTACCTTCTCCAGCGGGCTGTGCCTTGCCTACACCATAGGCTGCCCAATTCAGTCTAAACACTAGGTCTGTATTTGGCATAGGATGGCCGTTGTAGGTCTTTAGGATGGTATCCGCCGCTTCATGCGTGCGGAATTCCAGGAAAGCATAGCCTTCGCTCGCACCAGTGCTGCGATTTCTGATGAGCTTGACCGACACAAGTTGGTTGGTGCCGGCGAAGATTCCTAAAAGGAAGCCTTCATCTACCCATGGAGGTAAATCACCTAGCCACAGACTACGCTGCGTTTGCTCGGTGCTTAGCACCGGCTCTCCCATTGTATTAGAATTAGCAGTCAAACAATTAAATGGCCAGAGAACCTCCTACTCTCTGGTAGCGCGACTTTTACGCGTATCCTGCCGCAATGTGTGCGTGTGCGACTATACAGTCTATAAAATCCAAGATATTGACTCGTGGCAACCGCGCTTCCTCTTTTATACACTGTGGACACTAGGGCTTCCCCTAAAAAAGGACTCGCTTGAATTTTTCAAAAAAAAATACTGAAACGAGTGGCTTTCAGCTGTCCAACCACTCAAACCACCTACCTTGGAAGGCCTCTCTAATTTACAATTTCAAGCCATTTCTAAACATCCATTACTGCACTACAGCCCACATTTTTTATCTTTATATCTTTTCTAAACAAAAAACCTATCCAATAAAATTCAATACTCACAACTGTGTTCTGCCATCGCCCCTCCGCTCCCACAAACTTGCAAAGTAAACGGTGCTTCCGCCCAAAATTTACACTTGACCACCTGTGCAGCTGCAGTTTCGAAGCACCCATTGGGCGTAAAGACTGGTGCGAAAGAATAGGCCCCAATTCCTTGCACAAAAATACCAGCACCGATTGCCAATGCCACGACGGAGATTGGCGCATTGACATCACACCAAAGCGCTAGCGCCCAACCTATATATAAATGATGTAAATGGATATGTACTGGAGATTCTTTAGAGCTTGCTAATACTATAGCACTGCTAGCAAACCACACCAACATGACCACTCGGGTGAGTACATAGATAAAAAATGAAGCTTTTCGTGACGCTCTGTTCCACGCAACCATAATATGCCAGCTTATTACTGCTATAATTGCGCTCATCCCTAGAGTCAATACCAAGAGACATAGAGGGCATCGTAACAAAGAGCGGAGATCCGTTAAATCAAACTTGAGTGCGTCTATGTTACTAATGGCTGAGTAGAAGGGTGGTGTTAGGAAGAAAGTCAAGGCTGCATACCAGCGGTGACGGTTGAACAAATAATTGAAGCGAGATCGTTCTGTAATGCCTATAAACCAGCCTAAAGCGAGACTGTAGAGGGAAAGGCTGGTGATGTCTGAAAAGAACTCGTAATAATCGATCTGAAGAGGGGAAAAAGAAACACAAAAAAATGAGCCATAAACCGAGAACAAGGAAGACATAGTTAGAAATTTAGAAATTCAAATATAGCTTTCGCGCAAGCGTACCGTTCTTAAGCAATCTTTAGGGTATCCAGCCTTGCATGCAACTCGTTGCACTGTATATCCCCCTACTAGAACTAAAAAGCACATTGCCTGCGTGAAACAAAGACGCATAGTAATAAAAGTCAGCTGAGGGATGGGCGGTTCAAGTCCAAGTTGGGGAAATATACTAATAAGAAGACCGGCTTTTCTTTCAAACACGGGAGCTCAAAAGTATTACCATGCGTAGGTTTTGGCCTATGTAGTCTATGCCTCCTATCAGACGAGGTGATACCATGCCCTCACTATCAGAGTAATACTCGTCATCTGGATGGGGTAAAAGCAAAGGAGAAAACATCCCCATACGGGAATCCAAGGAACCACGTTCTTCCATTTCTATTCTTGTCAATAGATCTATTCTATCAGAGCCAAAAGACGCATCTCTGACTCTGTTGGCGTCCATTTTATTTTTGACTAAGTCAAGTGATCGGATTTATTAATTACTAGTAATTGTTTGTAACCGATATGATGTTGCGTTCAATAGCAACAACTCTGAAATGCGGGGTTTTTTTTTTACTACGCACGGTTTGGGTTTGTAAAGCTATCTATGTTCTAGCTTTCTGCTTCAAATCTTTTCCATGCTTTGCCTCTCTTCAGTCAGAAAACCGGCAGCGTGCTCCCTCTAATGTGGTGATTCTATATATTTCCTTTTGCTCATTACAAACTTTCTGCTATAAGTAATACGTAACTCCACCAAGCTATCCCCAAACACCTCCACCTCCTACAGATGGCCCAGTATCCCCTTTCTTCTTCCCTTTATTTTTACTCTTTGTAGCGTTTCTTGAAACTTTTGCCATTGCTGCTCTGCGTGCTGCTCTTCTTCTCTCATCCGCTGCTCTGGCAACTACCTCTCCTGCTGCGTCATCATCTAGTCTCATCTTTCTTTGCACCTCTCCTTCAAGAAGACCACCACTTTCTTCATTATTTTTTTCTACAACAGCAGCAGCAGGACCAGCACCAGGAAGTTGAGCCTTTATTTCTTGGTCTCCTTCATCTTCAGAAACACCACTATCGGTTCTACGTATCTCTTCTTCATCGCTCCCCTCTTCACTACCTTCTTCTTCTTCACGAGAAACCCAACTTCTACTATCACTCGCCCCCTCTTCACTGCCACTTTCTTCCTCTTCACTATCGCTGCTATTACTATAACTGCTACTATCGCTGCTATTGTCTCCTCTCTTCTTTCCAATCACAGTAATAAACCTCTCCAAATCTTTCTGATGCTCTTTCTTAAAACCCGAGGCCCGTAACACCTCATCTATGCCCTTGCTTTTTCCACCATCTTCTCCGCCAGGAGATCCAATGGGTGCACGTGGCAAAGAATCTTCAAACCTGGGTCGAATCAACTCCAAAGCAGGATCTCCTTCTGGCAAATACCCTAGTTTTTTTTCAAAAAATCGCACAACGCCTTCGACATCCCTTTCAAACAGTTCCTGTGCATTGGCATGTGAGATAGACACCATTTGCGGGAAATCAATCAACGTTAACTCTTCATTTTCTGATATCAATAAATTAAATTCGTTATAATCACAATGCACGAGACCCAGTTGCGCCAATTTCACTAGGATCCTCATACACTCTTCGTACACTTTTCTTGGATTACCCAACTGATGTACTTGCACCATAGGGTGTGCATCAATCATCGTCATCAGTACTGCATGTCTATTACATTCGATGGCTTTAGGGACAGGTAAGCCGGCTTCACCTAGCGCCTTCATAAATGCAAATTCTTTAAGAGCAGCAAGCCGAGAGAGGTAGAGCCAGCTATAGTGGCTGCCTCGACGCATGTAATCACGTTTTGATTTGACAGCACGGAAGGAGGTACGCCCTAAACGGTGTAATTTAAGAGCCATGACGTTTCCGTCGTCATCCATTACCTCAAATACGTCGCTTTCTTTTCCCACGCCAATTTGCCGACCAACGCCGGCGATAGAGCCTCGAGCTGTAAGTGCTCGAATAGCGAGAAAATCGTAGCCTAGAGTTGTGAGACGGTATCCGTCGTATTTTTGGCCGTCGTGGTGGACGAGTTTGTGGCGGAGGAGGTTACGGAGGCATTTGAATGTGCCCCCATGTTTGAGACCGGCAATGGTATCGACAAGCTGAGCAGGGACAATTTCGTGCTGTAGAGTGAAGGGAAAATTAGGGAGTTAATTATTATGTTATTTAGATTTGATACTGTGTTGAGGTGATGGAGTAGTAGGGGTTGGTAGATAGAAGGGGTAAATTAAAGAAGAGAGGAAATAATGGAGATGCGACGCTTACATTTTTTTGTCCCATCTCTACCGCTGTTAGGGTGCGAAAGTCATCTCTGCTGAGGTACCGCAGTACATTGACATCTAATTTCATAGTGCTAGTAGATTACTGAGTTGATGTTGTAGTTCAACCCCTTTTAAGTAAACGAACTGGCAGATGCAAAATGTGTTTAAATCTAATAGTAATTCAAAACTTGGCAGCTTTAGATGCTAACACCTTTAGAGGCTATCAATTGAATTGCACTTTGTGCAATTAATATAGAAAAGTATATGCACATGAATGCATGCAGGCCATTCAAAGGTGTTTTTCAAGTCTCGTCTGTTTTTAGGCGGCGCGGCTACTTTGGGTTAAAAGAGCAGCGTGTAATTCAATTTAATGTTTTAACAATCATAAAAAGATCACAATCAATCCTCGCATTGAGTGTAGAGGTCTCTAAGGCCAACATTTCTCTGCAATTGCAAGATTAATCGCTTGATTATTCGAAGCCTTTATTTTCTTGGATACCCTATTAATTCCTAGGACTGTTACGTTTATAGCTATCCACAAATCAAGTATCAATATCTACAATGACATCTGCCCCGCCACCTGCTAAACAGCGCAAACTTGATGCTCCCGCTGCCGCCGCCGCCGCTGGCACGACGATCACCACCACCACCACTGCTGCTCCTGCTAGAATCGATGCCTCAGCAAATGTAATTATTCAATTCCAATCTCCAGAAGGCGACCCAACAGGTCCTCAACTTGATGTCCCACACGACGTCACCCCCGAACAACTAGAAACCCTTCTCAACGGCCTATTACAACAAGAAGAACGCCTGCCGTATTCCTTCTTCATCAACGAACAAGAACTAGCCGCCGAATTGGGCGCTCATTTAAAGAAAAATGCCGTTTCTGTAGAAGCTGTCCTTCGTGTGGTCTATCAACCTCAAGCTGTGTTCAAAGTACGCCCAGTTGCACGCTGTTCTGCCACCATCCCCGGCCATACAGAGGCAGTTTTAACTGTTAATTTCTCTCCAGACGGAAAGCGCTTGGTCTCTGGAGGTGGTGATTGCACCGTTCGTTTTTGGGATTTAGGCACTCAAACACCTAAATCTGTAGGTAAAAGTCACACTGCATGGGTATTAGCTGTCGCATGGAGTCCAGATGCAGCGTTAATTGCTTCAGGTGATCATTCTGGAGTGATATGGATTTGGGATCCTGCAACTGGCAAACCGCTGGGCCAATGTAAAGGCCACCGAAAATTTATTAGTTCTTTAGCTTGGGAACCTGCGCACGTGGAGTTACCTGTCCGTAGATTTGCTTCAGGGTCAAAAGATGGGACGATTCGTGTATGGGATGCGTTGGGTAGAAAGTTGCTGTTTACTATGAGCTCTCACACGCAGGCAGTGACAGCAGTGCGATGGGGCGGAGATGGGTTACTCTATTCTGCAGCGAGGGATTGTTCCATTAATGTCTGGGCCGCTGAAGATGGAAAATTAGTCCGTAGTTTAAAAGGACATGGCCATTGGGTGAATACCATGTCCCTCTCTTCTGATTACGCTTTGCGCACTGGCGCCTTTGACCATACGGGGAAAGCACCGTTGGATGGTGAGGAAGCCCGTAGCGCTGCAAAAGAACGATATGAAGCTGCGTTGGGTGGAAAGAAGGAAAGATTAGTTACTGGATCTGATGATTTTACGCTGTGTTTGTGGGAGCCTAGCACGAGCAAGACCCCCTTAGCTAGAATGACAGGACATCAGCAATTAGTCAACCAGGTTACCTTTTCACCTGATGGGCGTTGGATCTTATCTGCCTCGTTTGATAAAAGTGTTAAATTATGGGATGGTGTGACTGGTGCATTTGTTTCGACTTTACGCGCGCATGTAGGCCCTGTGTACCAAGTAGCATGGTCGTCCGATTCAAGGTTAGCTGTGTCGGGGTCAAAAGATTCAACGTTGAAAGTATGGGATATGAGGTCTAAGAAAGTGTTAGTTGATTTACCTGGGCATGCTGATGAGGTTTTCACGGTGGATTGGAGTCCAGATGGTGGGGCGGTGGCTTCTGGTGGAAAAGATCGAGTTTTGAAGCTGTGGAGACAATGAAGGGTGATACATGATATAAACTATTTTATAATATATTGAACATATGATGTGACGTTCTGAGAAATATACTATAAGTATATAGCCACCCACTTTAATTCAAATCACTACACAAATTCTCACATTAATTCAACAACAACAGAACGAATGCAGGCTTGCCCTCCTTATCTAAGTCTGCGCTCATTGAGATTGAGTTAAACTAGGAACAAAACGGTATGTGTTTGAAGCAACCTAAAAGAATGACTCTACGGATTTAAGTCGAGTGTTGTTGCCCGAGCGGTACATACGGAACAAATTTTTATGAAGCTCTTTGAAGAGGTCCTGGCAAAAGTCGGTATTTTGGCGGAGAGAATTACTGAGACCGTAGATTAAGAAGTTTGACTTCAGTGGCGATTAGTCATTTGACAATCGGTAATAGAAAACTGCTTCTGCTGACGAACAACTACCGGTATATGCCGCTCGAAGTAACGTGGTATGAAGGAAAACAAGATTTGAGCTATACTAAACCAACATCCTGAGTGTTCTTCATATCTGATACATATTGTTTACAGTAAAATAAGATAGTATCGATAGAAGAAACCGAAGCCATCCAAATTACAAATAAATAAATAAATGTTCCTGAACACCCGCTGACGATGAAAATTTTCCCTTTCCAGAAGAGCAGCAAATGCAGCTTGTAACAGTCACTCCAAGTGCCGACCAAGAGAATACCAAGCACATGGTTTAAATTGATGGAGATAGATCGAGTTTCAAATAGGTGGCAGAGTGAGAAAAGACATAATAATAAATAATCCATTTCGGCGGCAGATTTGGGTTTCAGTGGCAAAAAGTCCCATATAAGTTCTAGTACTTTGTGGTTCAGGAATAAAGCAAAACAAAATGAACTGCAATCAACTGCTCTAGCCACTGAGCTACCGCGGCCTGTAACAGCCGCGACTGCGAATCGAACGCAGGACCTGTAGATGGTTGATGGATCGAAAAATTCGCATTCTATCTTCTACAAATTCTTTCTAGCAAAAAAAAAAACCCCATTTCCGCCGCGCGCCAGTTAGTCCTGGTGATGACTTTAAACTCCCTGGTTCGAGTCCCGATTACCCAAGCAGGCGTGGGGTTTTTCATCGGTTCGCCCGGTTTTACCTCGTAGATTTGCTGTCGGACTCTATCGAATTATAGCCGAAATACTAGCTATTGGCGAGGTCTACGGTCTGAGATTGTGGTTCTCTGGTGGAAGTTTTCTTGACCATGTGGCAGTTATTGCGTCTCACAGGCACAAGAAAATTAGGTTGTTCTTGGATTTGTAAGGCCTCTCCAAGTTACAAGGGGGGTTCAGGCCTCCGACCCCCGGGCCCGTGCTTTGCATTCCGTTTCTGTTCTTCTTGTCTGTTTCTTGTCCTTGATAATTAATTCTCTTGAAGTACTCCGGACGCAGCCAGCTGGCTGTCAATGGCTATGTAACCACCAATCAATCAATCAAGCCGCGCGCCAGTTTTTCCGGCAATTCCAAGCCAGAACCACGTCTTTCTTGTCTTCAGAAACATTTTAAAATTTTCAACACTCAATTTGAACATCATTTGGCTGGAGAACTTGATTCGACGACGATCAACCTAAAATCTTAAACTACGATACCGAATGACACGCGTTTCTTGAGCATCCAGATTGTTTTATAATGTTATTGCAGCGTTTAATACTTTCCGAGAGTCATATTTTTCTCTTGATCATCGTTGATCGCAATGGACGCAATGGAAGATGCAAGGCTGCTTCGGGAGATATATAACATATATTCATATATAACTGCATGATGGGTTTTTTCTATTTCGGTTCCATACTTTAAAGCTAGATCGTACTTGTATTTGTTTATGGTTGCCGCCGCCACGCCGCCTGCCCATCTCTTGCCTGCTCACCTTTTATTTCTAGTTCCTTATCATGATGAATATTTGCCTCTTCCTTTTTGAATAACTGTTACTGTCGTGCCATCTTCTAGCAATCTTTTACACATTCTCTAGCACAGGTGTGCATCATGCCTTAACTGTTATGAAATCAAGCGGAGCAAAGCTTTTCAAAGCCCTGCCTGTCTTATCTCTTTGGCCAGCTCAGTACAAAACATTTTATTCTCTGCTAAGGCTCTCAGCAATGCCGACACTTTACCAGCATCAACATTTGCAATCGCAGCAAATGCTGTAGGTGCAGGCACTGCACTGCTTGATGAAGAACGCAGACTCTGCAGCAACATTGCTCCTTGATTTTCTGTAGTAGAGGGTGCAGGAGGTCTTGACTGCTGCTGCTGCTGCTGTTGTTGTTGGTTTAGCAAAAACTGTGGCGTTAACAAAGGCGTCGCAGATGGAGGTGCTGCGGTTTGTGATTGTGGTGCAGCAGCTACCTTTAACCCAGCTAACAAACCAGCCAAAGCATTAGGAGCACCTGCCGCCTCGGTACTAGCTGCTCCCGCACCGCCTGGCATGCCCACCTCTGCAGGCACCTCGACTTTCTTATCCCAAAATATTCCTTCATCTTCTTCTTCTTGTTGTGCAGATTCCTGCCCATAACTAGTATCTACTGGTATAGCTGCTGAATAGGCATACGCAGGGCTTGCAGGCTGAGAAGACGGAGCACTGTCCCCTTTGTTGTTGTTGTTGTTATTTCCATGACCAACTCCAGCTTCAGCATCGCTAGGTGCAGCGAATGTAGAGGACATTTTTGATAAGATATCACACATACGTTTGCAGTCAGTCTCTTCATAAAACCAGATGCCTACCACCTCCCCAACTTTATTTCTGTAAAGCAAGTACGGGGGATTTAATTCACATTGAAAACCGCCACCTACGTCTTCAACGTAGTTGTCTGCGCTCTTTTTATTGAGAATCACAATCTGGAAACGAGGGGAACCGCGTCGTTTGACGAGGAATAAGCTTCCTTCGACGTCTTTGCGAGTCCAGCGACGGGTCGGGACGTCGAAATTGTACAGAGCTACGTGGGCAGCAGTAGCCAACAGCTGTAGATGTAAGAAGAATTATGGAGTCGTGTTATATGTGACATGATTTATAATTGAGAGATGGCAATAGCTTAAAAATCAGTCAGAATAGACTCTTCTATTTTCAAAAAATCTGGGCCATCAAAAAATATATTCAAATGTACTGACCTCTTCTACTTGTGGGTCCAGCCGTTTCAGTACATTGATGTTGATTTGTTCTGCTGCCTTTCGGTCGAGCGTGGGTCTCGCTTGTGCCATGGTTCTTAGTGGGCACGGTGATCAGCTAGTAAAATAATGATACAGTGGAGCAACCCAAGAAAAAGCAATTGTCACGTCGACCTCGAATTCAATTTATACAACTGCACTTTAGCTATACGATTATAATTGTTTCTGAGCCATGAATGATCTTAATAAGAGGAGAAAGCCAAAACCAAGGTGCCCAAGAAAGAGAGAACGCTCAGCCTGATGCCTGGTTTTTATGCTCTAGGCTCAACGAAATTGATCCATTGCTAATTATAGGAATATACATGACATATCACAGTCTCGGCAAAATAGCGACTTGCTGTCTTTCTGCTCATCCTTAATTAAAAGTCCCCTGCGTTTGAGTTAACTCTTATATTCAAGTCTCATTTTATATTGATAAACAGTCTAGAACTCAAATCTTTGACCCATCATCAGAAGGATTATAGAGAAAACAACCAGGGCAAACACGCCCTTGAGCGATGAATATTCTTCCTAGCATTAGCGTCGCCTTGGCACTGCTGGTCAGTTTCTTCTCTTACCTTTTCCCTTATTTCCCTTCCTCCTAACTACAAAGTAACCAAAGCCCCTCCTCATTCTTCCTCCCATTTTATGAAACAGATTGCTACTGCTCTCTTTCTCATGGTTAAATTTCTTAAATCATGGTTTGGCCATCTTGACACTGAGTCCCGGTTCCGCATCGCTGACTTCACTTTAGAAGACCCTTCCTCCCTTGAAAAATCACCTGCACCTTCACTATTCGACGACGCGACCAAATCTCTTTCTATAGTCATCCCAGCATACAATGAAGAAGACCGTTTACCCTCTACATTGCAAGAGACGTTAGCTTATCTATCTCACCGCCGTGACAAACAAGGGCCCAATTTTACTTATGAAGTAGTCATAGTAGACGATGGAAGTAATGATAACACTGCCCACGTGGCATTTAAATACGTCCGTAAACATGGATTTGACGCAGTCAGGGTATTGCGGTTACCAGCAAATAGAGGGAAAGGGTTTGCGGTCAAAGCGGGCATGCTGTGCTCGCGCGGAGCGAATTTGTTATTGATGGACGCTGATGGAGCAACGAGGGTGTCTGAAGTGGAGAAATTAGAATCTAAAATGAAAGAACTCCTTCATTTGGGCAGTAATACCAGTAATATTAGTAATATTGGTGGTGGTGGTGGAAAGACTGATGCCGCCATCGCCACTGCTCCGCTGGGTTTTGTTCTCGGCTCTAGAGCGCATCTTCAAGAGTCCGCCATGGCCAAACGCACCGCTGTCCGTAACGTCCTAATGCACGGATTCCATGCTTTAGTAACTCTTGTCGTAGGCAACGAAATTAGAGACACCCAATGTGGGTTTAAGCTACTTACAAGACCAGCAGCACGATTTCTGTTCCCAAATCAACGATTGCAGCGATGGGCTTTTGATGTTGAGTTAGTGTCTTTAGCGCAGAGTTTGAAAGTGCCTATGAGTGAAGTACAAGTCACGTGGACTGAGATTCCAGGGTCAAAAGTACGGATTACGAGTATTGCTCATATTGCGTTTGAATTGGCAACTATTGCTGTGGGGTACAAGACGGGGATGTGGAGGGCAGAAGGGCCACAGGAGTTACATAGCGCAGTGAACAAGAAGAAAAGAAACTGAGTATAAACTTGTCCGATATTTTACCTGATATGTCCCTGTAACTTGAGTTAAACTTAGTTGATTCGTAATCAGTGTTTACACGCTTGTTTGCCGGTGTTTGAAACAGACAACAGGCGGGAGACAAGATGTTGCAAAGGGGAAAACAGAGGGCCTTCTATAAATTTGTATTGCCGTTCCGTCTTCATAGGACAGATCCTCGTTTAAAAGAGAAGGATAGGAGCAAAGCAACTTATAAAATACATAAGTTGAATAAAACGAAAAGTAAAAAAAAGACCGAAACTGAGATAAGCCAACAAGCTCAGTATGTTTATTTTTTATGTAGGCCACTGAGATTCATTTTTTGATTAGATTAACATGTAAATTTCCTTTTTAAATAAACTTGAACTTGACTCTAGGGTCGGGTGGGAAAAAGGAGGGAAGCCATGCAGATTACGAATAACAAAACAACACGGCACCAAAGGGAGACCGTTTTATGGAAAACCAAACATTTGTAATTTGTATTATTATTTTGAACGCATATTAATGCTTGAATTTAAAAAGACTGAGAAAGTTTAGTGTAAAACGAATGACTAGGAGTAAGATCAAGGTGGATAGACACGATAATTCGTGCCTAACCTGGCTCCTCCGCCCCCCCCCCCCCCCCCCCGGCTTAAAGTGACAGACAGGGGGCAGAGGCTGCGGGAAAAAAATTATTTATTAAAACCACAAACAAACAAAAGGGAAAAATGCACAAAGCAAAAAAGAAAGCATCATTTCTGAATATATCAACAGCAATTTTTGGTGTGGCTGAAATGGCGGAATTTCATCGTGTTCACAAATCAAAGAAAAAGCAATTGTATAGGCCTTTATGCTGAAAAGGTCGGAAGAAAACAAAACTCTATAAGAGGAGCATTGTTGGGTGGGTGGGAGGGTGCGTGGGTCATAAGGTTGCAGATTTCTGCTATTTTGGAATAGGAAGACTATAGCAAAGACCTACGCCGTAGAATAGTGCGTCAAAAACTCAAGTTGTAGTCGTGAGAGTCTCTAAAACAGTGATGATGATTAAATCTAAAATTAATCTGATCACTACTCTAAAGCTTGATCCAATAAATCGATTAATCCTGGCCCTCGCATCCTCAAAGCTCCTTTCAATCTTTGCATATTTTCAGGGGTGGCACGCGATACTAACGTTTTCACTTGTTGGCGAGTGCGCTCCAGTTCAGCATCGCTGTTGAGAAGCAATTCTTGCAGCTGGCCTGCAACAGCGGTGATATTTTCAGTGCCACCACGACCAGAGGAATCGTAGTCACTGGTGCTTTGATATTCTGGGAGGTTGACGCGTACAAATATAGGTCTGGCAGTCCCCAAGATACGCAGAGCCTCGTCAACGAGGTCTTTCCCAGCCTGAAGCTCGATGAGAGTGTTTCTGAAATGGTTGGCGACAATGTCGAAATGAACTTCATTCAACCCTACAGAATTGAAGCCAAACTTTGGTTAGAATTGGAAAGGCGGCAATTATTAGCAGTGGTTTAGATTGATATTTTTGTGCGTACCTTGTTCTCTGATCAAGTGTTCGTGAGCTTCAAAAATCCCCTTGCCGCTATATTCTGTGGGACCGCCAAAGACGTACGCTAAGAAGTCCACTTGCTTCTTTTTCAGCATTGCCATATCTCTTCCTTCAAAGAAGCGGGCCAACTGTGCGTCATTGAGGAGCTTGTAGTAAAATAACTCTACTGCGGAAATGAGAAGCCCACTCGCAGCCTCTGCTCCACCCATCCGTTCAATTAAACTTGATTCTTTCGTAGCTGTCATCTTTTAAAGAAGTCTGCCCTCCAGGGGACTCAAAAGCGCGGCTGCTAAAGTAGGATATTGGGGAAATGCAATCTTTGCAGGGTAAACAATGGACCTGGCACTCGTAACAATCCCTCTTAATAGCAATCAATCCAAATAATTTTAATTTATCGAAATGTGCTGATGCCGCCAGTGGGCGGGGCAAACACTAAAATACCGTAATTTGCTGAAATTAAATGAGTTTTCCAAAACAATAGAATGAGTGGCTTCTGCAACCGCGCAGCAGACAGCAAAAGTTTTTCTGCAGACAAAAGGAGGAACCAGAAGGAGACGAGAGAGGTTGGAAAATTTCATCAGCACATAGTTATAGATCTGGCATTTCGCTGGTCGCAGGAAAGCGTGGCTTATACATGAAGCAAGACTACGGCGAGCGGCTTGTCGCCGCCCGCCCTTACCAATCTCATTTTATTCAGCTTTTCAGCGTCTCTCTTTTCATTGAACAAATGATTTCCGAGAGTTCTGAGAATCTAGTTTAAATGAAAATGTGGGGTTAGAGCATTTCAATTCTGCAACAGCCTCTGACGCAGCAGCTGGCGGCGTCAAAGTTGAAATGTTTACTTCTCCAACATTATTTCACAGATCAA
Organism: Nannochloris sp. 'desiccata'; assembly: GCA_019044685.2. Classification (NCBI taxonomy): domain Eukaryota; kingdom Viridiplantae; phylum Chlorophyta; class Trebouxiophyceae; order Chlorellales; family Chlorellaceae; genus Nannochloris; species Nannochloris sp. 'desiccata'. Next base: position 212,895 of record JAGTXX020000002.1, on the reverse strand, counting down.
CATTTTTATAAATATAGAAAAAGAAAAATGCAGCTCGTACTCTCAGACAGGCTCCGGGCCAATGCCTGCACACAAACTAGCGCATCGCGACAACGTTCATTAAGAAATTTCAAATTCATGCTGCATACTCTACGATGTTCAATTAAAAGCACCCTTATCAAGCCATTGACTTACGAAATAGGTTTTATTCCTCCGAAAAAACAGCCTAAGTTTCTGATATTATGCACAGCGGCATCACAAACTGCCTCTGAGCCCGTCACCATCGCCACCGACGACCCTTCCTTATCAACAGAGGAACCAGCCCCATCTACGAGCCCTCTCTACCAACCCAAATTTGATGCTATGTACACACAACTATCCCTTTGGAGAGCCAAATACTACACCACAATCGTCCCACGTAACGCTCACGATGCTGGAGACCTAGGTGACTGGGTTGCTTCCATTCGCCGCCTTCACCGCAGAGGCAGTTTGCCAACCTGGGCAATTGAAAGATTAAATGAGCTAGACATGACCTGGAAAGTGGACGTCTTGACTGCGAAATGGCATGCCAATTTCCATGCTACCAGAGAGTTTAAAGAGGTGCATGGGGGAGAGAAGTGTGATCTAGATACAGCCTTGCCGCCTGACTGGGGGACCAAAAAGAAAAAAAATAGCGTCGACCATGAACAAGGTACAACTGAGAGTTCCAGTGTTGTGAGTGATAGTGAAGAGGTTGTAAGAGCTGATTGGGTGGAAGCTGCACGCTGGCTTGAACGTCAAAGAGAGCTATTCACTAAAGAAAAGTTGACTGACTATCGGGTTTGGGTGTTGAAAAGACTACTAGGTAAGGAGATTTTTTTTTTAATTTTTAAACCGACCTGTCTGCAGCTTAAAATAACATATTGATCAAATGGTCTCTGTTATTTATGTGTTGCAGGAATCCGATTGAGAAGAGAATACGCTCCACGAAGGAAGAATATGCATCCTGCCTTGTTAAAACAGAATGCAGCATTTAAAAGATTAGTTGCCAAGGATGAGACGATGAATGCAGCAGCCTCTGCGTGGGTGCGGGAAGCGGTAGCTGAAGAGGATAAGGATATAATGGGCAAGTAAAATCTTACTGCCTTACTGGTGTACCCCACTGTTGTAGCTGTGTATTGGTTGCTTGTGTAAAAAGCCTATGTGCTGTAATTAAAAATGCATAAAAGTCACAATGACAAAGTGCGGCAGGCTTTGTTGTGATCCCCAAGAGATATAGGCGAAGCCCCAAACAAATTTGGAGAATTTGCTTGCTTTCCCTCAATTGTAATTAAGGCATGTTTATTTCGGCACCTAGATTTCAGGTTTTAGGTGCTAGAGTCTTTCGATCACTTCATTTATCAGCTGCGATGGCACCAAAAGTAAGCGATCAAGTTGTTTTAAATAGTTTGAAATTGCATGGAAAGAGCGAATCAGTTGTCTTTGACATTTAAATGAGATCTATCAATCACATAATTGTAACTTTCTCCTATGCAGAAACGTCAAGCAGAGAAGGCAGTTGGCGCCACCGCCTCCCCCACCGCTGCAGCCAAAAGAACAAAAGTTACGACAACAACCGCAGCAGCTTCGGCAGGAAAGTGTTATTATTTAATGAAATCTGAGGCAGATGTGTTCAGCATAGATGATTTAAGCCAAAGGCCAAATCAAACTGAGCCTTGGGACGGCGTCCGCAACCATCAGGCGAAGAAAATTCTCCAAGGAATGAAGAAGGGCGATCAAGCCCTCTTTTGGGCATCAAACACCAAACAACCTGGAGTTGTTGGGATAGTCAACATAGTCAAAGAAAGTTACCCAGATCCTACCCAATTTGATAAAAAAAGTGAATACTATGATGCAAGTTCAACTGAAGACAATCCCAGGTGGTTTTGTGTAGACGTGAGGTTGGAAAAAAAGTTGAAAGAGCCGGTGACACTAGCGGAGCTAAAGCAACACGCTGAGGGGGCGTTGAGTGCGATGGCGTTGTTTAAAATGAAGAGGTTGAGTGTGCAGCCTGTGAGTGCTGAAGAGTGGGAATTTGTTCTAGAGTTAGAAGGGGAAAAATGAAGAGGTTGCAGTTCTTGAGAATCGTGGCGTTTTTTTTTCTGTTTTATTTGTTCAGACTCTGACGTGACACTTTTGTCAGAATGGGCTTGAGTATTCTTTAACCCTAAAAACTAAAGAGTGAACTGTTCACGTGTTAATAAATTCTTACAAGAATTGGCATAGGTGCTTCTAGGCGTTTAAAATATATTTTTACGACACCCGGCCATGGCGCCTGTGAACTGTCCTTTATTCTTCTATCTCCTAATACAGCGTGTATGCATTCGTAAGAATCGGAAAGAACTTTACTCAAGGCCCTAACAGGAGAATTGTTGAGGATATAGCTCCTCGTTATATATTGTATGATCTACTGTTTATTATTCAAAGAAAGGTCGCAAATAAAGTCAGGGTATTTCAATAAACTCCTGATCTTCTTCATCTATTCTAAGGCGCAAATTTGTACCAGTAAGACACTATAGTGGCGCCGTACTCTTAATAGAAGTTTTAAGATTTAAACCTTGAATGGTAAGCATGGTAAGCTTTGAAAAACGAGACGGGCAAACTGACGGGGCGCATTCCAAGACTTTCGAGCGCGGTAAGAAGGAGAGTGATAGACTCGGGACTCTCTACATTGTCTTCTAGATGATCGAAAGTAAGATCAAAAATGTACTATTGCTTAAAGGTGCAAATGGTCGTAGGGGAACCCCTTTTTCGTTCTCCTTCAAAGTATGGCCTAAACAAAAATCTTCTAAACATGGGAATTTGCAATTGCAGATACATGGAATTACCATGCTGTATGGTAATCCCCCATGCCTTCATACTTGTTTCATTTAATATACTGTTCCTTCTTCGTCAAGCAGCTTGATTGCACCTCTGAGGCGTCTTGGCAACCTGCCCGATGGAGGCAGCTGCGCAGGGCGCGGGCAGTACTGCACACTAGTGAACTGCGCAACGGCCACCCCAAGACCCATGGAGCCAAGCTCAGTGAAATTTGAGATATTTGCAACTATACAAATGCAATGAAAGCCTATTTTAGGAACAGTAATGGCTCCGAGGCCATCGTTATGGGTTCCGTTATGGGAATAGCCAGCGTTGATCAGCAACGATTTCTAGGGTAAGTTTTATTTCTTGATCTGCTGTCTTTTCTTGCTCTCAGTTTTTACTTGCGCTTGTGTATTTTCTCCTCTGTTCCAAAGGTGACGAAGGTGAGAGAACCTTCAACTAGTTATTCGGCCAATTTTTCGCTGTCGTGCTTGAGCACGTACCGCTATCTGCCTTGATTGAAGCAAATTATGCTTGCAGAGCGCCGCAGCAAGCTTTCTATCTACCGCCTTTTTTCTCTCCGGCAGCACCGGCTTTCTTGTTGCTCTCTTTTCTGGCTTTCCAGCTGGGTAGGAGCGGGAGTTGCATCGTTGACCATTTTGTAAACTCAGAGCTTTTGTTGAAAATTCGCTGTAATTGATTTCCTTAATGAGAAATTTATATTAAAATGCAGAGTGATCCACATTACATCAATAGCTTGCTCCGAAATATGCGCTTGCGTGGCGAACAATCAATCTCTCAAGGCAATTTTCACCCAACTGCAAATCCTAATTTAAAGCCTACTGAAGCCTTTCAGTGCCGTGTCCACGTCAATCATAATTATTCTGAATCTTTCTGTACTACTGGCAGTCAGAAGCACGTCAACTTGGAAATTCGAGGTGCGTGCATGTTCAATCGAATGAGCTGCAAAACGAGAGAGCAGCTATTTTCTTATCCCCATCTTCCGTTCACCTAATGCAGAGTATATGTGGACCTCTGACAAGACATTGGCGACCCCTCAAGCTCCTCTCAAGGACAAATCTTCAAAACCCAGGGACCAACGCTTCTCTGGCGCAACTAACATAACCCCGCTGGCCGGAATCTTTAGGGACATGGAGCTCAAGGAAATGAATAACGCAGCAGGTGGGAATTTTTGACAGCTTTATGAGTGTTCTTACACATATGAGAGTTCTAAACAGTGCTAAATATACGTAAATTCTTCATTTCTTTATACATTTTTTGCAGCTTCAGCCGACGCCATCTTCCGCAAACTCTGCCTTGCTCAAACTCAAACTCATACTCGGCCGCTTGCTACAGGCGATGAAGCGACTGCCAAAGAGCCTTCTGCTAAACGTCAGCGTAAGGAACTCTTCCCTGTAGATGGTGCAACTGAAAATTCTGCTAGCTTTATGACTGAACAATAAGAAATACAATCAAAATAAGAGAACCGAGAACCAAGAAAGACCACATGTGGCGCTGAAATAGAGCGCGCTCGTCCTAGACTACTTTTGACTTTATTTTTTCATCCACTACAACGCCGAGTCTTTTCCTTTGTCAAATATAACACCATTGCAATATGTCTCTATTATTAATACCCTCCTCTTCTCTTTACAATAAAATTGTCAAATTCCACCGACGACAAGTCTTCCCGCTCGTTTGAAAAACGGCAAGTATCTATTCTAGAAGAAGGCGAGCCTTCAGTAGATAGCCAATACTGCATACATGTAAGCAAAGAAACATAGATGAACGAAATACAGATTCAGCACAAATCTAAAATTGTTAAATCATATAATTTTCACCGACCATCATCTGATCTAAAGAATTTTTATCTTCGCTTTGACAGACGCCTTTGACGGTGCCTTGTGGGGTATTCATGACCCAACCAACGAGACCTAGTTCCTTGGCTTTCTTCTCAGTGCATGCACGAAAGAAGACGCCTTGCACCCTGCCTTCAACTTCAAAATCGCAACTGTAAGCCATTGATCGGATAGAAACTCCCCGTGTTAGCCTGGTGGCACGGAGCTGCTTGCAAAGCGTAGTTAACAGATGCATAAATAAGAATGTGAAATGGCTTTCTTCAGCAGCGAAAATTATACCAGTATATATGTATATAATTAGCAAATAAAGAAAATCCTGGACGCGGAGATGCTCTGATACTCGGAGTATTGGGCGGCGACTTTTTTTATTGTGACAAAATCAAACTGCCAGCTTGTCGCAATTTTGCACAAAATCGCAGCACCGGTATATAATAGAGTCTTCACCTATAGTTTTTATTATTCTGTAGCTCTCCAAAAACTTCTTAAGATCCATTTAACTTTCACTCTAGCCTCTAAACCCTTCAGGTACGTCTGCATGCTGATTGCCCTAGATTGAGACTCCAATGTCCCAATCTGGCACCGCATTTCCTCAGTTAATAGATTGATTATGTCTATCAGATAGCTACGTATCTATCCTATCGTCTACTGACCCCATAAACTGTCCCATTTCTTGCAGATTGCATACCTTGCCATCATGTCTGCTGCTATTGCCTCCTCCTTCTCGGCCAACGCCGTGCGCACCTGCGCCAAGCCCACCTCTGCTCGCCGTAACAGTGCCATGCGTTGCTCTGTCGCACCTCGCGCTGCTTTGGAAGCCGCCAGGTAAGTCTTTTGCAAAACCCAAAACACGCTTGCAATTTTGTCACTTTTTCGCCCTCTTCTCATGGAAAATATATAAAAAAAATCGTTAGGCACCCAACAAAACGTTCCTCGCAGTATATTACAACAATAATATAGTCTCTAGCCTTGACTTCTATCTCAGAAAACTGAAACACTCTCCTGCCTCCCGTCTCTCTGTACAGGTATGCTACTCCTTTTGACGGCTACACCTTTGAACCCATTCGCGAAGCTCAAATCTCACGCGCGATGACCTCTCGCTACTTCAAGGACCTTGATGAGTACGCTGAATGCGATGTCATCATCGTTGGTGCAGGTAAATAAATTTTCACAAATTCTGCGTCTGCTCTCCAAACTCCAACCTAAACATATCGTGACTTTCTTCTTTCTTCCTCCTCCTTTTTCCATAAAAACAGGTTCCGCTGGTCTTGCTTGTGCTTACGAGCTTTCCAAATACCCTGAAGTTAAGGTTGCTTTGATTGAACAGAGCGTATCCCCTGGTGGAGGTGCTTGGCTCGGCGGTCAGCTTTTCAGTGCGATGGTAAAGTTCTCTTTGCATGGAACTTAATTGAAGTTTTTCTCCTCATTCACAGTCAAAACTAATACAAATTTTCTGTTTTCTACCATCTCTATATGCAGTGCCTCCGCAAGCCCGGCCACAAGTTCCTGGATGAGCTCAACATTCCCTATGACGACGAAGGCAATTTTGTGGTTGTCAAACACGCTGCTTTGGTCACCTCTACTTTACTTTCCAAAGTTCTCGCTGCCCCTAATGTCAAGCTTTTCAACGCTGTGGCAGCAGAAGATCTTATCGTCAAGCCTGATGCCCGTGTCCCCGGCGGCCGTCGTGTTGCTGGTGCCGTAACTAATTGGACTTTGGTGTCTTTGAACCACGATACCCAGTCTTGCATGGATCCTAATGTGATGGAATCTAAAGTGATGGTCTCTTCTACTGGCCATGATGGGTAAGTTTTTCTGGTTTTTTCTTTCTTCTTTCGCTCAAAAGTTTATTTTTAAATCGTAACACAGCACACTTTTCAGCTTCATAACCCTCTTTCTACACCAAAAAAACCTGTTGAATTAACATTGGTATCAAATAATATACTATTTTCTAACTACTTGTTTCTCTAATTACAGTCCCATGGGTGCTTCTGGCGTCAAGCGCCTTGCCCGTCTTGGTATGATCAACCGCCCCATCGGCGGAATGGGTGCCTTGGACATGAACACTGCCGAAGATGCCATTGTCGACCGTACCAGAGAAGTCGTCCCTGGATTTGTTGTCGCTGGTATGGAGGTGGCTGAGGTCGATTCCAGTAACCGCATGGGACCCACTTTTGCGAGTATGTTCATCTCAGGTCTTAAAGCCGCTCACGTGGCATTGAACAGTTTGAGACGCCAAGCTGAGTTGGATCAGGAATCTGCTGCGAATGGTGGTGCTCAGGCTGCTGAAGGTGCTGCCAAGGAAGGAAATTTGGTAAATTCTAACTAGATAGATAAAGCATTGATAGTGAAAAAAAAGTAAAAAAAAAATTTATTACTTTTTGGTTGCCCCATACCTAGCCCTCCCTTTTTGTGGCTTGATACCACTACAGCTATCGGCCCTATTATGCCATGTTTATATAATAATGAATACTTCCCGTCTGTCTCCCTGCGTCATGTAAATCTTAAGAGGACACATATCGATATATACAGAGAAAAAAAATAGACCGGTTATTTTATTTCCGAAATAAACGTCAGAGACGTTGCGAAATTGAAACAAGCTGAAAATACACTACATTAAGAAAATTAAAGCATCTACTATTATTACTATGTTTATATTATTCTAATTAAACAAAAATTTCATATCATCTTCGGTCAACCTCCCCAGGGCTTCGGCATCATGGCCCACAGTCGCTTGAAACACGGCCATTTTTTTCTCTTGTAATTTTACTATTCTCTCCTCAATCGTTCCCGAAATCACAAATTTCGTACACCGCATTGGTTTATGTTGACCAAGGCGATGAATCCTATCTTGCGCCTGCATTTCCGTCGCAGGATTCCACCAGGAGTCCATTAAATAACAATGGCTGGCTGCAGTCAAGTTTAAAGCAACACCCCCTGCTTTTAAACTCATTAAAAAGACTTTAACATCGGGGTTGCTCGTGAAGATATTGATAGCTGCGTCACGTGCTTGCAACGACATTCCACCGTGGAGACGTACGCACTGAAAACCGGTGTTTTCTAAGCGATACCCCACTAAATCCAGCATGGATGTAAACTGAGAAAACACGATTGCCTTGGCGCTGGGGTCTTCCTGGATCATTTTGGAAAGCTCCTCTCGTAATGCTTCGATTTTTGTACTGGATTGGAAATTGGAAAGATCAATACGGGATAAAATACTGTTAGGGGGGATCGTCCTGGGAGTAGACAGACTAGTTCTAGTGCCACCTCTAACGCCCCTGCTGGAAGCTCGGAGAGACATCAGTGCAAGTTTTAGTTTCTTCTTTTCATTCTTTTCCTGTTGCTGGTGCTGGTGGTGATGGTGTTCGTTAATATTAGCTGTATCTTTATTGTTGTAATTATCAATAGCAGCATTTATAGTGGTGGTGGTCCGAGTAGTAGTAGAAGAAGAAATGTTGACAGTTAGCGGGGCGTCACAGGTAGGACAGGTGCATCCACCACCACCATTACCACCACCACCACCACCACCACCACCGGTACTTTCGCCTTCCATCCCAGCAGCAGCAGCAGCAGCAGCAGCAGCAGCAGCAGCAGCAGAAGCTACTTCCAAGTACTCAATAGCACACAGTCTACAGAACGAATGCCCACATGCAGCCACAACGGGATCTTCAGCTGGATCATGACAGACTCCACACACTTGCTGCTGGTGTTGATTCGTATTCATATTCGCATTATCAGGAGAAGAAAAATTACTACCACCACCACCACCTCTACCACTATTATTCAAGTTGCTGACACTGACAGTACCGCCACCAATGGCATCAATGTCACTTTCACCAAAGTCTCCAATTTTATTCTCCAACATCATCTGTTCAGCTGCAGCATTCGCCTCTGCAGCAGCTAGTGCTTCATTCTTCACGCTCGTAGCAGAGAACACCACTAAATAAGGGTGATTCACTGCTTGCCTCAACCGAATTAACAAATCAAATATGTGCGCGACATTATTCAACACAGTGCCTGCGCAAACATACGTAGAAAACTGCGCTTGAGATTGCGTATACAACGCTTCATAATAATCAGCTTCTTGTGTAGAAAACGCATCCCTACGTAAAACTATTGTTCGAGGAGGCAACGCCAAAACGTCGGCTTGTTGAACTTTGGTCCTTCTAAGGAGCATCTTATCCAAAACTTCATTTTTAAGGGTCCGCATTGCTGCAGCGCCTTTACCCTGATATCCAAATTTCTTAATAGGGTTTGCTACAAATTTATTCCACCAACAATAATGCAGAATAGGCCCATGGTCACACAAGTCACAGCAGCTTCTTGGCGTCACAAATTGCTCCCCCATCGTCTTTTTAAAAGGATACTCCAAAGATTTGCAGCCGCATTTCCGACAGAAATAATAAGAATACGGATCTATTCTCAGGAATCTGATGAGAGAATAGAGTTCAGAGACACGATTTTGTAAAGGCGTACCGCTGAGAGCCCATCGATACTGTGCTGACAAGGCAAAAACAGCCTTTGCGGTATTGGTAGAGCGGGATTTTATTGCATGAGCTTCATCAAGAATAATTCTCCTCCATTTAATCGCATGCAGCGGGGACACCAAGTTTGTCCTTGTCGTAGAAGTAGATGCAGCGTTTGCAGCGTTGGCAATCATCCGTGCTGCTTGCTTTGCTGCTTCATCCTCCCACTTGCCTTGACCGACGAGTGCAGCTGCTTGTGCTAGCATTCTTTCCTCCTCATCTTCATCATCAATTGCCTCTATCTCTTCGTTTTCTGCTTCTTCTCCCTCATCATTAGTATCATTATCGTTATCGTCGTCAGCCATTTTCTTTTTCTTTGTATTCCCCATTCCTTTACCGCCTTTATTTCCCTTTGTTGTAGTAGTAGTAAGAGTACAACCTTTCTTATTACCACTGCCACTAGCTCCACCATTCGTCTCCTTTGCCTTCGCAGTAGTTGTAGTTGTTGTCATTTTTGCATTCTCCCATTGTTTCATTTTTTTCCTCACTTTTTCTTTTTTTTGTTGTTTTGCCAAAGCTTCGCTCTTCTCGGCATCAGGTCCACAAAAGAACCTCAAATGCACTTTTAATCTATCTGGATAATACCTCTTCCCACAATATTCACAGGTAATTTTCGAAGGCAGCATTGCTTTTCGAAAATCTGCTTCTACAGTAGGGTACGTGGACAAGATGACATCAGCGTTTTGCAGAGCAGACACATCTGCCGTTCTTTTCGGGCCGTGGTACACAGCGACTTTGAGAGATCCTGGGGTGGTGTAGCGGGCTATTTCTTGACGCCATTGGATGATGGCGACGACTGGGCAGAGGACTAATGTGGCCCCGGTGTAGCAAGAAGATGAGTGTTGGTTCTTCGTAGTATTTGCCGCCGCCGCCGCCGCAGAGGTAGACGGCTCGCCATCAGCAGCTACCGTGGTGGTGGCGGTGGTGGTAATAGCAGCTTCAGCTAGTAAGTCTTCGTCCGTGACAGCACGCACATCACATCCTAGACCAGTTTTAGGATCCATTTCCTTCTCCTCCCTCACTTTATCCTTCTCACCACCACCACCACCACCATGATCTCCGTAATTTTCATCTCCTTCTCTTTCATCTTCTGGTATATCGACCCTATGTGACATAATTAAACTAATAGCTTGTATTGTCTTTCCCATACCTGCAAGGTACAATACATCAAGAAAAAAAAGGGGGGTAGTCAGTTCATTTGCTGCTGTGCAGAGTGATGTGCAGCTGGCGAGTACTGAAAATTTTGTTTTTTAGGAGAGACAGTTTATGGACAATCAGAAAAAAACTTTTTTACTTTTTTTTCCAAATAGAAATTTCATCCAACTTACCCATCTCATCAGCCAATATTCCACCGCGAATAGAGCCCTTCTCTTGATCTAATGCCCACGCTAGAAACTCTTTTTGAAAAGGTAACAGCGGCATGAGTAACCCATCTGGAGTGGCTGCTTCTTTGAATACTTTATTACGAACGAGTGATTCAGGGTCTATTTCTTCTGTATCGGAATCACCCCATGGACCCCAGACATCCTCATTATCTGACTTTGTGGTGTTATCATTATCATTTTTCTTAGTTTCTTTCACTTTGCCTCCGCCTCTGCTGGGGGCAGCGGCAGCAGCAGCAGCAGCAGCAGCTCTGCCGCCTCTACCACGGCCACGAGCAGATCGTATATCACCTTCTTCTACCTCCTCTTCTCCTTCTTCGACAAGGCCAGCATCAGCAGCAGAGCGTTTACCTCTACTTCCACCTCGACCACGGCCACCAACGCCCCGTCCTCCTCTGGCGCTTCTACGACCACTACCGGTCGCATCAGCACGTGTCTGTAGTGGTTTCTTCATGTCTTGCATTTCCATGTCCTGGGTCAAGTCAATGATTTCTTCCTCGTCTATATCCTCAGCAGTGTCCGACTCCTTCTCGTCTTCTGAAGAAGAGGGAGAAGATGCGGAAGACATAGATGCATCGCTTGAATCGCTGCTGCTATCGTCTTCAGAAGAGGAGATTGAGGACGAGGAAGAATCTTTGACGGTTAACGAATTGGCGTTTTTCTTAGCCTTGGTGGGTTGTTTCTTCCCAGGAGCAGCAGCGGCAGCGGTAGCGGTAGCAGCAGCAAGAGCTGCGATGCCTGCTCTGCTTCTTCGTCGTGGAGGAGCAACGCGATGGGCAACTGCGCGTACAGCTGTAAATATTTCTGCGTTTAATGGTGGTGAATCAGCAGCAGCGTTGCTGCGAGGGTTCCTCCTAGGGGGCATCTTTGCTGCTTTAATAGTCTAGCAGCGGTCCTCAAGACAAGATGGAGTTGACTAATCTGCGAAGGTTGGCATGAAATTTTCGTAATCTGGGGCCGATTTGAAAATGGGTTGTGTTCAATCTAGCTGTTTTTTCTACTTACCGTGAAATGATGCTGCTTGAGCTACTAAACTACTTTTTTGGTGGTTCCAGTGATGCCCGAGCAATCTTCAGCAATGCATATAGGATCAAGCTTTCACACTGCCTAGAGATATAGATCTAGAGATTATACAGGTTTTTGGCACAATTATGCGGCGGTGCGAGACTAAAGCTCATTTATCTACACAAGAGAAAATCTCTGGCTGGACAGGAAAGAAGGTCTCTAAACAGAATCAAAGTAGAGCTGCTGAAGTCTCTGTCATTTATTTTTAGAAAATCTAGAACTTTTACAAGAACCTACGAGAACTGAGCCACGAGCAGCAGCGTTCTCACTCTTTGAATCTCGTATGTGATCAAGCTCCCCGCATTTTAAATTAATACGCTCTCCTAGCAGTTAAATATGAATAGCAGAACGCGGCTACTGAAGGAACTCAAAGACATACAGAAGAACAAGACAGATACAGGCATCCAGCTCATCCCAGATGAAAATGATATCTACAAATGGCAGGCGGTGATCACAGTAAGAGATCAAATTCACCTTGCGTTTTTAAAGCTAGCTGGACAGCTAGTTTCACATGATCACTCAGTCTACTCTTCGCATTACATTCTACGTGATATAATCTTTATTTACCTATCTTTTTACATTTTTGTAAACAGGGGCCCACCGGCACTCCTTTTGAAGGTGGTCATTTCCACCTGACCCTCACTGTTCCTCACCAATATCCAATGGCACCACCCACAGCCCGATACGATACGAAAATATTCCACCCAAATGTCCATTTCAAAACTGGAGAGATTTGTCTAGATATATTAAAAAGCACTTGGAGTCCGGCGTGGACTTTGCAGTCGGTGTGTCAAGCTATCCTGGCATTGTTGTCAGCTCCAGAGCCAGATAGCCCCTTAAATTGCGATGCTGGGAACCTACTACGTGCGGGAGATATGAGAGGGTATTGGAGTATGGCGAGAATGTATACACTAGAGCATGCTGGTGGTAGAGTAAATAAATAGAAGTTGTAAAAATGAATGAACAGTGAGCACACTTTGAGAGTGCGTGCAAGCACACTCTCCGTGCAAGATAATTTTGTGGATATTGAAGATAAATGGAGTAAAATTCAGCCACCGATTAAGTAATTATTGATAATTGGGGTACCCAATACTTTAATTATATTAATTAAATACTTGCCTTTGACTCTTTTTAGCATAAGAGGGTTTTAATTATGATTGCATCTCAGTCACAAATCAAAGCCCCCGGTGTTGTGGCGGCCAGTGGACGTCAGCCTGCTCCGATGAAGATTAATGCTGGATCTAAATTCACTGGTGTCAATGGTAGGCTCAATAATTGATTAAATAGAGCTTCATCACCACCAATTCCTAACAAACCATTTCAAAGCTGATAAAACAACTCTTGTTATTTTATTTCCTTAGGCCGTTTCCTCCCATCCCAGCCCCGCGTCGCTTTATCTGTATCTCGTCGCTCTGCCTCCCGCAACCAGGTAGGCAAATTAATCTCAAAATAACCTTCTCTTCCCCTTTTTATTTTCACGCTCTCTCTCTCCCCCTACACCACCACCCCTAACCTCTTCTTCTCTCTTTTCCATTCAACAGGTAGTAACCGTCGCTGCTGGCCCTCTTCGCGTCATGATCGCTGGTGCCCCCGCCGCAGGGAAGGGCACCCAATGCGCCAACATCGTCTCCAAGTACGGCCTCGTCCACATCTCCGTCGGTGATCTCCTTCGTGCCGAAGTCGCCGCAGGAACCCCTGCCGGTAAAAAAGCCAAATCATTCATGGATTCTGGTGCATTAGTTCCCAACGAAGTTGTCGTTGAAATGGTTAAAAACAAACTCGCAGAGCCGGAAGTCGCCTCCAACGGGTGGCTTCTTGACGGGTACCCCCGTTCAGGAGAGCAAGCTGAAGCAATAGAAGCAGAAAACATCCGTCCTGATGTGTTTTTATTAATTAATGTACCCGACAAGTTACTTGTTGACCGTGTCGTTGGTCGTCGCAGTGATCCAGAGACTGGTGAGATCTATCACTTGACTTTCAAACCTCCACCTGCAGAAATTGTATCTCGTCTGGTACACCGATCTGATGACACAGAGGAGATGGTACGGAATAGATTGGATACGTACCACAACCATGTGGATGCTGTAGTAGGTTATTATAAAGATGTGATGGTGGAGATTGAAGGGGATAAAAGTATGGAAGAAGTGTTTGCTTCAATTGAAAAGGCAATTGATGGCGCCACTGCTGTGGGGAACTAAGAGGAAAGAGAGAATTAAGAATTTGAGAAACGTTTATTTTCTTAATTTGAAATTTGTATTTAATCTTGCATTGCTTTCGTTTGACTTTCATTTCTATTTTACCCGGATTGGAACTCAAGTGTAACGAATGAATTGTTTCAAAGAGGGGTACTTTTCACCCACCCTCACTGCGGAGAATGGCAGTGAAGTCTATATACCCAATACAGTGTTTATATTTTGATGCATGAAAGAAGGAAGTGAAAAACAAAAATCAATCAATTAAATGAAGGAGCTACGAAAATGCCAGCCTGTCTGCGACGAGTTTTGAAAAAGGGTAGAAAGAAGCAGGTAAACTATAAACTATAAACAGATTGATGTGTGATCCATAGGAAGGTACCGAGCAGTTTTATAATATAGTCCTCACTGGATAATCATTATGTACTAGCCAAACGAATAGAATACTAAAAGAAAAACCCAAGAAAAACACTAAATTTTCTGGATCCCCCCAAAAAATATTCCGTCGGCGCTCTAAAAAAATTGAGACACAAAAACTATTTTCAAGTTCTTTCAACACGGATCTCTGGAAAACAGTCCTTTCACTTTCCCCCATACAGAATCACACCGCTGCCCACCTTCTGCCATGCACACCTCTTGCCTTAACAACTCGATCCCATTCCCACATTGCAGAAATACCGTACGGACTCTATTCCTTGATTGATACGGAAACTTCCTTGCAGTTAAAAAACATGTTTCTGGCAGCCTAGCTTTGAAAGTAGGTGGATGTCTCCACATTCTACCACACAGATCTACACTCTGTGCACCAAGAGCTTGGTCCTTGGAGACAAATAGAGCTAACGCAGCTTGTTGAGCTGCCATCCAATCGCAGGCGGTGGTCGGTTGGTGGGTTGCACTTAACGGAGCAGCACGCGCTCTCCTAAATAACTCCACATCTATTACTTGTGGCCCGAATTCTTTAGGATGTGCAGAGTTTCCTTCCCATTCTGTATAGCTGACCCCTCTCGCAGCACACACGCCTTCATCATCTCTCCCCTCTGCTGCCAGCAACGTTGCAAAATAATGCTCATCCGAAAAACAATCTCTGTGCCATCGACCGTGTTTGTCGTCCCAACTGCTCCAACAATGCCGTTCAAACTTTCTATAGACCTCCTTGTCTGCTAGAACAAGTTCTACGTGGTCTCGTGTCATAGTCATCCATTGTGGAGACTTCCTCCAATGGTGAAATCTTAAATTAGCTGTCTCCATCCGAGGGTCCCACCGCCATGGGGAAGTTTCCTGATGCTTGCAGGTATCCAACCTCGACTTTGTTTCGCTTTGTAATTGTTGCCATAATGTAAGCGGATCGTATAGAGGGATGTCACTTTCGCTGAGCAGTAAGAATCGAGTGTTTAAAGGGTCGCGAAAGGCTTCCCAGAGCAAATGGCGGGTGGCTTCCACCAACGTATGTGCTCCCCACGAGGTTTTGACCCTATGCCGTACTAATTTCCCGGCCCAGAGTGACTCAAAATCATATCCGCGGAAAGATGGGGGTGCGTGGATATATACAGAAAATATGTGCTGCTGTGCTATGATGTTGTTCGTTTGATTGGCGTTGGGTCCAGGTCGGCATGCCGCAGTCGCTTCCATTAACTTCGCAGAAGCCCCCTCCGCATGGCAGAGCGACGTTGCCATGCTTTGTGCAGGGATGACATTCACAGCAGATTTAAACCATAATCGCCACGTCTGTTCGTGATATAGATCGCCGGTAGTGAGAAACATCAGGGCTACTTTCTTAATGCCAAGAGCCTGGGCGCAAGGATCCGGTGAAGAAGGAAGCACTTCCGTTGCAGGGAGGTAGGCAGTGCGAACCGGTGGTTGACCTGGTTCAGGTCTATCTAAGCTATCACGCACCCAAACAAGAAGAGATTTGCTCTGCGCTTGTCTCATCCAGGCCATTTGTAAAATACATATAAAGACGACGACAAGGAGAAGCTGTTCTCTACGGGAAGAAGGACGTGCTGCACGTGTGATACCATTGAACAATCTACGTGAAGATAATTTGCGTTTTGTGGATGAGGTGCTGCTGCTGCTGCTGTTGTTGGTTTGGTATTCGTCACCGCTGCTGCAGGAGCGGAGAAGGTTGCTGCTAGGGTTACTGCAGAATGTATTTAGTGATTCATTTCTAGGTAGGCGTGAGTACTGCATACAAGATGGGGGAGATGGGAAAGGGAAGGCATCAGAATAAGTTTCAGAAGGTGTGGGGTGTAAAATGTTTGCTTGAAAGGGAAGGTGAACAAATAAAGACGAGGCGGCAGCAAGAAGGCCGCCTGATTCAAGGTGAAACATTTGAAGAGGGAAGAGAATTTAGAGGATCTTGCTAAATCTCAGCAACAATTCTATACTTACTACACCATTAAGATCGCCTCTATAGTCACCACCTTGGATAAATGGAAGACATTGTCGGGAAAAACCCAAAAAATTTGATAAGCGATCTCTTAATCGCATATTCCTGCGTCAAGTAATAAAACAAGACACCAAAACTTTGAAGGGTCGTGAGTACAGATGTGGCAATACTGCAGTGATGCTAAGGAGGATAACGAGGCAGGCGAGCAGTCAAAAAGCCATGTTTGCGCGATTGCAAGATTTTGGTTTTGAATCAACCAAAAAAACCTTTTTTTCCGCTGCATATGTCCTGAGGCAATGATGTTAACACTGTCATATATCTGTGTAACCCATTGTATTCTTCAATGCGCTCCTGTATGCTATACGTTTTGCCCAAATTACCTACCTTCTGTCTGTTTGCCTTCTAAATACTTCTACCTTTTTACTATCATCTATGCAGGCCCAATGGCCATCAGAAGAGTACAGTACAAATATGTAAAATGCATATTATTGAACAATGAGCTTGAGAAACAGAGACACGGTTCAAGTTGAAATACCCCTGCCTTCTTGACTTCTGTTTTGCCGGCGCTTTGCGAACTAATAGTATGGAGGCTGCACCAAGCTTGATGCCCTAGGTAATATACTTTTTCTTTTTAAATCCAGATCTGTATTCTCAATCATCTGGTTTCTTAACAACCATTTATATGAAGCTTCGTGTTTTATCAAGCTGTTCAAACAGAGCTCTTCTTCAGACTCGTCACCGTTCCCTGCCGCTGAGTAAATAAAGAAAACTAATATTAAATTGAAAGGTAAAAGTAATTTAATTGTAAGTATACGACCGGTAATAAGTTAAAAATCAAGTACTGGTTTATTTCTCCACTTCTTCGTCAGTCTCATTTCCTTTCTTTTCCGCAAAGGATTCTTCATCTGCCTCCTCGCCGCCGATGCCATTCTCATCCATCTCCCCTTGCTGCTGTGCTACCACCAAGCCAGGAATCTTCTTCATCATCTCCCCCGATATTAATATCACATGCACATCATCAGCAACCACGTGAAAATTCCTCCCAGCAAAGGCACCAGACACGTGCTGCACTAATTCCTTTTCAATCCCAAAGTATTTCCCAAGAGCGTCATGCATCTTCATTGCAATTACCTTGGCACTAGACAACCATCTCAAATCTGCTGCACCACTAAATACCACTGCTTCGGATCCTTCCATATCTAGATATACAAAGTCAAATGCGGGAATGTCAAACATTCCTAGTAAGTTGTTGACCGAGAGACCTAAGATGCCATCATGTTTGCCAAAACTGCGGCCGGCAGCAGATTCTTGTAGCAGAAAGGAGCCTTTCTTGCTGCGTTGCCGTAATGTGGCTTGATACGGCCATAAACCACCGTGCACTGCATGCACCCCGTCAGTCCTGTACACAATAAAATTGATTTAGTGATCTATAGACTAAAATAACAATGTGTTTTGAAAATGGGTGGTGTGGTGGTTGAGGATCATCCCCCCCCCCCCCCCCCCCCCCCCCACCCCCCACCCACACCACCACCACCACACACACACACAAAAGAAAATATTAGATAATAGATGAAGAATTAAAATTGGTATTAAATCATTGCGTACTCTCTAGTATTCATGACCATGGCTTCGAAATTCGCTGCATCAGATTCGAGACTAACCACCACTGCACGAGGCCATAGTAGTTTAAACAGTTGTGATGTGAATCCAGCACCTGCTCCTGCTTCGAGGATATACTGGGGAGTGTGTTCTTGAAAAATAGCATACAAGAGAGAAAGATCGTGGTCTTCATAAAGAGAATTGAAAGCTTTGATGTCTTCTTTCTTGTTGGGACGGATGTAGGTGTTGGTTTGGCAACAACTACTTACTCCCCTGTAATCGTCACAGAAAAAATGTTTTTAAAAAAGAGTGAGCGACGCTGCCGACAAAGTTG
The DNA here is from genome assembly GCA_019044685.2 of Nannochloris sp. 'desiccata'. Taxonomy (NCBI): domain Eukaryota; kingdom Viridiplantae; phylum Chlorophyta; class Trebouxiophyceae; order Chlorellales; family Chlorellaceae; genus Nannochloris; species Nannochloris sp. 'desiccata'. Next base: position 194,759 of record JAGTXX020000002.1, on the reverse strand, counting down.
AATTATTTTTATTTTTTTGAATAAAAAGCAATATGAGCCTTCCTCACTAGATATCTGCGAGCGTCAAGGCATATCTGATAATGATAAAGGTTGTCAGAACTACTTACCAGCAAGGGGCATCCTGAATGAGGAGCTCTACAAATTTATTTCCTTTAATCTTGCCCGGCGTTGATGGGAGGTGATCTAATTTACCTAAAACTTTCTTAGAAGGGGCGAAATCATCCATAGACTTCGACTGCAGCCCAGTTGCACTGCATTTGATATATTGTCCAGCTTCAGCGATAGCTTGAAGTTTACTTCTCAATATTGGATCAGCCTGTGCCAGCAAAGATGCTCCTGAAAGTCTCACGGCATTGAGAAAAGCAGATTGCTGGAGATATATAAGTCCCAAGGCACTGGCGATGAGGACCAGAGATACGAATGGAGCTTTGCTAGCTCGTGCACGTTTTTGCTGCTTCATTGGTGAACCAGCAAGTTCAATTGGAATTTCTGTAGGGATGGCTTCAAAGCTGCCTCTCTGCGAGCCAAGGCCCTCTGAGTGGCCATTCATTATACCTGCCATCCTGTTAGCTATGTCGATAACATTAGACCATCTTCATCTGCAGGTCCTATTCTAAGCTTAGCTGCTTGTTCCAACTGAAGCTAAACTTTATTTGAAATTTGGCAGGAGAAACAGTTTTGGCTTTCTCAGGAAACGCTAGGAAACTCGAGTTTCCTGCCACAATTATTTTTTTCGCCACAAAAAAAAGGGGAAACGCTATCTCGCGCGGGGAAACGGCACCAGGCGACCTTGCTGTTCCCAAGAATCACAAGCTGCTGGATCGTGATCGTAAATCATAAAGACAAAGCGCGGGCTGCTCCTCCCCGCAGACCCTCACGGACCCATTCGTATCTAATGGGTCTGCAGTGCCTCCATCGGGCCTGCCATAGACCCTGACTGCGCGAGAATTTGCCGGCTGGCAGCAGGGGCAGCTGCCAACGATCACAGCGTCACAGCGTGGCTATTTGGAAACACTTAGAAACGCACTAGGAAACGGGAGGAAGCATTCCTTTAAAACTTCTGGAAAGCACAACAGACCCTTGGCAAACGGGCGATGCTCTCAGACCAACTTATGGCCGTAATCTTTGGCAGCAGAGGTGGCGGTAGCAGTGGTGCAGTTTTTTTCTTTTCAATTATCACACTGCTTGTAACCATAATTTGACTAATACAAGTGATATTTTACACTATATATATGTACACATGCAGAATTTAAAAACGAAATACAACTGGAATCATTTTATTAAATGCATAAAAAGCGGTAAAAAGCTGAGCTTTCAAGCCTTCTCAAAACTATCCTATCCTATCTATGTTGGCAGATGAATCTTACAGCGCCGCTTCAGATGCTTGCTTAACTATTGGCCGGCTCACCAGATGCACGATAATGTTTCGCCTCATCTTGTTTCTGGAACTTTGTCTCTAGGAGAAGAGCAGCGGCCAGGTGCGCCGGCGAGGGCATTGTCACCACATTGCCCCCCTCTTCTAATCCCCACTCCTCCTCGAAGAACGCCTCCCTGGGTATATCTTCGGCCATCTCGGAGTAGGGACGTAGAGATAAAACATTGTACTCCACCATGGACAGCAGCACTTGAGCAGCTGTAACGTTTTCAGGAATGCCTACGTCCTTCAGCGCAGCCTCTGCGTCTTCTTGACGAACAGCATGGTAGGGGTTGGCAGCAATGAGGCGAAGCACTGCTTTGTAGTGGTTTGCTTCCCAGATACGAGGGCAATCGCTGCCAACTGGAGGAGGAATTAATTCTGGACGTTTCAAACCTTCAGCGACCTCCATTTGAGGCTTTGACAACGTTTTAGCCACGCCTGTAAGCCATCAATAACAAGCAAACACATGTTGAGATTAATTATTTGGCAACAAAAAAGAATTTAAAAAACACAGAAGCAAGTTCTTACCTTTCTCCCAGCTATTGCACTGCTTGGCGTAGCCAACACAAACTTTGAGAAGATGAATGTTGCCACCACACACTGACCACACTTTCTTCCAGTCTTCAGGTGTCACGCCTAGACCTAAGGTCTCTGCAGATTGAGCTATCAAGCCTGGCCAATCTTCCTCGGTCCCCCACCTGTTGAGCACTTTACCTCCACAAAGATACACAAACGCCTCGGCGCTCGTCAGATCACCCAAGACTTGGTCATCACGCGAGTTTGCATCATAGCCCTCTGCAACCATTAGTAAAACAAATATTTGTTAGTTATGCGACAAAACTATCCTTCATTGGTATTCATGATAAAGAAAATGGATAGAACTTGCGTTTTTGTAGCCACGAGATCATAAAAAACTCCGACGAGGCAAGAATCACATGTGCAGTGTGGTACTGCTTGCAACTGCGCTTTAAAAACTCCAGAAACTGCTTTAAAGCAACCGAATCTTTACTTTCCCACAATTGCAAGGCATTAGCTTCATCTGCAGAGTAAAATGGAGCGAAAGAAAAAGGAAGAATGAGTTTAAATCAACAAGGGAGAGCGGGGACGTGTTTTTATTTTTAAGCAGCGCACCTATAACAATAACTGGCTTCGTCTGCCCAGGTGGAAGGTTATTCAAGATCGTATTGTATGCATCAATGATAGCTGTCAAGTTGGTTGCGGTGTACGGGGGGAAAACGTCTGCCATAAATGCATTCACTAGTTTTTCCCCTGGGACAGCTGCTTCAAGGATAGCAGTATTGTCGGACTCTGAGTTGAACAGGGCATAAAGCTTGGAAACCGGCCCTAGCTGAGAAGCAAGTGCGCTAAGAAACTGCATACCTACCACCTCAGGAAGCTTGCGTGCCTGCTTGTGTAGTTGCTGTGCCATCAGTGCTGGGCTGGAGGTATCATGCATACCGAGGTCCATGTGCAACATGCCTGGGCCTTCTTGCTCTTTGAGTATTTTAATTAATTCCTGCAGAGAGATTAGGTTTAAAAATATTAGGTCGCAATGGATGAGTGATGTACAATGTGTCAAAACGATGAATGTGCTGATGCTCAACTTTCAGTTGAGGCATGACTTACCGACTTTCCGCTGTTCTTAGGGCCAAGAAGCAGAAGAGATACTTTGGGTTTTTGCTTCAAGTGGCCCGTGATCATTTTATACGCTTTTTTACGGTTGAAGAAATTTTCCTCAATATCTGGATCTACTTTCATCTTTGAAAAATCGGGCCACACGTCAGGCATAAATGCTTCTGCCGCCGATGCAAGTTGAGCATCAGCAATAGCATCGTCATCTTTTGTGGCATGTGGAATGTGTGACACGGTAGGAATATTAATCCGCTGAAGGTTCCTTGGAAAGATGGAGGGCAGCTTGGGATAACTAGACTGGGAGCGCCGGCCATAAGTTTGTGTTGAATAAGAGCGTTGCAGACGACAACATCCAAAGCTTGGCGTTGCCACCACTGCCGTTGCCGCTCGAGGAGATATTGCCTTGAAGGGGAGAGGCATTCCGCAATGCATGATACTCAGAAAACTGAATCAAGATGAGGAAGCAAGGTAACGTTAATCAAAAATTAAAAATGTAGATTCAATTTATTAGCAACAGTGGCAGTGCACTGTTCAGCCTACTGGCTGCAAAGCTTCACATACAAAATTCAAACATAGGTAGTGGCGAAGTTATTTGCTGGTTTCTAGAGGTGCAGCGCAAAATTGTTATTGATCGAGAAAAAAATCTTAAAATTCTTGTGGATTTTGATGATTTACGTGCACTTTAAAACCGTGTGATGTTATTCTGTGGTCGAAGGTATTTCACATAGAAATTCTGTGCCGCGCAACTAGTGGCAGTTCAAGATTTGCTTGGCAAATGAAAAATTCCTCCAATCGCCGCGCGCCAAGCACATCATGGCTGTTTGGTTGGCACAGAGGGCTTCTCCGCCCCACAGCGGGCCTCGAGAAACGTCCGCTGAACGATATTATGCTATTTCATTGGTGGGTTTGGAACCGACGGAAGCTGCAGCCCTCGGTTCCAGTGGCCGGGGCAGGTCCGGGCTGGAGTGTAAAGGCATATAAAGAGATGACGAGTCTAGAGGTGTAAGACATATTTTCATCTTGGTTTCTCCGAAAAGAGGGTCCGTTGCGCAGCCTGGGCGGGGTGGCGGAGAAGCCCGCACTGGGCAGGAGAAGCTGTACAGCTGGGCAGAAGCGGTGGTGGAATGCGAATCACTGCGCATGCCTCTCCCGCCTCTCCGTCTTGGGAAACAAAAGTCTGAATTATTTCAGCAACTTTGGCGAAGTTCAGGCGAAAAATGTTTCCTGCGATTTGTTCAGGGAGCGATTTTGTTTCCTAGAACTATATTTTTATGAAATCTTGAAATTTTCCAGTGGAAATCCCAGCACACCAAAGTAAAGAACGGAGCTCCGAACTTAGAGAAATTGGCCATTTCTCTCTCTTAACCCATGCTCAGACATTAGGGGACATATTTCGATAGCTAGGGAAGCCGCCGTTGTGAAAAGAACCCGAGAAAATTGGCTATAGGCAACCAGGAAAGGGAGGGAAAATGGTGGCGTTTGGAGGAGTCGAAAGAGGTAAAACCAAGGCGAATAAAAGTTCTCTGCCTAGAGACGCATTAAATGTAAGTATCTACCAAGAACCACGTTTCGGGTAACGACCCTTTTGCTCACTTTAATTCTCCCCTGACTCTCTTCAACAGGACCGGTTTAATCTGCCCACCGCTTGTCTTATATCTTCCCAAACAGGCAAGTGTCTTTGATATTTATTTGTATTTAACCGTACTGTATAGTCAGCTAACTGCGTATATTTGCACCTAATGTGTTTTAGGAACGTTGTCGTATGGACTTCCAGATCGTTTATGTTTGAAGATCGTACACCAACCGCATCGCCGGACCACCCCCGTCTCCATTCGAACAACTATTAAAAACAGAAACAAAGACGACAACATCAAAGCTTTATGGACGCCTCGTCAATCTCAAAACATGCAAATTAGCACTGAATCGCCCAGAATGCCTCATGCATCAAAATTTCCAATGCCAAATAGTTCTTTTGTTGCTGCCCTGCACGAGAGAGAACAACGATTTGGTTATCAAGCATCTCTGGTAAGATTGTCAGCAACAAGAAAACTACGTTTTTCCTATTAAATCTACGATTTTGATTTACATGTACGGCTGACAAAGTAATTGATGAGATTTGATTGATAATTTATCTATATTTGCAGAAAAAAAGTGCCGCTCGGTGTGCCCATACAGCCTACGGCAATAGAGTCAATGATGCTAGTCGAGTTATTGAAGCTCTCAAATGGCCAGTAGAGACCCAACCTAAACAGCGAAAACCAGCCAATACGCCATCTCCATACCTTACTGCTCTCACTTCAAGGTCTATCAATGCATCAACTAGGCCAATAACTGCTCCAGCGACTGCCCCAGGTGGCTCTTCCCCCACCACGACATGGGATATTGTGCAGCAGCAATCACCTTTCCGTGCCACCTCTAGCCGCTTTGCAGCGCATACAGCAGCAGAGGAGAAGAGAATCGCAACCCTAGACCCAGTGCCTGGACGAGTTAAAGCTCGTTTGGAGTTTCACGCTACAAGGAGAGCTTCGAGGGAGCTGAAAATTAAAGCTTTACAAGCTCTTGCTGAGAATTGGCCACATGGTCTGCCAACTGCTCGTCGATTAAGTGCAGAAAAGAAGGGCTTAGGAGGTTATCTTGGAGGTCTGGGGTATGGAAATAGCGCGCAGAGTATGCCTGAAGCGCAATACAATGCATTAAAAGGTACTTTGAAGCTGCCTTGAGAGCATGGAGAATAGCCTCGGCAAACGGCATTTAAAGTTCCTCGAGCTTTGTAAAGAAGAGAAGAACTCCATTTGCATTATATTTTGCACAGTGATAGTTTAAATTATAGACGGCGCATGATGTATAATTGCGTAGGATTAGATAGTTTAAACGAAACCCAAATATAGAAACAGCCAAGAGAAGCTTACAGAGCGGAACCGCCACACTTTGTTGGCTTTCCTTTTTTCTTCGTCCTTTTGCGCCCTAAGGATTCAGCGTTCATTCTATATGCATTCAGCTCGTACACTGCACATAATGCGCTGCATGGGGTCGCAATTTGCATTGCGCATATATGGTGCCACGTGACTATTATTTAGTCAACGCCGTGTTCTTTCTTCGAACTTCCCCCGATCTAGGATATCCCGCTCTAGGACATGGAGACTCATTTCAAATCCTAAACAACAATACAATTTGAGTACCTATTTGAGAATCTGATGTATTTAAGTCTTTCAAGCCCGCAGAGCTTTATAAAATGAGTCTCGTTTCCTGGGCAGACCGGCAGCCAGCCAACAACAAGAGCCTGTCTGAGAAGATGCAGGGCAACAAGTGGAACATTTGGTTGCCAATTGCATTGATAATAGGGTGCTTAGCTATATTCCATGTCCGTAAATATGCAGTTGACAAATTAAGGAGGGCTGAATAGGTTTAGACGGCCTTGGTTGACTTCTAATTAACAATTTCGATCGAACTTAATTACCTAAAAAGGATATATCTGAGGTTATCTTTCATTTCTTTGCAGTTTTTACATTCAGGAAACTATCTAAATGGCTCAAGCAAAGCTCCGAGGTAAAATTTTGAGCCTTAGAGATCAACTTTTAGTATATAGGATTCCTCAGCTCACTCGCTTTGTTCCCTCCATATTCTCCCCCTTGCAGTCACAGAAAAGAGCAACAGTACGTTGAACTCATGCAGCACAAGCAAGGCACGCAGTGGCTTAAACGCTGCACCGATGAACTCCTCACCGACGGATGGCAACCTCGGAACCTCTCCCGACCTCTCTACATTCTTCTACTTGGCCTTGAAGGCTCAGGCCACCATATGACTCACCAAGCTCTCGACGACTACACGAATTCCACTCAACGGTATACTCCCGAGGTCTACAATTGGGATAACGAAACCGCCCCCTATACCTTCACAACAGCGAGTGAGCTCAAAGCAAGCCTTTTAAAGCAAGACTGGTTTCACCCAAATACCCGCTCCGTTGTTCTGGATGGTCAAAATTCATGTCCCTCAGGGTCTAATGGAGTTATTAGATCTCCCTATCGCTGTCCAGATCCTTTCCTGTGGCTTGAGTTGGAGAATCAAGGTCTTCTTGATATTAGATTTGTATTTTTAAGTCGTCCATTTGGAGACTCAGTGTTCTCTGCCTTGCGTCGTAAATTTACACAAAGCGTGGATATGCAGCTGCGTTTAGAAGAATTCTCGGCTTCCTATTTGACTTCTGCTTTGCATGCTCTGCCGTGTAGTCATACGTATATTTTGCCATATGCAACCGCAAAAGATCACTCGAGGTCTCTTATGAAATTTTTAGAACTGAAAGGCAGAGCAAATTTTAGAGAACTAAGTAAGACTTCTGGCAGCCCATTAGGGGAAGCATGGGTGGATCTGTGTCCTTTTGCAGATACAGAACAAGAATGTACTGAGCAGGTGCTAGAAAAGATAAATAATTTTGAGCGGAGCCATGGACTGCAGTGGGACTGGTTGAATTGATTTAGATCTACAAGATTTCAACTCGAATCGAGTGTCATTATGGTGAAACTACACCCATTGACTTAGTCTTTCGAAAATCGTGATGCGCGAATTCGCTTAAAGCAGCTTCTTTTTCTCCCTTTGCTTGGGATTTTTTTTTTTCGCCGTCTTTATTCCGTACGTAGCAATACAAATTAAAGAATGCCTTCAGGGTAACTTGGAGGGATCGTGAGAAGTCACAAGCGCAACTTCAGACCATTTCTATATAGAAAATAATAAAGAGATTGATCTACACCTGTGGTTATGTTGAAATTAAAATTGAGTTTTTTCTTTTAGATAGTAAATTACCCCCTGTGTACCTTCTGATACATCCTTCCTAAAAAATTACCCCCTTTCAGCCTGAATAACTAGAAGTAAACATCTTACGTTGTCAGGTCACTTCACCTTGTTTTTTTCGTGTTTATAATTTGCATTGTTGTTGAAATTGCATGTGATCAAAATTGAGTTTAAAAGGAACAAAAGAAAGTTTTTTTGGAAGCGGAATGTCGGCAGCGGCAACGATTCTCGCAGAAGGCGCTGCCGTGCCTCTACTACTGAAAACCCTGCCTCAGGAATCGTACGTCAAGGGAGGGATGATCAAATGTCGGATTCAAAAGATGCTGTCAGCTGCAAGTGGGCTTCTTAAGCAAGTGGGAAATAAAATGATCAATGGTGTCGTGTTGCTTTTGTTAATTATCGTCTTTAACAGACTATCCATACGTTGAAAAAATATTCAAATCGGGAATTTTCCATGCTGTATTTTATGCAAAGCCACATGCAATCCCACAGCGCCGTGTTTCCCCCTACATGGACTTCGTAACTAAAACTGCTGTGATATTGAATTATGCTATTTGGTACCTCAAGACTGAAAACTGTGAAGAGAGCGTTCTCCAGTTTTTTTTTTTTTTTTTAATTTATCATCGTTTGTCTCACAGAATGAGCTCCTCCAGGAGAGAAGCAACTTACTGAATATTGACACAGCAAGTTGCGTGGGTTTGTGATGTATTCTTCTTATTTTATTTTAATTTTTACAAATATTTCAGCTGTCATAGATAGAGCGGTTTCAAATAATATTAAAGGCTAGTAATGCTGTGCGAACGTATTTACGTAGTCAGCGTAGAGCTAGATACGGCGTTGTCAAAAAAGAAAAGGAGGAGAAGAAGAAGAAGAGGAGCACAGCCAGCTGCGGCTCGATAAGCGCTTGTGCACCAAGAGGGCTCACTCTTGGCTGCGTTTCATCTTCTTTCCTCGTCTTCTCTTTTCGAAATCAAGCGACTCTAGACTCTAGAAGATTTGTGTAGAACGTATGAGTGGTAATCTATCCTGCGAAAAAAAGAGAGAGAACCTAAAAGTAACTCACCCTGCCCAGCAATTATTATTTTATTATTATATTAATTTTTGTTTTTGACGTAAACAGAAAAGAAGCACTGCAGGTGCCTTGTGCTCTGTGAGTACCTATCATGACCTGCAAAAACGAAAAAGGAAGAAAATATAAACTGCAGAGGCATTTTTGAATAAATATTCAACACAGCGTGTACTCCTAGTCTACAAAAGAAATCAATAAGAGAGAATAGCTACCCCCCCCCCAAAAACCCTAAACCCTAAATAAGCGACAAACAACCCCCTTACTGGATAAACAGACGACCCAATCGAGGCGGCACCACCACCACTATCTATCTCCCTTCCTCCAATCATTAATGGTTTTATTACTTCGTAGTTATACTTTCTATTAATTCTAAGAAGATCTAAAAGCCACCACTCAGTTTGTCACTCCAGCAGCCCCTATATCAGCCCCCGCCCCCCCCCCCCCCCCCCCCCCCCTGGGTGTGCGCTTTGCCACAGCCTCTCCTGCCTCTTTGAGCACTGAATTAAGCGGATGCACAGCGACAGCAGCTTCAAGCAATTCCCGCGCAGACGTGGTGGAAAGCAATGCAGTCAGACGGATAGCTTCCAACCAAAGAGAAGCTGCCGCAGGCGGAGTGGAGGACACCAGAGCGCCTGCTGCTGCTGGAAGCGCCCAGCTTACTAAAGGACTTTTCGACAGATAACCCTTCTGCGAAGCTTCTTTTAGGAGGGATAAAGATAGAGTAGGAGAACCATTTTTAGTGAAACTTTTAAGCGTAGGAGTACGAGTAGCAGGTAGAGCTGACATGAGGAGGGAAAATCCTGAAGCTGAAGCACGAGCGGTTTTATTGGTGGTCCCAGAATTCAATATGTTATTCTTCTCACAGCCACCTCCTTTTCGGGTCTTTTTTCTCCTCTTTTTCTGTCCCTGCTGCTCTTCTTGATGCTGTTTGGCATCATCTCCTGGCTGTGGAGTCGCATCCCCATCGCCATGCTCATCTCCCTTGGGCCCTTCCGCTGCCTCAGCCCCCGCTGCAGCGAGCTCCTCTGCCCTCCGCAGCAACGCAACACAAATCTCAGCCGCAGCAGGTGTACCATTCAACCTTCTACGACATTGTACCTCTTCATAAATAGGAAGCAAAGCTTCCGCTGGAATGTTTTTAATGCTTGACACTAGTGCACCAATTTGCACATAGTCGAGCGTCCTGCCTTTTTCAGCAGCTTCAAGGGCTAAAGGAAGGTGCCCACCTGCCCCTCCTCGTACCCATTGCATTTCCACAGGAGGCCACTGCAGCTGGGATGGTGATCTTGGTAACGCAGGAGCGGTTGCAGCAGGGTTTACCAATATTTTAGCTTGATTTTCCCAAAACGATTTGCTAAACAAGTTGTTTATAGCGTGCTGACCACCGCCCGCTGAGCTTTGCTGCATCATCTCTCTTTCTTCTTGGTCTTGGTCTTCTTCAGAAGAGATGTCCATATCACTACCATTACCATCTTTAGACTTCTTTCTACCTTCTCTATGTAAAGAAGTAGGGGGTAAAACCCCACCACCACCACCACCATCTCTCAGATTCTCTACTTTCCCTCCGGTCGTATAATTTTCATCATGGCGTTTTAAATTAGAAGCTTGAAATAGCGCCAACCCAACATCACCACCACATGGCCATCCATGGTCTTCTCTTGCTAATACTTCAGCTGCCTGAGCACGCGAACTCGCAACTAAAACACGATCCACTGATGTAGGAACACCAGCAGCAGAAGACGAAAACGAAGCAGGAGAGACTCCATTAATAGGGGGAGAATGCGGTCCACAAGTAGTATCAAAAACACCACCACCTGGAAGCGGTTTCCCATCAACGCTAAATTTCCATACAAGTGCGGTATTTAATTTATTTGGGTTCTTCACAACATCTCCCGGAAAATAAAGAGGCCGCTGATTTCTTGTTCGATGGGCAAATCGTCGTATAGTATCTACAAAAGAGCTTCTAGCTATATCTATTGGATCACCATATTTGGGAACATACATTGCATCTTCTAGATGTTCTACATATTTATAATAGACGGCAGGAGTGATTCTCAAAGCTTGAAGACCCTGTTCCAAGGCCGAGGCGACAAAGTGTAATCTCCAGAAAGGGATAGGAAAGGGCCATTCAAGTCCTATAGCTTGTTGTTGTTCACCAAGACGGTGTTCAACAGGTGTAGGTAATCGGTGATACGCTGCTGCAAAGGCGAGGCTCGACCACAGCATGCAGAGCATGATGGCGTGGGGTTGGAGGGAATTTAAAATTACTTGACGCTGTTCAGGGTGAAGCAACAAAGGACCGGCTGTTTCTGTCGATGGTGGGGAAGGGAGGGGGGACCAGGGTGGAGAACACCAGGCAGCATGCCATTGACACAGTATGGATACTTCAGGGGCAGTGGGCGCAGCAGCATCACCTCCACCAGAGGCAGCGGGAGGGGGAACAGAACGAGGATTCGTGCAACAGACAGCACGCACAGCACGGAGAGTTAAATCCAACACAATACCAGCTAATTTTGCCTTTCGTGCATTCTTTAAATCACTCTGAACTAAAGTCACAGCACCTCGGTGTAAGATCACAGCAGCCGAGATTGCCGTCGGCGCCTTGGCTGCAGCAGCAAGCCAGGTAGTATACCCCGGAGCGAGCCCTGCTGCTGTATCTATCATTGCACGTGCTTGGGAGGCAGATATTGAAGGTTGACTCAAGTAGGCTTGTAAAAATATGGGCCAGAGGAGCTGAGAAGTAGGTTTCTTCTCTACGCCAGCTTTCAAAACTTTGAGTATCTGTTCTGTCGCTGCTCCTCTTGCTTTTAACTGCTCAGCAGCATTAGAACTAGATTTTGAAGAATCGATTGCTCCAGAATTCCCATTCGTACCTTGCAAAATGATGCTCTTATACGTTCGCTGCGCACTCGCTAACGCAAGGTTCACTGGCAGCAGATCATTCTCTTTATCAACATTGGTCAGATTATTTTCAACGATGAGAGGGATACACGCGCCTTCTTCTTTCCTTAGTAAATTGATAAATCGACCCTGGGGGCGTAGATAATATCCACCAAGTTCAAAAGAATATCCTAGTAAAGATCTTGCAATATCCAAGGTTGATAAGCTAGAATAAATACTGATATTTGCAGGACTGAGCAAAAGCGAGGTGAATGGACGAGTCGATCTCGCTCGATTGGCTCTTCTGATAAAGCTGTCGTTAGGTTCCAATTTGAGTAGACTCTGGGACACTGCGTCGTATTCGGGGATAAATCCTTCTTCTAGAGGGGCGCTAGGAGAACTTGATGCCTCTAATAGTGGCGGTGGCGGTGGTGGAGAAGCTTGCGGATGCAATACTGGAGCGGGTGGAATAGCTGGTGGTTCTTCATGCACTTCCTCTTCTTCAGTAACCAAATCTACTACGTCCACGTGATCTATCTTCCTCTTCTTATTATTCTTCCCACCAGCGTTATCATTCCCAGCTAGTGGCAGCTGCAGCGGTAGCAGCAGCGTGGCTGGCCCCTCTAGCGGGTGTGCTGGCGGTGGTGGTGGTGGAGGTGGCTGCTTATTATTATTCGTCTTATTATTCTTATTATCAGTGATTCTAGTAGAAGTATTATTTCCAGTAGCGGCGGCCAATGGTTCCCCCCCAGCTGGTGGTCGTGGTCGTGGCAGCGCTACTGGTGCCGGTAGAAGGAGCGGTGGAGGTGGTGGCGGTGGTGGCTGCCATTGCTGTTGCTGTAGTAGACCCTCAAGACCAGTATTTTGTACAATTAACGCGTATTCTTGCGCACATAAAGTTTCATACGTTCTATCAGCTTCTTGCAGTAGCTGTACAAGACCATCGCGGCGGGCGAGTGTTTGTTGCTTTTCCCGTTGAATGTCACGCAATGCTGCATCCAACTGGGGTTGTGGTAATACTGCTCTATTAGTACCACCAGTAGCATTAGGTAGCTGAAATTGCCGCTGATGGCCGAATACTACTGAAACAGGAACAGGAACAGTAGTAGTTGTTTTGTTAGTGGCCACAGGCCGAGGAGGTCCACCATCAACACCACCAGGTAAGAAAGTGTTGTTAGGCTTTGGTAGAGGGCTCATAGGATCCTCTCCTCCTTGTACTAAAAGACCGCTCGTGGTTGGTTGGTATCCAGGATTAACAGGAGTATTCCCTATTTTCTGACGTTTATTATTGTTATTATTGCCACCAATACGTTGCTGCTGCTGCTGCTGCTGCTGCTGCTGCTGCTGCTGCTGCTGCTGCTGCTGCTGCTGCTGCTGCTGCTGCTGAAGTAATTCAGTTGCGGCTGCTGCAGCTGCTTTGTAAGAAGGGTGTGTATTCTCTTCTGGTGGTGGAGGACGCGGTGGTAATGGAGGAGGTGGGAGAGGCTGGGGTGGTTGCGTTGGTTCTTCGTGACCATGGCTTAGAGCAGGGCTGTGCTCTCGACTGTAAGTAGAGGAGTTCTTCAAAGACTCCCGCTCAGCGATTTTTTTCTTGAGCTCCGCCATTTTCTCATCTAGTGCTTTCTTATCGAGACGAGATTTCTGGTGATTGAGGGTAGAGATGTCGGATTGGAGGCGACGAATCGTGTTGGCCAGCTCCTCTGTAGGGAGGGAAAGCGAAAGAGAACAAATTTAAGAGCGAGAGGATGGAAGATGGGGCGGCGGGACTCTTAGTGGAGAAGATATACAACGTTCAGATGTTTCTCGAGGAGGCTTTGCTCTCCTGCTTACCTTTCTTAGAAGGTTTGACGACGCTGGGCGGGTCTTCTTCATCGAAGTCAATATAAAACTCGCTTCGTTTGCGATCCATTTTGTTCATGGATTGCATGCACCTTTTGCTGCTAAGCCCGCAGCGTGCAAGATTGCCGTTACTTGCGCATTGTGCTTGCAGTGTCCTAAAGATTTACAAAATGAAATGTTTGTTCGGGTCAATGAGCATACAGCAAGGTTTATGTTCCTCTCTGGCAAAAAAACAACTAAAAACCGCATTTCTCTTCAACCAGGTAAATTACTTTATTTGTCTAAATATTTTATTTGAAATGGACGCTGCCAAAGGTGCCTGGCAGGACGTTTCCCACGTGCTGGGTAAACTTACCAAGAGCACAGGTAAGTAATCATTAATGCTATAAAACTGATCATCTTGTAAACTCAGCCTGTTGCAGCCGTTTCACGCCATGCCTAATCAATCACAACTATGCAATCTTGCAGGCAAAGCTGCTTGGATTGCAGGAACCGCTTTCCTCATCCTCCTTGTTCCTTTGATCATTGAAATGGACCGAGAACAGCAACTCGTAGAATTCGAAAACCAACAACTCGGTGCTCTTACTGGACCTTCTTCTACCACCCCTTCTGGAACCACAGCCCCTGTTTCCAAGTAATAGCGTCTACCAAAACAAAGAAATCTACATAAAAACAATAAAATCCCAACTTTCTAGCAGAATGAGCGGCGGCAGCAGCAAAAATGGCCTTTCCAAAATTTTCTCTCTGTACCGCTCCATTCTTAGAATCCATAGAAGCAAACTACCCCACCCCGTTCGTGAAATGGGTGATAGATACGTTAGAGAAGAATTCGCATCACACTTACAAAGCAACGACACAACAGAATCTCAATGGCAAAGTTTTTTTCAAGAATGGCGTCGATACCACGGGATGCTCGCTGGGTCAGCTGACTTTACCACACCAGACGGCACGATGTTAGACCAAGGAGAGGCACTGATAACTGGAATCGATCAATCTGGAGATATTTCTGAAGATATTATTAAGCAAATGACCCCGGAACAGATAGAACGATTGCAAAGTATCAGAAAAGAGGCGGTGAAATTTGGACAAGAACTAATTTCAACGTCCTCGAAGCCTTCTTCTTCTTCTTCAAAGCCTTCTTCGCCCTAGAAACCTAGTGTTCTGTTGAATAGCATGCTGGTTTGTGTTGATATGCCTTCTCTTTTCTGTACATCTTACAATTAACTAGCAAATCAAATTCAATGACAAGATGTTGTAAAAACATGTAAATAGTAAATCAAATAGTATAAAAATCAACATCTCGCTATCGGCAACGGGTAGGGAAAGATGGAAAGATAAAGCAAAATTTGAGAATTTTATTTACAGCGCAGGACAAATACGTATCATCTCTTCAGCTACTCTTTTGTGCAGGGTGATATGAACTAAAACACCACCTCCAACACCACCGCCACCTTTCCCCGCCGCAGCAGGAACGACGAAAACACAGTTAGGCACCTTTGGGTGCGGCGGTTGATGCCAAATGGGCGCCGAAGATGCATTATCTGCCGTATTAGGTGGTCCAAATTGTAAATCAGAGTAGGAAGACCCACCCCAATCCCAATGAGAGAGCATGAGCGGGCCAGATGGTTTCAAAATTTCCGCAGCACCCTTGAAAACGCAGGGCATTGATGCCCCTCCTCCCCCACCACCACCACCAGATAAGGCGTTTTCTAGCCAGCGTAATTCTTGGGAAATGTATTCTTGATCGTTGACTGTTTGAATTGCAGTACGGACTTCTGCTGCAAGACTGCCAAGATTTAAAGAAGAAGAACTATCGCCAGAAGTTGAAGTTGTTTTGTCTGTTGTAGGAGTTTTCACAGGCACGGTCCAGCTGCAGTTGCCTAAAGCAGGATAGGGTAACGGCGGCACCATTCTTTTACGTAAATTAACCCACAATTGCATAGGACTTGTCGCCAATTTCCCAGGTAATTGCGCCATTACTTGTCTAATTCGAGCAGCAAGGGCGTCATTTTTTGAAATCCATGCGGGTGCACAAGGAGCTTCACTCCCTGCTTTATGTAGATCCTGTGACGCCTCTGTTTTCAACGCTGCCAAGCGAGTTGCAGAAACGTAGTACGTAACTGTAGAAAGGCTGTTCAAACTGCCCACATGCCATAAAAAGGAGCATGCTATCGAAGGGTAAAAGGACCAAGAACGTTTTTCAAAACGAAGAGAGGTCCAGTTGGGAGGCAACGCAGGCGCAGCATGAGCTTCCAAAGCATGTCCAGAATGCAATGAACTAGCATTTGTATTAGTAGCAATGCTGCTGAAGCTTTCTTCTGAGTTTTCTCCACTTGCTGGTAGACTACTAGAAGTAGCAATATCACGAAGACGTCCCTCAGCACCCCTCTTGCCTTCATCCTCTAAACTACTACTACTATTGCAACTACTACTACTACTGCCACGAAGTTCTCCTTTAGGCGATTCTTCTTCCTCAAAAATAGCACTTAACATCCGAATAGGTCCATTACTGTTCAATTCCACCTGTGCTGCTATGCATGCTGCGGTATATTCTTCAGCCCACGCTCTCAAAACCAGCCGACACGTCTCTTGATCAGCAATCAAGTGAGGGATAACGACCGCCAATACAGTTCCACCCCCGTGCAGATGAGTTATTTGTGCGTGTAATAATGGAACCTCGTCTCGGTTGCAGTAGCCTAGGATTGAAGATGGGATCGCAGGAAGAAAGGGGGAAAGATCTGGAGCTAAATAAAGAAAACTCTCGCCACGATCATTAACTTGAGAACTCAATTTAGCTGGAAAGATATGGTGTAACATAGAATCACATGTAGCTATCGTAAGAGATGCCCCTTTATTGCATAACGCTACTTGATACCTTCCACTAGTTTTAGAATTTTTTGAAGAAGAAGTGCGGAGACGGCCAGCAAAGATGGGTAAAGAAGAAAGCATGGCTGCTAGAGAAGATGCCATTAATTGTGCCTCTAGCGTCTGCGCAAATATAAACGGCATTCTAATGATCTGTATAAAAAAGGGAATATAAACAACACCGTGAGATACATTCTAATCATTTTAAAAAACATACTTTTTTAGAGGGGGCGGGAAATACATTGTTTTTTCTCAAATTTTTTGGGATTCAAGCTCACCATCTGTGGCGCAGTGACATGATCTAACACTCCAAGTGAAACTGATTCCGGCAGTGTATTCCTCTGTTCAATGGGAAGCTCATTTGGAGGAATTATTTTCGTTTCTATGATTTTGACTGGAGGCCGAGGAGACGCTCCCACACGAGCACCGCAACAGATTTCACCCATGCTTGCTCGTCATTTGGGGTTCTGTCTACTATTTTTTAGGTTTGGGGTTTAGGGTGTTATTTAGTATTTAAAGTATTGCGGAATGCGGGGAAAATGTCGATCGAAAATCATGACTTTGGAGTTCCGCACGATTGACCTGGGAGCTCCGAAATTACACCTTCACCCCAAAAGTTAAACCTTACTTATCTCGTTTGAAGTGGATTTCCTCCTTTCTACGAGGCATGTCTCGTATTTACAGCTATTTGAATGCTTGAAACACTTGTTATGCCTAAAAGAAGAAAGAAATTATAATTAATAAGTAGGATTGTAGGTGAACTGCAGCAGGCGTTAACTGCAACGCTGCGCTAGCGTGCTTCGGACTTGCTGCCTCCTACCTGCATCCCCAATCTATATATACATAGATATAGCCACGATCCCCGCCATGGATACCGACGGCGCCTATGACACCATATACGCCGAGGTTAGACATTGAGTTAAAGATAACCTCTCACCATAAACTGGGAACTGAGGTTGGGAGCTCTTGGCGGGGACGGTGAACGCTTTTCAGACATTTTCATTATTATTATTGCTAGCCTCCAGGAACAGCTTATGAAATTCACTGTAACCAATTAGAACTCCTTGCAGACAGTCTGGATGAGTGCAGCACGTGGCCTCATTAGGTAGCATTGAACTTATAGCTGCACTGAATGTCAGGAAATTTCAAATTGTAGACCGACTCTGTGGCGGGGGAGCCAGGCGATATGTATTTTAGGCAGTATTGTCAGTAAAGGTTGCAAATTTATTAATTCTGAGTTGCGTGTACGTCTCCCAAGCATCGGAACTCCTTTTTGTTGAAAGCGGGGTTCACGTCTTTTAAATCGATTGTGTTGAATGGCCTAGGTTAATTTCACAAACCCGCAAACCTAAACCGAATCTCAACATCTCTTCAATAATTCAAAATGGATACATGCACATCTGCAACGTCTTCTCGCAACCGCTAGCTTGCACCACGACATCAAATCAAATCTCAAACTCCGTAGATAAAATAAATAGCAACCCTCAACATGGACAACTCAACAGCTCCACCCGCACCAACATCAGCAGCCAACTGTACTGACGACAGTATTGAAGGCGGTTTATGCTACCAGATCATCCCATCTAGCCAACTTGTGACCTCACTATTGTTTTCTCTCGTCGGCGGGGTTCTTTGCCTCATCGCCTTTGCCTTTCTACGCGGCCACAAAACCTGGAGACCAATTTACCATAAACGCGCAACACAAATCTCAGACTTGCTCTGCCGTCCTGCTCCTCTCCGTCTCACCCTCAGTGGCGGTCTCCAACGACTGTGGTCCTACCTTACCCCCGCTCTTACGTTTTCAGATGCAGAGCTCCTCGCCACTGCTGGTTTAGACACCCTCATTCTCATTCGTTTCATCCAAATGGGTATTCAAATGTTCCTACCCTTGGCTGTTATAGGATGTGCCGTATTAATACCAGTTTACCGTACCGGAGGTGCTTTAGAAGATCATGTAACCAATAATGGGACCGTCAATGCCGAAGATTTTATGAAGAATACCCTATCCAATGTTTCTTATGGTTCTCATCGCCTTTGGGCAGCTTGGTGTATAATGCTGTTTGTAACGGTATGGTGTTTATGGTGTCTTTGGGCTCATTGTCGTAGCTATGCTGCTCTGCAAGCGTTGCATACTCATGCTTCAGTGCTCGTCAAAGAGTTAGATCACAAGACGATGAGAACAGCAACAACAAAAACAACCCTTAGGAAGAATGGCGATAATAATGGTATAGAAAATGAAGAAAAAGTGGAAGAATTAATTGCTATAGCTGGATTAATGAGGCTTGTCGGCACCCGTATTGCTCGAGAAAAAAAATATGGCGCCGGCGCCTTGGGGTGGTGGAAAGCAGCTGGCAAGTTAGTATGGCAATCGATAAATCCTTTAGCTATGCTGAAAGCAGATATAGAGTTGGTGGAAATGTGTGTAGATCGGTTGGATCAACGGTTACATCAACTTAAAAAGAAAGGAAAAGAGCAGAAGAATCTGAGGAGAAGGAGGAGCGTCTGTGATGATGGTGGCGCCGGCGGCGGTGGTGGTATTAGCAGCACGACTTTGAAGAGCTTACAGAGTCTGAAAAGTAAGAAGGATATCGTTGAAGCATCCGATCCATGGTCTGAATTGCAACGGCAAGATTGGGGTCCTGCTGTGAGTGCTGAGGTCCCTGAAATCGTTTGTCCCTGGTGGCTTAATATTGAAGACACGCCAGCAGCAGTCAATCCGGTCCTCACCGGCGGTGGTGTACTTCTAGGCAAAACTTCACCTCATTTACGAGCTCGAGTGCCTGCAGTGCGTAATTCTATACGTTTATGGATCCCTGCATCGTCGTTTGTGGTGTTGTACCGAGCAGGGGGACCTACTCCAACAGATCATTGGGGAAAATTCTTAAGTTTGAATGATCGGTTGCATGCAGCAGAAAAAACTCTAGATGAGGATAGCGAAGAACTGATTTCGATGGATGTGCTGACGGATTCTACAGCTAGCAATGATACGAAGGAAGGCAATGCTGGTAATACTGTTTATAGGGGTGGTGGTGGTGGTCGTGATGATCCTAATGAGGTGCTGAATACGAACGGTCTTCGTGGCGGTGGTGAAGAGAGGAGTAGAAGTTGTAGTGGTAGTAGCGAGGCGCTCGGAGGAGGAAAAGGTGGGACAAAATACTCTCAAGGAATAGCACATCTCAAATCAAAAGTATTGGCAACGTCGAGGGAAAAAAGAATTTCATCTGGAAAAGCTTTGGAAAAAACGCTGAGAAAATTGTATCCTCATACGTTTCAAGAGTTGGTGCCCGTGTACAATCACATTCCTGCTGATAAAGCGATGCAAAAGTGGGATCATACAGCTGGTGCTTTGGGTAGAGTCGAGAGACAAATAGATGTATTGACGAAAGAAAAAATCAATTCAAAGTGTGGTAATGGTAGAGGAAATCTTATGAAAAGTGAAGTTGACAAGGGAGCTGGTGGTGATGTAGAGCTTGGTACTCTTAGTTCCACTACCATGATTGATAGTAGATCTTCGATTGATAGTAAATCTACTAAAAAAGCTGTCAAAAAAGGAGAGAATGCAGCAGAAAAGTTGAACAGTCTCTTAAAACTACAAAAAGAACTCACCGCCGAGCTTGCCATGAATGAATCTGACCTAGCCGCAGCACGCGCCACCTGTCTCGCCTCCCCACTTGGCACTGCGTATTTCGCTCTCTTCACCGACCAGCGTGACGCCAGAGCAGCAGCTGCTGGTCATATTGGAGCCACTCCCGTGATGAATATGACGAGTGAAATGGCTCCGGGACCAGATGACGTGAATTGGCAAGGATTATGGGCAGGATGGAAGGAACGTACATTTCGTACAGCTTTCTACTGTACGATTCCTATGATTGTTATCATTTTGTTCCCTATTGGGGCGTTGACTGGTGCCTTGACCAACTTGAATGTGGCGGTCTGCGGCAGCGGGACCAAGGAAAGCGTCCGAGAAGATTGGGCATGGTTTTGTGATGGTGAAATCATATCATTTTTGATAACTGTGATTTTACCTATTACGATATCTACGTTTTGGGATACGTGGGTAATGCCTATGGTATTGTTCATTGTATGCCAGGCGCAAAGAGCACATGCATCGTTTTCAAATTTAGACAAAGCTGTCATTAGTGGCTTTTATGGTAAGGATTTAGTTTTCCATTCCTTTATTATAGAAGAGGATACTATAGAATTATCATAAGATATTTATAATTTATAGTTGAATTTCATTCGTATTGAATGCATAATTAATAATTAATTCTTATCTGACCAAATTTTCTTCTTCCTCCGCTGTCACTTCCTTTTCCCTTTTTCAATTTTCCCTGCTGCAGCCTTCTCCTTTCTTAATACCTTTATTGGAGCTGTCCTTGGCGGTTCTTTCCTCCAACAACTCGGTGCAGCCCTCGCTGATGGTGATATCTTCACCCTCGTAGGCACTGCTCTCCCGGCTGCTTCCAATTTTTTCCTTAATTACATCGGAGTCCATGCACTCTTTACAAATTTATTTCGCTTTATTTGGCCGCACGACGGGACAGTTCTCTTTGTTTTCTTTAGATATTTTGGATGGTGTCTCCCTGGGTGTGAACGCGACGAATGGGTTATTCGTAGCACTCCTTCCTACCGTCCTGGTCGACATTATGGAGCATTTATGGCGACCTACATCATGGCTTTATGCTATGCTGCAGTGGCGCCATTGATTCTTCCAATCACTGCTCTCTACTTTTTCACCGCGTTTGTCACTTGGAGATACTCTGCGATTCATTTTTACGAACCGTGCACCGATGGAGGTGGTCGGATTTTCGAATTATCCTACATGTTGACTTTAATTACGCTCATCATTGCAAATATCTTTGCTGCGGCTGTGATTATGACTAAAGGCATGTTTTGGATTGGTGGTTCATTAATTGTTGTTTCAACTACGATAATTATTGTTTTTTGGAGGTATTGCAATGATCATGTGCTGCATTACACTGCAGTGGTGCCTATGCAAGTCGCGGAAATGTCTCCCACTGCTTCTGTGCCGAGGGAGTGTTACTTGCCGCCTGTGCTGAGACGAGGCGCCGTTGGGTGGTTCCCTGAAGGAGGAAAGATCTGGGAAAAGTATGGTTTACCCAAGTTTGTATTTTAATGGTTTTGGCAGCGGCAGCGTCTTTTGTAATTTTATTTTTCCACTTCCAAAAGTGTTTATTATTCATTTCTACTGGGCTTATAACCAAGGTAAATTATTTCATATATATAGTAAAGAGAGAGAGAACTTCTACTTGTTAATACATCCAGTCAACGTTTAAAAAATCTATTTTTGGCCACAGTTTGCAGCAGCTACCCGAAGCTTCAGAAGGTGCGCCACACGATAAGGACTAGAAAAACAGGACCGTTTTCTGACCTCCACTCATTTCCACAAACGCGTTTATTCATTTGCATAACACGCTTTATATGATATCAGCCCCCAGAACCTGTTGATATATTATATTAATTAATATTTAAATTATCAGTATGGCTTTCCGCATCATTTGCGCAGCATTCTTGCTGCAGGCTCTGCTGTTGGCGTCCCCCGCCGCTGCCGATCACTTGCCTCGTGCTGTTGCAGACACCTTGAACTTTGCCTTGAACCTTGAGTGCCTTGAAGCTCAGTTCTACAGCTGTGCCGTCTTTGGTAAGATTGTGTATGGATTCATTCAACTTGCTTTTGCAATTTTTTTCTCGTCAATCACATTGATTTGTGACTGCCTGATCTTGTGGCTATCGTGACACCGCGTTATCCCTCATTTCTTAGTTATCCTGCGTTAAGTCGGTTTCATTATCTTCACACATGTTATTGACCATCATCTCTCTTCTCTTACCCCAATTCCCTTTATCTATGATTACATTTCATTGTTTCTTCCTGCAGGCAAACCCCTTGCTGCTGTACTCACCGGTGGCGGCCCTGCACCTGTTGGCTGCAAGCGTGCCAACCTCGGTTCTTACTACGGCCTCGCCAGATCTATTGCTGATGATGAGATTGCCCACGTTAGAACTCTCCGTGAAGTGCTGCAGGCTGGAGCTGTTGTCTGCCCCAGGGTGGACATCGGTCCTGCCTTTGCTGCTGCAGCCAACGCTGCCTTCAACACCACATTAGACCCTGCTTTTGATCCCTACGCCAATCCCTTGTTCTTCATTCATGGAGCCTTCATATTTGAGGATGTCGGTGTGTCTGCCTACCAGGGCGCTGCTACTGCGTTGAGTGGAGATCTCCTCACCGCCGCTGCCGGTACGATATAGAATAATAATTCTCTGCTTCAAAACTGCCTTTTCTTATTTGATCTTATTAATTACCAGGCAAACTAACTGAGAGATTTGATATTTCGTTTTTCTAGGTATCCTTGGCGTTGAGGCCTACCATGCAGGTGCCATCCGCACCCTCCTTATCCAGAGCCGCAATGTCAACACCCCTTACAACGTCAAAGTCCGCGACATTGTCGAAGCAATCTCTACTTTACGTGACAATTTGGATGGACGTGCGCCTTCTGACCGTGGTATTGTCTTGGGGCAAGGTAAAAACGCTCGTTCTATCCTTGCCCCTGTAGCTCAGAATGGTATTACCAAGGCGCGTACTGCTCGCCAGGTATTGAACATTGTGTACGGAGGCAAGGGTAACAAGGGTCTTTTCTTCCCCAATGGCTTGAACGGAAACATCAAGTAAAACTATACTTAAAAACTGTGTTGAGAAGTTTCAAACTTCATTTGAGATCGTTTTCCTTATGCAAAATTATATATTCTCCTGCCCACCTCGTCTCTTCTGTCTATCTCCTTCTGATCAATATAGAACTATGTATTAGCTCACGTTGATCTACCATTTTGGTTCGTTAATTAACAAAATAGAGAGTGCCACCTTTAAGAACTGCGTCGTCAATCAGCTGCCCAGTTAATTTTCTCCGTTTTTGTCTTCTCTCGTCTGAGAAAGCTTTTCTCGTAATTTAAATATTCAATGCAGCAGTAGCAATAATATACTTCTATTGCCAATGCCTGGAAGGGCTGCACGTCCTTTATTGTGCTAGATTCAAGATACAAGGTCTGCGCGCACCAAATGAGAATACTGGACAGGAAAAGCAGGACCATCCCTTCGCCTCCACTCATTTCCGCATCTCACAAACGCGTTCTAAACACGCTTTGAGTTTCAACACGGTTTATAAATCAAGCATCAAGACCTCATACTTATTCTATTAAATATAAAAAAATAGTTTAAAAGTTACCATGGGTTTCCCTATGATCTCCGCTGCCCTGCTGTTGCAGGCTCTGCTATTGGCGTCTCCCTCTACCGCCGCCCATTTGCCCCAAGGTGTTGCAGACACCTTGAACTTTGCTTTAAACCTTGAATGCCTTGAAGCTCAGTTCTACAGTTGTGCTGTATACGGTAAGCTACTGTGTAAACGCATGCCTTCACTTGATTCTATAGCAAGTTGCGGTCTTCAGGCAGCAGAGGCTGTTTGCTAATCTTGTGGCTACTGTGGCCTTACCAGACTGCGCGTTATCACTCATTTCTGACATATAAGCTACTTTCATCTATATTACTCCATATCTTCACACGTTACTAACCATTGTGTGTCTTCTTCCATCCTTTTTCCCCTTCAAATAAACTTTTGCAGGCGAACCCCTCTCTTCTGAACTCACCGGGAACGGCCCCGAGCCCATCGGTTGCAGGCAAGCCGACCTTGGTGATTACTACGGCATCGCCAGATCTATTGCTGATGATGAGATTGCCCACGTTAGAACTCTCCGCGAAGTGCTGCAGGATGGAGCTGTCATGTGCCCTTTGGTCGACATCGGCCCTGCCTTTGCTGTTGCAGCCAACGCTGCCTTCAACACCACTTTAGACCCTGCTTTTGATCCCTACGCCAATCCCTTGTTCTTCATTCATGGCGCCTTCATATTTGAGGATGTCGGTGTGTCTGCCTACCAGGGCGCTGCTACCTCTTTGGAGGGTGATCTCCTCACCGCTGCTGCGGGTACGATATAGAATAATAATTCTCTGCTTATAAACTGCCTTTTTTCCTTTATCTCATTAATTACCAGGCAAACTAACTGAGAGTTTTGATATTTCGTTTTTCCTAGGTATCCTTGGTGTTGAGGCCTACCACGCCGGTGCTATTCGTACCCTTCTCATTCAAAACAGTTTTGTCGACACCCCTTACAACGTCCAGGTCAATCAAATCGTGGAAGCCATATCCACTTTACGTGACAATTTAGACGGCTCTGACGATACTGATTACGGTATCCTCTTCTCAGATGGACGTACTATCCTTGCTCCCGTAGGTGAAGATGGCATTACTAAAGCTCGTACCGCTCGTGAGGTTTTGAATGTTGTGTACGGAGGTGAGGGCAATCAAGGATTGTTCTTCCCCGATGGTTTGAACGGAAACGTCAAGTAAACTGATCAAACTTCAGTAAAGGTCTCATTCAATAAAAAGTGTGAATTTTTTATTAATTGAACAAGCAATTATAAAAAGTATTCTTCCGCCGTCCTCCCCTCGAGGAGCTCCATTTACCCATCTATCTACCTATGATCAATTTAAAAAGCTATGCATTGTCTTTTATGTTTTTGATCCATCCATCTACCGCATCTCCATTTATATTCTCACTAAAATAGAAGAAGAACAAGAAACTTTGAAGGACAGCTCCTTCGATGCAGCTTTACTCAACTTTTCTCTCTGTCCTTCTCCCATTTGAAAAACCTATTTTTGTAACTACGAACATGTTTACATCTAAATTAAATCACTATCTGATCAATTAAAGCTACAACAGAGTTCACAGCATCTTCCATTGTATTCTCTGGGATAGCACCCCCACCTTGCGCTCTCAGCAATTCTATACTAGCATTATCATTATTATTTTTATTTCGACCACCACCCCTTTGTGTGGTAGCAACAGGCGCATTAAATGACGCATTTTCCTGCTTCCATTGATGTAGTTGTCTTTGAATTTCACTAGATTTTAATTTAAAATGCCATTTCAATGCTTCATCAAACCCTTTTGGCGCTCCCAAGGCCCCCGCACCTATCGTCCCTCGCGCTGCCCCTGCTGCCCCGGAAGACGACTTTGGCTGCAGCGCCATCACCGCTTGCACTGCCGGCAACATGGAATATTTAATCGTATTATATCTTTGACTTCTATTGTACGCATCACTTGCCAATTTGCCTGCAGCAGTGTTTAATTGGCAGGCAAAACCAGGTTCATTTCCATACGGATTAGACTCCCCTAGGATCATTGCTTGAATGGATACCACCACTTGAAGTAAGGAAGATTCCTTCGGATCCCATGAGGGACCCGACCAGGTACCTAATAGCGATAAACACACTTTTCCACTATCATATAAATTAGGATTAAAGCGAACTCGACCCCCACCAGTGGTTAAAAATTGCACTTTTGGTGGAGAAGAAGGGTATTCGGGAGGTAATAAAATATCGAAAAAGAAAGCTCCGTTTGCATACGGGCTTTCTTCCGGTGGAAAAATGACAGCTCGAAACGCATCCATACGCGTTTCATCATTGACTACTAAGATGGAAGAGTTCCAGTCTATAGGGAGGTCAGTAGATAAGCTGGCAATGTCTCTCATCACCCGTCGGAGTCGGGCATTACGATCACCTTGGATCTGTCCATCTGGAGTATTCAGCTGGTTGCGGAAGTAATAGTCCCCTCCTTCAACCAGATTGATACTTCTGAATGCTATACCTTTCATAGATTTGATATAGTGCTGCTTCAAATTAGTATCTTGATGTTCTTGTTGTAGGATTGTAGCTGCAGCGGCGGCAGTTTTTTTTTTATTCTGTCTTGCCGAACCTGAAGGACCAGCACAATCTGCTGCACCACCTAATGCATCTATAGTTTCGTTGTTGTGTTCTCTTGTATGTGTTAGTTTCCATGCACTCACTGCCTCATCCACTGCTGTACAAGTTTCCTGTACTAGCAGTACAGTACCAACTGTACTAACATCGTCTTCCGATCCATCACCAGCGAGTTGTTCAGCAGACCGCATGAATAATTTGCATTGAAGTGTGAAGGCTTGCAATGCCTTCCAACAACTACGCTCTAACCCAGCTTCAAAAGAGAGTTCAACTTCGTCTTCCTCTTCTTTCTTTTCTGTACTCGCCAGTGATGCACCTGCTCCCGTCTTTGCTCGTTTAGAAGACCTTTGCCCATCCTTTTCTACTTTTTCTTCTCTATTTCCAGCCAACTGATGCTTATTCTGTTGACGCTGATGATTGTCCCTGGTATTCCCTTCTAAACTCGAGGGGAATCCAGCAGGAGAACTTCTACAAAACTCGGCAAGAATATCACCGTCGGCAGGTACTAGCAACATGGGAATCAATTCCTCCTTCGATGCAAGCATGCTCACCAACTGTAACGCTTCAGAATAGACTTCTCTCCGTTCTGTAACGTCCATGAGCGAATCATTACACAGCAGCAAACGAAGACACGCTGCTAACGGGCTGCCATTCAAAATTCCGACTGCCCCAAGCGGGAGCCAACCCAGCGGCGATATTTCTTTAAAAACAAAATTTTCTTCCGCTCGTAGTAGGTGGTGTACTATTTCTCGGATGTTGCGAAGCGTAAGAGCAATTTCTGCATCTGTAGTACGTTGCCGAGCTGCAGCTTGTTCTTTTAACTGACGGTGATGGTGGGTGTCCTCACCTTGGCCACCGCCGTACCCAACTCCCGCCACAACTGCTGGTGCTGTTCTTCTAGTTTGTTGGTGCTGACTATTCCTATTAGATCCATTATCAGGGCTATTCATCACAGTTTTAGAAAATCGACTCGTTCCCCTACTTTTAGAAGCAGTATCAGTATCAGTGGTGGTCATGGCGGAGTAAAGTTGGGATAACGAGGCGGCTAGATGCATACAGTGTTGAGTTAATTGAGCACAAGGGCTAGGTCGAGAGGAAGAAGCACCGCTACCGTCATCGATACGTAGTGCATTAGCACCACGAGCACCAGTTGTAGAGACAGCAGCAACAGCAGCGGAGTAGAACCCTCTGTCGATCGCAGCAGCAGTTTTGGCTCCCAAGAGCGCTTTTAAATCTCGCCCAGACAGCTGCCGAGTACATGATGTACCATTCGTGTTCGATTTATAATCATTACAACGAGATGAGATACCTTGAACTTTGGCTACTGCTGCTGCTGCTGTTATTACAATATTACTGCTAGTCACGTTGGCAGGGCAGGAGAAATGGCGCAGCAGGCATAGCAGGGAAGGTGCTGACGGCAGCGTCACAACTGCCACTCGGACAGCTTCTTTTATTTCCTTAAAAGGACCACAGCAGCCACAATCTAGATCGTATACCTTTTGAGAAGAGTCTTCGTTATTATTCCTGTGGTTGAAATCGTAATTCATAGGAATATTGAGTGCTGGAGGGGCGGGGAAATTAGAAAAATCTTCCTCTTGTTGCTGTTGGCGGTAGGAGCGGGAGCCATCAGGTTCAACAGCAATACCTGGAGTTCCACAAACGTCGCAATCTAGAGATAAACTCGAGTTTATAAATGTGCATGCACTGCAGGTCCAGGTTTCACTGCCGTTTTTAATGATAGGAGCAGCGATCTGTTGGGTTGGTTGAGAATCAAGGAGAAAGAGCGGTGGTGTTGCACCACCACGTTGTGGTGGAGGGTGATACGTATTATTCACACCAATGGTTGCTATTTGATCAGAAAGACGTTCTTGGCCACAACAGTCACATGCGAGGTATGTAGCTTGATTCTCTACCGTGCAGTGAGGGCAGGTCCAGGCAGTAAGAGGGTCTTGTTGGAGAAATTCATCCTCCTCGTCAGAAATGATCATGATGTTCTCACTCATTGTGACTGGATACCCAATACAGGCTGATTTTAAAAAGGGGTCATACTTTATTAAAAGGTGGTGATATCTACGGAACGGGTACTCTGACTGTGAACAGGTGAGGTACTGCGCAAAGGAATTGAAATTGAAGTTCTATGACGGACCAAGATTAAGCTTTAGGGTTCCAGTGCTACTGTCAGCCGGCTTCTGTACTAGATCCTTGAACTGTTTGAAGTATAAGTGTATTTTTTCTAACGCCGAAATGCTCGCAATCGATGTAAAGACGCTGTTTCGCTGCATTTTGGGCGCTTTCAAATATTAAATCAAGCCCAAAACTGAAGCTTTTTTTGCGAGAGCTCTATACGTATCTAGGCATCGCGTTCTTCGCAGTAGGCAGTATAATGTCACGATGTGATTGCCAGCATGCGTGCGCTGATCAAAGAATGCAGAGGTAAAGGCTCATTCTTGGAGCCCCAAGCGGTGACGGTCCTGGTGGCGATCAAAGACCACACACTTTCTTTAGCCCTTAGATAATAGCTGATGAGTAATCAGTACGATTATTTATTTGACTTGGAAGTTAGAGTTGTGAATCTAATAATTGAATTCCGTGCTTGACAAGAAGAGCTTTATTCTGGCTTGAAAAGAAAGACTCACCGAAGAACTTTACTGAACACCGCTCCCGTGAATAATAAAATTTGTCAACAGTGTTTTACACAACAGAGAGTCATCAGCTGTTTCAAGAACTACTATCAAATACCTATTCATCAATCCACCAACCCTTGTCTATCAAGCTGGCTATTCTAATCTATACAAGATATACATATTTCATATACCTCATCTTGCTCGCTGAATAAAAAAACCCCCTGCAAAAAAATAAAGAGAAACAAACCCCAAAAAACAATACCACCACACCAAAAACTAAATAAGAATAAAGAATAAAAATGCCTCCTTTCAAACCATTGTATGCTGATTGTGCTCTGTTAGGAACCAATTAGAATCTAAGGATTGAAAACGGTATAGAGGAACCAGACAGTATCCAAGGCCAAGACCACAGCAAACCCCTTCAAAATATTCTGATAGCCACCAGCAAAGCCCTTGCTTTCATCTTGCTGCACCTCAGTCCACCCCAATACCTCAGAAAGACCACCAATACCACCATACCGAATATCTTTACCATCCTTGGTAGGCAAATCACCAGGCTGAGCAGTGTCCAGTCCACCATTGACCCACGCAAGAGAAGGATAACCAGCACGTGCAAGTTGCTCACAGGCGGCGAGTGATCGGAGGCCTTTTTGGCAAACAAGAACGACACCTTTAGAATCTTTAGGGATCTTGGCTTGGACTTCATTTAAGAAATTGACGTTGGGCTTCATGTGAGAGCCACCAAGCCACCAGCCACCCATACCAAGAGCGGTTGCTTGTTTAATCAAATTGTTGACGCTGGTTTCATCATCGACAACAAACAGGGGGACCTCAACGACGTTAAGAAGCTGAGCCTTTTCAATTTCGTTAGGAGGGCGGGTATCGAGAACAACCCATCCGTCGGCGACAAGGGCAGCGATGTCTTTAGTGGTGACATTACGGACCTGGCCGGCAAGGCTGCTGGGGGCGGTCTCTTGGAAATTGCTTACAGAGCAGATAGCGTGGCGAGAAGGGCGAGGGACAGCTACACGGCGGGCGTGGAAAACAGCAGGGACAGCGCGGGATGCTGCGACGCGGCGGGCTGCGATAATTTAGGTTGAGGAATATATTTGTGAAGTATAAAAGCTAGATCGAAATTTATGACATTTGGCACGTGTAGTCTTGTTGATGTGTAAAAGCTTTAGAAGGCTCACCCGAAGTTGACATGCTTGCAGTAGGGCATAGAATGCGATTGGATGCCATAGTAGTAGCCATTTAATTCCAAATTTGCTGAGAACTAAGTGGGTAAGAATGTGAGGAAGATGAGGATATAATCTTTTCTGTTGGGAGCGTTCTGACGTCAACTGCGCAGATTTGAGAAGATAGTAAAGTATGTTTTGCCCAAGTACGTTCACCAAGGGAGCAAAGAAGGGCTAGGAGTGGCAAAGAAGCCACAAAAGTCAGCAGCTATCATTAGGATTTCCTTTCTTAGAAAGTTTGTAACTTAGTTTCTTCACGGAAACGCCATCAGGGAAACAAAAATGGTTGGCGAGAAACGGAAGGGAAACCTTATCTCGCTTGAACCTCGCCAAAGTTGCTAAAATAAGTCAAACTTTTGTTTCCAAAAAGGGAAAGGCGGGAGAGGCATGCGCGGTGATTCACATTCCACAGTTCGATCGCGGGCCCAGCTTTGCTCGGGCAGCTCTTGGCACCTCTACAGCCTCTCCGCCCGCTCTCATCATCAAATAAATGTGCGTCCTACCCTTACGCCCCTACTATCGGATATCGGGGCGGTTTGGATTTTTCCCAGAAAGTGCTGCAGCCCTCCCGCCGCTTGTCCTGCCCAGTGCGGGCTTGTCCGCCACCCCGCCCGTGCCGCGCAGCGGGCCCTCTCCTCGGATAAACCAGGATGATAATATGTCTAACACCTATAGACTCGTCATCTCTTTATATGCCTTTACACTCCAGCCTGAACCTGCCCCGGCCAATGGAACCGACGGCTGCTGCTTCCGTCGGTTCCAAACCCGCCAATGAATAGCAGAATGATATGGTAGAATAATATCGTTCAGCGGACGTTTCTCAAGGCCCACTGTGGGACGGAGAAGCCCTCTGTGCCAACCCAGTGTTTCCAGACACCTACACACCGACTCTTGCTGCACAATCCAGCAACTGTGAGCGAGTGAGGGATGTGCTAAGTGTTTCCAAACAAACAAACAGCCATGCTGTTGGGTATGGCATGCTGGGAAACACCAGCCTTTTGTAACTTCATCGATTGGGAAACAGGGATTCTATCGAAAGCAAGCGAAAAATACTGCTGGTTCCGGTTTCCCGCAAGTATATTGCGCCCTCTGCTCAGGCCTGTTCAGAAGTGAAGCTGTGAAAGAAATGTTGATCACCCCCACCAGCAATTTGGTTGAAACACCAAAATGCGCTCATTTATTGTTCAGGCTCGCCTTGGGAGATATTGACAGCATATTCGTAATTAATCCCTAAACGTGTGCTACCCATGCCTCATCGGAATCGAAGTAAAAACACATTTGGGCTACTGGACAGTCCACAAGTATAAATTCAACAGGGACAGCAATAAAAAAAAAAGGAATTCTTTCAAGGTTTGATGTGCACCGCAATTTGTAAGGTAGTAAGAGATACACAAATACATTCTGACTGCCACAATGCCCGCTGGCTACAATCCTTAAAGGCTCATTCTTGGGGCGCCAAGAGATGGCGGTTTTGGCGGTGGCACCAAGTTCCCCAATATTTTCACATTTTAAGAGACAGACCACTCTCGATATTGCCAGATTGAATAGACGACTGAGATTCGATCGAGCTTGTAATTCTTCTACTAACGGCCCTTTAAATGCTCAAATCTAGGCTGGTATCGGAAAAAAGGTTAAAAGTGAATTTCAATCTAATTGTCCCGGGTGATTTCCTTCAGATTTCGATTTCACAGGTTAAGTTCTCGCTCCTCACACGTTTTACCGCATCCCAATAATTTGTTTGTCGGTCAAAACCTTTCATTATGCAGACTGTTGCTACCCGTGTAATGGGCGCCAAGCCCATGGCCACCGTAAGTGTTTCAATTGTTTATTTTATCCTTGCCATGCCACCCGTGCCAGTGCACGCGCTCAATGCGTGCAATGCGCTAGTGTTGGCTTAGATTGCTTCTTTATACTTTGATCTTTGCTTTAAGGCACGTATCTCGTTGGCATAGCTCAGTTTTCTGTCTTGCTCAACACCCAAATGCCCAATCTTCCTGAGAGCTGTTTTGGGATATCCTCCCCCAGCTTTCAAGGTCTGGATTTTGGCGATGGTTACCTTTTGCACGCTTTTAGCAATGTCGTTTACCTCATTTGGTTACATATCGTCTCTTATCAGTATAAATCTTCTAGATATGCTCACTAACCATGATCCTATTCTCCTTTATTGCTGCAGCGCCGCTCCTCCACCGTGACCCGCGCTGTGGAGTTCTATGGTGCTGGTACGTATATTGCTTACACTAGATCTTTTCCTGCTTGAATGTTTTCGTTCCTACCAATCTGGCAAAGTATCAATTCTTATCTCGCTAGATATTCCTATCAATTGACTTATTTTTCTTCTATGCTTTGTCTGCAGACCGCGCCAAGTTCTTGGGCCCCTTCTCTGAGGGCAATGTCCCCTCTTACCTCAAGGGTGAGTACCCCGGTGACTACGGCTGGGATACCGCTGGTATGTCCGCTGACCCCGAGACCTTTGCCCGCTACCGCGAGATCGAGGTCATCCACGCTCGCTGGGCTATGCTTGGTGCTCTCGGATGCATTACCCCCGAGCTCCTCCAAAACAACGGTGTTGCCGACTTCGGTGGTGCCGCTACCTGGTTCAAGGCTGGTGCCTCCATCTTCTCCGATGATGGCCTTAACTACCTCGGTAACCCCAGCCTCATCCACGCTCAGTCCATTGTTGCCACTGTCGCCGTCCAGGTTATCTTGATGGGACAGGCTGAGGCTTTCCGCGCTGGTGGCGGTGAGGCTGCCGGTGCCTGGGCTGAGGGTCTCGACTCCCTCTACCCCGGTGGTCCCTTCGACCCCTTGGGCCTTGCTGATGACCCCGATGCTCTTGCTGAGCTCAAGGTCAAGGAGATCAAGAACGGACGTCTTGCTATGTTCTCCATGCTCGGTTTCTTCGTTCAGGCCATTGTCACCGGCAAGGGCCCCCTCGAGAACTTGGCTGACCACTTGGCTGATCCCACCGTTGCTAACGGTTTCGCCTCTGCCACCAAGTTTGTCCCCGGCAACTAAGCATTCTATTCAATGCCTAGCTGTTTATAACTGACTTCCCGGTGTATACGTTCTTATGGCGAAACGCAGCGTTTTAGAATGAAACTGATGATCCCTATTCCCTCCTCCTCCCCTTTTGTTTTTCAACACTACTTGCCTTAAGTTTTTGTCAATGAAGTTCTTTGCGCTGTCGTTTTTAGCTGTCGTTTGATTTTCCTTTTATTAAAATAATATTAAAAAACCTTGCATCGTTATGGTATTGTAGTTGTTGTGCTGATAAAAAAATCGAAACCCTCGCTGTAAAACCATCGCTGCAAAATAAAAAATGGTTAGGAAAAAGACAGGCGGTGTTTGACGAGGGCACTTGGTTGAGAGATCCCCAACTCCAAGAGGGGATACCTTCCCGCCAGCCTTTTGTCATAGACTTACGTATATCTTACGTCTGTTTTCATTTCTAAAAAGCACCTGGAGATGGCTAGACTAGCACTGTTCCTGTTCATATCGCAGAAATTTGGTAACCTGAAAAGCCTGTCGATTGATCCAGGTGAAAACTTCATCCCGAGAATCTGAGCAAAATTTCAAGGTTTCCTTAAAATCAGCTTGCCAATCGCACAGAGAGCTATTCTGTTCGCTTCAGGCTCGTAATATAATTAAAATGCAGGCATCTACTTTCGCTGCTGGCCTCAGGGCTCCCCTCGCTCGCGTAAGTGAAGTGATTTTAGTTAATTGACATGGGAGCCAAGGGTGTGCCGGGCGCATGCCTGCACATCACTTGATCGGGGGGGTTTGGGACTGTATGGGTTATATAATTGGCATTTCGAATGCGAGCTGCTAGGATATGCTGCATTTGAGTGTTTTTTCGTCTCCCCTGCCAGATCTCCTCTCCAGAGATGGCGTTGCAGCGCTTTATTCCGGTCTCCTCTGTATCAAAATTGTCAATATTTGCTTAAGGTCTTCCTTCAATTGATTTGCGGTGCAATCATCGCCGCTTTAAATCCAGCTGGGAGAGAACCCTGGCCCATCGATATCTTAATCTTATCAGCACACGGCACTAACTCTATTTTATCCTATTTTTTCACTTTAACTATTGCAGGGTAAGGTCGCCGCCCGCGCCGAATTCTACGGTGCTGACCGCGCCAAGTTCCTCGGCCCCTTCACCCCTGATGTCTCTTACCTCAAGGGTGAGTACCCCGGTGACTACGGCTGGGATACCGCTGGTATGTCCGCTGACCCCGAGACCTTTGCCCGCTACAGGGAAATCGAGGTCATCCACGCTCGCTGGGCTATGCTTGGTGCTCTTGGCTGTGTTGTCCCTGAGCTCCTCCAGCGCAACGGCTCCGTCAACTTTGGCGAGGCCGTCTGGTTCAAGGCCGGTGCCTCCATCTTTGGCGATGGTGGTCTCAACTACCTCGGTAACCCCGCCCTTATCCACGCCCAGTCTATCACTGCTACTCTCCTCACCCAGGTTGTCCTCATGGGTCTCATTGAGGGATACCGCGTAAATGGTGGACCTGCCGGTGAGGGTCTCGATCCCCTCTACCCCGGTGAGGCTTTCGACCCCTTGGGCCTTGCTGATGACCCCGATGCTTTCGCTGAGCTCAAGGTCAAGGAGATCAAGAACGGACGTCTTGCTATGTTCTCCATGCTCGGTTTCTTCGTTCAGGCCATTGTCACTGGCAAGGGCCCCCTCGAAAACTTGGCCGACCACTTGGCTGATCCCCTCGTCAACAACGGTTTCGCCTCTGCCACCAAGTTCGTCCCCGGCAACTAAGCAGCTGCTTGCTATTTAGTGCGTGCGTCTTTCTGAAGCGTTCTGTTTACCTCTATTGTTTTCACTTTTGCTGCCATGCCATACTACCGTTTCTCACAAAGGTGTGTCATTCCCATTCTTTTGGAAATGTGAAGCATTTTCTCTTTTCTTTCTTTCCTATTATGATAACCTTGTAGTTATGCTGACAGTGTAAGAGAAGATTTCATCAATTATAGTTTGTTGTAGTGAGTGTGTGTGTGTGTGGGGGGGGTGTTGAAAATTACAGAGAAGGTGCTCAAGAGACTTAACTAACTTCATTCTTCCTTGCTATTGGGAAAAACGACCATTTTCTCCCTCTTTTTCTTCTCTGTTTATGTCTCTCTATTGATGGGGAAATGTTCATTATGCACGATTTCTAAAACTGCCAAGACATGTTGAGCAGTGAGTTTTCGAGAAGGGGGCACGTGCAGCACAGACACAGTTGTTCCTCCTTCCTCAGGCTGCCAAGCACCCCACGCGCCAACTCTGTCTTGTTGAATACGGTACGCTTGATCAGCTGCAGTAGCTACCCTCTCTAATAAACCTTCGTGCCAGAATTGTTGCAGCGATTGTCGTTGCTGCAACAGAATTTTTCCAGCAGCAACTGCAGCTGGAAATTGAATCGAAGGCATAGGACAGGCAAGGCCATTTTCTAGAGCAGCAGTGGCATGGAGAGAGTGGGGGTTTTTATGGGTGTTTGAAGAAGAAAATGTGGGTGTAGCAGCGTGGCTGGCAATGCTTTCAAACAAAGCACAGGCAGTAATATGAAGCACTTCTTCATTTTTCTCGCTGCACAAAATATGCTCCAGAGCTGGCCAGCATGCATACAGAACAGTAGATGCTGGATTTTGGCAGCAGAGACCGATGAGTTTCATTGCTTGAAGTTTGATTCCAAGAGGAAAAGTCTGAAAATGATGAAGTAAAGTGGCCAAAATGCTCTTTTGATCTTGCTGCTGCTGCTGCTGCTGCTGCTGCTGCTGCTGCTGCGGTTGTTGGGCGAGGAGGTCTATAAACGAGGTGAAAGCTGGGCTGCTTATCTGGTCTTCAGCGGTCGTAGCAGCTTCTGCAAGCCAGAGGAGAATCTCGACCGCTCGCGTATACGCACGGTGTGGTTGATATTGCTGCTGCTCCCGGGAAGTGAACCAGAACTTGATTGTTTCAGCTGTGAAGATGAGGAGGCCAGGGCGGGTTTGCACAGGAAGACGCAGAGACTCGAGCATCTCAATGGGCTGTCCTATTATGCCGTCTTGAGCACTGTTAAGACTGCAATATCATCTTTGGTGGCAAAAGGAACCCAAAGCTTAGAAAATGCAAAAGTCTCTCCAGATCCAGACATGCTGGAAGAGTGATTTGATCTCGCACAATTAAAACAAATTCCTACCTTTTATCCAGCAGTATTGCGGCTACATTGCACAGCTCATGTAAGGACAAGTTGTTCATTGCAGGAAACGCAGCAGCGAGTATCTTGCCAATAATTTCAGGATTATTGCTCTCCTGAACACATTCATGCCACCCTTGCAGCAACTGATCAGGCAGCGTGCCTTCTTTCTCAAGCACTGCTGCTGCAGCTACCCAGAAGGCCTGCTTCATACCTAGAAATTTATTTTACATTGATTGCACGTCTGAAAAGCTCGCAATTGTAGTTCCCTTTTCTGGTCAAACCCCTTTGACCAACCAACGCTCAAAACCAAAACTCTCTAAAAATCACAGAATTACAGTCTTTCAATTCAAACAATCGCAATCAGACAATCCATTTACATTTCCAAATGCTGCAAGGGTTCACACAATTGCAAAAAAAAAAAGTCAATACGTCAAATCACTCATACAAATTTTCAAGTTTTAGTTATATTCAGAATTCTGGCTTCCAGTAGGAGATCTCTGCATATGAATATCAGGATGCCCACCAAAAGAAGGTGCTAATATATCAAATAGTCCATCAGGATTATCAGTATGCACCCAATGTCCGCTATTCCTCAACATATGAACTTCATGGCCTAGAGCCTTAATTCTCTCTTCATCCACCCCTCCCCATCGAAAAGTGGAATGTTCAGCCTTGACAAAGCTCACGTTGATCCCTTCAGCAGGGGCAGTCAGTAAAGGCCATAAATCACTATTTACGTACGATTCATACATTTGAGCAATACCATCTAAATCAAATGACCATAAAAACCCACGTGATCGGTCTTGAGGATCTAACGGGGTCAGATTTGAGGCAGCCCATGCAGCTACCGCAGGACTAAAACCCGATTGCTCTAGTCTAGAAATGAGGCTATCTCTACTTGATATGGGTAACTGCGTTCTGAGTAAGGTAGTAATTAAATCTACAGGACGG
Organism: Nannochloris sp. 'desiccata'; assembly: GCA_019044685.2. Lineage (NCBI taxonomy): Eukaryota > Viridiplantae > Chlorophyta > Trebouxiophyceae > Chlorellales > Chlorellaceae > Nannochloris > Nannochloris sp. 'desiccata'. Next base: position 157,468 of record JAGTXX020000002.1, on the reverse strand, counting down.
TCTGTTGCACCCATTTCCCCGGATCGCACTTCACCAGGCAATGAATCTAAAGACCAGACTTTGACTGGCTTGGGCAGCGTTTTCACCGCCTTTCCAAATTGATGTGCCATACTCATGACCACCTTCCCGCCAAAAGAGTGCCCAATCAGCACCTCGGGGAATAGTTTTAATGAAGAAAGTAAGTTTAAAACATCTCCTGCTGCAGAATCTACTCCGTGAGGCAGTTGTGTCATAAATTGAGATAATTGAGCAGATTCGCCATGACAACGGAGATCGACTAAAATAACTTGCCAAGAAGGGAATCCTTCAACTAACCGACGAGCAAACGATTGCATGTTGCGACGGGAACCGAGGATACCGTGGACAAGGACGGCGGTTGGGGGAGGGCGGCGCTCTACTGAAGAAGTTGAAGAGAACCTGACAAGAGCCCCTTTGATAATCTCATGTGCTATAGTTGGTTGAGGTAAACGAGGACCTGGAGGTGGGTTTGAGGTGGTTCTTGGAAGAGGAGGTGATATGGAAGCAGAAGGGCGGTCTACTTGGGAGATATTGAAGGTTCTACAAGGGGTTCCGCGAGGGCGGGGCTGCAAAAAAGCGGCGGGGAATGCGGTGAGAATTGAAAAGGGAGATTAGTTGGGTGAGCTAGCTGGCAATCCCATTTTGGCAGTCTGTTATTGCTCAATTGATATATAAGATGCTAGCTGACAGGAATTAATAGCTTTGCTTACCGATGGAGTGCTGTTGGCTCTCCGAACTGGGCTGGATTTGATTGGGCACAACGAGCCAAGCTGCTGTGAAATGCTCGTTCCAGCGCCTTGTAGATCTCCAATACTACGTCTCATGGCGACAAACGCGTTGCTTCGCGGTTCCGGGTGCTTTGCGGGACCTAGCCAGCTTCAGCGCTGAACAGAATCCTTAAAATGAGAGATCTTCAAGTTATAATGGGCTAGTAGATGCTTTCAATATAATCGATATGACAGTGAAAATGATTCTATGATTTCTAAATAAGCTATTTAAGGCCATGAGATTGATGCAAAGAGGGTCTCTTACAAGTGTCCAGAATGCTTTGGCGCCTTTCACAGTCAATGTCCAATGACAGAAATTCCAGAATGAAAACTGTGTACTGTATATATTTGGGGTTCGCTTTTAAGAGCGATCTGGTACTTTAGGCCTGAACCTGATAGCTGCTTACAGTGCACAGGCCCTCAGTATCGGTTGTCTTGGTTTTAAAAGTGCCATTCTCAGGATGGTCGTTGACGCTGTCCAATCCCTCTCTTCAACTAGCGGTATTACTTTGAAGAGTCTCTGCTATTGCGCGCAACCATCGTGCAACACCGACAGCTCCAGGATCAGGGACTCCTTGCAACACAGCTTCAGGAACGTAACTTGATCTCCCCGCCAAAGCACGCATTGTCTTTGTCTCTTCCGCTCCTTTCTCGGCCGCCATAGCCGCCACTGCGGCTGCTTCAGTCGCACTACCACTACCATCACAACCGGCAATGTAAGCCAAAAGAGCATCTGAGGCAGGACCCATTGCGTCTACTAAAGTACGATGTCCTCTTTCAGCTCCTCCATATTTACTGACGGCCTCTATTCCTGTCTTTAAAGCCACAGCTGCAGAATCGATAGTCAGTGCTGTAGTATTACTAGAATTATTACGTAAAGCAGTAGCTGCAGCTGTAAAGAATATCTTAAACACGCCACCGCTGGTCCCTCCCACATTCAACCCGACAGCGTTGGATAAACTCAAAGCCAATGATGCTGCGCTATTCAATTGAAAAGTAGGTAGCGCAGTTAGAATAGCCTGTGCACCTGTAGCTAACGTCGATCCACAATCACCATCACCTACTTTTGCATCGAGATCGTTTAATTCAGCTTCAGAATCGAGTAAAGCGTGGCATGCTGCTTCGATACATTGCTTAGTTAATAGTACCGCTATAGCCTCGTCACTTGTACCATCACCACCGCCAATACCATCATGAACATGTTTCATGTCAACATTGCCAACACCACCGCTAAAGTCTATAGTATCTGCAAGGTCTCCGCGTGGGACAGGTGTCGCTTCCTTATCAGCTACATACTTTCCACCATGTCGAGGCCAACCAGGTGCATCTGTCTCAGCATCCAAAGCATCCTGTAACGATAACATCGTAGTCATATTGCTACTACTAGACGCATTCGGAGTAGTACTATTCTCATTTACAGTGTTATTACCTAGCTTTAATAGACTAATGCTGACTCCCTTCATATCCAATGAGGTCCCGACTGACCCAACATATACTCGTTCAATGGTAGCATCAAGTACAGAATGCACAGCACGCACAGCAGCACGTGATACTACACCCATTTCTAATAGAGTTACACCACCGAGGTTGTTGATCAACATAGCTACAGGTTCTTTAGGAAGTATTGGTAAGTAGGCCTCGTAATCCTCTTTGACACCACCACCACCACCATTAGCAGCACTTGGTAGACTGATTCTTGCAACGAGTTCAGTGACGATCTCATCTACAGGTTTCACTTTAGAAGTATACGCACCAGGCTCTCCATGCAAGCCTAACCCCATCTCCATCTCGTCCTCTCCTAATCTGCTGCTTGTAGCAGAAGAAGAAGGTGGGTGGCCCGGTAGATTGCAGGTCGTTAGTGCACACGCCATAGTGCCCACAGAGTTTGCAGCATGCTGTGCCATAGCTTGGACAGCATGGAGATCTCCACCAGCAGCAGCGACAGCGCCCGCAGCTTTTATGGTGAAGGCAACGCCAGCGACACCTCGCCGGGCGATAGAGGGGAGGTGGGGTAAGGCACAATCATCCGCTACAATTACCAACTCCACGTTTAAGCCTTCAGCTTTAGCACGTTCAGCAGCTGCGCCGAAATTCAATCGATCTCCGGTGTAATTACAAATAATTAAAAGACATCCTGCGCTCGGTTTCCCAGTGACTTGGCGAATGGCCGCCAAGATGGCGTCCTCAGGCGGGGCGGCAAACACATCACCAGCTATTGCTGCAGCGAGCATTCCTTTGCCTACAAACCCAGAATATGCAGGTTCGTGGCCAGAACCACCTCCTGATATGATCGAGACGGTGCTGCCCCCATCGTGACGGGCATCATAGCATACTTTAATTGCCGGGTAACCATCTAATCGATGGATATGAGGGACTGTGGCGCATAAACCTTCGAGCGATTCAAGCACCACGTCCTCCGCGCGATTGATGAAAGACTTCATGCTATCCTTCAATTTTTCAGTTGCAGGCTTGAAATGAGAACCTTGATAAAAAGAATATGCTTAAAAAATCTGTGATTAGAAATGCTTGCAATTGTGTTCACCAGCAAGGTTTGCAAAGGTGGATGCTCCTCTGACAATGATCTAAGGTTATTCAATTATCGGTATTTAATGTGCCATGGAGTAGATTTCGATTTATAGAGCTTGCATTGCGTAATCCAAGGCTTTATTATTCATAATTTCTACCTCCCAGCATTTTCCCACCCACCACAGCACTCATCATTTTCTCCCAGAGATAAAATCCAAGGCCAGCTATTCCTATACATTTTTTTGCATGCCCCCCATAACGTTTAGGTCTAATATAACTTTAAAGGAACCTCGATTGTTGTAGAATAGACTTGTTTACTTACAATTTTCAAGGCTTTTCAACTTTCGTTGCTATCTTTCGAGTTATGTTTTTTCGCACCTTACAGCCGGCCACTACAAGCTCTCTCTTAATAAAATTGCTTCACGAGGTCTATACTATGGATACTAGTGCGTAAACATGCCATCAGTTGCGATGGTAGGAAAATTTCGCATCTTCTTTCTCCTCGAAAATTGAGCGAGAGGCCTCGCCCAATATAATATTTTCACACAAAATAAAAAGTTCACCTCTCCACCTTTATTTCTGCTTCTATGTTCTCTACAGATACAGATATCTAACTTGCCCCTCTAGTAAACTTACACAAGAAGAGGGTATGGTGGGTGGCCGAGGCCGTTCTCGGCCTACAGAAGGCTATTACTCTGAACTACCAGAGGGCGACAAAAAAGGCGCTGCTGCCGCTGCTGCAGAGGAAGAAGAAGAAGATGATGAAGCTACTATGGATTTAAGCGACGCAGAAGAAGAAACCGCAGACCTAGAAAGTGGTGGCGAAGAAGAAGGAGAAGAAGAATATGTGATATCATCAGGTAGAGGTAGAGGAAGAGGAAGAAAGCGAGGGCGGCCATTAGGAAGCAAAAAGAAACCAGGAAAGCTGCCTGGTGCTCCTGATCGCCCTCAAAACGCATTTATGCTCTACTTGGCTGACTATAGAAGTACCCATGCTGACGAGATCTCAAATATTCCAGTGAAAGATGTGAGTAAGCTCGTAGGGGAGAGGTGGAAAGCGTTGACTGAACAAGAAAAAACAATTTACGAGGAGCGAGCTGAGAAGGAGAGAGAAGCGTATCAAGTGGCTTTAGCTGAATTTAAAGAAGAGAATCCGAATGTTCAAAGGAAGAAGAGAAGAAAGAAACACCCTGATGAACCAATGAAGAAATCGTAAGTCCCTGGGGCCTTGGTTGCTCACCATTCATTAAAATTTAATCATTCCAGTCGGGTTTTTTTTCCCTTGAAATATTTCCGCCACTTTTTGGGCGCAGCCATGGTACTAATATATTATACTTTATTGTATTATCTTTTTTCAGGGCATTTCTCTTGTTTATGGAAGATTTTACTCCTCAATATAAGCTCCAGCATCCGGAAATTAAAACACACCTCGCTTCGGATTTGATGAAATTAGGCGGTGAAGCTTGGAAGGGCATGTCGATCCCCGCCAGACAGCCGTACATTCAAAAATATAAGGAAAGAAAGCGAGAATATGACCAGTGGTTGAATAGTGGGGGTAAACAAATGATAGAAGCCATGGAAAAGGAAGAAGAAAAAATGGAGAGAGAGGCGGCCGAGGCAGCGGTGGCACAGAAGGCTGTAGTGATTGAAAAAGAAAAGCCTTCTGTGTTTGATTTTCAAGGGCGTGGGCTTGCTGCTGCTGCACCTGCTGCGCCCACTATTGTGCATGCATCTGCCTTTTTGAATCCGGAGCAACAAGGTGAAGCTAGCTATAGCTTGCAGCCGCAGAAGGAACATCAAGTGCCAGAAGAAGAAGAAGAAGAAGTTCTTGAAGAAAGGCGGTTTAGAAAGCAGCAGCTGCAGCTGCAGCTAGACCAACCCTCTTCTTTACCTGCACCACCTCCGGCAGAGCAATTAGTACCAAGTGAAGATATAGCCCGACAACGCCAAGCTACAGAGCTGCGTTTTGAACAAGCTCTGCAAGCTGGTGGCTTTTCTTTAGATGATATTGAAGTGAAGAAAGTAATCGCTGCGGCTGCAGCTGCGTCAATGGCACAGCAGCAAGGCAAAAGACAACAGCAGCAACGGCATGTGGCGCCTGCTCCAGCTTGGACTGCTACTGCTACTGCTGAACCTTCTCCTCCTTCTTCTATAGATGTAGCTGCTGGACCAGCTGCAGTAGCACCCGCAGCAACTGCACTACATCCAGGGCTTCCTCCTTTGCCTCTAGCTATGCGACCTGCTTCCCGTACCGAGGCAGTACCAGTACCGGTGGTACCAGCCGTGGCCGCAGCTCAAACTCACCCATCTTCTTTCATGTCTCACGTAATTGAAACCCAAACAAAGCCATCACCACAAGAAACAAAGGTACCGATGCCACTATTCTCACCTCCAGCTGCTGCTCGGCCTGCTTTCCCTGATCTCTCTCCTGGCCGCCTTCTTCCCGCCCCTCCTTTAGAAGTTGACTTACAGCGTCAGCAATCCTTCGCACAGCGTATACAGTTACAAATAGATCAAGAACTAGCTAAATTAAGGAATTTTATGATCTTACCGACAGCTGCACAGCAACAACAGCAGACTACCACTACGGCTGTTGAAGCGGGAGTGGCGAGTGTGCCGAGTATGTTGTTCCCTGCTGGCCAGCAACAGGGAGTTGGTGGTGTTCCTATAGTTAGCAGTAGGCCTCAAGAACAACAACACGCTGAGCCTGGATTACCATTACCACCATTACAACAACAACAACAACCGCAGTTGCTTGCAGCAGCAGCAGCAACAACATCGCAAGGTCCAACGCAATTACAGCTAGCTCAACAACGGTTGGAAATGATAGAAGAATTGCAACGGTCTTTTCTACAAGAAACTGCAAGTACAGAGCCAGCTGTTGCTGCTGTACAACCAACACCACCACCACAACCACAACCACCGTCGCAGATCCCTGACAGGTCTCTTCTTCCGGCACTTCAGCCTACCTTACCGTCAAATGTACTCAACGTTGATCCAGATGCACCTGCATACGTACAACTCCCTCCTATGTTTGGGGATACATCTGGGCTAGGAACCGTTTTCACTCTACCAGCAGCAGGAGGGGCTCCTGGCGGTGGCGGTGGTGTTGTAGGGACTCCTTTTCCTACGACTACTGCTACTGCTGCTGCTGTTGTTCCTCTTGCTCAAGTGCAAGGTTTTCAAGCGCAACAAGCTCCCCAGGTCTCTGGTATTCCTCTTCACGTCTTTTTACAACAACTTGGATACCAGATCCAGCCACAACAACAACAACAACACCAACAGCAACAAGTGAGCGAAGAAGATAGACAAGAATTTCAACAAAATCAAATGATGCTCTTGCAAGTGATGCAAAATACACAACAATTACAACAGCAACAGCTACTAGAGAGTACCACGGTTGCCTTCCCCACCCTCACAGCGTCTCTACCTGCTTTTGGAGGTGGTGGTGGTGGTGGTGGTGGTGCTGTTCCCGGTGGTAGTGGTTATGGTAGTGGTGCTTTTCAGAATGTGAATCTCTTAGTCGCTCCTCCCCCATTTCCCATTTTGAATACTACCACGATGGCTACACCTAGGGTTATTACTACAAACCTTAACTTTGCAGCGCCAGAAGCTCAGGTACAGGCGCCTTCGCCACCTGCCCCTTCGCAAGATGCCAGCTCTCTGCATGGCCATGTACAACAACAACAACAACCGCAACAACAAGAACACCAACCGCAACACCAACCGCAACCACCACCACACTGAATAGTAAATAAATAAGCTAGTCAATGCATTATACCTACGTAACTATGTTTTACTCATTCCTTTTCATAATTGCCTTTCTCAAAACCAAAAAAATCCTTTGTTTTTCTCAGGAATTAAAAAAAACTCGAAAAAAACTGCACCGCATTGCTTTTTCTTTTGCCTCCCGTTATTTCTTTAAACTGACTTTGCGCATTCTGTTTTTACAACAATAAACGTGTTATATTCTTCTATGTACGTTTAACTATAATTTATGCAGAAACTCAGTCAATCAGTAGTGGTTCTAGCAGAGAAGAGAAGTCAAATAAGTAAAATGCCGCTGGATGGGGTCGGTCGGTGGTGTGTTGCAAGGAAATAAAAAATGAAGCCGAAGACAGCAAGAGTCTCTTGCTAAGAGGCTCTTAAGAGTATATAAGACATGCCAAGAGCCTGCATACAAACACAAAAAAACTAATATAATACACTAGGTATTGCTACGTGTCTAACAAAGCAGACAAATTCCAAGGAGTATTTTAATACTATTTTTGCCTACTGCTTATTGCCCTAGCGACAAGGCGACCGCAAAGCCTACCAAAAACCATGCTGCACAGAGCAGCAATAGCGGTAATTCTCTGTGTCTAATAGACCTTTCAGCATTACTAATATTACTATTACTGTTACCGCTAATGCCCTCCTTCACAGCCATCCAGGATACATAGGCCCATAATAATGGAAAAAACATTGAAAACACGAGTTTCCAATGGAGTGCAGCATGATCAGTTTGACTAAACCACCAGACAGCTCCTACTGCAGAGAGCACTGTTGCATGTACACCTACACTGCCTAATCTCCTACTACCTTTGGAGCCCAAAGAAGGTCTAATATAGTTGCCACCAGCACCGGTGTAATCTTCTTCTGTATTTTGGTGACGTCCGTCTGTAATACTCGCGTGATAGGCAGCTTGCAGTTCAGTCAATCTTTCCGTTAATAGCTCAATCTCATTTTTGGTCGACCGGAGTTTCTTTAAAGCTTTCTTCCTGTCACTATCTTTGGTATCTAGCTCTTCTTGTAGCTCTCTAATTGCTCTGCGATAGAGATCTTCTCTGGTATGCATGTGGTTTACTATAGAGTTCAGCTCTTTTAATTTGTCGGCTGGAAGGTAGCCTCGTGGCGGAGGTGCACCAAGAGAGGTGGTAGATCGGACAGCAATGCCACAGCACCAGGAAAGCCATTTGAGAAAGACGTGCCAAGGAAGAGTGGCGGTAGAGAGGACTGCAGTCATTGCAGTAGAGGTGATTCCACTGAGAGCGGTTGTCTGTTGTCCATGCTGGTGGGGAGATGAGGTTGGGTAGCCCATAGAGCTGGACATTTTATAGCGAGGTAACGAACTTTTTCTAGTTTGATGAAATTATTTTAGAGCGTCCAATGTGGTGATACGAGATGTTCAAGCTAAATATTTTATTTTATTTTCTGTCAACTGAAGCGTGAATTTGAATTACAAATTACGACTGATAGAACGCTTTCTCGGGCTGTCTGCGCAGCTTCATATATTCATATCTCATTTATGTTTCTTAATAAGGACGGGTTAGATGCACAGCAGTGGTTATGAAGTGGACAGAACCGCTTTTTATAGCAGAAAATTAAAAATGCACAGCACAGCAGACCAAACATATCCAGAGATAATGCAGTGCATTGTCGTTAACATCATCTCATCTACTTACAGTACATAGTAGTATATTACCCAAACTATTCATTAAAATGAGCGCCACTACTAGATGCTTCGTTGGGGCCAAGCATATTGCAAAGCCATCTTCAATTAGTGTGTTCCAGCAGCGTAGCACACTCTCTGCCCCTCTTCGCCGTGCATCTCACATGCGCATTGCCGCAGAATTCGATCCCGACAATGCATCCATCCTCGTTGGCGGTGGTGGCGGTGTTGCCTTGGATGTCACTCGCAAGTTAAAAGACTGTGGTTCTTGGGTCTGGCAGCTCCAACGCACAGACGTACGCCGTAAAGAAATCGAAGGGATGATGGCTATTGTGGTCAACGGCGATGCGATGAAACCTGAGGATATTGAAAAAGCGTTCAAGGCCATGGATGATGAAGTCGATGCCGTCGTATCCAGTATTGGCGGCACCACTGCTGACCCCACAGCAGACTCTGTAGGCAACATCAACCTTATTGAAGCTGCTGCGAAACACGGAGTCAAGAAATTCATCCTCATTACTTCAATCGGTACTGGTGATTCTAAAAATGCTACACCTCCCAATGTCTACGAGGTATTAAAGCCTGTTTTAATTGAAAAAGAGAAAGCAGAGAAGAGATTACAAGAGTTGGGTGCTTCTACAGGTATGAAGTGGGTTATTATCCGTCCTGGGGGTTTAAAAACTGAGGCACCTACTGGTAAAGGTGTGCTTACAGAAGATAAAAATGTTTGCGGCGCCATTACAAGGGCTGATGTTGCTGAGCTTGTTGTGAAAGCTTTAAGAAGTGATAAGGCAGATAATAAAATTTTATCAGCTGTGGATTCTGAACAAGTGTTTGGAACACCATCTTATGAACCTTTATCTCTTTAACAAGCACTAGGGAAATACTTGTTATCAATACTTGTTAATCTGTTAAAATGCTCTCGGGTTTTGTAAAAAAGGAAAAAAATAGATATATAATTAGAGAACAGCGAATCTACATATCCCAATTAAGCAAGTTCTAATCTACCTACAACATTCCATACTTTACTCTTCTCAGCGGGGCCAATTACCATTAAACTTCTTTCTTTTCCTTTCCCTGTTGCTGCAGCTCCTGAAACCGCACCTGTGGCTCCAATTTTGCCAGCAAACGTGTGTGTTGATATCCCATTCGATCTCGCTGCCTCCTGCACTGCAACTAATACACTCTCACTTGATGCAATGCGTACTTCAATGCGTTGCCCGCCACCTTCCCATAGCTTTAGGCTGGGATCCCTTCTTTTATATAATTTTTTAAACTGGCCGAGGACAGTAAGTGCAGCATGAGAGACAAGGTCGCCTGCATCTTCAAGTTCGTCTGCACGTACAATGACAGCTAAACGAGTGTTTCTCATATGTTCCAAGTCAGCGTCCTCAGGGAGATCAGATGTACGAACAGCAGGGTGAGGAGAACCTGAATTGAAAGAAAGGAGCGGGGAATTGTTTGTTGGTAACGACTTTTAAGAAAATCACGAGTTAGTATGTATTGATCTCTCCATACCATTGGCTAAACCAGTTCCAGAAATACTCTTAGCTACTTCAGTTAATCCCCATGAAGCAAATACACTAGCAATTCTTCGCTTCACACGACGGAGTTTAGCTTGAGTTTCTCTTTGACTAAGTACTACGCCAGCAGCAGCACCCAACGCAAAGGCTGTGGTTCCTACTATGATCAATTCTTTGGTAGAGTGGCTGTCTCCAGACATTGTGTATCTTTGTTAGTGGAAACTTTCAAAAACAAGATGAGCACTTGAAAATGTTGTCAGGTTTTGGCAGATAGTAGAATGAGGCCCTGCTGCGATGTTTGCCTAGAGTCTAACGAGTCTGCACATGTGATCAATATGCTGATCAACCCTTGAGCAGCGGGTTTTGTAGCGCTTCAAGTTGAGCTGCCATTTTTTTGAAACGGTCAAAAAGCCTTGATAAAAGTCTTCTGCACGCAGAGTTACAGCATTTTTTCTATATCCAATACAATTTCATAAATTGATAAGTATCCTAACAATACGAACTGCTCTTCAAGTCGCATGCGTAAAGATTCCATACATATTTTATAAATTTGCATCTCTAACAAGCTAAAACATACCTATCCACAATGGCAGGGAAGCCATTCAGCGCTTTTACAGAGCTTTCACAAGCTACTAAAGATGTGCTTGAAGCACAGGGTTTCAAAAATGCAACTCCAGTGCAAGAAGCCACCATTCCATTATTTGCCGGAAATAAAGATGTAGCTGTCGATGCATGCACCGGCTCTGGCAAAACTCTAGCATTTGTAGTACCCATTATAGAAAAAATGATGAAACTGGAGCAGCCACTCAAACGCCATCAGGTTAGCTATTTAATTTTGAAGACATATAATTCTCTCCACCGCCGCCATCATTTTTTGCCATCTCCTCTATTATAGTTTACATATCTCCCCCTTATTCCTATTCTTTACCAGGTTGGGGCATTTATAGTTTCTCCTACACGTGAACTCGCGCGTCAAATCCACGCTGTAGCTCAACCATTTGTAGCTCCTCTCCCTTGGATGCAATCTGTCCTCCTTGTCGGTGGCACAGACCCAGCAGCTGATGTCGCTGCTCTAAAATCCCACGGAGGTCATCTTCTTATAGGCACCCCAGGCCGGTTAGACGATGTGGTACAACGATGTTCGTTTCTAGATATGAAGACTGTAGAAGTACTTGTCCTAGATGAAGCTGATCGATTGCTAGATATGGGGTTCAAGGCGCAATTAGATTCTTTAATGGGGAAGTTGCCTCGACAACGGAGAACTGGCTTGTTTAGCGCAACACAGACAGAAGCCGTAGAAGCGTTAGCGCGAGCGGGGTTACGTAATCCTGTGAGAGTTGCAGTGGCTGTAACACATAAAGCTGCTGCTGTTGAGGAAACGGAAAATGGAGGAGGTACAAAAAAGAAAAAATCTTCTTCTTTCTCTGCTTTAAAAGAAGAACAAGCTACTAATAACGATATTCAACAGCAACAAATTACTCCTAGTACTCTTACTGTACAATATAGAGTAGTAGACACTTCAGAAAAGCTACCTCAGCTCGCTGCGTTTCTCGCATCCCACCCAACTGAAAAGATTATAGTGTACTTTCTCACCTGCGCCTGTGTAGACTATTTTACAACCGCATTACCCCGTTTGGCAGCGTGCAAGAAAATATCATTTCATGCGCTTCACGGTCGGATGAAACAGGCAGCAAGAGAAACAACCTTGGCGTCTTTTGCTGGTGCTACCAGTGGAGTATTATTAGCAACAGACGTCGCTGCTAGGGGCTTAGATATCCCTGACGTGCATTGGGTTGTTCAGCATGATCCTCCACAAGATCCGTCTGCCTTTGTACATAGGTGTGGCCGCACAGCAAGAATGGGTCGTTCAGGAAGTGCGCTTGCCTTCTTGACTCCGGCTGAGCTGCCTTATGTTGACTTTTTAAAGCTTAGAAAAAATTCCTTTGACCGAAGAAACACCTGAAGATTTAGATAATCTAGAATTTACTAAAACTGAAGAGGAAAAGAAAAGTTTGAAAAACGCGTTGACTTTTTTGAAAAGAGAATCCGAGTCAGACCGAGCTGTTATGGAAGCAGGCACCAAGGCCTTTGTCTCTTATATTCGTGCATATAAAGAACATCACTGCAAATACATTTTCAGGCTAGAAGACGTGCCGTTAGGTCGTTTAGCAGCATCATTTGCGTTGTTAAAGCTACCCAGGATGCCAGAAGCCAAGAAAGCATCGAGATTGGCTGCTGCAGGCGAGCTCGAAGGGTTTGTGCAGTCAGAAATCGACCCAGAGTCTGTCAGATTTAAAGATAAAGTAAGGGAAAAGCAAAGGCAAGCAGTGTTGAAACAACGCGCTGCAGCAGCAGCAGCTGGTGGTGAAGGTGAAGGTGGTAGTAACTTTAAGAAAAATGGCAATAAAAGAAAAGAAGCTGCCAGTGCTCCCACAGCTGCAGCTGGTGCTTTGCAACCGAGGTTGACTGCAGCAAAAAGACGTCAGCTTGAAGCGAGGCAAGAGTTTAATGAATTAAATGACGAGTATGCGTTGCTTCGGAAATTAAAGAAAGGAAAGATCAGTCAAAGAGAGTATGATGTAGCTGCTGGTTTATCTTCAGATGATGACGATGCAGGTGGTACTGGTGGTAAGAAGAAAAATGCCAGCAGTGCCGGTGGTGGTGATGTTCAAAGTAACGGGAAGAAAGTTTCTGATGGTGGTGATGCCTCAGCTACTGGAGCGATTGATTATCCATCGTCGTGTATTACTGGTGCTCATGGGGCTGTTAAGAAAGCGGTTGTGCTTCCTAAAGTAGGAGGAAAGAATCTGGTGGTACAGGCAACGATGAAAAAGGCGAAGAAAAAGATGCGAAAAGAGAGGATCAGAGCAGCGAAAGCTGCTGCAGGGGTTGGGGGTAATACAATTTGAAATTGATATAATACGAGTAGCTCAATGTAACACAATTCCTGCAATTTTATAGAGAAGCAAGTTGCTGTGGGAAGAGAAAATATTGATTGCCTTTTAGATTCAGCGGTGAAGATCCAAAACACAAGTCAGAAGTTTCTTTCTGAAGCTTCAAAGGATTTCAGTGCTTCGTTTAGCCGGCATATATGCCGAAAATGCCGGAAAATGCCAATTTTCCGGCATTTTCAGGCGCAGGAACAGGAAAAAATGCCGTGCAAAAAGTGCCGGAGCGGAGCTCCGGCGGGCCAGAAATGCCGGGGGAAAATGCCGTTTTTTTTCGAAAATTTTGAAAAAATGCCGGAGATTTAGGCCAGTTTTAGAGTACTAAATTAACAAAAGTTCATTTGTAAGAGGTTATTCTCTCATTATCACTATGGATACCACTCGGCAGACCAATGATCAGGACTTAGTCCGAACTTTGGTTGCCCAGATCTTTGATCGAGTCATGGCTGTCCAGCACTTGCAACAACCCATTGATTTGACTTCTTCTCCGTTCAAAGAACCTGCTTTGAAGGTATGTGATGTCATCTGTATGCTTAATTTCTTAAAATAAGCCACCCAAATTCAAATCTGAATTTTCTTCCTTGTTGCAGAAGAGGAAAAAAGGTATGGAAGGCGAAGAAAAAGCGTCGTGGAGCGCATTTGTAGTTCCTTGTTTTGCTTTTTTAAAGATGTAATCTAAAGAAATTCCAGCCATGTTTCAATAAGGCGCATCTGCGCTGCTCAGAAATAGTGCCTGATGCTGTCAAGAAAAAAAATGGAAAAAATGCCGGGGCAGAATCCAAATATGGAAAAAATGCCGGGGCAGAATGCCGAAAAACAGGCCAGGGACGAAAAAATGCCGGGAAAAAATGCCAGGCCAAAATCCTTAAACGAAGCACTGAAGGATTTGGTCTGCTCTTTTGGACCCTTGATACTTGTGTGTAAATGTGTGATCATTATTGACAGCTGTGTAAGCATCTCCAGCACTAAGCACGCTTCCATTGAAGACATTTCAAGCAAGATCGACAAAAATGATCATCGGCCTAAGAGCTCAAAGCCATGCGCTACCTTCCAGTTCACCCTTCAAACCTCTCCAAAATAATTTTAATTTAACGTGCAAAATACGGAATGGACTACACACGCCAGCACGCTTGGTGGCATCTTCTTTCCCATCCTCTGCAGCTGCTCCGGGCGACAACGATACCCCCACCTCTAGGTCAGAAGGTCCCGCTGCTAGCGTTGACGTGGAAATAGAAAACACAGCCGCATCACCCCCATCCACCACGAACGATGGCGCCATCGAATCCCCTTCTTCTGTTATTTCAAAACCAGTCAATTGGCGGGGTCTTCTCACTCTCACTGCAGCTCAAGTAAAACAAAATATCTGGCCATTACTCTTAGTCCACTGTATTTGCGACGTTCTAATATTCTTCCTTCACCGCTGTAGCCATCGGTTAACCAACGAACTGGCTATAAATCTCCTTGGAGGAGGGGCATTAACCCCTGCGGCTATTGGCAACATGTGGTGGCTGACTGCCGATCCTGCAATCTCGAATTTTCAGACTGGCTACCAAATTCTAACCGTAATTGTGTTTTTGCTGGCTTTTCCGTTGAATATAGTGCTGAAAACAATAGGAACGTGTTTCACTATCTTCATTTGCAAAGAGCAAGCAGGAAAGGAAGTAGAAGCTACCAATGCAGCCGGAACAACATCAACACGTACAACGCCATGGTGGCGGCCTTTTTTGGGAATGAAACGCGCTGCGCCTGCTGTCCGTGGTTTGTTTAGTCAAGTAGATGAAGTATGGAAACGGGTGTTTGTTGTTGAATTACTGGTCTCTGCCGCTGTTATTCCATTGCAGTTTGCTAGTTTGGCTGTGATAACTTTGCCACTGACCTTACCGTTGATCTTGTCTCTCTATACTGCCGCCCCTGTAGCTGCGTTAGAGGGTTTAAAGGGACTGGATGCTGTGAAACGGTCACATGAACTCGTGAAACCTATTCGCTTGGCTCTTGCTGTGCCCTTTGTGGGGCTTGTGGTCAGTGCACGAGGGGCAGAGGCGCTCAAAGGACAGATGTTGGCAGCAATGCCCCCCCGTTTTTATAAAGAGCTTATTGAGCTTCCTGCTGCGCTATTGATCGGAGGGTTTGTGTTGTCGTTGTTGCTGTCAAGAATGCAGGATGTGCTGCCGTTTGTTGCGTTTACCGAGGCGAAAAGAAAGGAAGAAGGTGGAAAAGTGGAGGACGCTGCTGTGGTGTCCAGTGAGAGTTGAAAAAACACAAGAGTATAAAAACCAGCTTACATTATCCTTTATGACTAAACCTGATCAAGTCTACTTCCCGAGTAAAAGAAAGTGTAACACAAAAACGCAGGATTAAGATTAAGAGAACACTTGCCACGTAATATATCATATGGAGAGAGAGATGGGGAAAATAGCGGCAGCAGCGCTGCTGGCAACGTTTAAGTTGAAATTTGTAAACTGCTTTGATTTCCTTTTTTTCTTTCTTTGCCGGCCCACCGTCATCTCGCATCTATAAAGTCAATCTCTGGGTCTTTCCTCGTATATCACATGGCGCAATACAGTATCTCAGTGTTTTGCATGGCCTTGGTTGACCAGTCCAAGAATTATGCATCTCCGCGCCTTGTGTCTCGAGGCAAGACGAACAGGCAAGATGTTCTTTTTCTGGCAATAAATAATGTAAAACAGCCCTCTATAAATCCGAGTCATAATCGTTTCACGCGTTTCCAGAAGCTTAAAGTATCTCATTTTTCTTGAAGCCTACCTCGGTGAGGCAACACCCATGGCAGACCTCGACACGGTCTTTTAAAAACACCTACAATGCCTATAACGAGGCCAAATCCTCGCTTAGAAGCATCCAATCGTGATAAAAATACAGGATTGATCCATTCAAGGCTCTACAAGGTTGTGAAAGACCTTGCTTGCACCTCTCCCACCAATCGCTGGCCTCTTGTCTCTGTGTTGGCGCTGATCGTGTATTGGCTTTCTGGCAAGCCAAACACAACATTTCCTCTATTCTGTTGTGCTATCCGGGCGTCATTCACCACTATATGCATTCTTACTTCCTTGCAAAGACCTACGCAAGCTTTTAATAAGCCTAGAACCTATTTTTCGGAGAGTGCAGGACACCTCGTCCTTGCTGGCATTGCATGTAGATTTTTAGTTGGTAGAGGTCCAAGCACTGCTCAAGTCCCCTCTTTTATCCGGTATTTACACCATTTTATATGTTCTCTTGCATTTGGTATGACTGGAACCCCTCAAAGTTGTTCTGTTCCTCTTCCACAAACGGACAAGATGACCTGCTGGCTTTTATCAATGTTTGCCTCGACTCTTCTAGGCATTGTCTTGCCTACCTTGCGTTGGTATCTCTACAATGATATTAACACTGCGATCAACGCACGAGCCTCATTGAACTTGAGACGCCAAGCGCCTTGGGATGTAGCTCAAATAGCCTTTATTGGCTGCAGTACAGTCTCCGCCTTGTGGGTTGTACTTGCACAAATTGCTGCTTTCCTGGAATGAGACATCCACATATACAGCTATGAATGGATTAGCAAGTACCGCTAGTACGAGGAAATCATTTTTTTTTTTCACTGGTATCGAATATTGCACCAATTGACAATTGTCATGATTATTTTTTCTTTTCAACACCCACACAAACTTCCTTTCCTTCATTCTCCCATGGGTCCTCGGTTTTTTCTTCCATTATTTTCCCCATGACTAATCCTTTTCAAGGAAATATCATTTGTTGTTCTTCTCCAAGACTATTTTTTCTCCTTTAAATCCAACTTGAGGTGTCGGCACATGCATGGCATGGCGTTCCTCGATAATTTTGGTCCTCGGGATTTTTTTGTTGTAGTCAAAGTTTCTACTGCGATTATTAACCTCTCAGCATTTTTTTTAAACTTGAACTTAATACAAGGCTGATATATCAACATGTGTAAATATCAAGACGAATAAAATAACTAGATTGAAGGCAAGGGGACTGGGTTGGTGTTGTGAGAAACCCCGCGTCGGTAGCGGCGGCAAGATCAACGTTGAAAATGGATGAAAGCTGCCTAGCATAAAATTCTTAACAACTGTGTATCTTTAAAAATCTTGAAAATCAGCGCTGACAAGACTAGGCAGTCGAATTAAAGTCAGTTTCTAGAACATCATAGATAAAGTAATTAAAAAAAAAACGATGCCAAAATGGAGACGCATGCGTACCAACCTGCTGCAACTGACACTTTTCCCACCATACCAAACTCATACATAAACGACAATTATGTCACCCATATCTTTGGAAACGTAAACAGCACGCCTGGAAATAATTTAGTCATCTCCGCTCACCCCAACGGCATTGCTTTCATCACCTTGGCCTCTTCTCACGCTGCGTTCAACATCTCTGCAACCAGTAGTCAACCACCAGCTACTGACGCTAAAGAAGATATTACTTCTGTAGATGCGTGTCTATCGTTTGATGTAGGCTATCAGCAGGCTGGAGAAGCGAGCGGTAAAAGCTTACTCCACGCCAAGTTTATTAAAGGAAGAGGCCCTTTGATCAGCCCTGATCAGCCTATTTGCAAACTAGAGCTTAGTAGAACACAGGTAACAGTAAGTAGTATACCGCATATATCTGAAGCTGCATCCCTCGTAGATAGTAGCGAAAATAGTGAATTCTTTTTAATTTCTTTGCCTGTGGTAAAAGGCGGGCTGGTTGAAATTAATCAAAGCATTATAAATTCAAAAGGCAAAGCCTTGCTGCAAGTGTTGAAAGATGAGTATATAGCGATTATAGAGTTGAGACCGAGTGAATTAGACACGCTAAGAGCAGCAGCAGCAGCAGCTACCAGTCACTGAGTGAGGTTGGAGAAAACTAAATAAATAAATAATCGCAGAAGAAGTGCGAGAGACGTCACACCTGCTGCTGAAGTATTCAATTTTTCGTTAAGTTGTTTTACGCACTTGTCGTCAGACGCCCACTTTGTTGTGTAAGATTTACAGATCTCGGTATAAAGAAAGGTATTTCCTATCATCAGCGCGCTTGACAACTTTGCAATTTTCGTATTGTACTACAGGCAGTACAAACAACGTTTGAGGATGGATGTAAACAGGAAAGAACAGTAAAATCAGTAAATGAAGTGTATCGATATCTAGTAGTATTCAAAAGGTGATGGGCGAAAGCGGGGGCGGGTGGGTAGATGGGTGGGCGGGAAATATCAATGGTAAAAAGGGAAATTAATAAGGTGTAAAATAGAAATATAGTCAGCGTAATAGTAGACGCTTCACGAGAAAGTATAATATACTATGATTTATGGACGACATAATAAAGCTCATGTACTAACGAAAACCCCCTTAGAACAACAAAGAGAAAACATAACTTCCTTTCTTTAGACATACCTGGTGTGAAAAAAAAAGTCGATCTGTTAAGCTAAGCTGACCTCTGTACTTACTGATTGCTCAACACTTGCAGCACTTCAACAATTTCTTTGAATTTCGGTCTTTGCGCAGGTCTTTGTGACCAACACTTTTGCATCAGCGCCAAATACTCATCCAATCCGGGTCTAATGGCATTTTTATCACCAGAAAAGGTGGGTAAGCCTTCCGCACTGGGTAACAAAGGCCGTGCTCCACTCAGCACTAAACCTACTATACTCCATGGATTGACATTTGGCCAGGGTAATTGCCAGGTGAGCAGTTCCCACATGATGATCCCAAAGGCAAACACATCCGATGCAGTACTGGGTGGGCGACCTTCTATCACTTCTGGAGCTAGCCAACGAGGATCTGGAGAAGCATTCGAGGAAGAAGAGGAAGTTGGGGCAGCAGAATCTCCAGCTGCTGCACCAGGTGGTGGTGCAGAAGGGGCTGTAGCTCCACTGCTGCTTTTGCCAAGAGCTGCTTCAACAAGAGCTCTTAAACCAACATCAGCAATCTTCACAGTCCAGTCTTCAGTAAGCAAAATACTGTTGGAGTTCAAGTCTTTATGCACTACTTGAGGGCGTTGAGAATGAATATAATGCATTCCAGAAGCAGCATCCAACAAAATTTTCAAAGTTCTCAACCAGGTTAATTGCGTAGTTCCTGCAGCAGGGCTATCTCCACGTTTTCCTGCGTGGAGTAAATTATACAACGATCCACGAGGACAGAACTCAAATGCTAGCGCAGGAGGGCGGAGGCAAATACCTTCAAAACCAACTATATTAGGGTGGTTGATATTGGCAAGCGCTGCTGCCTTTTCAAGAAGAGCACCTCGAGGAACGATGGCAATAGTGTGCGCAGAAGCGATGAGCTCTTCAAAACGGGGAGAGAACTCCATATTAGACATAGAAGATCCACTGGGGCTTCTTATTAAAAATGAATTATTTTGCGCAGCAGCATCGCCTGAAGAGCTGCCTGCTGTGCCGAGAGCATTACCAAAGCTTCCCAGCTTCCGCGGACTCACAACGCCAGCAGGAGCAAAAGCACTTGAACCTTCTCCACCACCAGGATACGTTCCATCTCTTCCAGTTGCTTCGACAGCTTGAGCAACGATTGCCTTTGCATCGACCAACACTTTGAGAGCGGTCAATCTCCTATCTTGATGCCGTTGTTTGCCTTCCTTCCAGGTCGCTAAAAAGACTTCTCCAAATGAACCCAATCCTAGAGGCTGTGCTGCAAGAACATCGCCCCAGGTAAATTCAAACGGTCCCAAAGACGCAAATTGCTTACTTGAGCTGGTCGCTAAAGGAGGGGTGCGCTCAGAGCCGACGCGCGTAGTCAACCATGCTTTGACCCAACGAAGTAGCAACGCACCAGAGCTAGGGTCTTGCTGTTGAGACAACCACCGGTTGTACTTGCCTTCAGTTCCGGCGACAGAAAGAGCGAGAAGATCAGCTTCAGGAAGAGTTGCTGCGGTGGCCTCATCGACCAAGGGGCGAGGAGAGAGGAGTGCAGCAGGGCTGCGAGGGGAGGCGAATGTAGAAGAAGAATTAGCACGAGATAAGCTCCGTGTAGGAGTAGCAGTAGGTGTAGCCTGAAGACTCTCTCCTACGAGGGCAAAAGAAGCCACAGCTACTGCTGCTGTGGTGGTTCCAACAGCGACTCCAGCACCATTCGGAGGAGCAGCAGCACCAGCAGCAGCACCTTTAGCTGTAAAGCTACCGTCATTGCTACCAGTATCTTTGCCTAGAGGAGTTAAAAACTCATTTTCTTCATCATTCCCATTTTCATTTACATTTACATCATCACCACCTCCTTTGGTGCCACCACTACCCCTGGCAGCTGCCAAAGCAGCAGCAGCTTCAGCTTCTGCAATCCTTGCCTTTGATTTCTTATTCTGATAGTACAGGACCCCTCCAAAGATACTACCAAGCAGTACCAACATACCTACTGCAGTACCCCCAGCGACAGCTCCCACAGGAGTTGGTGAGCCACTTGGCGGTGGTGGCGGTGGAGGAGGCGGCGGTGGTGGTGGTGGCGGCGGACTAGGTGGTGGTGGTGGAGCAGAGGAAGGAGTATACGAAGGAATCGTAGCATTATTCACCACACCCCACGGTTTCATCCCAGTTTCTGTGTCGACTGGAGCTGGTAACAATGCATTTTCATCTTCACCAGTGCCTAGCGCGCCCAGCGCGCCGCTCCCCCAACAATACACCACCCTTCCTTGTTTAATACCACATGTATGATTTTTACCCGCTGAAATAGCAAGCCAGGTACCAGAAGCAGCCGTACTATCTACTTTTAAAGCCACAGGACTCGACTTTATTCTCGTACTATTGATTCCCAACAGGCCTGCTGCATTCAAACCAAAGCACCATGCTGAGCCGTCTGTCTGCAGACCACAGACATGCTGAGCACCGGTTGTGATACTGGTCCAATTACCTCCAGTGCCAACGACATCAGGGCCACGTTTACCTGATGGTTGTGAAGGGGTTTTGCTATCGTCGTCCTCACCATTGTCTGCATTATCGGAGCCATCATCTTCTGAAGTGCCATAATCACCTCCTTCTTCTTCTTCTTCTATAGGAGTCTCAGCTCCATAATCAGTAGAAGGTGTATCAGCACCATAATCTTGTAAAATCTTTCTACCAGAAGCTGAAGCAGTGCTCTGCAACCGACGGCGATGATGATTATGATTATGATGATGGTGAGTAATTCGTGATTGACCCAGAGCAAGAAGACTTCTTCTCCGTTTCCTTAAAAACACACTTCTCCTTCTTTTACGACCATAATCATCACTGGTGCTCTCATTGCTTCCGTAATCAACGTTGTCTTCAGCACCATAGTCAACGCTTTCTTCCTCAGTGCCAGTCGGTGCAACCTCGTCATTTCCATAATCCCCACTCCTAACATCATCTCTTGCTGCATAATCTTCCTTATTTGTCTCATTAGCACCACTATAATCACCGTCTTCAGATGAAGCAGGGGCGGGGGCCGGGGCTGTACTAAAATTATAAGGCATTATAACAGCAACGCCATCTACAGCAATAGCATACAACACCCCACCACCCTCAGACCACCCTAAGACCTCACTTGCTTGTGGAATGTTATTTGCACCATTAGTAGTATTACTATTAGAAACTAAGCCAGGGTACTTTCCCCAGCAGTACAATGTACCAATTGTATTGATTCCACATGAATAGGACGGTCCCGTAGAAACTGCCTGCCATGTCATTGTTGGCACGGTAATCGTACTATTCACTTGTACAATAACATTTCCAGAAGTGTATTGAGTAGGAGACAGTTTTGCATCTTGGGTGCCGTCACCTAGTTGACCATTGCTGTTGTCTCCCCAACAGATAATGCGATTATCGCTCGTTAAGCCACAGGTGTGTTGGCCACCTTCGCCAAGACCATTAGTTTGAGAAGTTGAAATAGAGACCCAGGTGGCTGAAGTTGCGAGGGAAGGTGGGGGTGAGTCTAGTGGGGGTGCCTCTGGTACTACAGGAGCTTCTTCATCTCTTTCTTCTAGGGAAACGGTATTACCATCCTCGGCTTCTTCAGAAGGGGCATAGTCACCACTTCCACTAGGGGTCTCTTCAGATCCTCCATAATCTTCCTCAGATGGTGGTGGTGGTGTTGGTGGAAAGACCGGAGCAGGTGGCGGAACAGGTGGTTGAGGAAGTACTACAGGGGTAGTAGAAGATGTTGTAGTGCCAACACCTAATTGTCCCGCAGTGTTTGTACCTAGACAATACCCCTGGCCGTCTTTGGTGACGCCACACGCGTACCCAGTACCAGCAGAGATGCTCACCCATCCAGAGATAGCAGTGGTGGGTGTACCGGTTTCGTTGTTGGATGTCGATGTGGACGTGGTGTTGAGAATAGGTTGAGGGGATAGAGCAGTGATTGCAGTATTGCCACCGAAAGTAAGGTCACCCCAACACCATGGGGAACCGTCTGTTTTGAGTCCGCAGGTAAGGTCACTGCCTTGACTGACCGCCAACCAAGGGCCTTGGTCGGTGACCATGGCCGGAGTGCTATATTGTTGAACTGGAGATCCTACACCTAATTCGCCGTTGATGTTTGGGCCGAAACACCAGGTAGTGAAATCCGCTTGGATAGCGCAGGATGCAGTGCCAGAGGAGACTTGGCCAGGGAGCAAGGGGATTGCAGCCGCTGCGGGGGAAAATTAAAAATGAAATGTTAATTTAAAGTAGGGAGAAGTTTTAGATAAAGCCTCCAGGCCAATTTTATGTGATATCCACAACATAACAGTGATAACTACTGCACTATAAACAGATACGGAGGTAGGACGTACGCAGAGGAGGTGGCTTCTTCTGAGCTTGGCTTAGGGGATTTAATGTCATGAACAGCACCAGAGGTGCCCAAAATAACATGTGTTTCATACTCATTGGCAATATGCTTATTACTACGTTTATCTTGTTTTCAGCTGAATAGTAAAATATGTGAATTCAAGCAACGCCACATTTTTTGCATCTCGAATTAATCTCTTTTATATGTGGTCCAACGGGACACTTGTCTTTAAGCTGCAACTACAACTATGTTGAGATCATACCCATCTGATTTAATTCCATAGCATAATGATTGGAATGCCTGTAATGAATGCGTGTTAATTTCGTTGAAGTTCCGTGTGTTGCCCCCGTGATCGAAATGTGCAAGATGGCCCTCGCTGCGAATCCCACGTGTGTGGCCGAGAGAAGGGCTGCAGGGCTGCGCAGCTGCCTCTTTATATATGTATATGTGTTCCAGGCCAGATAATGAAGGGCATATTTACAGGTGGAGATTTATATGCAGTCGCTTGAAGGCTCCCAAGGCAACACACGAAGAAATATAAAACAAGTAGATAGGAGTCGGCGGTGGCCGCAGTGATGAAATTTGCATCCTGCCTCTTCCTCATTTTCTTGTCAATTTCATGCTACCTAGAGACCCTCTAGAGGTAGGAAACGATAGAGTAGACGCATCGATGCACTAATAACTGCTAGAATTGTTCATTAATTGGTCACATAATGGTAAAATTATATTGCTACAAGCAAAACTAAATTCTAAAAAGAAATGCCATGGAGAGGGAAAAAAAAAAAAAAAAACTACCTATAGTAAATTTGGTAAGTTAAAAATAGTATTATTAAAAGTCGGAAAGGTGAATGAATTATTGAGAGTGGACATTAAGAGGGTATATTGATGAACGAGAACCCGAAAAAGACCAAAAATATCTGATAGAAAGCAAAAAGAATTAATTCTGGAGCGGCGTTTTTTCCAGTGGCGGTTGTGGTGATGATTTGAAGGTAACAAGAGAAAGATGAAATAAACAGCAACGTTCCTTCCAATAACAAGAAGATCTCTATCCACCCTACTAGAAAGTCTAAGACTTAATTCCAGTCTTATTGATGGTCCTATATTTCAAGAACAATTCTACTTTCTTCCGTCTTTAAAAATCTTCAGTGAATGACAAGGTGTGCATTCCTTCACCTCCGACCGAGTTCATGACACCAGCCTTTTGGTACTCACCCACTCTCTTCTCAAAGAAGTTAGTCTTTCCTTGAAGAGAAATCAACTCCATCCAGTCGAAAGGATTAGTCACCTTGTACTCCTTTTCATTACCGAGGGCAACTAGCAAACGGTCGGCAACAAATTCAATATACTGGGACATCAATCGAGAGTTCATGCCAATGAGGTCGACGGGTAAAGCATCACAGATGAATTCCTTTTCGATTTCAACAGCTTCACGGACGATAGAGGCGATGCGCTCTTTAGGGAGCTGAGTTGTCTGGAGATGGTTGTACAGCATGCATGCGAAATCAGTATGCAAGCCTTCATCACGAGAGATCAATTCGTTAGAGAAGGTCAGTCCAGGCATTAAACCACGCTTTTTCAGCCAGAAAATAGAGCAGAAAGAGCCGGAGAAGAAGATACCTTCAACGCAGGCAAAGGCGACGAGACGTTCAGCAAAGGACTCGGCAGAAGAGATCCAACGCATAGCCCAGTCGGCCTTCTTTTTAACTACCGGCACGTTGTCGGTGGCGTGAAAGAGGAAATTCTTTTGGACAGGGTCTTTGATGTAGGTCTCCAAAAGGAGAGAGTACATTTCAGCATGAATGTTCTCAATAGTGATCTGGAATCCGTAAAAGGCGCGGGCTTCAGGGATTTGAACTTCCTTCATGAAACGAATTCCAAGATTTTCATTGACAATCCCATCGGCGGCAGCGAAAAAGGCCAGGACGTGGGAAACGAAGTGGCGTTCGTCGTCGTTGAGGGATTCCCAGTGGACGAGATCGCTACTAAGATCTACTTCTTCAGCTGTAGGAAAGAGAGAAAGAAGGAGAATCGAGTGGGAGAGAAGAGGTTAGTTAAAAGTGAGCAAAGGATTTGAAAGAATTATGTCATTCGAAAAAATTGGAAGTAAAGAGCATATCCCCTAAGCCCGCCACCGCAAAATGCCATCAGTATATCGTAGCGATACCAAACGAAGAGAAACCACCTTAAAACAAGGCAAACACCTTATGGCAGTTGGTAGCGTGTGGTGGCTGTGCGTTAGGAGGGCATGGCAATGGTCAACATTGCACATCAGACATTAAGGACCATCAGAGCATCTACAGAGGCTCAAGCTGAATTCATAGAAGTGGTCACTGCAAGCCTCAGGAATCAGCACGCTCCCGGCGACCATTGTTAAAACGAGCAGATTAATTTGAACCACACGCCTCCACACGCCCAACACTGCCCTTGCACGCTGCCCAAGTATATGAAATAATCCACTTACCAGTCCAGAAGGATGCTTCGGCCTTCTTGTACATCTCCCAGATAGCTTCATACTTGATGGGGAAGAGGACGAAACGATCGGGGTTCTCCTTGAGAATAGGCTCTTGCAAGTCTGCAACGAAGGACATTATAATATTAAGTATAATTATGACGACATTTTGCAAAGGATGTGGGATGTTTTAATGGGATTCAAGGGGCATCATTTACAAAATGGCCACTTACCAGCCTCGCTGAGGTGGGTGTTGAAGTCAGACATGGCAATTGGAGATGGAGCTAATATAGCTAATAACACTGCGGACTAGTAAATATCAAAAATAAAAGTGGTAGCGTTACGCAGAATTTTCTCATTTATTTGAATTTTTGCCCCTGTTTTAAAACCGAATTTTCTTTTCAAGAAATGGTTGGTGTCTTCACAGCTCCGGTGGATCCAGGGCAAATTGCTGTTTCGAGGCACAGCTGGCTTCTAAGCTTTCGTGAACCCCTCTGCGGGCATTTAGAATTTCTACACACCAATTCACCTAGATCTGATGCCCTCTTAAATAGCACCCGGCTCAGCATTGAAGCCTATATTTCAGAAACCAGCCTCGATCTGTTCAGCACATTGCTTCGGGATTTTTGTTGCTATCGCCCACCCCTCAAAGCGTTACAATTTCATTATCAGGTAAGTGGCTACTATTTTATAGTGGTTGCAGAGCCCTTATCTCACGATTGGCTCCATGTTTTGCCTCGTTTCTAAAACTCTGCACATAGGCTGCTAGAGCCCGGAGTTGGGTTGTAGAGGCTGTTCCTAGGCCATTTCACCCTTCTCTGGTGGTGAGAATATCATAATGATCATTTTAACTGAGCTGCGTTTCTTCTTATCACCCCTAAAGGTCCTCTCGAGGCACCTTGCTCCCCCGATAGCCCTAGGCACTTTTGAGCCCAGATAAAATGCAAAACGGAGGTGGCTCTGGCGTTCCTTCGGGTCAAAATGGTGCACAGACGCATATACACAACGGGCGAGTAGATATCTACAGTGAAATAATAGATTTGAAAATTTCTAAATTTTGGCCTCGTGGCGTGCTGGCAACAAAATACGCTGTCGCCTTGAGTTTGTCTATAGATCTGCAACTTATCCATTTCTACTTTCTCTTCCCTTTGCAGCTTGGTAACTGTTAAACTTAATGATATAGCAGATCTAGCACGATGTCCAGTCTGTAGAGGTACGTTTTCTTTTCTCCTTATAGAAAATATACTCGCCCTCTCACCTCTATCCAAGTTTCTGATGAAATTTCTATTTTTTGTTGAACTTGCAGGCATTCTAAAGGATACGCGTACTATCTCAGTATGCATGCATCGCTTTTGTAGAACCTGTATCGAAGCCTGGCTACGAACAAATATGTACGTTAACAATTTTAATTTCAAAATAACTTTTTTTTCTTTTTCTTTCCCGCTCCCAACCAACCCCTTTTCTATGAAGCTCTTTAACCTGATGTCCTCCTCTGATTTCTTACCATCACAGAGACAATACATGCCCACAATGTCGTGTATCTTTCGCTTCCCGACGCAACTGCAAACCAGACCCTACTTTCGATCAATTACTCAAAGCAATTTTTGGTGCGGATACCTCGATCACCGATGACGCCTTTCTCAAGCCACCCTCTGAAGTTCTTGCTGCTGCAAAGATTATAGGCACAGATTTGGAATTATTAAGAGAAGCGCAGCGGTTATCAGCTATAAAAGCAGGAAATAATCAAGCAACGCAGCAAGATTATGGCTGGGACATAACGGCGAATAGACTACCTGATGCTTCAGTTGCTCACCCAGCGGCAATGCATGTTGATATTGATATTGCTGCTGCTCCTGTTGCTGCTGCTGCTGCTGCTGCTACCAGTGGTCCTAGAAATGGTTTAAACGGTCAACAGCAACACGATGATGATAATGAAGGATTCATTGATACGAATCCTCAGTTGAAAGGCAAAGCGAAATATAAAAGACCTGCCTCTGCGCCTGCACACGGTGCCGTCAATGGCATTGGCAAAGACGGCGGTGATGGGAACAACAAGAAAATAAAAATAAATAATACTAAGCAATTAGGTTCTGCTCCTGGTATGTATAGTGAACCTGGTGAAGGCACCGATCAAGGATACACTTTTCCCGAAGATAATATTGATCAAGAAAAGAGCACCCCGAATGCAACCACTCAGGGCGTCACCACCACCACCACCGCTGCAACTACCACTGCTGCTGCTGCTGCTGTCCCACATTTCCGTTCCCCATCGAAAGGCCCTGGCACGCCTTCTTCGAAATACTTTGGTGTTAGAAAATACTACCCTCTAGGTCCAGGGACACAACCATGGTACTTGGCCTACTCACAAGAAGGAGGCACCACGCCAAGTACAAGCCATTATATTAAACTAGGCCAGTTTAGTTCAGAAGAAGAGGCAGCACGCATTCATGATGTACATACTCTTCGTATCAAAGGAATAAATCCCAAAAAACTTTCTTCTTCTGGTTCAAATTTGAATTTCCCATATCTGTCGACTATTTATGTACGATTATTAGCACATGGTATTGCCCCTGGAGCTACTTCGAGTGAGTATGAAGCTGCCAGCTCAAAAATCAATACTGCGGTGCATGGGGTTGGTGCACCACCAGGCTGGCACCCTCCTTTAGAGAAGAATGAAAACAGTGCAAGCAATAAGGGTGGTGGTAGAGGAGGTGGTGCTAATGGCTCAAGACCTCCTACAGGTGCATCTATAGGCAGCGGTGGAGGTGGTGGTGGTGGTGGGGCTGGTGTTAATAAAGGAGGAGCAGGTATGCATAAAAACAAAAAAATGAAATCTTCTTCTCCTGCTGCTGCTGCCGCCGCTGGTGTCGTTCCCAATTATCAAGGCGTGCATGTGGCTAATCGCAACCAGCATTATGGAGAGTTATGCCAAAAAGACGGTGATACTCAAGGTGGTGGGGATGCTCTTGAAGAAGAAGTAGATGTAGCAGCGCTCAGAGCTGAAGAATTAGCTAAACAATTCTCTTTTAGCAGCATGCTTGGCCCTTCAAGTGGCTTCCCTACAGCAGTCGTGATTGAATTGAAACCAGTGGATGGCTTATCGTTGTCGTACACGTGCAAAATGATTTGGCTGACGTGTCCTGGGGATACATTGATATCTGCGATAGCTATGTTCATCGCTGAGGGAATCAATACAGTCACTAAGACTCAGGTTATTGACAACTACGAGGATGATGGCGGTGGTGGTGGTGCTGTTACCAAGAAAGAGGAGATGGATATTGATACTTCAAATACAGTTTCTGCAAGTTCTATCTACTTAAATGCAGTGAATGAGCTAGATGCTAGTGCTGATTTCATGAGTGTGTATAAAGAGATCGAAGGATCAGGTGGACTGTTGGCATTAACACCGACGATGCGGATTAGAGACTTGGTATTGCTACTGGCTGATTGCGGGGAGGATCTTGTATTAGAATATTCAATTCAGTGAATTATCTCGTGTTTATTATTTAAGTTATTTATTTATCTATCTATCTTTCTTGTCATGCAAGTTTTTTTTAATAATGGAGAATGGAGAGAGCGGTGGCGGTGGCAGGAAGGGCGCTGGCTGCAAATTGAAGAGTGGGGCTTCCCCGTGTTGCTGCCTGTCCTTCTGTTTAATGTAGTGTGCATTTATGCTGCTGCGTATATTAAAATCCACATAATCGAACCTGCTTAATGACCAAGAGGGGAGGAGACACGGGTTGGTGAAAAGTTGAAATTTGCAATAATTGAAACTTATTTTTGAACTGCTGGCCGAGATGCCAAATGCGGTCTTTTAAGAAGACATAAACACTCCAAACTTGCTTTGGACATTATAATTCGAATTGTATATATCTAGACACACCTCAATTTCAAATCAAGAGGGGGTGTTGGCACATTGCGTGGTTTCATCATCAATTAATTTTCAAAAACAGCAGCCATGCAGCGCACACATACCGGCGCTCTTAGAGCCGAAGCAGCCTTTGCATGCACACAATCGAGACAACTTAGACCTTCTCGAGCAGCACGCACGGTCACAGCTGTCCTTGCACCTTTCCCTGGGGCAGACACTGCTGCCAGCACCACCGCTGATTTAAAGAAGCTTAGCCTCATCACAGGTAAGAAGGGAGAATCTATGGGGTCGTCTTTAGAAACGAGTTTAGAATGGAGTTAGCATGAAGATTATAGGGTCTTTTGAGGATTTGAAGCTATTTTTAACTTCATGTTGACAAGCTGGCAGTGTTCGGCTCTGCCCCCGCCTTTTCTAGCCATGGCAGTGGCACTCTTATTGATATAAAAATAGCTATCAATAATACCGACTTACTCTCACCATCTACTTCCGTCTCCTCTTCGATTCCAGCTATCAAGACTCCATATCTTCCTAGTGGCAAGTTCGATTTAGATTCTTATGATCGACTGGTTGCAGACCAAATCAGTCATGGAGTCCAAGGATTGATTGTTGGTGGCACCACTGGTGAAGGCCATTTAATGTCATGGGATGAGCATATTATGCTTATTGCACACACAGTCAACCAATTTGGTAGAGATATCAAGGTTGTTGGTAATACTGGAAGTAATTCCACTCGCGAGGCAATTCATGCAACTGAACAAGGATTTGCAGTTGGCATGCACGCTGCACTTCAAATCAACCCTTATTACGGCAAGACATCGATGACTGGATTAAAGGAACATTTCAAGGCGGTACTGGAAGAAGGACCTGCGATTATTTACAACGTGCCTGGAAGGACCTCTCAAGACATCCCTGATGATGTGATTATGGGAATTGCTGCTCATCCAAACTTTTTGGGTGTCAAGGAATGCACTGGGAACGACAGAATCAAGGCTTATGCTGATAGAGGAGTCACGTGCTGGAGTGGCAATGATGATGAAGCACATGAAGGTCGCCATTGCTATAATTCTCAAGGTGTCATTTCTGTGACGTCGAATTTGATCCCGGGTTTGTTCAACTCCTTGATGCATACACGGGATGATAAGATGAATGAAAGTTTACAAGATTTAATGTCATGGCTGTTTTGTGAACCAAACCCTATCTCTTTGTGAGTTTTTAGGTTATTGAACAGATCTTTTACCCCGTTTTCGTACTTTTCCTTCCTTTTTTTTAACTCAACTAAACTGTTTTTTTTTTAATTTTCTTCTTTCTTTACAGGAACACAGCATTATCGATGTGCGGATTAATCCGTCCCGTCTTCCGTCTCCCGTATGTTCCTCTCTCCAAGGAACAGAGGGTCAGGGGTGCTGCTTTATTGGAAGGTGTGAGAGAACACTTGCCGGCGGGTGTTACAGAAATTCGAGCAATGGAAGATTCCGAGTTTGAATTAGTGAAGGGATATTAGATACGTATCAGTGGATACATATTTAGCTTTAGGTAGTTTGGGTACATGGTCCAACAAATGTACTTGATGAAACTCACCCTCTTTGGTTTTTCCTTTATTTCTTTTTAAGAATAACTATTTTGCGCCTTGTGCATATTAGAAGGGGTGTGTAATTCCTATGATTGGATAAGGCGCAGGTAGTAAACTCCCTGTCTTCTTGTGTTGTGTATGTAAAATAAGCTCTTTCTATTTAAGTTATTTGCAGTTATTTACAGTTATCTTCTATCTGAGAAGAAAGTGAGGGGGGGGGGGGGGGGGGGGCGAGAGAATCAGAAGGAGCCTCTATTCGTGCGCTCTTGGAAAATAAAATATCACTTCAGTTTGCAATTAAGGATGCATTTTCCTTGATTAAACGGTCTGCATTCTTTTCTTGTGCAGAGCGGGCGAAGAAAAAAAAAATAAGACCCATAATTTTTGGTCCTGTTGAGAGGAAGAAAGGATGGAATTGAAGAAAGGATGGAATTGAAGAAGGATGAAAGGATGAGGAATTGAAAAGAAAAATTGACGGCAACAAAACAGAAAGCTCAACTTGAAAGTTGCTGTTTTGAAAGAAAAAATCAGAAAAAGTTCAGAAAGAAGTAACCGAGAAACGAAATGTTCGAAAAGTATAAAGATAGGTTCAAGGAAAGAAAGAAGGTGACTTGAGTATAATAAGAAAATAATCAGACCGGCCATTTTAATGGAATGGTATATATTTAGTTTTGATAATTACCAGGATATATAAAGATTAGACCCATAAAGAAGAAAAAAAAGAAGTTGCCGTCTTTAGTTATTGCTAATTTGCTTGTATTATTAACCCATCGTTGTTTAACTGTATACTTATTTTGATCCGAGTATTGGTTAGTTGAGAGAAATCTAGAAAACTGCCAAACCCGTTGAAACAGTTTCTTTTTTTCCGAGTATTATTTTATTCTGTGGAGATGGAGTTGCCTAATTGCAGCGGAGGTTCATTATTTAATCCAAAAAGCTCTTGTTCCGTCACTTTAGAGGCTGGTGCTGCCGCCGCCGCAGCGTGGCTCTCTGGTGTATTTGTACTAGCCAGTTGTAATTTAGTAACTGTCATAGATACAGGAACAATAAGAATATCAGAATTGACCCTGGTATTCGTTAAATTAGTGTCTTCTTTCTGCTGTTTCATAGGAACAGCAATATTGGCGTTGGCATTGCTACCCTCGCTGGTGGTGGCTGGAAGGACGACGCCTTGATGTATTCTTTGGGCAGCAACAGCCAGCATTATCTGCCCCTCAGTACCGTGCTCCGGTTGGTGGTGGCGGTAGGCTCCATTACTTTGTGTAGCAACGAAAGATTGCAGTGGCTCTACTGGAAACTCACTGCACCTGTTGCTGTTTCCTCCACCACCACCACCACCGCCACCGCCACCACCGCCCCCGCCCCCATCACCGCCACCGCCCCCATCACCACCATCAGAAGTAGAAGCTGGCATGTTGTCTCTTTTAGCAGTAGTCAACGCATTCTTTTGTTCTTGTTTCAACAGACCAGTTGTATCTACAGGCGTCGGTATAAAGATTTCATTCAACATGCCCGCAGTCCATGAATACCTCTGGGTTGCTTCTTTCGCTTGCATCTTTGCTGCTGCTGCTTTCCCACGAGAGACGGCAGTGATGCCGACTGCTGCATCCTTACTAACTGCGTTCTGCAGCAGCTGACCAGAAGCATTTGCATTGGGGTTCATATCGAAATTAATGGCGGGGTATGCGACATAATTTTCACTGCCATTCACAATACCATTGATATCCTGCTGATTCGTCGTACCATTATAATTAACTTGGTTGCTGTTATTCATACAACTGGCATTCATAGTACCACGTGGTCTTTCAAATAAGTCACTCCATTGATCTATTAACTGATCCCTCCCGCCATTTATCGTAACCGTAGTGGTTCCATCATCATTTCGTTGCCTCTTTTGTTGAAGGGTATACCCATGAGTAGCAGTAAGAAGATCGGTGTCAAGATCTTCTGGGGCGATGTCATTGTAACTACGTTGGTTTTTATTCATATTATGAATTTTGTTGTTGCTATGCATGTTGCCCACCGCTGCCGCTGCCGGTGGGTGCCCTGCTGTGATTAATGGGTTGTTGTTAGATGTAGGTCCAGCCATCATTTCATGCCATAAGCCCTGTGCGGGTCCTTCCTTAGGGAAAGGCTTTGGGCCAGTGAAAGCACCAACTGCAGCTTGAGCTGCAGCTGCAGAGGCAAAAGCACCGCCCTTATTTCCAATGCCAGTTGCCAACTGTTGCTGCTGCTGCTGCTGTTGTTGCTGTAACTTTAGTTGCTGTCGCATGTGTACAGCTTGCATTGCTTGAAGCTTCTGGATGCGTTGCTGCTGTTGTTGGATTAATGCAGCTTGTTGCCATTCAGCTTGCTGTTGCTGGTGTTGCTGCTGCTGCTGCTGCTGTTGTTGTTGCTGCTGCTGTTGTTGCTGCTGCTGCTGCTGTTGTCGTACAAGCTCCTGTCTACCACGGTGGCGCTGAATAACAGCTTCGGTCGCAGCTATAGCAGGAGCAGCTGCAGCTTTACCTGCCGCTAAACTAGTCATTGCACTCGTACTCAGTGGGGCAGCCCTCGCTCCTGCGCCAACAAGATTGGTGCCACTCGTACTGCCTATTTGTCCAACCCCTACATTAGTAACAGGGTTTGTAGCTGCAGGATCTATTGCTCCTGCTTCCTGGAGACGCATAAATGCTTGCTGCATTAGAGGTAGCAGCTCTTGCTGTACTAACATTGTTGCTTGTTGCACTGGGACGCCCGACTTGCTGACGTTGGCTGTTCTCAAGATGAGATGATGTTGCGTGCGGTGCTGGACCTCAGAAGGCAATTGGAGCAACATGTGGTTGTACAGACGACTAATTTGTGCAGCAACTTGATCTGGACCAGGACCACTACCGACGCCTTGCTGTCGTTGAGGTTGTTGATTGTGTCGTCCAGCAGGATGAGACGGCAGCAGGGGGTTGGTGGTGGCGGTGTTTGGAAGAGAATGTCTTGCAGGAGGAGCGGTGCCGATGTTCAAACTAGGGTGGCTCAAGTTAAGGGAAACATCCATGCTCATTCGCTGCTGTGCTTCTGTGACGTGTAGCTCAGAAGCAAGCTCGCTAAAATGTTGAGGGCTCAATTCGAATGGGGGATCGTTGCCTAGAAAAGGGCTGGTCTTCCAAGAACCCCCGGGCATCGAACCCCCGCTATAATTGTTCTTCATAAATTGATCTCTAGATTTCAACCACCTGCGGTGTGTTTTCCAGACACTATCAACAGCTAAACACAGACAAAGAGAGAGGCAGGACCACTTCTAACTTAGTAAGGACTCTGTGCTCTTGCATATTCTTTGCCTTGTTCTCAAGGTCTCGATTATTGAGCCCACCTCTAGAGATTTTAAAGGAAGAGAGTAGGGCTACAACATTGCAGATACTGTTTTTTAGGCCCAGGCAATGCAACTTTGAAAATCAGATTAGGTAAACAAAATTCCTTAAATATACAGGTCAACCCTGCTATAAACACGTAGGGCTCAAGTTAGTTGTTTCCAATCTGTACTCAAAAGTAAAAGGAAATGCTAAAACATTCACGCGCCCCTCTACTGCCTTTTCAACAGGCAAGATGGCCGCCATGATGTCTTGCCTGTCAAGTCATCTAATCGAAATCTGCATCTGTGGGCAGGCCCAACCCCACACATTTTTTTCTGCTGCTGTGATTTCGACCAAAGCAGGGAAAATGTTTGGGGCTTTTACGGCCTAAAACCCGTGTATTGGACTTATGTAAAGTTATAGATGTTTTCAAGACCCCTCAAATATTATTATTTGTCCGCGTACTCTCCGCAGATTAGCTCCATATAGAAGCACTGATCATCGCAAATTATAAATAATCTGTAGAAAGTAAAACCCGTTTTGAGTCCAGGTGGCATTGAGTTCCGCCTAGATATGAAATTTAAGCAATCATGCGAGTATAGGGTTGCGGCGCATAAGCTTCCTGTAAGCTGTGCAGCCCGTACCTTGAGCCATGCTCAACCACCATCTGGACAAAGTTGCCTGTTCTGGCTCTATAAGCATTTTGATACCTTTTACAGAATATAGATCCAACTTATAATTCGATTATACGTTATGCAGACCAATTTTTCTAACTGAAACAACCAGGCTCCCACATTCTGGTGCATCTGATCTACCCGGAGGAGGCCAAGATCAGTGGCAAGAAGAGGTGTTACGCGTCTGAAGCAGCATGGAGAACGTCTGCAGGAAATGCAAGGCATGTCAGCGTATATAGTAGTTGCAGCAGAGGCAGCAAGAGCTCCTCCATGCTTTTGGCCGGATGGGGCAAGTTGCAGGTTGTCTTCAAGCGGAGTCATTGTGGCACGAGGCAGTGTGACAAGAAGCCATCCCCAATTTCTCTACATGATACCAGACTCAAAATTCAATCTCCCAACCTAAATTGTTTGTTTCTTATAAAAATTAAAAACATATTTTTACCGCCACGGCCATCCTTGAGCTCTTCTCCATACAAAATACCTCCCATCCCCGGTCTTTGGATGCACTGACGCTTTCTCTAACTTCTCTTTATACTCCTGTGACGCTGGCGGAGGAAAGAACTTCACCCCTTTCCACAATAACACCACTGCTTGCCAGTAAATCCAAAACGCCACCCGCTGTGGCTGAAAACCATACTGTAATAAAGTAGTTACCGAAGCTGTTTCATTCGGTAAAGCAGGTGCAGTGGTGTCTAACTTTGCATCGAGTGCAGCTATGAAGTAATCGCCATATTCAGGGTGGGTGGACGCAACTGATAGATATATTTTTGTAGATGACGGTGGTGGTGCTTTCACCGTCCAGGTGCTTGTCATGTCCATGAGAGGTGATACGTGGAGTGCTTTAGGAATATTTTGGCCGTTAGCAGTAGAATTGTTAGTTGGGCCAGCTGGGAGGAAGGCGAAGGTGACTCGTTCGCCCCAGGGTGTGTTGGTAACCTCTGCTAAACATTTTTCTATCACCAAGGAGGAGGTTTGCTTTCTTCCTTCATCTTCTCTTTGGACTTTTGTTTGGGTTGACTTTCCCCCACAGCAATAGTAGACAGAGATAGGGTTTTGTGTATAGCCTGCTGAAGGTGGATGGGTGAGGAGATGGACAGGTCCTGCTGTGCCTGCTGTGCTACGAGCTTCGTCGGCAGTTAATGTGTCCCCAGCGCCGGGTTTCCACCAGCTTGGTGGTGAGTCTAGGTTGATAAGGGCCATTCTGACAGGATAGACGAAGCTATTTTCTTTGGGTTTCTTTCTACTGTGCATCACCATTCCTTTGTAGAATGCTGCGCCACTGCCAGGAAACGAAAAGTCGGTGGCGGTGGCACAGGGGGTGCCAGAGATGAGGCCCAACTTGGAGAATAGATTGCGGAACGTGATGCGCAGCAGAGCATATGGGGTGTAGGCTAGTGCACATAGAACCGACCAGTAGAATGTGCAGAGGACAGATGCGCCCTGAGCAAAGAATATGAACGCATCTTTGCTCAACATTCTATTAATCGCCACTGATTTGGTCGGGAATCCAAGTCCAGGCCCAGCTGCGGCAGTTCTTATCAGAAGGTAATAACTATCGGAATTTAATTATGTCACAGTTGATGTAATAAATTGACGAAAGAAGCAAACTTTTGAGCAGGGCTGCTGAACCAAAAACTCGTCAAAACGCTTAGGCTGCTTAGGCTGAGAAGAATGATGTTATTATTTTTGATGTTCAAATCGTTTTTTGAATTTTTCTGAATATACCGGCAAGATGCTGTCGCCCTAATGGCAGAAAAACTCTCAGAAGTGATCTAGCATTCTGGTTTCGAAACGTGCTCTTTTCCAATGCTGTGCTCTCCTAGCACAACTTAGAGTGGAATAAAGATGATTCAAACACCTTTAATAATTGTGCTAGCAGCTCACCTGGCACTGCTACTACCCATCTCAAGCGGCATCAAGCCTCACGGCGCCACCACCGCCTCTGCAAGAACAACGCCTAGTTCTCAAGCCTATTTCGCCCTCTGTGCGGCTGTCAAAGATACCCCTGACAACATCAGACAATGGGTAGAATATCACACCGCTCTAGGTATTAATAAAATCTATTTAATGGACACAGACGACCCTCAACCACATTTAATCACAACAGCAATTGCAGATTATGTCGCCACCGGGCAAGTCGAGTTCTATTCCCTACCAAGAGTCACTCCTAGAACGATAAATTTACTACAAGTCAAACTATATGATGCATGTTTAGAAAGTGCACGTGGACTTCACACATTTGTTGGCTTTTGGGACGTCGACGAGTTTCTCATCCCGCTGGACGAGGAAATTATGCATAAGATTACGGATGAGAAAGAAGGTTTATCCTCATTTTTAGAAAGATTTGAAGAATATGGTGGGCTTGCTGTAGGATGGAGAGTTGTAGGCCCATCTGGGCACATCACTAAGCCTGTAGAACATGAACAAAACACTTCAAAAAGCATCTTATCGAGTTACACGCTGTGCACGACATGGGATTTTCTAGATAATGAAGAGTTCAAGACTATAGTTAATACAAACTATGCTCTACATCCGACCTCAGATCCACATACTTTTGTATATACAGAAGGTAAATATGCAGTAGATGCAGATAAAAATCGAATAGAGGGAGGTAGAAATCCTCTCATAAGAAAAAATTGGGTAGAAAAACGTCAACCGCCAAAATTTGCTTTGTATCACTACGTGACAAAATCTGAGGAGGAATATAGAGAAAAGATGCAGAGAGGAAGTGCTATGGGGAATAGAAAAGATTGGACGTATTTTAAAAGGATAGAGCAGGCAGCGACTGAGGTATGCACTGAAGCAAAGGACGTGTGCAAACGGGTGGGAAAATGTTTGAGTAGGAATCCTGATGTCTTTTAGATAGTTTTAATCAAATTAAATAGCTCTTTTAAACAATATTCGTTACTTTATATATCAGCTTGGACAGCACTGCCATTCATGGCATTGGCAGGAAAAAATAATATAAAATAAAATAAAATAAAATAAAAGAACCCCAAGGGGGTGACTGAAGGGATCGTGAGAAGCCGCCAGCGCGACTTCAGGCCACCCCTATTTAAATGGAAAAGCAACAATCAATGAATTTTAAGCAGATAACAAGTATATTCAAGCAGTTATATTCGCCAACACAGTACTCAAGCCGCAGCCATCGCCAGTTTCACGCCTATTCCTCTCTCCATACACTTGCCCCCGAACACCGACCGTTGCAGATCCTCTGCAAGTATTTTAACAGCTTCGAGCGCCCTGCGCCCACACTCTATAATGCCATTTGTGCAGTGGCATCCGTCCAGTTAGATCAGGCTGGCGGGTTGTTGGCGCCCCATGGACCATACTCCAACAATTTTAGATCTAAGTTCTGACAAGTTTTTCGGCCAGATTCGAGCCAATCGGCCCCACGGTGTTTCTAGTCTCCGTGAAGACGCCAGAAATTAAGCGAGATAAACTCGAACTTTAAATATTTTTTTTTAATTGTTATTCCATCTTTTCTTCTCTGCCGAGGATGGCTAGCTTGCCAATTGGTGCAGGGCAAAAGTTGATTGATGATAAAGAGAGCTTCCGCATCGTGGAATATAAGCACTTTTGTTATTTGCAGAGAAAAACATCAAAACTGTAGATTTTATGCTGTTATTAATATCACCATAACACTCATTTTTATCCAGAGCCAAGCAATTGCAATCTGCTAAATTTTAATGAATTGGAAGCACATGTCGTCCAGATCATTGCCACCCACCAGTGGGAGGACAGTACGGATCCAGGTAAATACAACTGCTTGTCAAAAGTGCTTAATGCACCATTTTTCTGGCTGACCTTTTGAAAGCAAATTCGATCCTTTTTCTGGCTAAACACAGCCATTGACCTGCCGTATCTCCTTTCTTCTTTGCTCTATAGACTACCATGACATCTGCAAACATCACAAGCACAACGAATGTACTCCTTAGAATACGGCAATTAGGTCGTTTAGCAGCTCAAGGAGAACAACATCATCATGTTTCCGCTTTTCAACCCTTTCCCCTCCACCACAAGCAAGCAGCAAGTTGCATTTCCAGCAGCATTAGAGTCTCTAGATCTATACGAAGACCTTTTTTACTAGCTCCTCTGCATGCTATAGGCAAGAATAAACACAGCGGATCTACCAACAAGAACAAACTCAAGGAAAGACCACAACAATCTAATAACAGTGACGATGACAGCTCCAATGGCAATGCCAAATTTATAGCCACCTTAAGCGTCGCAGGTGGATTAGCAATCCTCATTGCAGGTGGATATCTACTCAAAGATCAAATTAAATCATTTTTAGACTTGTTTATTCAACTAGTAGACGATTGGGGACCTCTTGGCTACGTCGCTTACATTGGCGTGTATGCCTTGCTAGAACTCTTTGCAGTACCAGCAATACCGTTGACCATGACAGCAGGGGTCATATTCGGTGTCGGTGCAGGTACCGCAGTTGTATCTGTCGCAGCGACCATGGCAGCTACCGGCGCTTTCTTAATTGCACGCTACATAGCACGAGACAAAATCGCAGCATGGGCTGAAAAGAACCCTAAATTTGCGGCAATTGATCGAGCTATAGGCAAAGATGGATTCAGAGTCGTTGCGTTACTCAGATTATCTCCACTATTACCACTTGCAGCCTCTAATTATTTGTACGGATTGACTTCTGTTGATTTAGGGTCGTACGTATTAGCTTCTTGGGTAGGGATGCTTCCAGGGACACTTGCTTATGTGGCGGCAGGTACGTATGGTCGGGAACTTATGCTTGGTTTAACTGATGTTGCTACTGGTGGTGGTGGTAGTGGAGGAATGGTACAGCCATGGCAGGTGGCATTAGCTGCTGGCGTAAGTGGTATAGCTGTGTGGTATGTAGGGAGATTAGCAACAAAGGCCTTGGCTGAGCTTGAGGAAGAAGAACAAGGGTCATCGGGAAATTGAAAACATGACAAGAGTGTTGTCTACACGTTTTCTCCGCTCTTCAGTTGCTTACTGGAGACACAATTTGCAGCATGCAGCAGTAATACTATTCTTTAGTGGTTCCTTATTTGTTGAGCGTGAACTGAATTTTGAATTTGAAGTAGTTACAGTTGGATACACCAATTTCATAAAACAAAAAGTGTCGCCTAAGGTTTCAATGCGTACATTCTCACTTTGAATAGCTGTTTGGGAAAGTCCTTTTGAAGGGCTGTATGCGCTAATTTCAAGCCAGCTCTCTTTGTAAACAACTCTACGTTATATGCATGGGATCTGGTCACAGAAGCGTCTTCTGAATCTACTATAAAACCTTGATTGCAAACATTCTCTTTGATAAAAATCATGCCGCCGGGTCGGAGAACAGCCGCACAGCGCTGTAGAAAGGCAATAGCATCCTCGTCTTTTAAATACAGCATTGCCCATTGGACCCAGACTACATCGTAACGACTAGGTTCTGGAGCAAAAGATTCTAATCCTTGTTGGAAAAAACCAACTGCACGGTGCGAAGCAGGGAATGATGTTTTTTGGGGACCCCAAAGATCTTTTTTTGCTGCTTCTAATAAGTGAGCTGAAGGTTCTACAAGATCTACTTCTTGAAAATGATGTAGTAAAAACGCTCTAGATACTCTCCCTACACCTGCACCGCAATCTAGTGCAACCAAGGTGCGTTTATTTTCTTTTGCATCAGCGAGCACGAGACCCATTGCTTTATTTAAAAATATTCTAGAATCTCTGACATCTATATCAGACACGAATCCATATCCACCAAGAACACCGTCATCTGTAGGTGCTTGGTTATCCCAGTATTGGACTGCAGCTTCATACCAAACAGGGGTGCTCTCGTCTTCACTTGCTTTTGATTTTTTGCGCGGGGCGGGGCGGGACATTGCTTCCCAGAGTTCCTCTGGTGTCTCGTAGACCTGCAATAATAGAGAAAAGAGGTTAGTTCATGGTGATATATACTATATGGATGTTTTTAGGCGAGTGTCAATAAGCATATAAGGACAAATGCGTTCAAGTTTACAATCGCAATTTTTAAAATTGATGGAGACATTAAAGAACATACATTGCCTTGATCGTCTACTCCTGCAGCATCCATGTTTTCTTTGCATATTTTGCAATAGTAAAACGTGGATGCTTTTCGGATTTGTCTCCTTCTACCTCAGGGTGCTCTCTGCTCCTCGTCGATAGCGGGCTCAGCATGAAGACTTCATAATACTCTATTTATCAAATAAACTATCCATACTTCTACATCTTATCTATTTCATATTTGAATTCAGTGTACATACCATTCACATCCGATAAAAATTCCCTTCTCTCTGCATCACTTAATGCATCTACAACCTTCATCCCTGAAATTTTTGCCGACCACGCCACCATTTTTTCTCTTCCAATTAACTTTGGCACCAAATAATCCACTTTCCTCAACGAATTCAGAGCATACATCAATGGGTCTTTAATTTCATCGACTTCTATTCTTCGTTCTATAGCTAAATTATTCATTAAACTAATAATGGCTTCTGTTGCGTCTGTAACATCACGAGCTGATCGGCGATCTGCAGCATTGGCACCACCGTCGAAATGTTCTAAAGTAGCAGGTAACCCACGTTTCAGTCTAATAACAGCAAGTTTACATCCCATTTTATAGGTGTCTACGAACTTTTCAATCTCTGGGAAAAGGTCCCGAATGCAGTCGTGGTTGGAACGGCACTGAGCGATGAGAGATTTGCATTCTATTTCGTAGGCGTTCTTATCGTCTGGGGTGGAGAAGACGCCGCGGGAATATGCTCGTTCTAGCTTTTGTAATGTTTGCAGGCATGCATAGAGCTCTGGAGAAAGGTGTGGGCAGAGAGAAGGGATTAGTTTTCAAGATCAACTCGATCACACCACAAGTGTAGAGAATAAGACCAGGAAATGTCACCAACCTGTGTAATATTCCATCATATCCCTTTCAGTTTTACTACCAGAGTATTTCCTCATCAGTCCCTCCAAGTCCTCGCTCGAATTCATGTTTAGTAATGATCACCTTTCAAATAACGTGTTGGCGAACAAGGATGATAGAAGTTAAATTTGAAGACTTGGAACAAATGATGCATCCAATACAAATCAATATTTATGTATTACATTAAATGACCTTTACAAGGGCAGCAATGATACACAGAATGTGTTGCGCCTGCAGCCGGTCACTCACCGCTCATTGCTTTTCCAAGTGCTTCTCTAATTTTATATTGTAAGTCTTGATTACAAGAAAGAGAGACGAGTGAATACATCTGAAGCGTACAAATTTGTATCTTGACGGGGTAAAGAATCCTTGAAAACTGTTCTTAGCTTATAAAGAACAAAATTGACGGGAAAGCCCCACACCAAAATACAATCTGAATGATTTTACTTAAGAAGGAACGGGATAGGGGGGAAACACAAAAGAGAGAGGACAGAGCATGCATATTTAGTAAAAAATCCCACAAATGGGAGAAGATGGCATTTATAAAGCTGAAATAACATGTGTAGAAGAAGCGATGAAAAGAACAAAAGCGGCAAGCGGAAAATATTTTAGGAAACTTTAGGAAACAAAAAAAGAATTGCGAAATGGGTGCCTTCATGCCTTGATATTGGGGAATTTTCTGCAGTTAAATCTACTACGCTGCTGTTATTCTACTGGAGAAGAAAGAAAATTAGCGTCGGACCAGCCAAACAAACAAGGTAAAAGAAAACAACGGAACAAGGAGAGCTGGAAAATAAAACTAAAGAAAAAGGTGGCGTTTAGCCTTATAATAGAGAACAAGATTTTTACGAAATTAAACGAGCAAGCCGCAGGTAGAGAGTAGAACATTAAGAGAAGGAAAAACAGTAGCTATATAAGTACTGATATAATAGAAAACCTGGTTATTATATGATATTTATACCTTTTTATACTTGTTATTTAAGTATCGTCATGTGCAAGAAAAGGGAAAAGAACAAAAAGAATATCTTGGGTGGGTGGGTATTTCGGATGGGGGAAAAACCAGGTGGAGAGAGTGGGGTATAGGGCGGGGATGGTGGCATACAAAGAAGAAAAACAGTTTGGGAAGAAGAAAGAAAGAAAGAAAGAAAGAAGGCGACATAGTAAAGGAAGAGAGGTCAAGTGAAGGTAAACAGTATTTTAAACAAACAAATACTACTATGTACTTAACGAAATCTGCAACCAAAACCAGTATAATTATCTACTACTTTATCTACTACCAAGTAGTATCATACTTTAAAGACTCAAGTGGCGAATAGGTGGACGCCCAGGTTGGGCATCAGCTACCACAGCCCCTGCAGCAGCAGGACCTACCAGTAACACTCTATGCGGCAATGCTTGAGGTGGTGCTTGCAGCCATCCAGATAACTCAGCTTGTTCTGCTTGCAAAGCTTTCACTCTACTTTCCAGAGCAGCTGTATAATTGGCTGTGCGGGTTCGTGAGATAGCAGCTGAGATTCTATTCTTCTCCTTTCTAACGAGTTTTTTAATCTCGTCTACAGGAAGCTGTCGTCGTGTGGGGTCTTCCTTTAATAAAGACTCCAAAATTTCAGCATCAGTAGGCTCTCGAGGTTCGCTTGCTCCTGCAACAGCGCCAGATGATGCCATAGTTGCAGATCGACTACCAGGAGGTCGACCTCGTCTTTTTCCTCCTGCTTTTGGTGCTAACGCAGCTTGCATTAACGCCATGACATCGTCATCTACCTCAAAAGAACCTGCAGCGGTAGCACCATTACCATCAGCAGAATTATTCTCGTCAGCTGTAGTGGTAGTCGATTCAGGCGCCGAAGCAGAAGGCTGCTGCTGCTGTGGTTGTTGGGATACGTTTTGTTGGCGAGGATCTAATGGAGGTTCAGGCATAGCATTTTCTTGAGCATATACTCCATTTAATGGAGATACATCGCCTGAACTGCCTCCTGTAGACGCAGCAACACCAGCTGTCAGAATACAACTATCAGGAGAGATGCCTAATACATCACCACCACCGTCAATGTCATTATCACCGTTGATGTGACCTTTAGCACACTTGATTGTTGGTGCGGTGGTAGGATCTGCAGTTGAGGGACATGCGGAACGCAGACTGCGTTCTCTCTTGTGACTTGGCTTACGAGGCAGCTGGCCATCTTCAGGAATCTCTCCAGACACTGCAGCAGGACGGAGGAGCGGTGCAGGTTGTGTTTGTGCTGGCGCTGGTGCTTCGACATTCGCAAAAGCAGCAGTAGCTTGCTGCTGTTGATTAAAGTCATTTCCTTCTTGTGCTGCTGCCAACACTGCAGAAGCGAGGCTCTTGGGGAAGGGCTCTGTCGTTGCAGGGCGCAGTTGAGGAGTCAACGAGGGTGGCTGAAGCGGCATCGTGGTAGTAATTGCCGTATTAACAGCGGCATTAACAGCATCGAGAGAACGACGAGGGGCGCGTGGTGGTGGTGGTGGCATTGCCAATGTTCTTGGTGAAGTTTGTCCTGGCATTAGAACTCCACCACTTGCGTTGATACTATTGTTGTTAAAAGTATTTTGCTGAAACATGTCAGCCATAGCAGTTGTAGCTTCCCTCATAGCCACATTCGTCGCATTCGCAGCAGAGGCAACATTTGCTGCTTCTTGCTGTAACCATTGCTGCTGAGCAGCAGCGGTTGCAACAAGTTGCTGTGTCGTTGAAATCTCATTGGTATACACAGCTGCGTTCGCTGCAGCCGCAGATGTAGGTGTGGTTGCAGGCGGAGTTGTGCTTGTTGATGGTAATACTGCACCAGAGCCATCACCAGAAAGACCACCACCACCACTTAACGTTCTTGCTGCTGCCATTGCCGCCAACTGTTGCTGTTGTTGTTGCTGTTGGACAGAAGTAGGCTGCGCTTGA
The DNA here is from genome assembly GCA_019044685.2 of Nannochloris sp. 'desiccata'. Lineage (NCBI taxonomy): Eukaryota > Viridiplantae > Chlorophyta > Trebouxiophyceae > Chlorellales > Chlorellaceae > Nannochloris > Nannochloris sp. 'desiccata'. The sequence continues at coordinate 112,822 of JAGTXX020000002.1, read as the reverse complement.
ATTTGCGGTACAGAGACTACTTGGCTATTTAATACAGGGATATATTGAAGCATTGAAGCAGAGCCAGGCATTGCTACAGCAAGAGGTTGCTGTCCTGAAGGAACGCTAGTAAGCACTGCTGATCCGTCTGCTTGATGTAAGATTTTACCATCGAGAAGGGTGAGATACTGCTGTTGTTGCTGTTGACCCTGTTGACTTTGCTGTTGTTGTACAGATACAGATACAGGCATAGTCATTGCCATGGTGGCAGTTGTTGCACCGCCATGTGGAAGTGGTTGTGTTTGGCCTTGGTGTTGCAAGTGCATAGCAGCGGTAACTTCCTGTAGCGACATCATTGACGATGTGCTATGTCCACTAAGAGCCGTTTGCATATCGATAGCAGCAGGCTGATGTTGTGGAACACGAGTAGCAGCTGTGGAGGGCCGCTGATTTTGCTGGTATCCCATCTCTACGGCAACTTGAGCTGCAGTCTCACGGAGTTGCTCTCCAAGAATGGCATTGATGGTGTCGTCACTAAATAGAGGCGCATTGGGGTCTCCAGGAGCATTAGGGTCCCCTGTTTCTAAAGTTGAGAGCAGTTCAGAGAGCATGGTGCCATCAGAGGTCAACCTAAACAAAGGATCGCTTTGGGGTGCACCTTCCTCTCCACCTGCAGTAAGATGATATAAACCGAGATGAATGTGAGTGTTATTCGAATTTTTGATGTGGACCTGCGACAATGACCTCTCAAGGGTCGTCCAGAGGTCACCCAGCTAAAACGAAAGAAAACAGGCTAGTCAGCAGCCTCGCACCGCATATACTACTTACCACTAAAGTGGATAGATAAAAGGCGTTGCCAGTCATCTGATCCCCAGCTTTTATGGTTGAGATGAGAAGAGTTTAAATTTGGAATGGAAGGGGGCCTCCTCGAAGTGCCTTGGGAATGCCCGGCCATGTCGTCAAGTTTTTAACCCTGATTAATAAGGTAATGGGATATAAACAAGAGGGCTAGAGCCGCTTGCCAAGTGAGACCTTAACGGATGTTTCTTAAAAGCTCGTTGCTCTCTGCTCCCTCACGTTGCCTATTTGCGGTCAATCTGTTCGGATAGTTGATGCAATAAAACGAAAGTGACAATGCACGCTGCCAAGTTCAACTTTAGCAGGGGAATTTGAACACGGTGATAGCGCGCGCAATGATTTGTCGTGGCCACCGCGAATTTCCAAGCATTTATTGCGTTTTTAAGGTCTTACCTTAAGAACGACACACTTGATAACCTCAAGATGACTGCAGACAATATAAAAAAGCCCTCGGATGACCTCGATGCCCTGCTGGACGGTAAGACTAGTGACTTTGCATTTGGTCAGTTTGTCGTTTTGGGAAGTATTTAGAACGTAATGACCTTTATTCCACCTTTGCAGATGCCCTAGAGGCATTCGATACTGAAGGAAGCATCCCTGCCAGGTAAATAGCATGGTATTTTCCAGTACAGCTGTGATCAATCGAATCATCTTGCTGGCTCTCTTACCGTCAGTTCGCACTTGCTTTCTCTTCCTTTTCCAGACTTCCCCCGTCTCCAGCGCCCTCCCCAGCAAATCCCCCGGGCGTAGAGAGTATTGAAGTTGCGAGAGCTTCATCTTCAAAGCCTTCAAAAAGCAACCTTGCTTTTGATCCTCTTGGCGCGCGAGGCGGCCGGAAAAAGACACCAGCTTCAGTTGAACCAGCACCAGAAGCGTCAGCAGCAGAGCTTAGCACCGATGAATATAATGAAGATGAACTGAATGATATGTCTGCAGGTCTTTCCCAGCTCCTTGCGGAACTCGCACGAGGTAAGTACTTTATTTTTTCTCCCCCTGTCATTTTTTGTGTCGTTTGCACACCGTCTTTTTAAAATATATTTCTGCACTAGTGTATAGTTCTAAGCAACTAAATCCTATTCTTATTTTATTTAATGTAGCTAATATAGGTCCAGGTGGTCTAGGAGGTGAAGACGCTGGCCCTGCAGCATCCCAGCAACAAGAAGAAACTGTCAGTGCCGGTGCCGGTGCCGGTGCCGGTGCCGGGCTAGCAGAGACTCTAAGAGCTTTAGCACACAATCAAGCTGCATTTTCTGGAGCAGAAGGAGGCGGCGAAGAAGGCGACCTTGAAAATATCCCCAATGATTTACTAGAGAAATTAGCTGCACAGCTTCGTGGCATGGAAGGGATGGAAGGTTTAGAAGGGTTGTTACCTCCTGAGCTCCTTGGGGCTGCTGGTGGCGGTGGTGTTAATGCTGCTGCCGGTTTAGAATCCGGTAGTGGTGTGCCCAACAGTGGTAACGAATTCCCCGGTATGGCGTCTCTTGTCGACACTATAATGCATCAACTCCTATCGAAAGATGTTCTCCATCAACCGATGAAAGACATTGGTAATAAATATCCGGAATGGCTTGCCGCTAATAAGTCAAGTTTAGATGTTGAAAAGTACAAGCAGTACGAAGAGCAGTATGAATATATTCAGAAAATATGTACTATGTATGAAACAGATCCCGAAAACTACCCCAAATTAATGGATTTATTACAAGAGGTAGGTAGAAATTAAATTCTATCAGTAGTAATTACATGTACATTTTATTTTATTATCATCAAAGGGTACCGCTCTCAAACGTTCTCGCGGTCTTCTTGACATTCTTATTAATTATATTCAATATTTTCCTTCTTCCTCTAATCTCTAATACCTCCATTACTGCTGACTATCCTTCTCTACAGATGCAACAACGTGGTCAACCTCCTCAAGAGATAATTGATGAACTCGCACCAGGTGTGACTTTTGGACCAGATGGATTACCAAATATGGGTGGTGGTGGTGGTGGTGGTGGAATGGACCCCTCGGAGTGTTGTATTCAGTAGAGGGCGTATTATTACATATCTATGTTGCTTTCGTGCTCTGTGTAATGTAAATGCCCTTAGCGTCAATTTCCATGCTAGTATTTTTTACATCGTACAGGCGAGTAACCATCAGCCAAACATACAGCTTTAATAAACCACACAATCCATATGCATCTTGTACTGATATCATAATAAACTCTAGCATAGTATACTATGCAAATATACATTCTTTCTACTTCCACAATCGCTTCAAACTGATGTTCTTATCGGTGTCCTTCTTCATTACCTTGGACACCGCCATTTCAAAATCCTCTTGAGTGACATGCACACGTCTTTCACGCAGTGCAAACATACCTGCTTCAGTACAACATGCCTTTAATTCAGCACCACTTGCACCTGGCATTTGATCTGCAATTTTTTTCAAATCAATGCCACGCATTAAATTCATTCTCCGAGAGTGGATCTTTAAGATTTCTTGACGGGAGTTTTCGTTAGGATTGGGAAATTCAATTTTTCTATCGATACGACCAGGGCGGAGTAACGCAGCATCCAAAATATCGATACGATTGGTTGCCATTAGAACCTTGATTTTGTTGGTGGCTTCAAATCCATCAAGCTGATTAAGTAATTCAAGCATTGTACGCTGTACTTCAGAATCACCACCTGAGGAACCACCTTCACTACGTGCAGACCCGATGCTATCGACCTCATCCATAAAAATGATAGAAGGGGCGTGTTCACGTGCCATAACGAAGAGCTCACGAACCATACGTGAACCTTCACCAATATATTTTTGCACCAATTCACCACCAGAGACTCGAATGAAAGTGCAATCTGTGTGATGAGCAACAGCACGAGCTAAAAGCGTTTTACCCGTACCAGGAGGGCCATATAAAAGTACACCTTTCGGTTGAGCGATACCAAGAGAATCAAAGAGTTCGGGATGTTTGAGAGGTAACTCGATCACTTCTTTAATTTCTTTTATCTGTTGATCAAGGCCACCAACCATGTCATACGTAGAATCAGGGACCTTTTCTACCTTCATCAAACTGACGAGAGGGTCTACTTTGGTAGGTAAGCATACGTGGAGAGCATATGAGTCATTGCGAAGGGCGACACGAGCACCAACAGTGAGTTTGCCAATATCAATCTCCTTGTCAATGTCAACGACATATTTGCCCTCTGGGTTGATTTTGACGAGGACTTTGTTCTTGCCCATGAGTTTGACAACCTCGCCGACATAAGAACCAGGCTCTTGAAGGAGCTGCAGCTCTTCACGAAGCATCCTAACTGCAAAGTTGTTTAGAGAAGAGAAGGGCAACATGAAATGATTGAAGTTTGATCATTAGCAAGATCAGAGAGTCAAACCAGCCACCGAGCTGCGAAGTAGCAACTAAACGGTACATTCAATCCACTTATCTCTCAGCTTATAGCTCAAAACAGCAATATAGCCCTTCTTAAAATATTTACCTTTCAAGTTGAGATCATTACGCTGCGCTTCCATGCGCCAGAGGTTGTGCTGCTTGTCCCTGATTTGGATTTCTAAGTCCTCTATTTTCCCCTTGTAATATGCCCTCAGGCCCTCGCCTGTGGCCTGCACTCCCATTGTTGTCGCTGTGTTTCAACTATATAAGAGATCTAAAAGGCCTTGAACGTCCGCTACGACCTTATGCGCTGCGTATTCAAGCAGCTATTCTTCAAAATAGCTTGGGAAGGGGGCTCAAAGCAGGCTACCATCAGCAAAAGTTGCTGTCGAGCGCATACAAAGAAACGGCGAAATGAGTCGAACGAGGCGAAATGGGCTTAATCCATTGCAGAGTCTGAATTAAAATCAAATTGTAACCAAATTCTTACACATTAAACCACGTTCAGGCGGCAATATGATACGATGACAGCCCTAAAGCTCCAATAAATATGCTTGCCTCTTCTAAAGTTTAAAGCATGTCGAGCAATCAAGTCATACATTCGCCCCTGAACAAGTTCTTTTGCGGCTGCTAGCATTGGAAATAAATTCTGAATATTGCATCGACACCATAATTTAGTGGGCAGTTACCCAAGCATTGGTGTTGGTGTTACTAACCTCATTTCAAATGAGAGCGACGACGGCATTTGGATCTGCTACAGCCACCAGCGTTCTACGTTCTTTAGAATCAACAATAACAGCAGGAGCTCAGCTCGAACCTGCATTTAGAGTCTTTTCCCCATTATCTTTACTATTGTCGTTTATTGGCTACTCTAATCGAGCTATCTCAACCTCCTCCGCCTCGTACTTTGCTTCAATAGCGAGGGAAGATCTCCATCCTACCAGTAACAACAAGAGAATCACCACCCTACCACAGTTAAGCTCTGAAATGCAGTCTGCTTACTCTTCACGGCATTATGATCAAGTATTATCTCTCTACTCTGAAGGAGATGACCGCATAATAAAACCTGCAAGCAAAACCGACCCCCGCTCTGCTGCAATGACCTACGATTGCGCCTTGAAAGCCTGCGCAGCAGCTGCAGAAGCTCGCCAAGCACAACGTATTCTCTCAACCATGTGGAAACGCGGTGTGCCTGTAGGGAGAGTCGCCCAGGGCAGTGTATTAAAAGCGCTTTGCGCAGCAGGACAACGACAAGCTGCATTTCAACATATTAAAGGCATACCTGCTGCTAGAGTCACTATCATGCACTGCAATACTGTGCTGAGTGCCTGTGCTGCAGCACATGATACGACTATAGGCCTCAAGATGTGGGAGTTTATGAAAAAAAGAGGTTTAGAAATGGATAACGTATCGTATTGCGAAGCGCTAAGAGTGTTTGGAGCATCGGGGGATGTTGAAAAACTTGTGAGTTTATGGGAAAACGAAGTAATTACAGCTCTTAGTAGCTTGGAAGCTAGTGGAAATTTCAAAAGATCTGCTACTAATATTGACACTGCCACTACAATAACAGCATCAGAAGAATCACTAGACGAAGAGGTGCTAGTACAAAGAAAGACCGAGTCAAAGACAATGGTTACAGCAGCCTACGCGGGTGCCCTTGCTGCCGCAGGTCATGTTCCCTTGGCAATGGCCCAATGCGAATTAATCATGGATATGTTGGGTCACTTATTACCACAAGAACTGCATTTATCTATTGAACTTGAAATTGGGAGAACTGACGACCATCAATTGGCTAGTAGAAATAATAATAAAGGAACCACTGCTTCAGGGGGTCGGCAAACAGCAGCACCTCTAGATAACCTCCGCTCCGCATGCAATGCTGTTCTTCACGCTGCTGTATCATCGCATCAATGGCACTATTTGCGTAAAATGGTAGCTTTAATGACTTCTAGAGGACTCCCTCCTGATGTTATTACATACAATGCATTGCTCAAGGCAGCGGTGAAGAGAGGTGAAGGGCCTCAGCCAATCCATGTAAGTTGAAATATTCTATGTGCATCATGTTTTTTATGAAACGTCGGCAATTTTTTTTATTATATCTGGCTTTTACCTATCCCTTCTTTAGCTGGAATGTATCTAAAAATAATATATATGTTCTAATAAGCTTTATTTTCTGCGTTTCTGCTGTATGTTGCAAAATTTGTGTAGGAAGGTGTAGCTGAAATGAAAGCTCTTGGTCTGCATCCAACTTCTGCTACATACACTCTATTGATAGAAGCATATGCTACAGAAGGTGATCTAGAAGGTGCTCATACTGTATTTAATTCTATAAAAAATCCAGATTGTGCTGCGTGGAATGCTGTGCTGAGAGCACATGCTGGGATTGGTGATCTTAGCGGGCTTGGTCAAACTTTCCAAGTGATGGTTGAACAACAAGGAGATGGCATTACTGATGAGAGTACTTACATTGCGTGCTTTGAAGGGATAGCGACTGCGCTCAGAAAACATACTTCTGTTATGGAGAGCATCGATGCTCTCAGTGGAGGTGGTAGTGATGTTGAGCATCCTGCTGCTGACAGCGGCGCTAATTCTGGCACAGAAGCTAAAAAAATTGCCATGGATGTGCTACATCAAGTAGAACAACACATGAAGAAGAATATAGTGAAATTTCCTTCGCCTGCTATGCGTGCTGCGCTGGTCAAAGCACACGGTGCCCTCCACCACACTGCCCTGGTGTGGAGTCTCCTCGCTGATGAGTATATCTATAAACACGTGTTTTTTTCTTCTAATAGTACTACAAGAAAGAACGATAGAATACTAGCTACTCCAAATGCACCAGGAGGCTCACCAACACCACTACAAGTATCACCAGGAAGTGTTCACCATGCACTGCCGCCAAAACCCCAAAATGGTTATCTAAAAATTGAAACCGAGCTTCTTCAAGCCCTTTCTACAGCGACTACTGCTAACAAAAGCACTAACACTACTGCTAATTTCTTCGCACCTCGTGCTCTTAATGCCGGTATACCTCAACTTAGCCGAGCTGGTCGAGTAGACCTCATTATTCAACTACTAAAACACCTGCCTAAATCTGGTCATTGCCCCGACTCAGAGACATATGCTGCTTTAATTGGAGCATGTGCTACTAGCCCTATTACTGGGCAATCATCACACCACAATCAACACCACCAACTACTAAAACCAACACTCGCCCGCCGGTTACTTGCACACATGCAAGAGCAACATGAACGAGTACCCAGTTCCATTTTATTAAAGCCCTGTACCAGGGTGTACAACGCACTACTCCGTGCAGAATGTGTCCGTGGTGGTGTCAATGCTGCTCTTGATGTTATTGAGGAAATGAAGAACAAAGCAATGCAACCAGATAGTCTCACGTGGATGGTACTGAGGGGTTGTGCATTAAGTAATGGGAGAAATGATGTAGCTGATCAAGCAATGTATGAGATACGAATGTTAAAAAGTGGTGGAGGTAGTAAGGGTAGCAAGATAATGCCTAGTACGACTGGTGGTGCTCTCGGTCCAGAAACAGGCGCTCAAGCGGAAGAAAAGCATTGGAAAGGGTATTATGCTTCAGATGAAGAAGATGAATGGTGATTTGAAGTGGTATTCTGATGTTTTTTAAAAGCTTGCGATATTTTTCCAAAAATAAAATGGGTAAGAATTCATTTTTTTTCATGCATTGCATTGTTGAGAATTGGAAATGATCTGTAGAATAGATTAGTAATCAAACAAAGAATTTTAGTGTCCAGAACAAAATGGGAATCTCAACAAGAGAAGATACAACAGCTCTATATCCATCTAAACAGCAGGAGAAGCATCACCAACACTCACATCCTCACCACCCATTCTTTCCTTCTCTGCTAAATCTCTCTTTGCCTTTGACAACAATTCCTGCGCTTCACCTGGATTCAACACGCCATGCTGCATTCTCTGTACAAGCACAGTACTTTCAGGACGACGTAACAATCCACGCACATTTCTTAAACCAGTTCCAAAACAGACACCGCATACTCGAACACCTCGGCCATAGCATTGAGGGCATTCAGTGAAATCATACGTATCTTTTGCACGTTTACGGCTTAAAGCACGCCATTTACCACTGCCACCGCACATATCACAGGGAACGACACCAGCGCCAGAGCATTCACGGCAAGAATCTTCAACTGGGCTAGTAGTAGCAGCTAACTCGTCGGCGTTAGAGGGGAGAGGGGCTGTGGTGTTCGTTGCGGCGAGAGCACCTGCTGCTGCGGTGAAGACCATGAGCTGACGGCGGGTGGAGACCAATGAAGGGGGAGGTCCCTGTTGTCTCTGCTGCTGCTGCTGCTGCTGATGTTGTTGGAAAGTAGAGTCTTCCTGCTGGTCCTGTGAGTTGTCTTCTTGGGGTGTTTTGCGAAAGGATGCAGCCACAACAAGATTAGATCGAGAAGAAGAGGCCTGCTATTTTGAAGGAAAGAAAGTGTGTTAGATACATATAGTATCAATCATACGTGTAAAAGAACACTATGGTGTCATTTATGCGCACCTTGGCGGGCACCATTGCCATCGGCCTATAAGTAGGGCAGCATCGCACAAAGGTGCAGGAATGTGGGGTTGACATTAGACTAGAATAGCAGTTTAAAGACTATCTTATTGATTAAAGTTTTGTATTTCGCTTCAAATAATTGAAATATCCTCTGTTTTATCTCAACATGTACATCGGTCGACAGTGTACCCTCACCCCTTTGATTCTAAATTAGGAAAAGGATGCGTCATGCATAGCATTATAGCTGTGCATGGTACTTTAATGCATCATCAGATGTTGGCAATACGGAGAATAGCCTACAAGAAGGAGCTAAAAAGAGTGCATGCGGCGGTCGGGCGGTGGTCGTCGGGCGGTGGTCGCCCTGTGTCTTTTCATTAAAAACCCAAACAACAGCCCCAGTGTTATATTCGAGGGTATGATGACTGAGGTTATGTTAGGTGCATTCAGGGTGTAAAGACGTCTGTCTTCCAACTCTGAAAGGGTGTCGTGAGAACCCCTCTCAAGCACTGATTAGCCCGGGTCAAGTGGTTCGCTATGCTACAATTTTCAAAGTTTTTCAAGTTTTTAAGCCAAGTATTTAAATCATACGTTCATCGGTTTTCTATTTAAGATACACAGAAAGCTTTCGTAGGCTAATTATTACTATTCTACAAGGTACTACCTCATTCTGTTGCTGAAAGAAGAAGAATCCAAGAAGAATCGGATGCTTTTTTCTCTAGCATCGATTTGAGTCGCTTTTAGAGCATACTAGCGCGTAGATTAATACAATATATTATTTGAAACAATTAAATAACGTTGCTTTAGCGATCGACGGAACTTGGCTTGTAGTCCACCTCTGATTCGCAGGATGGCCTCGGGAAAGAGTAACTTCAAGACCCCCGACCAGCCAAGCCGGGTGAAAAGAGGTGTAATAGATGTAAGTATGCTTTGTGGTCGGCACCCAATTTTTTGTTGGCCCCGATTCAAGCGGAAGCACTGACCTTGTCACCCTTTTCTGCAGCCTTCCCCCAACCTCAATTTGGTATATCAAACCCTGCCGGACCTCACCCCTCCGCGCAAAAACAAATACTCTGACCCCTTCAGCACAATAGGAGCCGCAGGAGCAAGCCCCTCAGTCACTGAATTCGGTTTCCCGCGCCCCCATGACAGGTAATCATATTCCTTGCACTATAACACGCTATATACAGCAGTCGAGGCTTGCTTCGGTCGTTTGATTGTGTATCCTGAATACATTCTCTTGCCTATTAATGCGATCAATGCATTTTCGGGACTCTGTCAAAAGCGTTGACCAATGTCTCACCGCTCTCATGCTCACTCTCATTTTGATCTGCTTCTCCTTCTTCTTTTTATTGCAGCTCTCCCGGTGCATTCCGCAGCGGTAGCGATGGCAAATCAGACCCTAGTTTTGATCTTTTCGGATTCAGATCCACCCCTGCGAAAGGTCGCTCTCCTGCTTTCGACCTGTCTTCTCCTCGTTCCACTGGGCTCCACCCACCTCCAGTGCCAATTTTCCAGCCCTCTCCTCGCCGTGCCTCTGATGCCAGTACGTACGTATCCCCAGAATCACGCAATAGAAGATCATCATTAACTACCTCTGGTGCAGGCGGCAAAGCCTTTTCTTTCTCACCACAACCAGCATTTGCATCTCCACCACCGACAGGAGCCGGGGGAGGTGCTGGCACCAGTGCTGGTGCTACCAATAACGTACATGGAGGCCATGCTTCTTTTACTTCTGTATTTGCATCCATCTTAGGCGACGCACACTCTCGGATTTCACCTACAAATTTGTCTGCAGCTGCTGCTGCAGCCAGAGACGGCTCTGCTGTCCGTGCTCATTTCGGTGGCATCTTCACAGCAGCCGATGCAGCTGCAGGAGGTGGGCCATCGACTGGTGGTAACGCTGCTGCTGCTGGTGGTGCGAGTGGATCTGATGCACAGCCTGGTACTACTTCTATGCTGGTCCCTGTGAATGGACTGCACCCTAGCGGTGGGAGTCCATTGCAATTACACCAAACCACTCCTGTCAGTGCGAATACTAATAGCGAAGGTGATGAAGATGACGACGGAGATGATACTGATGGGTATGATGCAGTAGCAGCACGTAGACCGAGTCGAAGGAGAGCTTTGGACTTTAACGGCGCAGCAGCTGCTGCTGGTGCCGGTGGCATCAATGGCAATGGCATTACTGATATGAATGTGACCACTAGTAATAATAACGACAACGGAATGAGTAAATATGAAATCTCCAACCCATTATCCCCGTCAATGGGTCCAGTCGTCATAGAATCTATTGAAGCTCTACTTCCAATCCCTCGCTTACGAGATAGTGGTGATGAAGAAAGTGGACAAGGTGGTAGCGGTGATAGAGGTGGTCTTAGAGGACCAGTGTTGGTACCTTCGAGCACACGAGGCGTGAGTGGAACTACTGCTGGCGGTGTCAGTCTTCTCCCTGGATTAACACGTAGGGGTGGGGTTAGTGGTGGGGCAGGAATGTCTTTTATGGACTCGCTAGCTCAAAGTCCAATTTCAATGCGCCCTGGTATTATTCGTAGAGAAGATATCATCGATAGTCCTGCAGTGAAAGAAGCTACAAACGCTGCAGTAGCTGCAGCATTGCAAGCGAATGCGGAGAAACGGCCAGCGAGAGCTGCAGCTGCGGGAGCAGCAGCAGCGGCAGCCGCAGCAGCAGGCGGCACGCCCATGTCTCGTCGCCTTTCTGCTGCACACCACGCTGCTGGCAATTACAATTCCGGTTTATTCGACGCTTCTGGATTATTATCTGCTACTGGTACTGGTGTTCCAGCCGGTGGTGTTCGTTGCAACTGCAAAAAGAGTCGTTGTTTGAAACTCTACTGCGATTGTTTCAAAACACTTGGCTATTGTGGTGAAGGCTGTTCTTGTGTTGGCTGCTCCAATCGTGAAGACAATGCCCCCGCTGTCAATACAGCTCGTGAATCTATTCTCCAACGTAATCCACAAGCATTCTCAGAGAAGATCTCTGCTCTCGTGGACACCACTGGCAATGCACTCGGTGATGTCTTTGGTGGTGGGAGTGGGAGTCTCGGCATCAATAGCGCTGGCGCTCCTGTTCAAGCCCAACATCGCCGTGGGTGTAATTGCAAGAAATCTAAATGTCTCAAGAAATATTGTGAATGTTTCCAAGCTGGTATACCCTGTGGAGATTCTTGTAAGTGTGATGGGTGCCATAATACAGTCGAAGCAATGGCATCAGGGAGGCCGCCTTTTCATAAAAAGAGACTACAGCAGCAGCAGCAGCAGCAATCTGCTCCTACACTGCCTTCTTTACAACAGCAAGTGCAACAACAAGTACAGGCGATAGTAAAGACCAGCAGTGAAGAGGAGTCTGAGTCTGCTGATGGTAGTGTGAAGCCTACAAGTGCCAGTGTGCCTGCAAGAAGTACAAATGGGGCAGCAGCAGCTGCAGCAGCACCTGGTATGCAGCAATTTGCTGCTCTGGGCCCTGCATTCCAACAAATCTTATTGCAGCAAGCCTTTACTCGTAATGGAGGTGCAAATGGTGCTGCAGTTGGAGCGAACTGTGTTACTCCACCACCAGGTGGTCACGGTAATGGTAAACCAGGATCATTAACTGTTAATAATCAGCTCTTAGTCCCCATCTCTTGGCCAATGAGTGCCGGTGCTGCTGGAGCAGGAGCCGCCAATGGTGGTGGCGGCGGTGTTGCTGTAGCTTCCAATGCCACGACAGCCCAGCAATTGCTCAACTTGGCAGCATCCAACGCCAATCCTGCCTTTTCAAACCAGTTCGCAGCAGCTATCGCAGCAGCACAGAAAAACGCAGCAAACGTAGCTGCCGCTGTGGCCGCTGCTGCAGCAGGCAAGAACACGCATTCCAGTAACGGCAAAGCAACGCCTTCAGTCGGCCCTTCGTCACAAGATGAGAATCCTAGCAGTGCTCAAGCTGGCGGTACAACTACAACTACTACAGCCACTGAACAACAACAGCAACAGCAACAGCAACAGCAACCTTCAGATGGTACGGAAGCTGTTACTGGAGAAGCACCTAGACAAGGTGCTCTTCTAAGAGGAGGCATTCCACAACAGCAACAACCGAGGCAAGAGTCTTCTCATAGAAGTGGTAGTGGTGCTAGTAATAGACGGAAACCACCATTACCACTGGGGGGTGCTACTGCTACACCAGCGACTGCTGGTGGAAGCAGTAGTGGTAGTGATGGGGAAAAGCCGAGGCTGACTCCTACGAAACGAAAGCCTGCTCGAACGATGACTGCAGCATTATCCTGATGCTGCAGAGTATAACAAGAGACAGATAGATAGTATCAAATGTATTTTTTGAATAAAATTTGGTTTGGTTTAAAAAAAAAGTTAGAATAGAATAGGACATTATTCTGTTCATTTTATTTCGGCTTTGCAATCCAAGCCAATCGACCAATACTCGCAACAAATAATGAATATATCGATAGAAAGGAGAAGAAAAGAATCAATTTCCACTCTCTTTGTTTTTTTCCCTTCATATTTCTTCGTTTTCTTCTCCGTTTCTCTTCTTACTCGAATTGCAAAGAACACACGCTAGATTGTTTTTTCTGCCTGTTTATCTCTATTCTATTCTATGACTGGACTGGAGCTTTGCGACTAATAGAGTAGCATATTTTCCCCTTGTACGTTTACTAATAACACCAACAACTCATTTTTTTGGCTCAAAACGCACCAAGACTTTTTACATAAACTCTTTCCTTTTTTCCTCCTGAATCCATCCATCATTTTCACTTTCTTCTTTTCGCCACAGAGCCAAATCAAATCTCCCATATTCCATTTTCATCCCCTTTTACGATATACCACTTTCCGTTTTCCTCGCCCAAAGACTGTGACGGGGGTGCGACTCTAGCCGCGACCCCCACTTCCATTGCTAACTAACTTTTCCTCATTTTTGCTTCTCTACTTTACAAATGTATAATTGAATTGTAATACTAGATATTCAAAATAATCATCAAAAGCTTTCAGGGTTCTAAGATAACTCCTTCTTTTCCAGCAAGGCCTACTGCAGCACGCAGGTCTTCAGTTTTGATTCCATAAAAGGCAGCCCAAGAGCAAATATCTTTCCAAGAAGCTGCTTTTCCAGGCGATTCTCGCAAAAGCAGGTTCATGAAATGCGCTGCCGCAGAAATACGCAAGGAAGAGTTGGTGGATGTGTTGTGGTAGAGGTAGCTGGCTGCTGCGAGCAAGATGGCAGAAGGCATTTCAGGTTCAGTGCAAAATCTTTGTTTCTTCTCTTTAGGAATTTCGACCACCGTGTTATTATTTTCACCAGCGTGCTCTTCAAGACGAGGATATGCATCAGGAGCGGACGCCAAAGGCGCTGTAGGGGCTTTAGGATCTCCAGGAGCAGGAGAGCAGAAGCTCGCTTCTCGGGCCTCGGTTGCTGCTTTTCGGAAGACTGGCAAAGATGAGAAGTTTTCATGCTGTTGCAATGGAGCGCTTTTTGCATATCTTTCTGAGAAAACGCTTCTGAGTGCTTGCACGCCAGTAAATGCTTCCAGGCCTTCCAAGATTGGCTCCTTTTCAGTAAGAAGAGAGACGAGCTCAGGCGCAGTGGAAGTTGCACCTCCAGCAGCAGGAGCGAGGCGCTCTTGCGCGACAACAGTCTGAGGCTCGACGAACATATTATTTTCTGTTTCATCATAGCGAGGGCGTTTGAGAGCGCTTCCTGTAGGAGCAGGCGCTGGGTTGGAGGGCTGCTGGCGTGGGCGAGCAGTTGGAGCAAGAGCCGCGCTGCTACCCCCGTTGGGACACCCACTGCTCATTTGATGGTGCACAGAGCTTTTGGTGAAAGTTTTTGTTTTAGAAAGCTGAAGAGGGTACGCGTTTTGAGCCTTTAGTGGCTCTCTGGAAAAATGGTCAGTCAGCTTTCGCAGCGGCAAAGAAAGGAATTGCAGGAAGAGCGTGATTTTACCTTGCAAAGCAGGTTTCAGGTCCTCGATTTCAATTACAGAAAAAGGAAAAAATATGTCAAACCCAGTAGAACAGCGAAAAGCAGTGCGGGAGTCCATAGATGGCGTCTTGGCCAAGGTACGCGATCACAAATCATTTTTTCATGAACACCTGAGCACATGCTTTTTACCACTTACAAGTTAGGTTATTACGTTTGCAAGGATATATTTATCTCACTCGAAACGTTCTCTCTCTCAGATCACTGAATTAGAAACTACAATCACTGATTTCAATGGTGACAATCCCGCCCTCAACCTTAAGCTGTAAGCTCTGTCAGAAAATCAACTCTACTTACCACCGCACACTGCTCCACATTCTTACCCCTATATTTCTCTAATACAACTTTTTGCCATACTTACAGCAACGAATACACAGCTAGTCTACAATCTCTTCACACAGCGGGAATGGCTCTACTGGGTCGCAACGGTGCTCCATATGAAGTGCCGGTAGAGCTATTGACCTACATCGATGATGGGGGTAATCCAGATGCATTTATTATAGACGTGATAAGATCAGCAGCGGTAGCGAATGAAGCAGCAAAGGGCAAAGTAGAAGCTTTTAGGTAAGTCATTTGATAAAAATATATTTGGGGTTGTTCAGGAGAGGGCGAGGTTGTTTTCTGAGGGGCGATTTTCCAAAGTGTCTAAAACGTATCTCATTCACGTATGCAGAACGTTAAAAGAAGGGCTACTAGAAGATATTCAAAGTCAATTTCCTGAAATTATAGCAGATTATAAAGCCCTAAGACCAGCAGGGAAGCAAGAAGAAGCAAAAGAAGTGGCAGCGGCCGCTGCTGCAAAAACATGAAGAACTTGCATTTGTAATTATGATTCTCAATATTTCATAATTTTTCTGCAAAGATGTATACTCTTTAAGGACGTGTTTCCACTATTATACGATAGTCTATATTCTTTCACTTTCCTCCCTGTTGACGAACCCTAAAAGACCCCAACCACCTCCACGACAGCCACAACAACCTTTTCAAACTTTCAATCTTTTTCTTCCCATCTTTCCCACCCCCATCGGTCCCATCAGCCAACCCTAACTCTTCATACATCAACTCAGTATTAATTTTAGCACCAGTAATAGCTCCCTGAGAGGCTGCAGTCATCACGAGTTTTAATGGGGCTCTAGCACAGTTACCCGCTGCATATAATCCATGTACAGATTTTACATTTCCACGTTCTTCACATACTAAATCACCACGTGCATCTGCTGCAAGGCCCATTTTGTCAGGTAAAGTACTTGATTGGAATCTGCCTGTATTATAAAAGAGAGCGTTTAGAGGGACGCGCGTGCCATCTGAAAGCTCAAGGCCTGCAAGGTGATTTTGCTTTAAACCCTCTGTGTTGTTGTCGCCGGCGTTAGAACCGTCGTTACCATAAGCTTTAGAAATAGGGGTTTCTATTACTTGAATGTTTTTCCGCTTTAAAATCGCACGTTCCTCGTCGGTAGCTTCTAAAGGCTCTCCGTTGGTGAACAGCACAACCTCCTTACTCCATAGCAACATTTCAAATGCCATATGCACCCCACGCTCTCCATTTCCGTAGGCTGCTAGATTGCCACCGGCATATTCATACGCGTCACAGTAGAGGCAAACCCAGATTCCTTTACCCCAAAATTGTTGAAACCCGGGGACGTTGGGCATCAAATCTCTCATACCTGTAGCCAAAATCAACTTTTTAGAGCGATAAGAATTGTCGTCTTCTGTGTACACTTCAAAACACCAAGTTTTTGTTACTAATTCATTCTTTTGAAGCTTTGTGTGGGTACTTTCTTTTATTCTGGCAGCTTCTATATCAATATCTACAACTGTTTTCTCTAAATAACGCACAGTTGGGTAGGCAAGCACCTGTTCCCTCGCTTTGGAAAGAAAATCAGCTCTATTCTCACCATCTGCACCTAAAATAGCATGCTGTGTTTGTGAAACGCTATTTCGCTGCTCTCCACTGTCAAAAATCAGAACAGAGCGGTTGGCGCGCCCTAATATCAACGCAGCAGACAAGCCAGCTGGCCCTGCTCCAACGATAATGACGTCCGCATCATCTGCTATTTCAGGTGGGAGTGAGTTTAATCTAATTTCAACGGGAGAAGACGTTTCTTTGCGAGAAGCCTCGCTGGTGCAGTGCTCGTTTCCATTATCTTTTTTATGTTGTTGAGGTTGTTGGTCTTGGGTTCCGTTTGAAGTCATGTTTTTAACCCTTGGAGCGAGTATTAAATACAGGTATACATCTGAATATGAATTGAAAGTGTGGATATATGTATTGTTGTTTAGCATCTTTTTAAAAAAGGAGCTGTAACCTAGCTACCCAACGGGTGCCCAGCCACAGTACCCACACCATGTTCCGATTTGAAAATCGTGTAAAAATCTGTCAATCTAATCTTAACTCTGAAATCTACCTATTCCCAAACGCTCTGTCTCCTGCATCACCCATTCCAGGTACAATATACCCTTTATCATTCAATTCTGCATCGATTATCCCAGTGTATATTTTCAACCCAGGAAACGCTTCGTTTAATTTATTGAGTGCAGGTGGTGCTGCAATTGCTGAAATTATTCTGATATTAGAAGAGTCAGCACCACGATTGATAAGATCAGTCAATACTTGAACCATAGTGCCACCTAGAATACCGAAAAAATGAGAGAAACGATTACTAAACCATATTAAAAAAAATTGGAAAAAAAAATGACGGCACTTCAAAACTTTCCAGGAATTAATTAAGCGCCTCCAAAATAACGTGTAGCAAACTAATTTATCTGAAAGTCTTCTTCTACTAAAACCTACCTGTTGCCAACATACAATCTGATACTACTATCAAATCATCTCCACTCAATTTCTCAGGTAATTTATTTAAATAACACCTGCTCTCCAAAGTGTCTTCATCTCGTGCATAGCCAACATGGAAGGTTTGACTGGCAGGGAGTACAGTCGCTGCATTTTCAAGTAATACCAGCCCAGCACGGAGGACAGGGACCACTTTCACAGGCTTTGTAGGGTCTACAAATGTAACTTCAGCAACACCAACAGGTGTCTCAACTTGGCCTTGGAGAGTGGGAAGAAATTCTCGGACGGCCTCATACAGTAAAATGCGGCCCAACTCTGCTGCTGCAGATCTGAAGATGGGGGAAGGGGATGCTGTATTACGCATGACAGCGACCCAATGCGCGACGAGAGGGTGGGGAGGGACATAAACCAGCATGGTCTTGGCGTTCATTTTTGGGGCAGCGGCGAAGATGTGGAGACGATGGCGGTGAGATGGAGAGATGTTGCTGCCCAATGGTCTTTTGAAGGACGTCTGCCAGGTGATCTGTGTTCCTCGAAGTAAGGTCGATGGTGGCATGGTCTTTGTTGCGTGCATGGCTGCAGGGTGGATTAATTTAGGCGTGCTCAAAGGATGATAGAAGTTGATTGATTGAAAACATAAAGCGTCAAGGTAGCGGATTGGCTATTGTATTTGTATTGAACAGACTCTTGATGGCAAGATTCAATGCGAACCAATGAATTTTAGTAAGTATTTGGTCGGGGAATGGCCCTTAAGAGAGAAAACAAAGGTGACGTCGTCTTCAAGAAACTTTTTGAAAAGAAGGCTTCGTCACCGTCACGGTGACGAGCCCCGAGAAGCAGTAGTGGCACTATATTAAAAATGAACTTGTAATAATATATATTTATAGATGCTACAGTAAAATGTGGGTACTATATAGTGCAGTTATAGAGATCTATAGTGGTCCCGAAGATCATTCAATTACACCAGTAATTTCAACGGCTTCCTCTTCTTCGTCTTTGTCTTCCTGCTCTAGGAACTTCAAGTAGTAAATCTTCTTCAACATTATAATTACCCTTTGCCATGGAGCGCCTAAACATTGCAAGGAGTGCCATCTTCCGAGCCTTTCTGAAACTGAGGAGGGAGCGGTTTTCTCTGTACACCCAGCGCAGCAGAGACCACAGTCTCTCTGTAGGACACGACCTCCTGTAGAATGGAGAGAAATACGTATAGGAATAATGCGTGTTAGCTGAGGGTAGGCCGTGCGTAAACTTCCTTCCCACATTACTTTAACAATTACAGACAATTCTTTCCCTGGCCCATTTTCAGCCGACTGAACTCTACACCATATTGATGCACACCTTCATCAGTGTGCCCGGGCACAATCCAGCGACGAATTTCAAATTCAGCACTTGCATCAGTTAAGCGTACAGCCAAAGCAACGGCGGCATCAATTTCTTCTGTGCTGGCGCTCCTCAAGTCAGGCATGTACCGCTGGTTTACATCTTTGCTTTACAAAAAGCGAAGGTCCAGCATGTGCACCAACAAGAATTCAGGGTAGAAGTCAACATCAAAGCGCTTCTTGGCAGCTTTAAATGGATCTCTGCCATCAGCACCAGTAAAAGACGGTGCGGCAGAAACTGACGACCAGATAGGCTCTACCATGCGATATTTTTCAGCACATTCTTTCACATGCTGTCCAAGTTGATTGACTGTTTCGGCTGCTTGTAGACATTACAGGAGAGGTGACAATAGCTTCATGCCTTGGATTCGCTGCTGGAACGAACAGTGGCTAAGAGGCTGTTAAAGCATGAGCCAGCTGTGCTGGCAATGTTTTTTTAGCGGCCTCCAAGTGAAACATAGGCATTGCGGGGTGGGAATGCCTTGATCCCCATCTATTTATACTACCGGAGGACACGGGTCGGCCCGGAAGGCAGGAGCAAAATGAATTCTCTTGTTGAACATTTCATGTAGCACGATTCACATTTGAAATTTTGAGCTATATCTACTCCAGCAGCAGTGCCAGAGATCCCTTTAACATATTAGCTAAATATTAGTATTTGTGCATTTGTTTTACATTTCTATAACTATAGTATGGGCTCTTACACGTGATGCATTGTTCTCCTTGACATGCACATTTAAGTGATCACGTACAGATGTTCAAGAGCAAATCAGAACCATAACTACCTCAATCTTTATCGCAAACTACCATCTAGAATGCTATATTAATTCTGCGAAGATGTATCTATGATTTCTATCGCCTTGGCAACGTTGGCAGTGGTGCTGCTGGCCAGCTGGCTCCTCTTTCCCCCCCGCCACCGCCACGGATGTGCCACCAGACAGACTGCAATTAATAATTCAACTGTAAGGCCACCACCATGCGTCGTTGGCCTCCCACTATTAGGCAATGCTCTTCCTTTGGGTAAGGAGGGTGCAAATTTCCTCTATAAATGCTGGAAACGCTACGGAGATGCTTTTACTCTCCATGCTGCTGGTCAGAAAATGACATTCTTATTTTCACCACATTCGTTGGTGCACTACTTGCGCGCTCCAGAAACGGAGCTTTCGTTCCTCCCGGCAGTTGAACAATGGACAGAACGAGTTTTCGGCTTGCCTCCAGCTGAATTTCTACCTAGGCATCATTTAATTCTGAGCAGTACTAGAAATCTAGTAGGTAGAAAGGGAGCTGAAAATATAGACCAACATGCTAAAACCTTGATGCCTCTATTAAAAAAGGGTATTTCTAAATGGTTGATGAATGCTGATAATGATTTAGACGAAAAACAGCAGCAGCACCAGCAGCAGCACCTATCTACATCGAATGCCTCAGCGTGGGTGAAGCTGGAACTGAGCGAAGCTATTGCCAAATTGGTCTTTTCAGCATCAGTCGAAGCTCTTTTCGGAGCTGCGTTCTTGCAAAGACATGGTGCAGGGTACCTTTATCCAGCATTTTTTGAATTCGAGCAATGTTTTGAACTTGCAGCATCCCCTATTCCTCATTTCTTGCAACCAAAATTCAGAATAGCAAGAGAGAAACTTCTCAAGGCAATCACAAAGTCGTATCTTTCTGGAGATTTTGCGGGATTTATGATAGGAGATTTGATCCAGGTATCAGGAATGCCACCTCATGCAGTCCCTAATATGATTCTCGCAGTGCTCTGGGCTTCTCAAGCGAATACAGTCCCTACTGCATTTTGGACAATTGGATTTTTATTACTGCCAGAGCATAAAAGTACATATTTACAACAAATTCGAGCTAGTATAGACCAAGGTAGAGGTGACAGCAGTACGTTACCTTCCTTCGCTTGTGACTCTTCGTCTCTCCTGATAAAATGCTGCATGGAGTCGCTAAGACTGCGTTCTGCATCAACCGATGTCCGAATGGCTGCGAAAGATTTTATTTTAAATAATCAACATGATGAAGATATTTTAATAGAAAAGGGAACCATGGTGATGATTTGTCCCTGGATTAGTCACATGGATCCAAGATTGTATGAAGATCAGCCTGAAGTGTTTAATCCACACAGACAAGGGGCTGCTCTACCTTGCGACACGAACACTGCTCGCGTGAATAACAGCTGCACCACTACGAGTTCTTGCATCAATAGACAGCTCCATGGTGCTGTCGCTGGGGTTGGTGGTCTGGCTGGACTTGCATTTGGTGGAGGGAAGTTTAGATGTCCTGGGAGATCTTTTGCTGAGATGGAATTAGGGTTGGTTGTAGGGATGATAATAGATGAACTCGAGATAGAATTGGTGGTGAGTGGAGAGGAAGCAAGCGGAGAGAAGAGCAGTGGCGCTTCTACTGCTATGTCTGGTTCGTGCCCCGGCGATCCACATGGATTGCTGCCAGCGCCTGATGTGAGGCGATTGGTAGGCGTTAAAGTGCCAGATGGGCCATGCTGGGTGCGAATTCGTCAAAGGGAGAGATGATTACAATGGCAAACTTCATAAGCTTGGACTTGGGCGCCGCTTGGACAACTGGAAAAATCAAATATATTTAATTAAAACTTGCGCTGATACTTATTTTTCTTTATATAATAGTAATTTCCCTGGGCTTTAAATAAAGGAAGCTATCATCTAAAGCTACCTATAGCCGAAGATGATGTCTGCAGACTCAACACGGTGAGCAACAACTTCAATTCTGTTTAGACATCAATGCGCACTTAAAGATTCTGTTACTGGCAATCCAAGCTGACTAACATTTGACTAAAACCGTTATGATGCTCAGGGATAGGAGAGGGCCCTTGTTTGGCGCTCCAGCACCACAGGTAAAAATAAATTCACTATTGCAATTAAATGGCTCAATGTTCGTTGAGTTTGCAATCCTTCTCTTTTGATTCAAATTCTTACCTTACAGCATTCTTTCGCACCTACAGAATCATGGAAAAGTTGATCCTGAGTCATTGGAGCGTGAAAATGATCAGAACATAGCTGCTCTTGGAGAGCGGGTCGGCTTCCTCCGCAACGTCAGTTTCACCCTTCTTATTATGTCGTTTCAAATAGATATAACCTACCTCTTTGCACTCTATCCAACTAAACTGACTATTCATATATCTTCTAAATCTTCCTTTATAATGCAGATTACGTCTGGTATACATGGTGAAACAGAATCTCACCATGCTGTTCTTGACAGAATGGCGATGGGCATGGGAAGTGTAGGACTCGGTCTCGGTGGTGCAGTTGGGAAATTTAATAAAGTAATGGACGATCCACAGGGGAGACGGACTGTATATATAGCGATAGGGATCACAGCAGCTCTGTTCTTACTGTACATTTGGTGGAGGTAGCAAGGAACATTAGAGAAATAAAAAATATTGACGTGACCATATACCACTCTTTTTTTCTTTTTGCTTGCTTTGACTTTGACTGTAGTTGTTTACATAATATCGATACTCGATAATTTGATGGAAAAGAAGAATCTGATAGAAATACTATAATACTTACTGTAAGTGTTTTATTGTTTCGTATGGATGGCAGCAAATGTCTCTCGAAAGCCTTGTTCCTTTCTTTTTGAAGTTTTGCTGCCTGCTCCGTTGCAGAGGAAAGGATCCCTGGACCATATGTTTTGCATTTCTCTGCATTGTAGAAAGCATTTTTTAGTACAAATAACGTAAAGAGTCTATATAATTAGGAATTTTCGTTGTTTCTACTCACTGGTACCGTGCAACAGGATCTCGTTTCTTTACTGCGATTGTGTTTCTACTGCCCTGGCGCTTGCTGATTTGGGGGTTAGTACTACTAGTGCTACTCTGTGCTGAAGATCTTTCAGATTCTACAGATAAAGATGATCTCTTCGATCTTAATTCCTGTATATTTGGCCATTTCCCTGCTGCCCAGTCTCTTAGTTGCTGAGCCTCACTGCCCAACGATAAAACTGAAACAGCAGCAGCAGCTGCCGTCGCAGGTCTTGGTAATTTTTGTTGATCGGTATCTAGTTTTTGATGAATATTTGTTTGTAAAGCATTTATTGTGTTTATCTGAGTTTCCAATGCGTCTAGTTTTGCTGCCAAAGAAGCTACATTAGCGCCACTAGCAGGTGCTCTATTTCCGGCAACACCTGGGGCGGTGCCGGGGAATGCTGTTGAAACGGCTATACAAGTTCTGCTTGGCAAGATGGGCTCGTCTATGGCTTTCTTTCTAATTTTCGCGTCTGACGGTTCTTTTTCTAGCAATATACACTTCACTTTTTCCTGTTTTTCTGCGTTAACTGAAAAACCCAAGTCACGAAGAAGATCAGCAACGCCTTGAGATGACAATGTATGCCCAACAGAGTCAAGGTGGCGTTGCACCAACTCTATATTGATATGTGAACCCATGTTATCAGATAAACAAGAGATTCATTATGTGGCAATAGTGTGTAACGCTTTGTAAAATAGAGAATGGGAACGCAAGTCAACAGAAACTCTCGGCGCCCAACTGCCAACTGCCAATGCCAACGGTTTGAAAAGTTCTTGGAACGATGCACCGTTGTATTAACGCTTCACTATCACCAAGAAGATCGCGCAGCCATGCCGTCGCATAACGAGTACCCTGCATCCTCGGCGTTGGCTTTAGAAATCATCGATTGTTGGAATGAAAAAGACATGGAAAGGCTATTGCAGTCATATCACCCAGCATGTGTAGGTCTATATAAGATTTTAAAACCCTATCTTTGCATTGAGACAAATTTTATTCGATTTGTTGCGTTATTTTCGCAATATTTTTCTCCAACTACAATCTTGATCATGAAGCGCACCGGCCACTTTTTTTTCTCCTTCTAGGAATACACCAGTCCACGCGTAGCAGACGTCTACGAACAAACTGACGGCACCATAGGCTCATCGAGTGGCACTATTCATGACAGCGAAGCTCTAAAAGAATACTTTCTCCACCTTGTCCGCACTACAAAACCGCCTATTCAATGTGAGCTGTTATCCGTGCTGAGAGGCAATGGCTCTGTAGCAGTTGTATATGAACGAGAGAATTCAGAAATCGTAGCTGAATATATGAAGGTAGAGTATGGTAGAATAGTTAAAGTAGATGTCTTATACAGCACACCGGGATCGCCTTGAGACATTAGAAAAAATGACTTTTGACGGAGATTTGTTCTCAATAAAATAATTAATTTTGGTTTAATTTCTCCTTGTTTGTTTTGCTTACCCCTTAATTTTATGTTGTATCAACCGTATCTTTGTTCACTGTTATGCTTGCTACCTTTTTTCAATACACATCTTTGGTTACATCCCTCCTTACCCTAAATAAATACAAAAACCAATGAAGCAAACAGTTGACCAGCTAGCTGGCATCATTCAGTGCAACCATTGCCAAACTAGGAAACGGGTCGTTCTTCGCTACCACCATCACTTTATTCTTATGACTGATATACCCCTTGACATACTTTCTAAATATCAAATTAGCAGCCACACATTCGACTTCATCCATATCCATAGCACGTGACTCATCGCCACCCAGCGTGCATAGTGCGTATTGAAACCAAGATAAAGGAATCTGAGCTGCCTTAGCAGGGTCTATTTGAGCATGAATAGCCCATACTTTACGTAATAATCTTCTTTGAACTGCCAATTGAAGCTTTTCTAGTAACAAATAGGTGCCATCTTTAATAAAAGAGGTTTGTTGAGTCGCCATTGTTTGATTAAACAATCCAACATCTCCTGTTTTTATAGCAAGAATGAGGGGGTCATAGGGCGCCAATACTTCAGGGTATTGTTGCCGAAGTGCAGAAGAAGGTAATCTACCTAGTAACAATGCTACGGGTACCAAATACTTCAATATTCTTGCTTTGTTTCTATCAGCAGTACGGTGACAGTGACGGAGTGCATATGATAAACTAGCTTCTGCTTCTTCCTGCAACAAATTCATAGAAAAAAAAGGAAAGAAATACCATGTGAGACATTAGAATAAAAGATCCTTCTCACAGCTGAGTCAAGATGATTATATAACAACACCCAAGCTGAAAGATCTCCAATACAGGTGGGAGAATCCTCTTCTAACTTACGTAGCTGTCATCAAATACTGCTAGTCTGCCCATATAAAACTTGTACGTCACTCTTTGAGAGATAGGAAACGACTCAAACGGTGGAAATTGTTTACTTTCCACCGTCCTAATCAAATTCTTGCACAATCTCAACGTATTCAACTTGAAATAAATTTTAATTGAAACATTCACAATATCCAGAGCAGCCGCTTTTTTACCTTTATTCCCAGGAGCTTGTAAAGAGACAGAAAAACATTTTCTGAGCTGATCTCCACAATCTGCAAGTTTATCAGCACGTCTTCCAGCTGCACGAGCTTCAGCATCTGCAGCTTCTGCTATTGCTCGTAGATTATGAACAACATTATGCATTGGAAAGATCACCCAGGCGCTTTCATCTTCACGGAAAACACGAAGGAAAGGCTGCAGTGCAGAAACTGCTTTGTCGTAAGCATCCGCTCGGTTCCCTTCTTGCAAAGCGCTTAAGCAAGCGCAGTGTAGGGTAATAAATTCTGCCCAGCCTTCTGGAAGGCGGTTGCAAGCTCCAGCGGGGGACCAACGAGGATTTAAAGAACGGGCACTCATGACTGCACCTTGAGCTTCGGGAGAGTTAATATCCAGTAGTGACTGAAGCTGGCGTCCTGTGGTATACAATGCATATGGAAGAACGGTTGATAAAATAAGATAGGAGACGAGAAGTAAAAGATGCGAGGCGAGATGAGATCAATCAAAGTTGCATACCATTTTGTCTCTTTACGCATTCTAAGACATTTTGGACAAATGAATTGAAGTTGCTCATTTTATGTAATTTTTGAAGGTGTTGGAATAGCTTGAAATGCCTTAAGCCCTTTTATATGATTAGTTCTGCTACAACTGATCAAATATTAATTCATAAATAATTGCTTTAGTGCCTTAGAATAGCCTCTCGAGCGTGTTTTAAACTTCAAATTAAAATCAAAATATAGCAAAACGTCAGCACTTATTGCAGAAGAGCTGGAAATTTTTATTTGTTTCTCCCCACGAACGGAAACGGATGGGCGCCCTCCGCTTGAACAGAAGATAAAAATGAAGAACCTCCGTTCATACAGCAACTCATTGCTTACCTCCACGGGATAACTGCTTTACCGAATGCGCAAGGTCATTTACCACGGCAGTCAGACTTTTTACAGCAGTTGCCAGTATTACTGTGTCGTCTGCAACCGTTTTGCTGTAACTTGCCGTTTTCTGCAAGTCGCTGCTATTCTTCAATGACATTTCTTCAATCCTCGCCACTTCGTCTTGAAGTGATCGTACTTGGATTTCTAAGTTATGAATGCGATCTGAAGCTAAAACTCGCTCCACTGGAGGGGGCTCAACACCCGCACCAACATTTATGTTCTGGCCTTGCTGCTCCTTTTTTCCAAAAGCAGACTTGGTTTGAGGGCTGCTGTAGCATGAGCAATGTCGTAAGTTGTTAAAACATCCTGAAAATACAGAGCAAAGGGTGGGTTAATGGTTCTCTAGAGGCCGGTTTCTCCAACCTCCAAGTCGGCGGAGCTCAACTTTCAAACTCTTACCCTGAAACCGACCCTGCTTGGCGCTGGTTTCCATCTTGTTCTCTTATTCAATAACCACGGCTTCTTTTAGGTCTGTTTTTCGCTGTTAATGTAGCTGAACAATGCTGTATTTTGGCGGCGGTCTCTAAGCTGTCAAAATTGGGTCTTGGAGACGTGAATTGCCCTTCGATGCTCCTTGGATACTCGAATTGATATCGTACACGTATGCCAGTGAGCTATTTTAACCCAGCTGCGTTGCTTTATGTCGTCATGGGCTCGACGAAAGTGGTTTCATTTTCTTTCGAAAGGAAGGCAGCTGGAGTTAATGGAGGTAGCTCACATGCATTAAGGGCAAATGATGCAGCTTCCAGAGGGCAACTCATAAGTTCATAACCTATATTTATTATCTCACATATCTTTGAAATGGACAGCATTTGAAGAGCTTAATTGTTTCGATTCAAATTTTAACGATCCCTCCTGCCAACTTATTTATCTAAGAAATGCAGCTTTAGATGCTTTCATCTCTTCCTTTAAATACCTAAAGTACTAATGGCGTCAGCAGGACTCGCCATCTGCGCAACGGTATGTGTCCTAACCCCAAATGTCTCTCTCCGTCTTCATTCAATCACTTTCCCGCCCGCCCGCCCAACCACCAAAAAATCTTCTATCTTTGACCCCCTTATAGGTCGTGGCATTCGCGCTATCACATCTCATATATACAGGATATGTCTATAGCGCGCAATTTGATCTAGGTGGCAAATGGGAAGGCTACGCCCCAGGTCTCCGTCAAGGCTGGTTTTTTAATAAATTAATTGATCTCTCAGATATTCAATGGAGAGAATTTAGAAGTGGGGCACCTGCACTCGTCGCAGTACTGGCAGTCTATGCTATTATATCTCGATTGATACAGCGCAGTTGGAATTCTACTGATGACAACAAGAGTAGTAAGACGAATTCTGCCAAGGCACGAGCGGTTTTTACTATTTTATTTGCAGCTGTATTTTTAGGGTATTTGCATGGCTACGCTGCTGTTTACGTTTTTGGATTAGTCACAGCAAATTGGGCAGTAGCACAAATTGTAGCTGGCTCTAGATTAGGATCTTTGTGTATCTGGACTGCAAATATAGGTGCCCTTGTAGCTGCCAGGCTGACTGATGGGTTTCCCCCCGTTTTAGTTTTTGGTCAACGCTATGCTTGGCTGGATCAGCAAGAACATGCTGGATGGCTTAAAGGAGTGATGCGGTGGCATATATGTTATAATATAACTGTTCTACGGATGTTGAGTTTTGCTTTAGACCTCCATTGGAGTAAACTGGAGAAGAAGAGAGGAAAAGGATCAGTAGGAAAGGAAGAACACATTAAAAAAAATAACACCAACGTTTCTTCAGAAACAGCACAAAAAGATCGACAAAGGACTCCCTTACCTTGTTCATCAGACTATAGTCTACTATTTGCATTAGCACATGCACTGTACCCACCATTATATATAGCGGGGCCTATTATTACATACCAAGACTTTGTTTGGCAACTACTATGTAGCGGTGGCGGTGGTGGCTGTAGCAATACAACTAATACGAAGGCCAGCAGGGATCCTGCGACTGAGAAGATTGGCGTTGTAAATGATAATAATAACAATGCTGGTGGTAGTAATAAAACGACCATTAGACCAGAGGACACGACCTCTGGTCTGTCAGCATCACTACTTCTCAATACGACACCCATCAGCATAACTATAGATACGACGCTCGCTACAGCCAAAAAATATAGTTGGCGTCTTTTAGCAGACATACTCTGCATCGAGCTCCTCACCCATTGCCTGTATTTTAACTCCTTAGCAGTCCATCGTATAGGCAAACGATACGTTCGCCATGGTCTTCAGCACAATGCCCCTGAAGTAGGTCTTACAGCCTGGTGGGTGTTGACGTTTATGTGGTTGAAATTTGCAGTATTTTGGCGCACTTTTCGATTAGCTGCTTTATTGGAGGGAATCGACCCCCCTGAAAATATGGTTCGATGCTTTGCGAATAACTACGATATAGAGGGGTTTTGGAAAGGGTGGCATTCTTCGTTTAATAGATGGCTTGTCCGGTACATGTATGTCCCTCTCGGAGGGACACGTTTTCGATTTTTAATTATATGGCCTATATTTTTATTTGTAGCTGTGTGGCATGATTTAGAATGGAGGCTGATTACTTGGGCATGGATTATTTGTGCTGCATTTTTACCTGAATTATTGGTTAAAACGATGGCATCTTCTTCAAAATTTGATAAACTGCGACATACAAGGGTGTATAGAGCAGGCGCAGCGTTATTTGCAGCTGTAAACTGTGCTGGTTTGATGGCAGCAAACATGATTGGTTTTGTTGTAGGGGTAGATGGGATGTCTGATTTGTTTACACAGCTGATGGAATCGCCTCGGTATTTACTAGGAGTGCTGGTGTCGTTTTATTGTGCAATGCATTTGAATTTTAGGTGGCGAGATCGGGAACGGGCACAGAGGAAGAAGTAAGCTGATGTAATATAAAGTATAACAACACAACTGGTCTGATATATATTGTTATAGTGGTAAGAATCGGCATTTGCAGAGACACGTGAAGAGTTTAAAATTAGATAGATAGATAACGGGGCAAAGGAATAACGAGTTAATCTGATAACAAAAGGAGAAAAGATAACTGGACAAACAAAGAAAAAAATCATTATTCACGATAGAAGATCAATAGTACAAATAACTATTAATAAAAACTTTACATAATTTCTGCTGCCTCTGCGTGCGCGACAATATGCACAACAGGGGCAGTAGCAGAAACAGGAGCCTTTGTAGCACTTTTTGTTGTTGTAGCAGTGGGTGGCGTAGTTCCAGAGGACCTACTGAAAACTGTATTCACAGCATTACCCAAAGGAGAAGCCTTTTTGCTGGACTGTTTATCGTTATTACTAGAGTTATTTGCGTTTTCATTTTGAGGTGAAGACGTAGACCAAGGTGGGGTAATACTAGGTGTGTGCCAAACACTGCGCATGCTCCGACCACCGGTAGTAGAAGGTGGCGAGGCCAATGCAAGTGCTCTCTCTTCGGCAGCAGCTCGCACTGCAGCTAGATGTTCAGTTAAAGCCTCGACATGAACTTCTTTAGCGCGTAACTGACCTTGCAATTCCATAATTTCAAACTCTTTAGTTGCTAAAGATACCTTGGCATCGACCAAAGCCAGAACAACTGCCTCAGAGTCACCATAAGGAGCACGAGTAGGGGTAGCAGCAGCAGCAGCAGCAGCAGCAGGAGGAGGGGTGGTAGTAGTAAGATCCTCTACTCCACCGCTGCTCATTTCCTCCTCGGCAACGCCTTCTTTAGCACCTTCCTCATCTACTGCACCTCCAGCACTCCCATCCTCGCAATTTCTACTAGTGGTTTTGCTAATTGAAGGTGACCCCTGCAAGTCCATTCTCATTGCCATCATCAATTGCATTTCAGTCGTTTCTAATCGCTGCAGCAACATATCTTTTGCTCTTTTCAAGTTTTCAATTTCAATTCCACGCTGTACAGCAATAGAAGCTTCAGCAAAACTCTCAGCGCGAGCTTCATCACGTTCTCTTGCCAGTCTTCTGCAGCGACGTTGCAGTGCTGTGAAGGAGGCGTCGCTGCTGCTGCCAGAAAAATTTCCGCTGTTCGAGCGGCCAAGACCGCCCGAGGATGTTGTTGCAGAAATTTGTCTTCCACTGACTCCAGGGGTCTTGAATGCAGCTGAAATCTCAAAATCATCAGCCTGGTCTTGTCTTTCTTCTCCTACCTCGGCCTCCTCCTCTTCTTTTTCATTCACTTCTCCTACCACCACTCCTTGTCTATTTTCAAAAGCTGGATTATCTAAGTTATTGTCATACTTAGTACTCACTTCTACCTCTTCTCCTGCTCTCAATAACGGGTTTGGTGAAGAGGCAGCAGTGGAGGTGTCACACGCATACCCGCCGAGAGTTAAAGAAGACTCTTCAGGGCACAGTGAAGCAGTAGATGGTGCGGGTGTGATGGATAATGCAGAGTTTTCTGAATATGCATCCTCTTGGGCTGCAGAACCATTCCAATCCCTCAACCAGATGGAAGAGACGTGCAAGTTCAAAATGCCAGAAGGCCTGCAAGAAAAATATAATAGTGGGAAGCGTAAGCATACAAACAAGTTTATTTTAATCAACGCAGATAATTGTAACACATTTGTAACAATAAAGTGTGGAAGTATGGTTCTTACTTAAGTTTAAGCGTGATTCTTTGAGGTTCACTTGGTCGTTCAAAACTGCCGTGACCACAAAAGTTGGCAAGGTCTAAAGAAGTTGCGGCAACAGTCTCACCAATGCCTATGGGTTCACCATTTGGGTCAAAACATATAGCTTGAACTTGTATCTCACAAGGTTTAGGTCTCCAAGCTCCATCTGTCTCAGGAACTAGAGTGCACACCTGAACAACCAACCACGATTTGTTCAAAAGATTGGTTACGGAGTAGGATCTTAGGTGGTTTGAAATATATATATTCCACGATAGCAAATAGTAATATAATTATACGAATTATTTAGCGTACCTGGCTGCATTTTGCGTCCCAATAGACAACGCCATCATCCCACACTTCAGCGCATGGAGAAATGCTCACTTTTCCGTGTCTCTTCAACACGAAGCTGACTTCAGTTCCAGAAGGGACATCAACACCCTCTGCAGATAGTAGCCGTAGGTTAGCTTGGCGTTCAACGTGATCTCAAGATATGACCACTCGGTAGTTGGAAATTGTCAACTATGCATTTAAAGATCCTATTAGACGGGTTTTGCTCACCTGCGCCTTCAGCCTCGACAATAACGTGATATTTTGGAAAATCTTTTAAAGGCCTGCCACTCCCTGGGGAATATCGTGGGGGAGATGCCATCATTCAAGAATCCAAAAGTAGTTGAGCTCGCCAGTCACTATTTGAAGTTCCTAACTTAATGCGGTGCGAAGCTTTGTTTGTTAAATATATTTAATATACATGAGAAGTGAATTTTCAGCCTGGAATTACCAGGGTATAGATAGTATTTCCTTTTTAAAACTGCTGCTGTGCGTGACGCTGAGCCTCTCGGAGACTTTTAGTGAGAGTGCTTCCTTTCCAAATAGAGCTGCCGTTGATTTCTCTTAGCTATTCTTACATTAAGAGTTCATATTTCTGGTTCAATAACTTTAACATCTTTCAAAAACTCGATATAAATGTTCTAACCGAGTCAGTTCAACGACGGTACCATCCCTCGCCCGTTCTCTCGGCGGACGTAAAAATAATCGTAAAGCAGGGAGCAGCACATGTGCAGCTTCCCACTCTCTACGTCTTTTCTCCCTTTCTATCCTATGAACTCGTTCAATATTCGCAGCTCCTCCATCTCCTCCTTTTTCGACTTTCTCCTCCAGCAGTGGCGTCCAGGCGTCCAGCTCAGGGTCTGGGTGCAAGCAATATAAATCAGCCAAGGCCTCAGCTAGCCCTTTAAAACATTCGCTTTCTTCCTGCCAATCTACATTTTGGCCTAAAGCAAGCACAAATTGAGGTAAGTACTCAGCAGGAGGGTGGTATTGCTCTATTAATTGAGGTAAAGAATCCAGAGCACCTTGTCGTTCTACATCTACTTGGATAGAAAAACAGTCACCAAGTAGACCAGCTTTCTTTTGTATTAAAGCAGCTAATAACTCTGCAATCTCTTCTTTTTTGCCGCTTTGCGTGCCATCTTGCCACTGGCCCGCAGCCTCCTCTGCTTCCAAAGCAACCAGCGCTAGCTGCACAGCAGGCACAGCAGGGCAGAGTACCACTCGTGGTGCTTGACCAAATCTTCGTAAAGCTTGTTGATAAAACATATCTCTCGTCAGTGTAGTTAAATCTACTAAATATAATCGAGTGCCAGATTGGAGTAAGGCTCTATGAGAATCAGCCAGACCTACAAAGGTGGCTGTTTTTAACACTTCAGAAACCCCTTGGTGTGCAGTTGATTCAGCTAGAGCAAGCAAACGTTCTACAGATTCCAGGCCAGAGGATTGGGTGGGGTTGGAACGGTGACGGACTGGGGCTGCCATAGTAGGAACATCCTGTGTTTGTTGTGGGGTTGATTGCGTATTTGCTAGAGCAGAGGCTGCAATTTCCATTGCTGTTGGCAAGAACGCAGCATCGAGACAAGCAGGGATCGTAGTATTCATAGTAGCTGCTGCTGCTGCTGCTGCTGCTGCAGATCTTTTCTTTCTTCTGGGGGCAGCTAGTAAACCCTCGTTCCCATCAAATATAGGTGCACCTACAGCAGCCCCAACATCCGTCTCCTCCTCTATCATAGCTTCTTCGTCTTCTTCTTCCTCTCCTTCAGCAGGAACGGTAGCAGCGTTAGCAGCAGTAGCTGACCTTGGTCTCTCGTTATTCCATTGTGAAGAAGGTGCAAATGCATCGAGAGTCTGTACTTTAGCGTCAGTTCTAACCAACTTATCTGGTCTATAATAACTCGGTTGCCCACCACCACCACCACCACCTAAAGTACTACCATCTTCAATAACTCCCAAAGCATTAGGGACAGGTGCCCCAGGCAACAATGTTTGCTTAAACGTTCTCTGAGCATTCGAGGCAAGCAACGCTTCTTCAACAGCTGCACGCACAGCCTCCACCAGCTCTTCTTGATATAAAAAAGCAACTTCTTTCTTTGTAGGGTGTACATTCACATCGACATCACTCGCTGGCATAGTAATATCAAAAAATGCAAATGGTTTTGCTGCCTTTGGTAGAATCGAGGCAAAGGTTGACTCGAGGCATCTTTTCAAAGGTGGAAAGTCAACGGATCTGCCATTGATGAATAAGACCAGCTGCGTTTTACGACCAGCGTAATCTGCACCGGTTATATACCCAGAAACACTGCATTGAAGCTCCTCTCCATTACCATTACCATTCTTACTTTCTTTTTCTTCTTCACCGTAATTCACTTCATTTGTTTTAAGTTCAACAGGTAGACAGTTCCTCGCGACAGCAGCTCCATACACAGCCCTGATTGCATCTAATCGTGTCCCTCCAGCAGGGGTTGCTATATCAGATTTCGCTTCTCCTAATTTCTTCACTGCTATTGCACTCCCTGCTCGAAATACGGCATACCTACTGACTACATCTAGAATAGCGTTATACTCTTCTGAAGCAGACCTCAATGCTTTTCTACGTAGTGGGACATTATAAAATAAATCCTCAGCCAAGATAATAGTGCCTTTGGTGGCTGCAGCAGGGCGAGAGGTTGGTGGATTCATTGCCCCGTCTTTATAAGATGCTTTCCACCCGTGAGTTTCTTCTAAAGCTGTCATTGTAGTTACTGTAAGGTGAGAGACGTAGGAAATGGATGCTAATGCTTCACCGCGGAATCCCAAGGTGTTAATAGAGTTGAGATCTTCAAATGAACGTAGTTTGGAGGTGGTGTGTCGTTCACACAGAATATCAAGGTCGTCTTTCTGTTAAAGGACAGAGAATAGTTTACTTATGTCAGTATCTTTAGAGTTTACTTCAATTTGATTGCCTACATACTATATAAAGAGAGATAGTGTAACACCTACCCTAATACCGCAACCATCGTCTTGCACCTGTAACGATTTTATTCCTCCATCCTTGACGGTGATAGTGACCGTGGTGGCACCGGCATCAAGACTATTTTCTAATAACTCTTTGACTGCATTGGCTGGGCGCTACAATTTGCTTGCATAAATGGATATTAGGATCAATATTAGTTATGGACCACAAGAACCTTTCAATAGGCAACTTGAAACTGTGGATCAAAAACGGATGATCACACCCACCTGAACAACCTCGCCAGCAGCGATGCGGTTGACTACGCCTTCATCCAACCGCTTAATCTTTTTTGGGAGATCTTGCCTCCGAGGGCTGTCAGTCATTTGATTTGTATTTCCTAGCGAACTTGTTGCATGATCGTTTGAATAATTTTCAGAATTATATCAGGAATCGGTGCGTATCGAGCTTGCTTTGAGTGTAAATATTCGGTTGTTACCGAAATAAAATGAAAACAAGGAATAGGCATCACTGAGCATCCCAAGTGTTGAAAATTTCCAACATCTCAGTTCTTCCCTGCTTCCGGATCGATCCCCAACGCCTGCCAACCACACCGCCTCTTTTTTCCCCACGACGTTCACCCACACACTAAGACAATCCTGCTGCCTCTTGCGCTTTCTTTTTCTCAGAAAACTCTTTCTTCCCTTCCCTCACTGCTGATTTCACCATCTCTGCAAAATCCAATTCTCCGGTTCCTCCATTCGGTTGTAACAAATGTGCCTCAAAATAGGCAGCAGCTGCATCTTCCCACATTTTTAATCCTTCTGCTGCTTGGCCTTCTCTGTACCACGCCTTCAGGAATTTTGGATCTAGTGTACGAGCAACACGTGCGTATCGCATCGCTTCTTCAAATTTTCGCAATCTCAATGCTGCCGCTGCAGCGTTTGACCATACAGGAGCTGCATCTGTCTTATGCCGTAAAGAAGCTTGATATGCCGTTAATGCCTCCTCAATATCACCAGCGACAAACGCTTTATTTCCTTCTACTTTCAATAATTCTGCTTTCTCGTCATCAGGTTCTTCAGGTGCAGGAATCTGGCTCGTCGCTTTTTGTTGCCTTTGTGCAGCTTCTCTATCAGCTGCTTCAGAAATTAGTTGATCAACGCTACGGTTATCCCCAGCACTGGATCGAAGCAAGGTCTCTGCTATAGCACGGTGCCCCCAGGATGCAGCGACTGCAGCTGGAGTCTGGCCTTCAGCATTTTTTGCGGTGGCATCGGCACCTGCTGCAATTAGTGCTGAGGTCATTCTCTCACTGCCCGCTTCTGCAGCAACGTGAAGGGGGGTAAACCCACCTGGAGCCGAAACATTTGGTGTTGCCCCTGCTTTTAATAAGCGATCTAAGCAATCTAATCCCCCTTGTGCTTCATTTTCTCGACCTGGTAACTTTAACTTTAGTGCAGCCATGGCTGAGGTGAGAAACACAGCAGGCATGCCATCTTTCGAAGTGGTGTTTGCGTCAGCACCGCCTTCTAAAAGGGCTGAAACTACTTCAGGGTGGCCAGATGTACATGCGCTGACGATCAAAGGACCGTGTGGTCCTTCAGAAGTGGCGCTACCTCCACGAGTGAGGAGAGACTTGACGGTGGCGGGCTGATTGGCGGCCACGGCAACAGCTAAAGCATTTCGGCCTGTATAAACATTACGAGACGAAGATCAGACTCCTTCTTGCATGGGGCATTGATAAGCCTATGTGATTTCGTAATTTATGCAGTTTTTGCTTACCATGTGCATCTACTTGAGAATTCACTTCAAATCCACACTGGTCTACGAGATGTTCAACAAGATCTGTATGCCCGTGGTGCGATGCCACATGCAACGCATTGCTTCCAGCGTCATCTTGAATGTCTTGAGATGCAGTTCCCTTTGGAAGCTCAGAGCTAGCCTTTTCAAAAGCATCTATTGAACCCTGAATGGCAGCCTGAATCAGCTGCGTTTTAGATGCAGCCATGTGGTATCTCTGTTTAGTTGGCGCAGTAGTATAACTGCAAACTCAGGAAAACCGAAATAGCATATAATTTGTGGCAATATGTGCAAATTTTAGATTTTTATTTTGTGAACACATCTACGGCCCGCTTCGAGAGTTCTACTTAATTTCTATTCCTCAGAAGGATTTTACTCGGTGGCTTACTACATAACAGCAACGTGTACATTGCAGTTCAAAAAAATACTCAGAAAGGGAAAACAAAAAATTGGGAAGAATCAGGAAAATAACCTCCCATAATATCCGCAGAACTTACAATTGCAACCAAAAAAAAATCATTTAAAATTAATCTCGTTTACGGTGCCCAGCACCCGCCCTTGCCTTCCTATACCCTTTCACAAGCTTATAGCTCCACACTTGTGAACCCACCATCCCACAAGTCACTAAAGACGCCATAAACACTCTGTAAGGCGCCGGAATAGCCGGGGATTCAAATAAAAGATTTTTCAAAAAATATCCGATGAGCACAGGGGAGATGACCGACCTGACCAGCACAAAAGAGAAAGTAAAAAATGGCGACACAAGGTTCAATATGTTAGATGCAATGGCATAGTCCTCTTTCAATGTTTTTGCTACACTAAAAATATTGTAAAGCGGGGTCGTGACCTCTCCCATGAAGAAGACAAAAATTGCTGAAATACCGCCAACTCCAAGATGTAACGAAGCGCCCAGATACAGTACTGAGAGGAGATGATGCGCCAGGAAGAACCAGTCACTGGGATCAAAAAGTAAGAAGTATAATATATCAGCAAGAAGATATGCCAGTGAGAAATTAAGTTGAAGAGATTGAATAGGTGTATTGGTGTCGTCAAGGTTGAGTGGCTGTTCCCAATTGCTGAGTTCAGCATAGCCAGCGAAAATGCATGTCATCGCATGAAGACTGTATTCATAGGACGAAGGAAAAAAATACGTTAATACGAGTACAATTTGAAGGAAATATTTATAAAGCAGGGGGCATGAGACGGCAAAAGCGACAGACCTAGACATGGCACAACTACCAAGGAAAGGAGCTTTCTTGCCACCAATATTGACGTATCTAACCCATAGCGTAGATACACTAAATACTTGGATGAAGAAACTCATAAATGCAGGGACATACGCCCAGTTATCTGGAACCCATGAACGCACGGATTCTGTAATCGGCCATAGTGCCTTGGCGATGTGCACTATGACATCTTGCGAAGTTGCCAACACCATTTTAAACGATGAAGTTACCTAACTTAATACGATAGTGCTGACCCTGTAAATCTCTATAGTGATCACTCTGAAATTCTGAGTTGCTTAAGTTTGAATTATTTCAGCTTGAAACAGCTGTGACAAGCATGTATATTTGGAGTTGATCTTAAAAACAATGTGGCTTACCCAAATTGTAATGTGCGGTGAAAGTCATTGCCCTGGCTCATTTTTGCTCAAGACCGCCAGCGCCCACGTCCAGTTATTGAAATTGTTTGGAATATAATGAAGGAGCAAAATAAGACGTGTTAAAGTTTTGCAATTTTATATTAAAATAGCGTTCCTAAATTCCATTATAGTTCTAGATTTATTTCAAATATGTTTAAAAACTGCATTCATCGGGGGAAAAACACCGCCACCGAGCACTTTCAGTATCATTTTGAAGTTCACTGTAGAAGGAAAATAATAATAAAAGTAACCCAACTGATTGTTAATTGCATTATTCAATTGTTTAATATTGAGCAGGTGGGGGATATCCAGCAGGGGGAGGCTGGTACCATCCAGCTATTGGAGCCGGAGCTCCACCAGCCGCACCGGGTACTGGGTAGAAAGTAGGAGGGGGTCCAACAGGAGGATACCCTGCTGCTCCACCCATTGCACCATCAGAAGGGGGATATGCACCAGCAGGTGGGGGATACGCTCCAGGAGGAGGCTGGTAGGCTCCTGGAGGGGGTCCACCACCAGCAGCGTAGAATTGTGGCTGTTGTTGCACACCGGTTTTGTTATTTTTCATATCCATAGCTGCAGCTAAGAGCCCGAGGCAAGAAAGTCCAAAGGCAGTCCAAGAAAGACCCAAGATAGCGTTTCTCCAATCAGTAAGGCCATCGTCCACACCAGTTTCCTCTTGTACTCTGTCTGATTCGGCATTAGCATCAGGAAGGTTGGCAGAGTTGACACCGCCAGCAACGGCCCAACAGATGAGAGAAAGAAAGAAGATGATAATATACCCTGTGGCCTTTCCGCGACCACGGCTGCAGAGTGCCATGAACCATGCTACCAACATAATAAAACCACCAATAGAGGCGGTAGTCCAGTTAAAGTAGCAAAGATTTGTAGAATCATTTGGTGTGCCTGTCCATCCCAAAGCACAGTCATCCTGAACAACGACGTAGCTCCAGCCCCAATATCCGCCAACAAAGGTCCAAAACTTATCGTCAACGATCCCACAGATAGCCGCGGCACATCCAACCTGCAGAGGGACGGAAAAAAATAAATCAAATCAGGCAGGACAGTTCGGAACGAGAATCAGTGTTGAATTCGATCTCTTTAATTCGGGAATAATCTAGCATACTCATTGCAGTCCCCACCCATGCATTGAGCTGTAGCTGGGAGAAAAAAATGCCATTCTATTAGGATTGAAAAAATTACATGAATCCTTTACACTTACGCCAAGCAATCCAATTAGCAAATATATTGCAGTAAATGCTTTGGGGTTTGGTGCTGCCATGATGACTTCAGACCCAGTTGACTAGGAAAAAGTTTTAATCTTTCAGTCTTCAATTAATTCACGTTCTACAGTTGATCCAAAGCCTTTCGTAGTGCAGCGCAAGGTATCTCCAAAAAATATAAAATATAAAATTATCACTCTGACAGGTTGAATGGCGAACAGTGAATAACACGGAGGTACCAAGGCTTTTCTTTCCCTGCACTTTTTTTCCATCCCGCCGATTATCAGAACACTGTTCTACAGATTGAACCTTCTATCTTCCATTAGCACCTCCACACAACAGCACATGGATTTCTCCTTCATATTAGCGACATAGGCGAAAATTACTAGCCAAAGCTCCCGTTTGGCCACTAGCTGCAACTGCATTTGGCAGCTCCGACTTAAACGACTGGCAAGGCCAATGGCCTTTCTCAGTGCCGTAATCAAGATCTTCATTCTTATTATCTTTCAGTCTATAGATACTAATTGCCGGCTGTATTTATTTGACCAAGACACTTGAAACTCATCGGCAAGCTATAATAAACAAATTAAATTTTCCGATCACACTTTCAATTATGCAGCTTGATTCAATTATATTGGAAAGATTAGAAGCACATGGGTGGAGCTTCAATGAACAAGTGGGTAATTGTGATTTCAGATCTTCGACCTACTCGTTTCAATAGCATTAATTTGTCTCCATTTTTACTTTTAAATTCACAACCCTCAATCTCGTTCATTCGGCGGTGCAGGCAGTGGCCCGACAACTTGAAGAAATCCTTCCTTCTTCTGCAGAAGCTGGGAAGCAATTATGCCCCCAAGATGTCGTAAAAGCTATCCTAGATCTCGATTTGAAGCAGGTACATGCTAGTTTTAGCTTCATTTATATTTTACATTTTCCTGCAGCCCAACCCACGCTCTCTTAATTTAATCTATCTAAGATACTATCTTCCCTTGCATTTCTCAGGTCGGTGCTCCATGTTTACCTGAAGACATCAATCGGGCAGATTCTAAGAAACTGATTGGCCCCCATATTCTCCAACTTGTTGAAGCAACAGATATCTCACGTCCATCTAAATTTCAAGAAACTATTCCTGAAGACAGAAAAAATCGACTCCTCCGTCTTCGTCTCACAGACGGCAGTAAAACATGCACAGCAATCGAGTACACTTCTATACCATCTCTAAATACAAAATATCTTATTCCTGGTGTGAAAGTCAAGATTCAAAATGCGCTTATCCGTGCAGGAGCGTTGCTCTTGGACTCTAGCACGTCAATGGCGGTGCTGGGAGGTCGAGTGGAGAGACTCGCTGCTGCATGGGAAGTACAACAAATGTATGGCGGTACTGCCGAGAGAAGTAGTACTAATACTGGTGCTAATAAAGGTAGTACTCCGGCAGATTCCTCTACTACTGCTTCTGCAAAGCCTGATAAGCCACTTCCATTTAAGCATTTTGATGCCCAGGCAAGTAGTGGACATGAGAAAATGAAGAAAGCATTGGCAGCGGTTGTAGTGCCTACTGTAGGTGTTGTTGTACAAGCTGTAGGTGGTAAAAATAACGGTCCTGGTACTGGGCCGAACAGTCAACAAAGAAATATGATAAGAAGCAGTAAAGATTCCCTTCCACCAGGCATTGCTGTTGGTTCTAGTACTAATCCAACAGCAGCAGCAGCAACAACAACGACGACGACAACGAGTGAGGCTGCAAAATCTAAATTATTAGAACGTTTATCTGCCCATGAAGATGCACATGGTCGGTATGGTCGTGGCGGAGGAAGAGGAAAAGAGAGAGGGAGAGGCGGTCGGCGAGGCCGTTTTAATAATGGTGATTACGATGATGGGGATGATGGTTCAATGACATTAGAAGAATGGGAAGCTAAAAAGAAAGTAGGAATACTAGTGGGAGTGGGAGGAGTACAGTCAGATGAGAATAAGAGCGATGAACAGTTGGCGAGAGAACTGCAGAAACAATTAGATTTAGAAGACATGATGGGGACGACAGGGGCAGCAGAATCATGTCTTGGGGATATTCATTCTGCAGGTGCTGGTAATTTGCAGTCAGAGCTGTTGGGAATGTTTAGTTATGGTGATCAAAAAGAAGAGGAATATAGCAATGGCGGTGGGGATGGAAGAGGAAGAGGAAGAAGGGGTAAAGGGGGTAGAGGGGATAGAGGGGGTAGAGGGAGAGGGGTCGTTGGCGACACGAGGGGAGGAGGAAGAGGTAGAGGTAGACACGGGGGAAGTGATGTTGGCGGCAGTCGTGGCAAAGGCGGTGGCAGATCGGGTGGTAGAGGGAGAGGTCCACCAAGTAGAGGTCGTGGCCGTGATGGTGGTAGATCATAAATGCTTCTCTTAATGCTTCTCTGTTCAATTTTTATGAATTTATTCATTTTAAAAAGTAATGCAATGATCATCGTATTATATAACACTAACAACAGTCGCATAGAAAGTCGCTACTTTATTACAGCTCTACAGCTTAGAGCGTGCCCCGCTAGTGACTCCAAAAGGTTCAGGTTCATTCAAATCTGCTCCGACTTGATCATCTTCCTCTTTACTTTCTTTCTCCTTTGCCTTCTCTGATAGGTGAGCACCGTCTGCAAAAACACATGGAAGGCAGAAATCGTTTCTTTCTTTGTCTTTCTTTTCCCGAAAATATGAACTAAAGACATTACTTGCATTGGTATTTACCTTGAATTGCGTCTTGAAGCGTCTCAGGGAAATCGTCATCTTCTTTACTGACACCTGCACCACCACCAACAGCAGAGCTACCACCACTCTCTATCGCAGCACTGGCAGGCGACATGCCAACTTTTCGGCTACTGCGATCATCGGTATCGATGACTCTATTACGCCCTTCTGCTATTTTAGCCATATGCATCGGTTCTGGGTGGTTGTCATATTTGAGATTATGCAATGTAATGTTGCTTTGAGGCGTATTAGCTGGATTGGAAGTCGTGTCGTCGTTGGTTGTAAGATTTGAAGGAAGGTGCTGTTCCACTGCAGCACGGGCAGCGCGTACAACGTCCGTCTACATTTAGAAATTACAACTATTAATTTCCATTTGACTGACCCAATGCAACATAAAACAACAACAAAACAAAAAAGTGAATGCCCATGTATGTTGCTCACCGCTTTCTTCTTGACTTGTTCCAAGGGGCCTTCTTTGTGGTACTGCATATGGTGAATTCTCTCAGGATCTAATTCAACATGATGGCGTGTAAACTGCTCTTCTGGGCTTGCATCCACTTCATCATGAAGAGGCCCTTTTGCAGCAGCAGCTTTATTATTGTCGTCTTGCTCAGTATCTTCTGCTTCAATTTCTCCAGGGACTGATTTTCCTGCGCCTAGGGGACGT
This sequence comes from Nannochloris sp. 'desiccata', assembly GCA_019044685.2. Lineage (NCBI taxonomy): Eukaryota > Viridiplantae > Chlorophyta > Trebouxiophyceae > Chlorellales > Chlorellaceae > Nannochloris > Nannochloris sp. 'desiccata'. Next base: position 70,752 of record JAGTXX020000002.1, on the reverse strand, counting down.
GGGTCCATAGATTTTGTTGGAAACGGATGTTGATGAGGTGTATCAGAGCCTCCAAGGGGTCTTGGATCCTGAGGTCGGTCGTTCTCAGCATCCAAAGTTCCTCTTCGTTGTTGGCTCGGCGACTGAGGCCCTCCTTCTGGCTGGTTCGTTTGCATTGCGGGCTCTGCTTGGGTTTTATGTTTATACACTTGACTATAACCGCGTACCAATATAATTCAAGCTGTATTCATCTCAGCAAAAACTTTCTCCATAGCTGAGGAACGTGGGTAGCAGCTGGTTGCTGACGGAGCTGCGAGGCTTAAAAGCGTTCCACGCGTTAACTGACATTCATATTCATTAATATTTTATATCCGTGTGAAATAAGCGGGTTTTAAAGCGAAATATACTTAAACAAGGTAATAAAACAGTCGGAAAAACAAGGTGCCATGTTTGAGAACAGCGAGCGTTCTCCAGTTTTGCAAAAGGATGAGACACCTATGGCAGGCCAAGTAGAGTTCCTCGATAAGTTTAATAAAGTTGAGGCTCTGGTTGCGGACATATTATCCATCACAAACTGCACAGCTGCGTCTGCCGCTTCTGCAGCAGTTGACTCGGCTGTCAGACGTGCGAGACAAAAGGCTAAAATCTTACCTTCTATGGGCAGTGGACTTGTTTTGGCAGCTTTAGATGTAAGTTTAGGAGCTTAAACACGATTAAAATCCACTGCTATTTTATAAAAAATGTTGTAATTTAACAGGTACTTATCTCCCTCTGTCTCCTTGTTTTCCCACAGGAAGTCGCTCTTGATGTATCCAGCCTCCCGGAAGCGTCAGTAGCTAATGCTGCAATCATGCGTCAACTCACTGAAGATATGCTTCGCAATAATACTACCCCTACTACCCCTCATCAAGACGCACCAGCACCTCCTTCCAGCGTAAGGTCGGTAAGAGGCGACCAAATACCCCCTAATCCCGAATCCCTAGAAAGTGCTGGTGCTGGTGGCGTTGTTGGAGCTAGTGCTAGCGAGCAGCCTCCATCATCTGATACACAGCCCCACCCATCCAGTGTGATGAGCACTATTCAAGAACCAGGCAGTGGTGCTGCTGCCGCTACCTCCACCGTGGACGAAGAGCTCGAGTCCACTGCAGGCACACCAGATGCAACTTCAATAGCAACTGCACATCGTATTATGGATCCCTTACGTCAATTTATCGCTGAAACGTGCTCTGCTGAGCAAGACGACCCCGAATGTGCTCTTATTCGAAGAAACCTTCGTTTGAAAAAACCAAAAAGCGGCGATATGAAATTTGCTAGAGAAGTAGATTTTGATAGTTGTGTCTCGCCCAGGCCGCACACCCCTTCTTCACCTTGTATTGAAAAGTTGGGTACCCCACGTGTGCGTGGTGCTTGTCTGGAATTTGGGTTGGATGCTACTGGTAGAAAGCCTTTAAAAGTTGAACCGATGTACAGCGATGTTGATCAATACAGTCCAATGACCCCACATGGTGATAACAATTTAAGTGATGAAAAAGATAAACATGCAGCGGGTTCTTCAAGTCTTCAGAGACGGCAGAGGCATTGGAGGAGCCGCGGTGCTGCAATGGGCACCAGCGGAACCACCTCCCCTAAGAGTCTTTCCCAAGGAGCATCTCCTCGTGGCGGTGGTGATTGGGGCGGATTAAGGGTAGGAGGTATGAATGTATGTGAAGCTGGAGCACCTCCTGGATTATTGCCTACAGCCAGAGTTGAGGGTTCAAAAGAGTGTGCGGAATTGGGGGAAGAAGGTGGTGAGAGGGTAGGAGATCCGGTGCCAACTTGGTTTGATCCTGTTAAGGATGAAGAAATTGGAGAATTGAGCTCTAGTAAATTACCTGGAATCAATGATGTATGCTCTCAGCTGCAAAGCAGTGGAATATAGATCACATGTTGAATCTCTCATTTGAATATGGTTGAGGTAGTTGGGTTTTCGAGCGGGCTGCTCAGTAGCCCACGCATTTGCTTGTATAGTTGATGGTCCAATTTTCCACATTTTGAATGTAACATGCATAATTAACGCAAGTAAGAGCCGGTCAACTCAACCCTGATGAGCCTCATGAGAACGAACTCACTTCAATAAAACTACCACGATCTCCCAAAAATCTCTATTGTGATTAAATGCATAATTTCTACATTTAGTTTTTGATTGCTCAACCGCGCTTAAGCTCGCAATTCGCGTTTTTCTCCTCCTTCTCAAGCTTCCTACTCGACCACTAGGTTACGCACTTGTTGGTGTCCAGGTCAGCTAAACACCTCGAACACCTCTCGAAACTAGGTAAGCATAGCTTTCGCAAGCTTTAACTTTAAATGTGAATCATCCAAAAGGTCTTGCATTCGTGTCTGTCGCGCATGTGGGGCCATAGTAGATTGCGAAATCCTGCACTTCAGCGTGGCCTTTCCCTGACCTTCCGCTCTGCATTTGCTTGGACGCAGGCTTATTCACGACCACTACAAATGTGCAACCACGCTGAAACGACCGGCTGCGACTGCCCTACCAATGGTGCTGCCGTCAGAGGTCCCAGCTTCTCCCGGATCACCTCTAGAGCAACTATCCAAGCTGCTTTAGCCGGCAACCGTGAATGGGCTGCATCCATGAAAGAGAAAAACCCTAGCTATTTCAGCAAATTGGCTTCTACTCAAGCTCCTGACTGGCTTTGGATTGGCTGCTCAGATTCCCGTGTCCCCGCCAATGAACTTTTAGGAATGGGCCCTGGTGAAGTCTTTGTTCAACGTAATGTAGGCAATTTAGCCACACACAAGGATATGAATTGCATGTCTGCTCTTGAGTATGCTGTTACTGCACTCAAAGTAAAGCATATTATCGTATGCGGTCACTACAATTGTGGCGCCGTCAAGGCTGCGTTAACATTACCTTGCAAGACCCCTGGCTTGGTTAATTTATGGATCCAAGATATCCGCGATGTACGTAATAAACACGAAGAGCTGTTGCTAAAATTACCCGACATCCAATCCCGGTGGGAGAAACTTGTGGAACTCAATGTTATTCATCAAGTGTTCAACGTCTGCACCTCTCCTATTGTTCAACAAGCATGGGACGATGGCCAACCATTAGCAGTCCATGGTCTTGTGTATTCATTAGCTGATGGATTACTTAAAGAAATTACTCCTCCTATTACGTGTTTAGAAGATGTTGATCACTACTCTGATGAAAATTTAAATAGAAAGTCATTTGAAGCTGATTTCGGAGAGGAGGCGGGTAACACAAAGGCAGAGGATATGAAGAGATTGAGTAAGTCATTGACAGCGCATATGGTGTTTGAAAAGCAAACAGTATGAATAAATGTAGATAGCTTAATTAATTAATGTTTGTTTTTTTAAGAGCGTTAAAAGGTTTTCCCCCATTAACTCGGTTTTTGTAATCAAGTAGCGACAATGCTTCTTCTTTCCTAGATGCTGTTTGATCAATTGATTGTGCCTGTTTTTTGTCCTTTATGTATATAAAGTATCTGTAGATACTACAACCTCAAAAAATTACCTTCATGCTGTGCCCAAACCTTTTTCTTTCTTTCTTCCTTTATTGAACGGTACTACCTTCTCATAAAAATTTGATATACCATTTCACATTTAATTCGTGCATTATATGATCTTTGAGATACATTTTTTCTACATTGCTTCATTTTTTCTATTGTAATATTTTAATTTCAAGAATCAAAACTTCAAAGAGGAGAACCCCAACGCTCGCTCAAAATATTTTCCAAGAATATTAAGATTACCTCTGTAATTACACAAACGAAAAGGAAATGATCAAAAGGAATGAATTAATTGCAAGATATACTAAAGCAAAAGAGACGACTACCGACAATGCAAAGCAAAGCTATCTGGTGAATGCATCCATGCATCTTGCTTTCTCTCCCACCTAGCTACGAGCGATAGGGAAAGAGGTGAACGACACATCTATCGATACTCTTAACAAACTAAGATCGGAATTTGATAGAGACCAAAGGCACATCCAAATCTTCCCCTTCTTCATCTTCGCACGCCACAACCACATCGAAATGATTTCTCCACTCAGGAATCTCCATTTTGGCCACTGATACCACCAAATCACTCATTTTCTTGTCCATCCTCTCTTTATGTTTCGGGAAAATGTTATTATAAAGCAAAGATTGTCCACACGAGATGGAATACGCCTCAAGACCACGTGCTCTAAACCATTCCAATACCTCCAATACAGTCATATCCCCTTCCAATACCCATCTATCCCATAAAGACCACTTCATATCTCTAAATTCAAACATCTTTGGTGGAATGGGTTCCGCCATTGCAAACAACGGCAACGCCAAATTAGCAAATGTATTACGGAATGCTTCAATAGGCTTTGAGGCGACGACCTTATATATTTCCAAACATACAAGACCAGTAGCTAATGCAGTGGCAGTAGCAATAGCAGGAATAATACGCCCAGCGATTAATTTCGCTTGTAACTTATCTACCTCAGGAATAGAATAATTCCGAGCTCGCATGTTAGCCATACCAGCAATCAATTGCATATGATAATTGGTATCATCATCTTTCTCAAAGGAAACAGCTTGTAAACGGTATCCAGCAGGTAATGTAGTAGATACTTCTTCCAATTTACGTACAAGGCCATCGATAACCGCCTCGTCCATATGAACCATAGAATCAGCCTTGTTGCTCGCTTTAGGATCAGTTTCAATACGGACATTCTCTTTAGGAGTGAATGGATCTACACTAACCTGTGCAGCGATATCAATTACTCGTTGGCCATCTGATGCCCAATCGGGAATTTCAAGATTGTAGATTTGTGCTTTCAAAATAGCACCTGCTTGAATGAATGCAGCATGACCAGGGTCTGTAGGGTCAAAGTCAAGCGCACGAGGGAATCTCTTGGGAGCAGACCAAAAGAAAGCACCATTAGAAGTACGTGCATCCTCAGGGAAGGTAAAAGTGAGCTGAGCAACACGATCGTGGAATTGCTGTTGAAATTTGCGACGTGCCCATGCAATGGCATCTTCAAAAGTAGCGCAACGCTCAGAAACGAGTGCTTCAACGACTTTTTCAAGTTGTTCACGTGCTGCAGCATCACTGGAAGCTTTCGCGCTGTTTAAATACTTAGCAGGGTCTTCCAAAAAGGCATTTGCCTCGGCTGGTGTCTTTTCCAACAATCCCTCAAACTCAGAGCGAGCATAGGTCAAACAGTGATGGATGTTGTGAGGAAAAGAATGGAGAGTACACATGGGTGCTTGCTTCTCCGGAGGATCTCTAGAAGCACCGTAGTTTTCAGTCAATCTGGGAATAACCATTTGGGTGTTGCATTTCGCGCCCAAAGTTCCACTTTCCAGCAAAGGTTTGCCAAAGTACACACAGCGAGAATCCACATATAACCGAGCATTGACATTATCTAACGCATTCACTACAAAATCAAGCTGTTCCCAGTAGCTATCATTAAATACCTCTTCAGTTTCGGGAGAGACACGATTTTGCAGAGCGGTGACTTGCAAGGCTGGGTTGATTTTCTGTGCTGCAGTAGCAGCTACAGTAGACTTTGAGTTGCCAATATCCCAATCACGGAATAAAAATTGACGGGATAAATTAGATTTCTCAATTGTATCATCATCAGTGACCGTTAATCGACCAGAGCCCGAGCACGCGACACCCATTAAAGCCAAATTTTTAAGGAATTCACAGCCTAGAGCACCAGCACCAACCAAAAATATTTTAGAATTTTCTAATTTACGTTGCATAGTGCGTCCAAAACAAGCAATTTGGTCATCATAACGGCTTCCTTCAGGGGCAACCTCTTCCGTGGGAAGTGGCTCCTCCGGTAAACTCTCGATAGAATCGAAGTAAAACCATTGAAACAGAGGGTGGAATTTGCCAGAAGCAGCTTTGACTACTTCTTGACCTACTATGCCACCAAAAATGGCAGCCATAGGGTTTAATTCAGCATTGGAAGTTAATGCCAACCACCGCAACACACCCTCGTCAATCTCTGCTTTGTTTTCAGAGTGAGAAGCATCATTGATGCCACGAGCAAGGGAAATGACCTGTTCAGCATCTGCGCTAGATCCAGGTGCAGGTAATTTACCACTATTAGCAGCTTGGAAAGCATCCAAAGCTTGGAAACCAACATGAAGTAAAGCAGATCTATCCATCTTGGCGAAATCTGAAAGTAAAAACTCGCCAGGCTCACTTACAGCTTGAGCCAGAGTTTTGAAAGCCAAACTTTTGCTCTCTTTGTGCTGAGTTACCATACCCCCACGTTCGTACGCATTAAATCCAGTAGAATCAATTTCAACTTCAAAAGAATGTGCTTTAGCATTCTTGATACGGAGGGGACCTGCAGAATGGAGCTCTGTCATGCCCACAACCTCGCCAAAAGTGACATATTCACCATCCTGGAATTCGAGACGTTCATCCTCAACAGTGGTGACCAAGGTAGGGTTCCCAGGGGAAATCCCAGCAATGATTCCAGTGTGAGGCTCTTCTCCATCGACATCAAAAACTTCAAAGGCGGGGCCAAAATCACAGAAAACAGAAGCGAAAACACCACGAATGTCTGCTTTAATAAATGCAATGTTGTTAGCATGGCAGAATTCGTTGATACGAATGGATTCTGCCATGTTCAGTTGAGTAGCAACCACCACTTGGAAGGTGGATAAAAACTCGTTGCTGAGGTCGGTAGAGGAAGAAGAAACAGGGACAGCAGTGTTAAGGCCCTGGAGCTGTTCACGGCATGCTTCAGCGCGGTTCCTGCCAATGTCAGACTCGTTCAAGTAGAATTGAGAGCCAAGATCGCGGAGAGTAACTGCCGCACGATCGTGGAGAGTGATGGACTTGAGGCCCGCCAAGATCACATTCTTAGCTTCAAAAAAAAAAAGTCAGAAAGATGTGATAAGGTATACAAGGTGTTGATACGGTTTTTATGCAATAATACAGCCTCATACTGCTGCATATTTTCACTACAGAAAGAAAAAAACTCACCGATTTCGCAGCCCAGACCGTTCAAGCCAATGATCAGGACGTTAGCGGTAGCCATCCGGCGCATCGACTCCTTACCATACACAGCAAGCTGTATATATAAGCAATTAATGAGAATTAGAGTCCAGATTGGCAGAAAGAAGCAGTAAGTTAAACAGCTATAATTATCAAAATTCATTCAAACTTGCCTGTCTAGAGTGTAGATCCTCATCAATCTCTACTGGAGTATCTCCTCCGTTAACCATTTCCTGGTCAGACATCCTGATCTTCTTGGAGTCAAGGTCCTGTAGGCAATCAAACGGAAAAGCGTTCAGAAGCATCCAAAGTGATCGGCAGTTAAATGGGCTTACAGCTTGCTCTAACCATCGGATTTTCAAAACTGCACAACAATAAGCAACTTACCTTTTCAATGTCTTTGCTTGCTCGCTTTGACATGAACGAAATAGGGCCGATTGAAGCCACTAAGCAGCCTGTTGAATGGCTGCCCTCTGCGAAGCTTTCAAAGCGACAAAATGTGGTCTCGACGCTTTAAGCGGAATATATAAGGAGGTTAACTTGCAGAACAGGGCCTTAAAGACCGCAATGGTGGCGCAGGAACCCTCCCTGACCAGGGACTTAAATAAGTTTCTTCCAGTTGGTTGGGGGAGGCTAAAGCACCATTTTGCTGCGAATTTCGCCTATCGGCCTTATTTAAAAATTCTTTGGATGCTAGAGGATATCTAGGGAATGGCTACAGCATTTTTACAACACTTTATCTGACATGCACATCTCCCATTTTTAAACAATTTGGGCTTTGCATCTATATACTTTGGTGCTTAAACCCATTTTAAACCTCTATTACAACAAAATGATGACATTAGAATCAATCGACGCTTATGAAAAAGGCGAATTCGCCAATGTTCCTCTAGGCCTTTGCCGCCCCCACATTGTCGACAACGGCACCACCCTCCCTGGACGCAGTAGATACTTGCTTTTGTTCCGGCATCGCTATCTTGACTTTCGCCTCGCTGAAGTACAAGCATTGGCCGAAGTTGGATATGGTAAGCAGGGGTTTGTTTAAGAGTTTCACAAAATAGTTTGTGCCTTCCCATTCTTTCTCTTTTTCTCTCCAAAAAAATACACCTCTGCTCTTGATTTTAAATCTCACAGGCAAAGTCAATGATGGCAATGATGGATTACCTGTCATTGTATGGGAGAAACCTGCTGGTGGACTCGTTGCTTCCCCATTTTGGTACATCCACCTTTCAACTGAAGCAGCAGAATTGATATTACTTGTAATTTTGCGCCGATCCATGTTGGTGCGCTGTGCTCTTGAACTTTGGGGTGAAGGATCGAGCTGGGAAGAATTACAGTCAGTGGTAGCTGATTATAATCCAGTAGATAAAGCTAAATATGCTGCAGCTGATCAATCATTTAAATTTGTAGTGGAGTCATGGGGCCAGATGGCAACTCAAGAAGAAAAACTTGACATTATTGAGTCATTTGAAATGTGTACTAAATTAAGCGGCCCTATAGATTTGAAGAGTCCAATGCATCACTTTTGGGCTATTAAATGTGATATTCCTGATAAGAATCTATCGTGTTTACCACCATTACCTCAGCGGTACTATTTTGGGAGACAGATTTTAGCCGAAGAAACATGCAGTGTACGATTGAATAAATTACCCATCTACGATTTAAAAAAACGGAGGTATATTGGACCTACATCTATGGACCCTGAGCTGTCGTATATAATGTGTGCTATGGGTGGAGTTCAAAAACATTCTTTATTTTTGGATCCATTTGTTGGCACGGGCAGTGTTTTAATAGCTGCAGCAGATATAGGAGCTCATACTTTGGGTACAGATATCGATATTCGAGTAATTAAACACGGAAAAAAAGATAAAAAGGGGCAACCCGTGAATATTTGGACTAACTTTCAAGATTATGAGTTACCCGCTCCACTTGGCCTTCTCCGTCTAGATTTGAATAGATCCCCTTTTCGTGAACATTTAGAAGAAATTTTAGACGTTATTGTAGCGGATCCACCGTATGGTGTCCGCGCTGGTGCTAGGAAAAGTCGTTCAGTCCCTGATGCTGTTATTCCCGATCGTGCAACTCATATTGCAGCAACATCGCCCTATACATTGGCAGAGTGTTTGAGAGATTTAGTGGAATCAGCGGCTCGATGGCTGTGTGTCGGTGGTAAATTAGTATACTGGACCCCATGTGCACCGGGTTATTATCTTGAAGAAGAGCTTCCAAAGCATCCAGCAATGGAAATGGAAGCAAATTGTGAACAGGTGCTGGCACTTCGGTACAGTCGACGATTGATCGTGATGAGGAAAGTAAGAAAATATGATGGAAAGGCTGCTCGAGAGTATTATGAGAAGATTGGACCACCAAAGATGGCATTAGACGATCTCAGAGATTATGTGTACAGTACTTTAGATGATGAAGGTACCACTGCTGCCAGTGGTGGTGAAATGAAGGATGGTGATCATCATGTCCCTCGTACTCGTCTTCGTAATAAATTTATTTAGACAGAGAACACACAGTTTGGATGATATTTCATTAGCATAAAATAAAAATCATTTTATAATGTTCAGCTCTAAGATTTAAGGTGTTTATCAAGGTGTTTTTCCAACATATCTGCTGTGAGCCGAGGGGAAGGGCGGGGCACTTCTCTCTGCAAAGTTTAGGGAGAATGGAGCACATTTTAGCTCTCTAGTTCAGATGATATTACACATGGTACCAACACAGATTATTCAACATACCTCATTGCTTCCATCTGAAGAAGCTACAGCTAGAACAGGCACCGACATTGAATATGCTGCCTTCCAGGCGGGGTTTGTTGAAACATCTCTTATCTCTAATTCAACATCACTAAGGATGGATGGCATAAATGCTGCTCTGTCCAAAATTGCTTCTAGTTTCTCTTTCAGTTTGTCACATAATGGGCAGTCTTCTTTGCTGTAAACAATGAGTTTGAAAGAGCTTGCAGTGGCGCCGTCACCAGCGGCGGTGATGGCTACACGACGGCGAGAGCCTAGTTGCTGATGTGCAGGTGCAGTAAATGTACATTTATAGGCATATTTCAATGACATTGCTTGGAAAGCAACCATTTGATGATTTTGGGAGGCCGAAACCTTTACAGCCGAAGTGAAAGCAGCAAACGCAGGAGCCCAATGTGCTGCCATAACTCTCATGCCGGAGACCATTGACATGATTTATGGGTGGGGATAAACACGATGGTGTTTTTGAATAAGGCAGATTGCTCTTAAATCGATGCACAAAATGATGCTTTCAAGTTTGTTCGAGTTTCGTTCTTTCTGCAAATTGTCAGTTGAGCACTGTTTTGCAGTAAACACATCCACTTTACGCCCATGAGCTGGTATTAAATGTTTCAATAATTTGATACGAACACCCTTAGAGAGCCAGGGCATGATGCAGGCAACATTCGAACGTGGGTTGACATCTACTCAACGAATCCACAAGGGCTTTTCTTCGGGAGCTAGGTAAGTTTTGATCGAATTGCAATATTATCTACATGACCTCGCATATTGCATTGGACTTGCGTTCTCAGATTTGCTGATTATTCTTGGTCCAATTATAGGGCAATTCATTCTTGTGGAATTCCGAAATCTAGGGTTGCCGTGCCAGCAGCTTCAAAAAGAAGGCAGCGTGCCGCTATTGTATCTCAAGCATGTAAGTCTCGATACCCAGGTGTGAAATTAATTTCTTCTTATTTTGTTAACCTCTTTTATTCAACCACTAATGACCCCTCTTTCCCCGCCCTTCAATGAACCGCAGCTGCGGCGACTGCAACCTCCCCTTACGAAAGCCTTGAAGCCATCACATGTGATTTGAGTGCCTTCCCTAGTTGCAATTTCTTTCGCGTAGAGGCAATTATCCGCCCCTGGAGACTCGACAAAGTCATCGCCCAGCTGAGCGCTGCTGGTGTTAAAGGAATGACAGTTTCTGAAGTTAAGGGAGCAGGTGTCCAAGGTGGTAAACGTGAAAGATTTGCCGGTACAGAATTCGGCAGTGAAACAAATTTCTTAGTAGATAAAACTCGTTTGGATATTGTTATTTCTCGTGCTCAGGTTGATACTGTTGTGCGTACTATTGCTACGGCTGCCTTTACAGGTGAAGTTGGGGATGGAAAGATATTTGTCCATCCAGTGGCTGAAGTCGTTAGGGTTCGTACTGCAGAAACAGGGGCAGTGGCCGAGTACATGGTCGGAGGGATGTCTGACCTTACAGGAGTCGCAGGAATTTAAATTTTAAAATTGAGACCCCGTCTTGTATTTTGTTTCCCTGTTTAATTGATACCTGTCCTCCCCCCTCGCCGCATACTATTAAACTTAATCAATGTAAACATTTGCGTGTAACATCCTACGAGTTTATTTCAGCGAGAGCCTTCGAGCACCGTCACAGTGAGGAGTTGACTCATCCAGCCTCCGACCGAGCAGCAACCATGGTGGTTCGTAGTCAAATTTGGACTACCAAGAAATATACGTCATTATAAAATATACTTATACAAAATGTTCGAGAGCATTTTCATCCATCAGCAGAAGTCTGCCGAGCAGGCCCCAGAGGTATGGGCAAAGAATTAAACAACCCTGGAAATTGTTGGCTGTGTGTCCACATTGCGTTGACTCTGTATTGTTGGCCTTTGCACATTACCTTGAAGGCTCCATTTAATGCCTTGAAAGTTGTTCCAATGCTAGTGAACGCTGTTGGAAAGTCTCAAACCCTCCCTCGAGCACACGTTCATTCCCCAAATTCAAATTCTGTTGCCTATTTTCCCTTTTGCGTGCAGGCTGCCCAGGCACCTATGAAACAAGACAGCGTGGCTAGAAGGTGTAGTGAACACGTTCACTTTGCTTTGGAGTTTGATGGCCTTGATTTCTGTGACTTCCTTGTCCGTGATGCAGGAAGCAATTCCCGTCGCCAGCAAAGTAGCTCCAGCCCTGTTGTTAGCAGTCATTAAGACCGCTAGGTAGCTGGCTAGCTATGCTTTGTATAATAGTATCTTAGTAGTCTGGACCTCTGTCTTCCATTTATTTTCACTGTTGCTGCGACTTTTTTTCTTCATTCTTTTCTGCCGACTGTTTCTCTTTCTTTCTGCCGCTGCAACTTCCATCCCATTGGGGACGGCTTGCTTATTTTTTATCATATATGAATCTGGTTCCCTCAAAACAAAACTCAGTTACTTTTGATATTTACACTCTTCATTTGTTCTTGTATTTGATTCCCATTCTGTCTGCGTCTTTATCTTTTGGTATAATAATAAACATCCACTTGACTCGTTGTCCCCCCAAGTCGTCTCTATGAACCGACATGAACTTTATATATACATGGCACGTTACATCTATCTAGGTTTCATTTGCTTTGATGACTTGCAATAAAAACGAACAATACCAGAATTTGCCTGAACGAATAGTACCTGTTCTTTTGTATTTTTAGTTTGATAGATCGATTGATTTTTGGTTTGCCTTTTATTGCGCTACGCATCATCTAGGGGGCATTGTTTCAAAGACATTCAGTTGATGTGATCGATTGCATTGCGTTTAAACCATTAAAGTCAGGAAAACTCATGATAGGATTGAATCCAAGACAAAGCTAGACATCAGAAGACAGGTGGCGACTCTCAGAAGAAGAGAAAAGAAGAAAATAAAATCAACCCTCTTTGCTCTTATTCTTCTCCTTTTTCTCCTTCTTACTTTTACTCTTCTTTTCCTTCTTCTCCTCGCCATCATTGGGATCTCTATTTTTCCGTTTCCTCTCCTTCTTTTCTGATTTCTTTTTCTCTTCAACAGGCTCTCTGTCTTGCTCCTCTTCATCGCCATCATCTCGAGCTCTGCCATCACCAAAAAGCTCTTCAAATTCTTTCCGTACTTCGTGTGTAGCGTGTACACGTTGCTGCCAATCTTTACCACCGCGCTTAAATGCATCAACATTACACCTCTGCAGCAACATGGCGCCACGAGAAGTAGCCCCAACACGATCCTCAGAAGCAGCAAGTTCAGCAGTAATTACCTCCTTTTCAGCAGCTTCAGCTAAATCGTAACACTTTTCAATAAATTTAATGCCAGCCATAGTGCTAGAAGCGTTCACCCAGCTTCCTTGTAATGATTGCAACACTTTACGGCATTTCTTAGGAGCGCCACCAGGGCCTTCTAAGTACGTTTCAATCACCCTACAACCACCTGGATCACGTGCTACAGCACCTAATTCAGCTGGAGTGAGGTTACTCAATGCATCAGCCCATTTCTTGCATGCTGCAGCAGGGTAACGTAAAAGTGTGACCAGAGCAGCACAGCCGAGGGACGACAAGCGAACACCAGTTTCAGCAGCTTTACTAAGGTCTGTGATTGTAGTGTCCAAAGTAATAAGTTTGTGGAATGGTGTCGTATGTCTTGGAGAGGAATCTAATCCAGATTCTATAGAATGCCATAAAGCATCAGCAGAATCAGCTTCAAGGCAACCAACACGCCCAGCAGCAGCCAGCAACACAGCCACGACACCTCCACGGCGAGCACGTAGCAGGGTAGAAAGGTGTGGCCTCAGATCTTCAAACATACGTTTCAGCTGTTGAGGGCGACGTACAGATGCCAAAGCTGCCTGCACAGCAAAATTTGCAGACGGGTGCTGCGCCAAACTTAATAACCGACCTTTAAACGCAACAGTGCATAGCTTTTGTAGCACATCATCAGGAGACGCTTCAAACGCTGCTTCCATTAAATGACTTCCATTACGATCTGTAAGTAATCTATACATGGCATCGGAAGTAACAGTATCAGGGCCTGACGCTGCATTGCCACCGAGAAGGTGAATGACAAGTCTACCAGCAAGCTGTTCATCTTCTATAGCTACAACAGAGCGTAGTAAGGACTGTAAAAATGGTCCAGCGTAGGGATCACATTGAACTGATGCTAGATCATGCCCGGTCCAGTCATCAGAAATAACAGTGTTGGCAATTTTAGTGACCAATAAAGGGAAAGAAAGTGTTGAAGATGAATACGTGGTTGTATTGGATGCTTGCCCATTGGAATTTGCATTGGATACACGAGAAACTAAGCCACCATGTTTTCTAGCGCCTGCGATCGCTGCGTTGTTGTTTCTATTTGCTTCAGCAGCACCTCTACCACCGCCATCTCCACCACTGGTTCCATCACTTGGGGCAATTCCTGGTTTGCGATTTGGAGGAGTAGTGACATCTTGGCCGCATAGCACTGTTAGAAGACGTCTTCCAACAAATGAACCATACTTTGAAGTGATCATGTCATAGAGAGAAGTAGCAGCTGTGTCTGTGAAAGCGGTAAGAGCAGCTTCAACGGTGGTGTAGTCAGTCTCATCAGCATTAAGAGCTGTTGTTGAGAAAGCTGTAAGGAGTTTTTCTACCACATGGGATCCAAAAGGGCCACTGCAGTACATTATAGAGGGGGTTTAAAAAATAGTTGACAGCACAAGCAAACTGGAGGCGTCGGTGATCAGAATATATTGTTTTGAAAAAAATCCATAAAAAACAATACTGAAAACAACTCACTTGGTACAGATCACGCCTAAATTCTCTTCTTGAATGCATCCGCGGAGAAATCTATCAAGAACTCGTATGGATGCATAAGGAATGAGCGCCTCAATTACTCTGCTGCAAGCTGCATCGGGCACAATCTCAGTTTCCTTGCCCTCAGTCTCTGCGAGAACATTCTCAGCAAGTACATATTTCTCTTCATCGTCGTCTAGAGTCTTAAAATGAGTACCAATCTCTTCATAATATTTCAAAGTTTCTGCATCCACTCTGCTATGGCGGAAATCCTCGCCACCAGCAGGGCCTTCTCTATCTCTCTTCATGCTATTTAATACTATTACAAACTAAGTACCCTACTTATATACGCTAAAATGAATAAAAATACACAAAATTTACAAAACATTAGTGACGGGGAGGAAAGCCTCTCGGTCGCAGCACAGTATTTTCTACTAATCCACAAAACTTTGCTGCATACCGAGAAAAATACAACAACTTTCTCCAAACCTTGTTGAAAATCTTCTTCAACGCACTGACCCTTATTTCTGTACAAAAAAATATTTAAAATTTAAAAATTCTGTTCCCGCTTTTTAAATTTCTCAACGCCAACTCAACTTCTTCTATTCTCTCCCTCCCGTTTAATCAACACCTCCCCATCTCCGCACATAATTATATATTCACAAAAGTAGAAATCGCCAAAAATGCAAGATCAATCAAACTTAATACGGCGGTTGAATGGAAGTTCACCGCCTTTGTATGTGCAGCCAAAGGCGAGCTCTGCAGAGAAGAAACAGATGTAATTTAAATGGGCAAAGAAAAATGACAACAGCAATCGTGCAAATCGACTCGCTTACCATTGCAGAATTCCTGCTTAGCGGTGTTCTGTTGCCTTGACCAACCATCAGCAGTTTGGAAACTGCCAGATTTCTCGACAGCTGCTTCAATAAGAGTTCTCCGCCGTATGCGTGCCTCGTCTTGTCGGGCAATTATTTCATTAATAGCTGCATGTAATATAGCCCTGTACTTATCAGCGAGAAGCTGGTTCTGTTCCTTAGATGCAGCATGCAACTCTGCAGATTGGGCACCTTGCTGAGGACCCGCTCCATGTTCAAGTGTAGGGCCCGTTTCAACGAAGAATACGCCCTTTGCAGCCCATAGCAATACTAGCATGCAAAATGAAATAACCTGTGCAAGCGCCAGACGCTTGAATAGCACTTTTTCCGACCATGCTAAAGCATCCAGCGCGGTTATCCAAACGAGGCCTACCACCAGCCTCCCCTCCCTAGTCACAGGCATCCCCGAACTCCTTCCTCCCCTACCTACGACAGATATAAATTTTAATCATCCCCTCCTCGTGAGATAAGTTGATGAAAAGGGGGCATGCATGCCCTCTTAGCTTTGACGCGAAGCTGTCCTTTGACCTTCGGCTCTGTCAAGATTCCAAATCTCAGATTGATATTCAAATCTGCAGCGATTTTCAACGTCGAGGCAAATGCACCTAATTTCTGATAGAGATAAATGAACAAACTTTGGATTTTTTATTTACTGCTGACGAACTATGTATTCAAATACGGGAATAAGTTGTGCGTTTTAAAAGTGGGCAGCCATGCTCACTTCTTCGTGGTTCTTTCTGCTTTTTTGCTTTTCCTTCATTTTAATTCCGCATTATTAACCTAGCACGACTGCATAACCCCTTGTTGACTGTTATATTATATAGTGCTGCTCGTTGGGTTAGAGCGGGGCCAGGGCTCAGTCAGGTAGGGTTAGTAGGCATAGAGGGAAAACCCCCTTTTTTGCACAAGGTGCCAAATTATTTGTTGGCAGGTGAGAACCATCACTATCTCTCTTCACTGTGTTCTGAAACTGATTTGCAAATAGTAACTTATGATAATAATACGCAATCACAATAATATGTCGGTCTTTTCGGTAAGAAAAGCATAAACGACATCAACGGCAAGCCTCTCGCTCACTCTCACTAGAGCGAAACTCAATCTTGCTGCCAAAGAGAGAGAATGTAATCAAGATTCTATTTTAATCTCGCACCAACTCTTCTGGACCTCCCAAGTACGTAAAAACTTATTATCTAGATGCATCAAATATTAATATAATAACCATTCCGGATTTGCTTAGCCATTGCCAACGCCAACACTAGCTAAGTAAATTCTATCGTCCTCCCGCGCTGGCAAAACAGTCAACCCCCAAAAATTAGGGGTTCAATAAAGTTTGTGGTAACAACTATTGCTAAATGCATAGATTAAGTAAGGCTTAATTCACTCAGAAGCCCGGCTCATCTCCGTGCTTCAAGGTCCAGCAGCGAAAGGCAAGCTCTAAAAAAGATAATAGAACGAGTTGGTAAATCGAGATGAAAACTTTAACAATATCCCAACTTACGGTTGAAAACCCCATTTATAGGACGCTTGTGTACCTCTGGCCAAGCAGTTACAGTTTTGACAGCGACAACAGAATTCAGGACGGCTCGTTCAACCTGGAGTCTCCGCTGCCGGAGTGCCTTTGCCATAATTTGTCGTGAAATCGTTTCATTTATCACTGCATGTAATAACGCCGTGTATCGTTCAGCCAGGAGCTGATCCTGTTCCGCAAAAGCAGCATATTGGGTGCCTTGCTGAGGACCCTCTACTGGCACCTTTTCAGGGCCCGTGTTATCAGAGAATAAGCCCTTTGTAGCCAATACTATTGCTAATATACAAAATAAAATAACCTGTGCAAGCGCTAAACGTTCGCAGAACACGTTTCTAGACCATGCTAACGCATCCAGCGCGGTTATCCAAAGGAGTCCTACTGTCAAAGATACTGCCAAAGGACCCTCCCTTTGGACAAGAACAGGCATCCCTAAGCCTATAGGGTAGCTACCTTAGCCCCCTTCCCCTGAAAAAATAAAGTAAATCGAAGTAGAAAATATGTGGAGCTCGCCTTATATTCGCTGAATTCAAGTCGAAGGTATCCTCAAATTTCGAAGTAGTACTTCAAGTTTGATCTGGGATCGCGGCTTGGTCGAGGGTTTCCGATTGATAAAAATCAAATTGAGGTTCGAAAATATCGAGGCAAAATTCAGCTTCAATTTGCCAGGATTATATAGAACGCCTTGGAACTGTTATTTCTACCACTGATTAAATAATAATGCTTTCAAACTTCAGGAATAAGCTGCAGGGTGGGCAGCCACGCTCACTTGTTGTCGTTCGCCCTGCTACTGTTGGTGGCTTTTTTTCGGGAGCTATCAACCTAGCATGGTTGATAATTAGCTCCTTGGGAACCGAGATTATATATATCCTTGCGCTGCTTGTTGGCGTGGTGGTAGGGCTCAGCCAGGTAGGGTTTCTCAGCCTGAGGGGAGTAACAAGAACCCCGAGCTGGCTCAAGCCTTCATCAATAAATTGATAGATTTTCATCTGTTTTGATTATTTCACCACCTATTCTTATTGCAGGGTATATTTAACGTTTCTGTGCATGTCGTCAAGTCCCCATTTACCTCCCCTTCAAAGAAAACAATTGGTGGCGATGATGACAGGGACAGTGTCGGGGAAAAGCCTTCAAGCTCTTCTGAGAAATTGCCCCTTGAACTGAAAGAGGTTGACGATCTTCGTCCACGACACTTATTTGTAGAAGCATATGGTGGGGTAGTGGATGAACAGCGCGGAACTGAGATGCACACCCCTGATGATTTTGTAGGGTACGTAAACAATAGAAACAAAAGAGAGAGAGTTTGCTCCCGGAATGTTTTTGCAAATATTTCACTGTTTAATCCCTTTATATCCATTGTTACAGGCCTGGTACTGTGGAAAGTCTCCTTGTTCCTGTACAGAAACAACCAGAAATTTCTCCAGGAATCCAGGAAACTGCCCCTATCTCCGCTGCGACTGAAAAAGAATCTGAACAGATTTTTGAGGCAACCGAGCCTATTGCAGTCCTTCTTCCCTCTCCTGCTGTTGACAAGAACTCAGAAGAATTGCAAGCTATCACACACCCAAAGCATACCAAAGCACCAGTAGATGCAGAAGATAACTCTTCTCCTCAATCTATAGCTCCGGCACCTCTGGTTGAAAATACAGAATTGACATCAGCGGCAACTCAAGGAGCCGCTGAGGCTATGACCCCACAACCAGTTCCTACTTTAGTACAACCACAATTGAGCTCTCCTGAAGCTATATCTCCGGTGGATCGCTTGACAGCTGCCGAGCTGGAAGACAATGCTTTGCTTGCGACCTCATCAAGGCGTTCAGATGTGCCATCACCTCCAACTGACCGTGAAAAAGTGGATATACTTGAACATCGGTCTTTTGATGCACCTGAAACTCCTAAAATGGAGCCGAAGAGTACAGTACCTCTGCCTGCATTTGAAGATCCAGCCCATAAGCTGGAAGATGTTCCTGTTCCTGCTCCTCTTTCCACCGCCACCGCCACAGAGGCAGCTCTCGCTCCTTCCATACAACAAGATACAGAGCCTGCCATTGCTGCATTACCAACAGCCAAACCTACCCCAGTAGATAAACCCGCGGTAACCTCAGTTACCCAAGAAGAACAAAAAGGAACGCTGAAGAAGAAGAAAAACAGAGGCCCTATTCGAGGTCCCTTGCACAAAGCGGCAAAAGAGATTCGCAAAGCATTTCGCTAATTTCCATTTCTTACCTATCGCATTCTTGTTTTCAAAATATTGTAGAGCCATCTTTGTTTAACAATCTAATAGAGACTTATTTGAATTTATGCTTTGTATATTATATGCCCTTTACATATTAGCAGTGTAATACTAGCAACTGAAAGAATTCTAAAGATCTATACTTAGTATTCGTCCACTTGCCCTGGCCTGCAAAACATATGTGAAAGAAAGCGTTACTGGGTCAGCCAAGAAGATTAAGGAGAGTGCACAGCATCATTCAGAAGGTGAAAAATATTTTTAGGAAAATAACAAAAATTGGCACTTTAGAGCAGGATGAGCCAACTAACCTCACTAACACCACTTGTTGCTGAATCGGACTCTCCACATTCAAATAGAGAAAATGGTACCTCCATTCAGATCCATCTTTATACATATCTGCGTTCACAGTAGCTCTACCAGATGGTCCTCTCATATGAAACTGCAGCTGCACGTGTTCTCTACCTTCCGAATCATTATATACACGATGAGGAATGCGTTGACGTGCAGCACGGTTACGAGACTCTGTTCCATAGGCACTAATAGGAGACCCCAAGCGAACAGTGATGCGAGGATCGTCTTTTATCCGGTTCAATGTATGTGTATAGCACTGGTACTCTTTAGGAGAGAAGATAAGCTCGTTTAAAGCTGCATAAATTACTGCCGCTGCAAAACCGAGGGCAGCAATGATGACTACAGTATAAGAAGTACCTTCTACGACAGTGATAGGGCGCTGAGGGATTTTATCAGTAATGGCACTAAATTCCTCATCCGCAGCAACCATTTCCTGCATAGGGAAAAAAAAAAAGACTTCGTATTCAGGTAAGTAATGGCAAATATATTGTTTTATTGACGACTTTGTAATCAAGTTTTAGGGGACCATGGTCGAAGGAAGGAAGGGAGTAAACGTCAGTTTCTACCTACCCTTTCAGCTGTTTCTGCTGCTTTCTTTTCTGCGCGCTTTTCACTTTCTGTTGCAGCTACTCTAGCACTAGATGAAGCAATCCCTCTAGCAGCAAAAGGCAAGTGCCCAGTGGTTGACGGCAACACCACCCTTAAAAAGGCCAGTCCAGTAGCCTCTGCCGCAAGCACAGCAGATCCTCGTTGAAGGATCAACTGGACATCTGCAATATACAGACGATGAGAATAAGAGGATAGTGATCAAAGCCAAGGCAACATCGACCATTAGAGTTTATGATCAGACCAAAATGAATTGAACTGCACACTCTGGACTCACCTCCAATCATTTGCGGCGATGCGCTTGTTAATAGGCGAACTATGGAGCCGAATGACCTGAAACGAGACATTACTTATTGACTTTGGAGAGCACCTTGAAATTGATCACTTTAATAAAACGTATGTTTTCCTTGAAGGCTATACACGCTGCTTCGTTGGAGAATTCTTCGTTCTAAAATAAATCGATTGGATCACTCAAGCTTTGGTTTGAGCTATATCAAGGCTCAATTTTTTCAATCTTAAGAACTGGCAGCTCTTTGCCCGACTCAATTGACCGTCAAGAGCACAGCATGGCTGTTTGATAACTTGGCACAGCGGGCTTCTTCGCCCCATAGAGGGCCTTGAGAAACGTCCGCTGAATGATAATATTCTATCATGCCATTCTGCTATTCATCGGTGGGTTTAGAACCGACGGAAGCACCAGCCGACGGTTCCAGTGGCCGGGGCAGGTTCAGGCTGGAATGTAAAGGCATATAAAGAGATGACGAGTCTAGAGGTGGAAAACTTATTTTCATCTTGGTTTATCCGAGGAGAGGGCCCGCTGCGCGGCCCGGGCGGTGAGGTGGACAAGCCCCCAATGGGCAGGAGAAGCTATGGGCTTGGCAGAAGCGGCGGTGGAAAGTGAACCACCGCGCATGCCTCTCCCGCCTGTCCCTCTTGAGAAACAAAATTTTACATTAATTTAGCAACTTTGGCGAGGTTCTGGCGAGACATGGTTTCCCTTTCAAAGTTCGCCAACCTCTTTTGTTTCCCCATGCATGGCCATGGCCAGAGCGTTTTCTACCCGAAAGTTTCAAGAAGTTCCGACATCACCCCGACTTCATGCAATTCCAGGGCATTAAAATGAATATGTATTCTGTATAGGATAACACAAAATTCCGTCTGAAACTCAACTTGATCAGCCATCACTGCCATCCGCGCCAGTACTGTTCATTATTAATTGCAGGAATTCTTAGCATGCCCTACAAACCTTTAGCAGTCAAGGTAATTAGCGCTTGCTCGTTGTTCTAATATATTAGACGTATTGCCTTATCCACAATTAATGATACGCCTATCGTTTTAGAGTTTCTTAGACTTGTCAATTCTTAAAGATTTGAACGCCGCCTCGTCTCTCTTTTCAGTATTCTCATCCTAGCATGCTTTATTAAAATTCCTTTCTTTGTTTGACAATACTCAGGATATTTGTATCTAGAGATAGCACTTGTTTTTTCTCTAATTAGAACCTGCCTCGTTGCTGCTGGTGCTGCTGGGAAGTTGCGGCCAAAAGGCGACGAGTGGATTATTAAATTTATTTCTATCCTGAGCAACTATCAGCATTAAAGACAAGCGGTTCTCCAAATGCTAAACGTAGAATCTCCACGTGCTTCAAACGCCCCTTTGCATCCGTTACAGAAGGCCAAACCATTAACTCTACTCCCTTTAGTTGCTCTTATTTTCTACGACGTCTCTGGAGGTCCCTTTGGAATTGAAGATGCAGTCAGCAAGGGAGCACCTTTTCTTGCCATAACTGGGTTTTTAATATTACCATTTGCATGGAGTATCCCTGAAGCATTAGTCACAGCTGAATTAGCTACTACATTCCCTGAAAATAGTGGATTTGTCGCTTGGGTGACGGCAGCGTTTGGACCTTGGTGGGGTTTTCAAGAAGGATTTTGGAAGTGGTTGAGTGGAGTAACAGATAATGCAGTTTATCCAGTGATTTTTTTGACTTATCTACAGCAATTAGTGCCAGTATTAGAGACTGGATTGCCTCGAACGCTGTTTTTAGTAGGACTTAATTTGGCACTGACGTACATGAATTACAGAGGGTTGCATGTTGTCGGTAAAGTAGCTGTAGCTATGACAGCATTTACTCTACTGCCCTTTATTCTCATGTGTCTGTTAGGTGCTCCTCATGTGGATCCTTCAAATTGGCTGGTTGTTGACTGGAAAGCAGTGCAATGGGTTCCTTTCTTAAATGTTATGTTTTGGTCATTGAATTACTGGGACTCTGTATCTACGCTTGCTGGTGAAGTTAGTGATCCCGCAAGGACCTTTCCACGTGCGTTGAGTATTGCTGTTGTTCTTGTCATTAGTGCTTACCTTCTCCCATTATTGATAGGAGTAGGAGTGGAGACTGGATCGACGAGTTTAGATTGGACATTGGGCTACTTTGCCACCGTTGCGGAACACGTCGGTGGGAAATGGCTCGCTTGGTGGATTGTTGTAGCAGCAGCAATCAGTCAGTTGGGTCAGTTTGAAGCTGAAATGAGCACTGACTCTTATCAGCTATTAGGAATGGCCGAACGCGGTTTTATCCCTTCGATTTTTGCACAGCGATCTTCTCACGGCACCCCAACCTATGCTATATTAGCTAGTAGTCTCGGTATTGCAGCAATGGCAAGCTTTAATTTCTTAGAGATTGTAGAACTGCTGAATGTTGTCTATTGCATGGCTGAATTGCTTGAATTTACAGCGTTCCTGTATCTACGCTTGAGGTACCCAAATCTTCACAGACCATTTCGAGTGCCTTTGTCAACTTTAGGATGTGCCATCATGCTCGCCCCTGCGTTTATCCTGCTTTCCATCATGTTAATGTTGCCTATTTTCAGAGGCGATTGGCGCGTCGTCGGATTTACTTTTTTGGCTTTCGTTTTGGGTGCTGTCCTGTACCCTTTAATGCAGTACGCTCGTCAGGAAGGCTGGTGTGCCTTTGAAGGTGTGACCCCTGATGAGTTTAAGGAGCATTTGTATACTACATATACCCCTGTACGACCCGTTGGTAGCAGCAGAGAAAGCGGTGATATGATGACTGTTATGGAAGATCAGCAACAGGGAGAACAAATTAATTGAAATAGAGCGTGGTGCTAGTATTCGATGGCATTAGGGATGATTTGATTTCAAATGGTAATTCTTACATTTATTACTGCTAGACTATATCAAATCTTAAGTAAAGTACTAAATATTGAATCTATTTCCTACTCTCTTCAAATATTTTAATCAAATCTAAGCTCACATTCTCTTCATCTTCCCAACTGTCCGGATAGCCATCTCCCCATCGTAATAGATACGTTCTAGAATCTCCACGATTACGTACATCTACAATAGATTCTGCTTCAGCGTACTCGAGCCCAGACTCGTAATCTTGAATAACTTCCTCAGAAACGTACTTTTCATGCATCCACACAGGTTCTTCTTCATCGGAAAATTTAATTAAGAACTCACGATGTTGCAATTTAATACCTTCTTCATTTTCTGGAATCCTTGTTTCAAGTACAGCAGCAGGTTCTAAGTCTTCAAACAAGTTATCAGTTAATACTTTAAGTACATCTTCTACTGCCATGCGACGTGGAACAAAGGCAGGGTTGTCTGCAGGCATGGCCTCACGGAAACTCTCAACTAGTTCTAATGGGGACCTGCCCATTCGATCTTTCTGTTCAGGATCAGCACCGTTCATAAGTAGTTCAGTGATTGTTGCTGTATGTAAATATCCAGCAGCCATGTGCAGAGCAGTATAACCTTCTTTATCTGCCAAGTCAACCTCAGCACCAGCAGCCAAAAGACGCTGTACCAGCTCAGCTTTGTTTAATGCAGCAGCAAAATGAAGAGCTGTGCGTCTAGAATCATCTACAGTACGGGCTAATACAGGTCCTCCTACTGCCAGCATTTCATAAATAGTGTCCAGATCAGCTTTCTTAACAGCAGTCCACCAGCGGTTCTCATAATCACGGAGCAAGTTGTCAGCAAGGTTACTAGCTGGCTCCCAAGTATTGGGGGATCCATCCTTCCACTGGACCAGGTAATCTACACGCGGACGGCCGTCATCTTCTTCAGTGACACGAATTCCTTTTAATGCTTGTACCTCTGCAATGTCTCCAGCTACATTGGCAGCTGAGGCGGCCAAGGCGACGTAACGTGTTGTCCGAGGGTTGGAAAGTCTCAAAGTAGAAGCAAATGGAGACGAGACGCCAATCATTAAACTACTAATGGAAGGAATGCTGCAGCAGGTATGGCCTCTAGTAGCTGAAGCAGTAGCGGTGGACGGTGCGGACACGCAAGCCAAGGGCACCCGCACAGCTGCATTAGCATCGCTAGTGCAGCACAATGCGCCTCCAAAACTGGCTCTCTGAAATGTTAACATGTCTTTTCAAGCGGTTTAAGATGCTAAGACTACGCTGCTGCTCTTGAAATGAATTACTTCAGCTGCAGCAAATTCAAGTAAATTGAAAGCAAAGAGAGCAATGCGCTTTGCCAGGAGCTCTTAAGTGTGTCTTATATGACCAGAATGTGAATGCAAAATAAATTTAATTCTGGTTTGTCCCTAAATTTTCTGGATTATCTTACTTTATCTTGTTCCCGAGCTGCAAACTGCGTTTCCGACTTTTTTGCATGCAACACTTGAAAATTAAGCAAAGTTTAAATTTCCACATTCTTTGATAAATTATAAATACGGTACATTTGCCTGGAAAGCTTTTGATGGATTTGGAGCACCTCTGCGGGCGAATCTTCTCTTGAATCAATTTAAAAGATATCGCGTTTTAAGTGTTTATCACTGCGTCTATACATCCAATAAACCATATAGAATGCAAATATTTGTGCGAGGCTTGTCTGGAAAGCACTCTGTGCTCAATGTATTGCCATGGGAAACTGTCGAGACTTTGAAGGCTGATGTCGAAGCTCGAGAGGGTGTTGCTGCGAGTGAACAGTGTCTGTATTTCAAAGGAAGAATGTTGGTTGACTGTGTGAAGCTGGAAGACTATGGCCTTTGCAAAGACTCCACTGTGCACTTGGTTTTGCCTTTGCTAGGCGGGAAGGGTGGCTTTGGCTCCAATTTGCGTGCTGCTGGCAAGCAAAAACTGACTGACAACTTCGACGCCTGTAGAGATTTACAAGGCCGGAGAATTCGCCACAAGACTGCAGCCGACAAGCTTGAAAAATGGCAGGCTGAGGCCCAAGAGCGGGAGTTAGAGAAAGTAGCGCTAAAACATTTGAAAGAATTGGAAAAAGAGGAGCGGAAGCATCAGATAGTGGAGGTTGACGTTAAGAGTGTGCGCGAGGATAGTAAAAAAACTTTGGCAGGAGTGCAAAGCGCTGTGCAGTATGCCCTCCAAAAGAACGACAAGGATAATGGCGTTGGAGGCATGGGGAAGGCGGAACAGCCTAAAAAACGCAGGAAGATGGATGCACTGTATGACAGCGATGGATATAACTCTAATTTGTCATCTTCCAGTGGTGATGAAGAAGAAGTAAAGGCTCCAGCTGCCAAGAAGAGGAATAGTAGTGGAGGTGCTGCGGGTAGTAAGAGGAAAAGTGGTGCTGGGAAGTGAATAGAAGAGCTTTTTGCGTTAATGCTTCATTTATGTTGAATGGTGTGAATACTTTTGCTTTTTTGTAATATATGTGATAGAAATGGCCATCGTTGCTTAAATATTAGTATACAATATTTTAATCTCCTTCTCAATCATATGCACTAGGGGAAAGGATGACCTTTATAAACACCTTTATATTTGAGTGTTATAAAGGCCTTTATATAAGAAACTGAAAATAAAACTGTTACATTAAAGTGATCTCTGGCAACAAAATATCGCGTCATCACTCAGGGTTCAGTAGAGCATCCTCTCAAAGTCTACTAGGAGGTATATGAGCCCCATGGCTTCATAAAAACAATAAGAAAAACTGAAGCTAAAAGGAGGCGGGACTCGTTCCGGCAAGTTGAACCCCTAGGAGCTTCCGTCCAGCTCCCTTAACAAAAAGAATTATCGACTTAATAAACATAAAAATAACCTTTGTACATTAAGTATCATCTACATTGGGTAATGGGATCAGATAGAAAAAGATAAATTCATGAAGCCCGCCGCCGCCTGTGACGTCGTGGTGGCGGTGGGTTAAGTTCTTGGTGCTGCTCCTCACCATTCTTGACAAAACTGCCAAGCTGTGTTGGTTGCTGCTCTAAGAACACACTTAATTGATTATTAGTAAAGTCTAAACAAGAAAAATCGGCTCTAAAACTGTCGTAATTAGGGCAGTGAAAAATCATATGTTCTACCGTCTCACAATTTTTTCTCTCACTTTTTAAGCATTGTTTGCAAAATCTCTCTTCTTTTTTGATGTGACCCCATCTACCTGTTTCTTCCATCAGCCAATGAGATCCTGTTCTCAGCTGCAATAACCTTTGCATGCACCGAAATCCAGGGAGTTCAAGGCAAGAAGCAGCACAATATTCTTTTTCAGGCAGCCCTTTTAAAATTTTCTGATTTCATGAACATATTTGTAAATTTTAGTCCTAGATTCGTCAACATTTTGGATCCCACAGAGATACCATTGTTTCCATCTTCTACCCACTTGATTCACAGGCAGTTCGCAGGGTTCTTCTAAAGAAATCACCACTCCAAAAAGACTGAAAGCTCGTTGCAGCTGTGCCGCCCAGCACCTGTTACAGATATAAAGTGACATTTGACCCTGGTAATGGATGCAAGCTAGGAAAGCACTACATAACCTGCATTTGTTGTATAGAACGACAGTTAATTGTAATATATAAATAGTAGTAGAAATACTTCTATCAATTGGTTTCAGCTTTTGCTACGAAACTTTGCAAGACCACTAGTGTCTCTAGAGACTGCTATCGCCTATGGGGGTTTTGCTTGCTTGGCTACTGCTGTGAAGAAGGTCAACGGCAGTGATTGCTTGCTGCCCTTGGAGCAGCTCCATAAACGGTCGCTGTGCCAGCTGGTTTCACCTCAAGTAATTTCTGCTGCCATGGTGAAGGTTGTTGATGTTACAAAAAGTAATATACGCGAAGTCAAGCAAACGTATGGACGTCAACTTGCTGAAAATCTGATTCGAAGGTTTGACCTCCTAGGTAATGCGTGTTACAGACCTGAACCTGATGGTGCCTCCCCCGAGTTACGAAAAGTCTTTTACGACGTTTGCGACGAGCTGATCGGTATGACCAACACCTGCGTAAATATGGCTATTACACCTACGTACTTTTTACGGAGAACTATTGACTGCCGGCGCCGGAAATTTTTTGGTATCATGCCTTTTGAAGGTTCTGTCATTCCTGCTTCTCAATCCGTAGACGAACTTCGTAGCTATCTTTATGGAGTCGAAGACTACATCCATGAAGGACTTGATCCAGGTTTCTTGAATGATCCTTTGCTAAGAAACCTGCGGGAGGTCATCACTAGGCTTCATGGAGATGCCAAAACAAAGGAGATATACCCTTCTTCTTTGTGGTCCCTTCAAAATGATGACCTGAGCTACCTTGTTCAACGTCAACAAGACAGTTATGAGAGAGCATTGAAAGCTTATGAAAAGATGGGGAAAATTTTGGATCGCCTACCTCCAAAAGTGGATGAAACAGCAGTTGAAGAGCCACAATCACTAGGGGGAACAAGTCTTCTTGCAACTATCCTAAAACTATCTTGTAAAATTGCATTTCTCTAAAACGACTCTAATGCCCTTATTTACTGTTCTACATACCTTCTATACCTTACATAAAAGTACCTGTACAAAAAAATTTAAGAAAAAGTCGCAATTGACCTACTTTAATGACCTCCGCCATGCCAGCGCTGGGCACCGCCACTGGTTCACCTAAAGTGCCCTTCCTTTCTCCTTTCCCATCTACTACTTTAAGCTAGTGCCTTGAGATAGTCTTCCTACCATGTAATACTCCTATTCCGCCTTCACAAGAGCTACGTAATGGTTTTTCCTGAAAGCAAGATGCAATGGCGGCAAACCATCCTCAGCAACGCCATGGGTGGGATCATACTCAACGTACTTGTCCCCATCCGAATGCTTTTGCAAAATGATTTTTTGTTCAGTAACTGAGATATTGCATGTATATCAATGTATCCGCCTTGGCAAGACGTGGTTTTCAGCTTCTTTGCGTACTTGGCAACATCCTCTTTAAGCCGCTTCAATGAGAGAGCATCTCGGTCGCAATTACTCCTGTAAAAGTCGCTCTTTTCAGGGTGTTCACTTGGAAGTCCCAAAGCTTTTCGTGAATTTTATCACTCTCTGGATGATTTTCCAAGTGTGGGAACTTCTTTGAAGAATATGAATTCATTAGATTACTTTTTAAATTAATTACTCCTTTGATCGCGTCCAGCTCCTTATCTACTGCCTTGCTCCCGTGCGAATGAATGGGGTTGAGTGATTTAAATGGATTATTTAGGGTCTTATTGGTAGCCATCGCAATAAAAGTGGCGCGGAATCATTTTATTTTGCTTTCTTTCTTTCTCTCCCGACAGCAAGCTGCTAATTGTTGACAGCAAGCTGCTAAATGTTTATTTCTTCTGCCTTCTTTGAAGATTTACCATTATCTGAAATACTGCAATATGTAACATATTTAAGAAATACACCTTTAAACCCTCCAATTTCCAAATTTTAATAACTTTTTCATCTCTGTGCAGTCCTTTAAAGTTTCACTGTCAATGCAACTTTCCTGAGCGTACTGCACATAGCCCTCGCCATCAAGACCCTGCATCCTACTTTGAGCGTTAGACATTATCAAAAAACTTTTATTGACGTGTAATGATGTGCCAACTACCCGTGCTTTCTCACTTGCAACGTGAGGCAATGAATTGTGTAATAAAGAGCCAGTTCTTAAAAAATGCACAGTGCAGGCTCCTACTGGGCAAATTAGGTGTAATTGCGGCAAGCACATATGTCCTCCGTGTAATTCTCTCAAATCTCCTAGTCCGTACTGAATTATGTAAGCTACGCCCCCAGAATCCATACCATCTAAGTGAGGTAGAACGCCCCAACCACCCGTCGTGATAGCCTTGGCATTCATATTCATCCAATTAACTACTACTGACGTGGTAGTAGGATTGTTAGCAGCTAAAAAGTCTCTTTGTAACAGAGTTATCGGCTTCATCGCTTGCATAATAACGTTATGTACTTCACGGCTAGCGATAGCAGAGGAGCAGGCAGTTTGTTGCTTTACGGGTTCCCCATTTACAGTACGACCACCAACTTGGGTCCCGTTTTTATAGTCTTTAGGGTTCCTAGAGTAGCGAAGGAACGTAGAAAACATGTTAGCGGGGGGAATTCTACGTTTTATCTTCTTATAATTACTTCCTACCTTGCTCTTCAATTGTTTTGGTAGATTTAAGATTTCAGTTCCCAACAACTTCCAATGAGCCCGCTTTGTAGCTGGTGATGTTATCGGTACGCTTAATGTTGAATCAGCTATCGCTTCGTTGGCGTGACCCAACACGCTCGCTCCCTCTAACGTCAACAAGCGCAATTGGCAAAGGTCAACGCTAGCAAATAATAAATAATATTTTTCCTCTGACGGCATCTTGAGAATGCAAGCTGGCCGACAATGCTCTTCTCCAGTCGCCTTCACAAACCTCACTTGTACGAAACAGGAAGAACGGGTACGTTCCCGTTTATTTTCTACTGAACTGATGATACTAACGCTATGAATGACAGCACTCGTGTATACCATTGGTTTTAAGGCCTCAAACCTATCGTTATCAGCTCCATTCAACCATTCTTTCTTCCAATTTTCAGGCAACCATCCATCCACTGCAGCAAGTCTTTTTATTGCTACTAGAATCTCTTTACCCCAATCGTCCATAGAAGGCTCTACTCCAGTAAACAACATAGCTACATCATTTTCGTCTCTTGTTGCGCCTTCATCAACGTTCTTATTACGTCGTATTTTTTTAAAAGCTTCTTTTTGTACGCTGGCTAAGGTCGGATTCGAAACCAACTTTTTTTGCAATACGTGATTAATAGCGTACCCTTCAGCAATAGTTAGCTCAGGATATTCAGAAGTAGTATGGCCTCTAGTTTTGCTCTTCCCACTCGTCATGTTATTTTCGACGTGCATTTCGTTATATCGTATTGGTTGGCCCATTTCTTCTTCTTGACGGGGGAGGCGGCAACACGCTGTATGCAAATTAAATTTGCAAATTTGGCGGGAAAGTCCAATATTCTCGGCCCAAGCACCATAATCAAACAATGCTTTGGCAGCGGCTTCGCGTGCTATAGCGGAATGGCAAGTATCCGGATTCAAATGCGGCCTAAAATAATGCAGCAAGGCTTTCCGTAATAACTTCCATCCTTTTTTCATTTCGGGTGGCAAGACTTCTACCCCTACTACGACGTCGTTGAATAGAACTTTAGAAGTACAATCAACAAAGGTACTAACATGTTCAATCAGCCATCCTCTATGCACAGAAAGTGGTTGAATTGGCCGCCCGAAATCACCAGTTAATTGGATCCGGCCTTCAATTTCAGCAATCTTTCTTTTCGCTTCATTACTAATTTCCATGCTTTCCTTCCTTAACTTGGTTTCTTTATGGCCCATAGCAAGTTTTAAAAAATCCTTTACAACACCTAAATATAGCATATGGTAAAGTGGGAGTACGAAAAGGTTGCGAGCGTTCAAGTACGGGAGGTGTGGTAAGATGATGCACTTTCCCATGCAACCTAAATTGGCCGCAGGCTCCTTATTGCGTTCAGATATAAGCTCTTCAGCAGCCGCTTCGCGTTGGGATTGATGCTCCTCCGTAACCATTCTTCTCCTATCATCCATTGACAGGGGTTCCGCTACTTTCACAGAACCGTCCCGCTGTGTTATTTTTCCAAAGACAAAACCGCAACTAGGTTCCACATGTTTAGCATATCCACGCATTACCATCGTACCGTTTGAAATATCTAATTCACCTTCAATATTAACCCGTTCTCCTGTGAGCCAACACCAAAAGCAAGCTAAATATGCCGCTGCGGTGCCAGTAGATTTTAATAGTTTTGCTCTTGCAGGAGCATCAGCGTATATAAACACTAGAATAGGTATGTGATAGAACGGAGTTCCGGCTTTTTGAGGTCGCAAAGCATCGATATCATCATTTACTTCAACATTATCTGCCACTGTCGCCGCCGCTGGAGAGCCTTGAGCAGTACAGGCAGTACCTAGAGGCTGTTCATATTGCATTGGGGTGACGAGGATACCGGGACCGCCACTAAGCGGGCCAATCTTCTTAAAGTTTATGGCTATTAACCCCATATATGCATCCAAACTCTCTGGAATGTTAGGACCAGGGATAATCATCAGGGGCAAATCGTAACGGCGTTTGCTACGTACTTCATCTGGTAGGGACTCACTCCGGAGGTGCACCAAGCCAACAGAATACTCTTGGTGCCCAAACAAGTTCACAAAATCGTATCCTATAGAGTAAGCTCCATTTTGGGGGTGAAATAAAGCATAATTCGTTTTCCTATTGATCTCCTCAGCCGCTGGAGAAGACCAAAAGCTCCCTGGATCCTCTTTCATCTCCTCGTAATCGCTAGGTCTTGCTTCTACCCAATCTGCCATTGAGAACAAACGTTTGATGGTGTTTTCAACACCAAAATAATAGCATCTCTTAGACGGCTTGAAGCCACCGCCACTTAAAGCAAGAAAGCGGGGGCTCTTACATTTAGGGCAAGTATCTTCACGGTGGCTATTCCACTGCTTACGCTCAGTAGAATCGTACATATGCTGTCCACAAGAACATACGTGCCGTTCATAAGGCTCTAACCCTTTAAAGCCTAGTGACTTTCTTAAGACATCGTACGTTTTGGGTAGCTTATGACCGCTGGGCAACAATGCTCCAATGAGTTTCAACATGATTGAAGTAGCTTTCTCCGTGAAACGTTCCTCGTGCGCTACAACCAATATGAGGTAAGATGCTTCCAAGACGGTGAGCTGGCATGTTGCACTTTCATCAACATGCCATAATGGCTCATTGTGATTCATCTCAAAATACCTTGCTTCGTTTATGCGTGGCTGGCGATGATCATTAAAATCATCAAGAGTAAGTGGTAGCATATCCAATGTTAGGTCGTCTTCAAATGAAGTTTGATCGTCTTCAAATGAACCCTCGGACCCACCAGCATTGGCGGCATCTTGCATCTCGTGATCATTTGAAGCAGAAGGTGAATCTGCGGCCATATCGTCTTCCATGCTGCCATGGTCACCATGATGGTTGTCATACATGTCGTCTTCCATGGGAGTTGGCCGCTGAAGGCCAGGTTCCGTTTGGACTTGAGCAGAGGTCGGCATGGCCGATGTTGAGGGACCCTGTTGCTGGTTACCCTGCAACGCCTAATGTAACAAGTAAGGAAGAAGAATAGGAAGTAATATTAGAGCAGAAGACAGAGAAACTAGGTATGTCGGCGGGGTTTTGACGTGGCATGTTCGAAAAATTCGATGAATTTGAAGCTTACCTGCCCAAGATGGGAATTTGGAAGGAGTGCGTCTTTGCATTTAGTGTGGTGATGGCGCCAAGTGTAATATTCGGCTGTTCCGACATCGCAGGCAGGCCTAGGCTTACTGGGATCCTTGCAATATATGCACACTTCAGCGTTGATAGTTGGATCAAGGATGGAGATGGTATTTTTCCTAGGGGCCATGTTGTTTACTGTGGTTAACAAGTATGGAAGAGTTGAAAAGCAACCCGCTTTCATTGAAAGAGGCTTTATTTCCTGAAGGCTTTTTAAGGAAAGATTCAAAAAAAAAAAATAACAAGAGAGGAAATCGCGTAAAAGAATGCAAAGGATGGAGGTTTTCACAGAATTAACTGTTATTCTTGGATCAGAAAATTATGGTTAAGACAATACTCCAACTCAGAACAACGGAAGACGGCGCACAAGGCAGCGTGAACGTCCCCATTGAGTTGAAGAATGACCCCAACTGGCAGCTGGCGACGCCAAAGCGTCGCCTAAAGGCGGCATTTGATGACATCAAGACCTCAAATGACTTGGAGGGGAAGCGGAAATGCGTCCGCATTCACGGCAAAGATGCAAGCGGAGTGGCCACATTAATGTCACCTGCTGCAATTTTAGACGGAATTAAGTCCTTAGCAGCTGGTAATGACGCCCACGAAGCTTTCTTTTCTGGTTGCACCAGTGATACAATTACTCTGGAGGTGTCATTCGTGGACGGAGCAAGTCACAGCTTCCAATGTCTGGACACTATGGATGAGAATGGCGGAAGCAATGGCACTGGTACTGGTGCAACGGTAAGTATAACATGGCAACTGATTGTGCTGTCAATGCAAGGTAACTAATACTCAGGCGCTATTTACTTGCTTGCAGAGTGTGGGAGGAGTCAACAGGAACAAATTGACAAAGGAGGAGACAGAGAAATTAAATGAGGTGGTTGAAAAATATTGCGCTCAATACAACGGTAGGGATGGGAGCATCCCATATGGTTGCTTTGGTTTTGACAAACCACAGAACGAGAGATTGAAAAACAAGGTCGAAAAGCTTTTTTGGACCCCTGGCTACTTTTTTGCCATTTGTAGCGTCGTTAACTTCTCTACACCTCGTGGAGGTCAACCCCGTGTCACAGAAAAACGCGTAAAGAGCGCTGTCAGAACACGAATGTCGAATCTCAATAGCGAAATGGTAAAGTTCGCGGCCGAGCCTGGATATATTGGGTCTAAGAGTGCAGCGTGGGATGAGAGCGTTAGAAGGAGAGTGGAGAACTGGACTCACGATTACTTGGTGTACTACAAAGCAGAAGGGTACCCAAAAGAATGGGAGAAGTTAATCAGTGGCAAACTACAGGGGATGAGGGTGAGTGAATATTATTGCAGGTGGTACTTATTGTTTTGTTACCGCCCTAGACTAATTATTCCACAATTAATTATTTGCAGAGAAAGTGGAAGGCAATGACACTTGCTGAAGCCAAGGAAATCGTATCCCATTTTGAAAACTTAGAGGGAGAGGAGCAAGAAGAGGAAGAGATGCAAGAGGAAGAGGAGCAAGAAGAGGAAGAGATGGACGAGGAACAATTGGCGGAAGCAATGGCTGCAGGGCAGGAAGATGCTGAACAGCAGGCGGAACAATATGATTGGGAAATTGGACAATTAAATGCAAAAGAAATTGCTTTGCAACAGCAGCAAAGCAAAAAGGATGCCAGGAAGGAGCGAGGTGCAGCTGGTGGTAGCCAGCGTGCTGCAGCTGCCGTCGCAACAGCAGTGGGTGCTGCTAGTGGTAGCCAACGTAATAGACGTACTGGAAGTCAAAGATAGAAGTCTTGAGGTTGTTGCTATGTTGTTGTCCTGCATTACAGTTACCCATAGCGCCTTAATAATGATGTGTGTATATCCTCTCTTGGAACTCTCCCCAACTTGTCTTTATTTCTTTCTAATAATGTCATTTCTTCCTCCTGAAAGTATCCTTTGTCTATCCTATATCCATCCTTGACTTTTCATGCAAACTTCCCTAGCCATCTTTTCTTTATCCTAAAACGTTCCTGGACTTTTCTCCTGAAACTTCCCTAGCCATCTTTTCTTTATCCTAAAACTGTCCTGGACTTTTCTCCTAAAAGTTCCTACTCGTCTTTTTTTATCCTGAAGTTGTCCTATCACTTTTCCTGTAAGTATCATAATTGCAAACCTGAAAGTGTCCTGAAAGTATCCTGAATTCATCTTTTGTCAGGATAGATTTAGGACACTTTTAGGACCATTAGTACATACTTCAGGATAAAAAAAGACGAGTAGGAACTTTTAGGAGAAAAGTCCAGGACAGTTTTAGGATAAAGAAAAGATGGCTAGGGAAGTTTCAGGAGAAAAGTCCAGGAACGTTTTAGGATAAAGAAAAGATGGCTAGGGAAGTTTGCATGAAAAGTCAAGGATGGATATAGGATAGACAAAGGATACTTTCAGGAGGAAGAAATGACATTATTAGAAAGAAATAAAGACAAGTTGGGGAGAGTTCCAAGAGAGGATATACACACATCATTATTAAGGCGCTATGGGTAACTGTAATGCAGGACAACAACATAGCAACAACCTCAAGACTTCTATCTTTGACTTCCAGTACGTCTATTACGTTGGCTACCACTAGCAGCACCCACTGCTGTTGCGACGGCAGCTGCAGCACGCTGGCTACCACCAGCTGCACCTCGCTCCTTCCTGGCATCCTTTTTGCTTTGCTGCTGTTGCAAAGCAATTTCTTTTGCATTTAATTGTCCAATTTCCCAATCATATTGTTCCGCCTGCTGTTCAGCATCTTCCTGCCCTGCAGCCATTGCTTCCGCCAATTGTTCCTCGTCCATCTCTTCCTCTTCTTGCTCCTCTTCCTCTTGCATCTCTTCCTCTTCTTGCTCCTCTCCCTCTAAGTTTTCAAAATGGGATACGATTTCCTTGGCTTCAGCAAGTGTCATTGCCTTCCACTTTCTCTGCAAATAATTAATTGTGGAATAATTAGTCTAGGGCGGTAACAAAACAATAAGTACCACCTGCAATAATATTCACTCACCCTCATCCCCTGTAGTTTGCCACTGATTAACTTCTCCCATTCTTTTGGGTACCCTTCTGCTTTGTAGTACACCAAGTAATCGTGAGTCCAGTTCTCCACTCTCCTTCTAACGCTCTCATCCCACGCTGCACTCTTAGACCCAATATATCCAGGCTCGGCCGCGAACTTTACCATTTCGCTATTGAGATTCGACATTCGTGTTCTGACAGCGCTCTTTACGCGTTTTTCTGTGACACGGGGTTGACCTCCACGAGGTGTAGAGAAGTTAACGACGCTACAAATGGCAAAAAAGTAGCCAGGGGTCCAAAAAAGCTTTTCGACCTTGTTTTTCAATCTCTCGTTCTGTGGTTTGTCAAAACCAAAGCAACCATATGGGATGCTCCCATCCCTACCGTTGTATTGAGCGCAATATTTTTCAACCACCTCATTTAATTTCTCTGTCTCCTCCTTTGTCAATTTGTTCCTGTTGACTCCTCCCACACTCTGCAAGCAAGTAAATAGCGCCTGAGTATTAGTTACCTTGCATTGACAGCACAATCAGTTGCCATGTTATACTTACCGTTGCACCAGTACCAGTGCCATTGCTTCCGCCATTCTCATCCATAGTGTCCAGACATTGGAAGCTGTGACTTGCTCCGTCCACGAATGACACCTCCAGAGTAATTGTATCACTGGTGCAACCAGAAAAGAAAGCTTCGTGGGCGTCATTACCAGCTGCTAAGGACTTAATTCCGTCTAAAATTGCAGCAGGTGACATTAATGTGGCCACTCCGCTTGCATCTTTGCCGTGAATGCGGACGCATTTCCGCTTCCCCTCCAAGTCATTTGAGGTCTTGATGTCATCAAATGCCGCCTTTAGGCGACGCTTTGGCGTCGCCAGCTGCCAGTTGGGGTCATTCTTCAACTCAATGGGGACGTTCACGCTGCCTTGTGCGCCGTCTTCCGTTGTTCTGAGTTGGAGTATTGTCTTAACCATAATTTTCTGATCCAAGAATAACAGTTAATTCTGTGAAAACCTCCATCCTTTGCATTCTTTTACGCGATTTCCTCTCTTGTTATTTTTTTTTTTTGAATCTTTCCTTAAAAAGCCTTCAGGAAATAAAGCCTCTTTCAATGAAAGCGGGTTGCTTTTCAACTCTTCCATACTTGTTAACCACAGTAAACAACATGGCCCCTAGGAAAAATACCATCTCCATCCTTGATCCAACTATCAACGCTGAAGTGTGCATATATTGCAAGGATCCCAGTAAGCCTAGGCCTGCCTGCGATGTCGGAACAGCCGAATATTACACTTGGCGCCATCACCACACTAAATGCAAAGACGCACTCCTTCCAAATTCCCATCTTGGGCAGGTAAGCTTCAAATTCATCGAATTTTTCGAACATGCCACGTCAAAACCCCGCCGACATACCTAGTTTCTCTGTCTTCTGCTCTAATATTACTTCCTATTCTTCTTCCTTACTTGTTACATTAGGCGTTGCAGGGTAACCAGCAACAGGGTCCCTCAACATCGGCCATGCCGACCTCTGCTCAAGTCCAAACGGAACCTGGCCTTCAGCGGCCAACTCCCATGGAAGACGACATGTATGACAACCATCATGGTGACCATGGCAGCATGGAAGACGATATGGCCGCAGATTCACCTTCTGCTTCAAATGATCACGAGATGCAAGATGCCGCCAATGCTGGTGGGTCCGAGGGTTCATTTGAAGACGATCAAACTTCATTTGAAGACGACCTAACATTGGATATGCTACCACTTACTCTTGATGATTTTAATGATCATCGCCAGCCACGCATAAACGAAGCAAGGTATTTTGAGATGAATCACAATGAGCCATTATGGCATGTTGATGAAAGTGCAACATGCCAGCTCACCGTCTTGGAAGCATCTTACCTCATATTGGTTGTAGCGCACGAGGAACGTTTCACGGAGAAAGCTACTTCAATCATGTTGAAACTCATTGGAGCATTGTTGCCCAGCGGTCATAAGCTACCCAAAACGTACGATGTCTTAAGAAAGTCACTAGGCTTTAAAGGGTTAGAGCCTTATGAACGGCACGTATGTTCTTGTGGACAGCATATGTACGATTCTACTGAGCGTAAGCAGTGGAATAGCCACCGTGAAGATACTTGCCCTAAATGTAAGAGCCCCCGCTTTCTTGCTTTAAGTGGCGGTGGCTTCAAGCCGTCTAAGAGATGCTATTATTTTGGTGTTGAAAACACCATCAAACGTTTGTTCTCAATGGCAGATTGGGTAGAAGCAAGACCTAGCGATTACGAGGAGATGAAAGAGGATCCAGGGAGCTTTTGGTCTTCTCCAGCGGCTGAGGAGATCAATAGGAAAACGAATTATGCTTTATTTCACCCCCAAAATGGAGCTTACTCTATAGGATACGATTTTGTGAACTTGTTTGGGCACCAAGAGTATTCTGTTGGCTTGGTGCACCTCCGGAGTGAGTCCCTACCAGATGAAGTACGTAGCAAACGCCGTTACGATTTGCCCCTGATGATTATCCCTGGTCCTAACATTCCAGAGAGTTTGGATGCATATATGGGGTTAATAGCCATAAACTTTAAGAAGATTGGCCCGCTTAGTGGCGGTCCCGGTATCCTCGTCACCCCAATGCAATATGAACAGCCTCTAGGTACTGCCTGTACTGCTCAAGGCTCTCCAGCGGCGGCGACAGTGGCAGATAATGTTGAAGTAAATGATGATATCGATGCTTTGCGACCTCAAAAAGCCGGAACTCCGTTCTATCACATACCTATTCTAGTGTTTATATACGCTGATGCTCCTGCAAGAGCAAAACTATTAAAATCTACTGGCACCGCAGCGGCATATTTAGCTTGCTTTTGGTGTTGGCTCACAGGAGAACGGGTTAATATTGAAGGTGAATTAGATATTTCAAACGGTACGATGGTAATGCGTGGATATGCTAAACATGTGGAACCTAGTTGCGGTTTTGTCTTTGGAAAAATAACACAGCGGGACGGTTCTGTGAAAGTAGCGGAACCCCTGTCAATGGATGATAGGAGAAGAATGGTTACGGAGGAGCATCAATCCCAACGCGAAGCGGCTGCTGAAGAGCTTATATCTGAACGCAATAAGGAGGCTGCGGCCAATTTAGGTTGCATGGGAAAGTGCATCATCTTACCACACCTCCCGTACTTGAACGCTCGCAACCTTTTCCTACTCCCACTTTACCATATGCTATATTTAGGTGTTGTAAAGGATTTTTTAAAACTTGCTATGGGCCATAAAGAAACCAAGTTAAGGAAGGAAAGCATGGAAATTAGTAATGAAGCGAAAAGAAAGATTGCTGAAATTGAAGGCCGGATCCAATTAACTGGTGATTTCGGGCGGCCAATTCAACCACTTTCTGTGCATAGAGGATGGCTGATTGAACATGTTAGTACCTTTGTTGATTGTACTTCTAAAGTTCTATTCAACGACGTCGTAGTAGGGGTAGAAGTCTTGCCACCCGAAATGAAAAAAGGATGGAAGTTATTACGGAAAGCCTTGCTGCATTATTTTAGGCCGCATTTGAATCCGGATACTTGCCATTCCGCTATAGCACGCGAAGCCGCTGCCAAAGCATTGTTTGATTATGGTGCTTGGGCCGAGAATATTGGACTTTCCCGCCAAATTTGCAAATTTAATTTGCATACAGCGTGTTGCCGCCTCCCCCGTCAAGAAGAAGAAATGGGCCAACCAATACGATATAACGAAATGCACGTCGAAAATAACATGACGAGTGGGAAGAGCAAAACTAGAGGCCATACTACTTCTGAATATCCTGAGCTAACTATTGCTGAAGGGTACGCTATTAATCACGTATTGCAAAAAAAGTTGGTTTCGAATCCGACCTTAGCCAGCGTACAAAAAGAAGCTTTTAAAAAAATACGACGTAATAAGAACGTTGATGAAGGCGCAACAAGAGACGAAAATGATGTAGCTATGTTGTTTACTGGAGTAGAGCCTTCTATGGACGATTGGGGTAAAGAGATTCTAGTAGCA
Organism: Nannochloris sp. 'desiccata'; assembly: GCA_019044685.2. Classification (NCBI taxonomy): domain Eukaryota; kingdom Viridiplantae; phylum Chlorophyta; class Trebouxiophyceae; order Chlorellales; family Chlorellaceae; genus Nannochloris; species Nannochloris sp. 'desiccata'. The sequence goes on along the minus strand of JAGTXX020000002.1, from coordinate 31,109 downwards.
ATAAAAAGACTTGCTGCAGTGGATGGATGGTTGCCTGAAAATTGGAAGAAAGAATGGTTGAATGGAGCTGATAACGATAGGTTTGAGGCCTCAAAACCAATGGTATACACGAGTGCTGTCATTCATAGCGTTAGTATCATCAGTTCAGTAGAAAATAAACGGGAACGTACCCGTTCTTCCTGTTTCGTACAAGTGAGGTTTGTGAAGGCGACTGGAGAAGAGCATTGTCGGCCAGCTTGCATTAGAAAATTGGTTTTGATCCGTCCACCGGTAGAGGAGGAAGGAGGAGGGGGTGCACAACCTTTTCGTATTGCGTTTTGCGACGTCTTTAAAGAGCAACGGTGTGATGATATGGCATAGCTAGCGAGAAGCTGCCTCGTCACATCATGCATAGCACGCCTCCGCTGCGTGAGCTAATATAAAGAACACCTTTTGCATTCTGCAGAGGGACTTTGATTTACCTAGAACCTGTAACTAGAACTTAGAACAACTAGAACAAGTAGTGGTGTTTAGCCAAACACGGTTAATCATCACATTTTGGCACCCAAGGCGCGGCTAGAATCTCCTTGCTCGCTCTCCTATTAGAGTCTACCGGTGTTAAGCAAGCCTGGGAACCGGTGTTTTACTGTTCTTAGTGAAATATCAAACTCCAAGGTTGTTTAGCTGAGCCTTGTTAACGAATTATTTATTCAAGATGAACGAAGAGCAGATTTTGGCAATGCAACAAGAAAATGCGAATTTGCAAAACGCAGTACAGCAATTGCAAGCGCAGGTTCTTGCTATGCAACAACAACAACCACAGCAGCAGGCCATGGCATTTGACCAAGCTCCTGTACCTGCAGTTGTCCCTATACAAGTGGTGGAAAATGTTGACGATGAAGGTAAAAAGATTACCCGTTTTATCAAAATTAAACCTGACAAATTCTCAGGAAGTCGTAGCAAAGATCCTGAAGAATGGGCTTATGAAGTAGCAAATACGCTTGAAGCAGCAGGAATTACCTTGGAAGAAACCAAAATCTTGGCCGTGAAGCATGCATTAACAGGTCAAGCGGCGATTTGGTGGCGTTCAATTACCGAAGGGCATGTAGCTAATATTCCTACTACTTTTGAAGCATTTAAACATGCTTTAATTCAACGTTACAGACCTAAGGATCCAGCGTATGAAGCTCGCCAAAAACTAGACAGTTTGAAGCAAACAGGCTCTGCTGAGGCCTATGCAGATAAATTTTTAACAATGACGGTTAGAACAGAACTGACGGAAGAAGAGATGGCGTACCTCTTTATGAAGGGATTAAAACCTCGTATTAAAGCAAAGGTCCTTGAAAAGTACAAATTGAAGGAATTACATGGCCTTGAGGCATTAATGACCTACGCTATTGCTGTAGATGACGCTACGTATGAAGCTGGCAATGATAAAAACAACGGCGCTGAAAAAATCGATTCTGGCGGTAGTGCTGGAAATGGAAAAAAGCTGGAAAGGGCAACATGCTGGTCACGCTAGTACCTCTTCACAACATCCTGCTAGTACTACAACTCCTATGGAGATTGATAGCTTTAAAAAGATTGAAAAGCTTACTCCTGAAACTAGGGCGCAGTGCATTAAGGAAGGGCGTTGTTTGTTTTGCCGCGAACCAGGTCACATTGTAGTTAACTGTCCCAAGAAGAACAAGATCAACCCAAACGGACAGAGGCAGTGAGCAGAAATGTTGTTGAAAGTGGAGACTCGCTGCCTGTAGTAGAAAACCTAGAACAAGAGATTGATGAAGTAGTTGATGTAGATTTAATTAAAGAGGTAGCTAGGTGGAAGTCGGCAAAATTGTTGAGAACAAAATTTAGAGTAGGCTGTGTTGAAGCTGACACACTGTTTGATAGTGGTTCTTCAGTTAACTTAGTAGCAGATAGTTTTGTTTTAAAGCACAAATTAAAGACTAGAACGATTGAAAATGGCCCTACTTTTCGTACTGCTGACGGGCGGTACCACCGCTGCGAAAAAGTCTTGGACCTTGCTAGAATTAGAGCTTCATGCTATAGTGACACTCTTACCAACATATTCGTGCTCCTAGGAGACTGTCCTTTTGATTTGGTTCTTGGAAAGCCTTGGTTTGATGAAAAGAATCCCCAAATTGACTGGCCAAATAATTTAATTACTCTCCAACACGACGGTAAGACGATAGCGTTTAGAGCTGACTACCATGACCAGAAACATTTGAAGAAAAATGGCCTTATTTCCGCTGTGGAAATGGAAGCTGAACTATCCTCAGGGAATATCGTTCACTTTTGCGTAATAAAGCCGATACCAGAAAACTTGAACTTGAACTTGTTACATAAGTGATCTCTCATGATTTCATATCATTTTATCACTCAGGGCTCTAGCAGTACAACCTCTCAAATTCTGCTACGGAGGTATGCAAGTTCCTTTGGCTTCATCAAGGGGGAAAAGGGCAGAGAAAATGAAGCTAAAAAGAGGAAGAAACCGCTCCGTTAATTGAGAACCCCTAGAAGCTACCCACCACACAGCTTCCACATCACTAAATCATCTATAAAATTAATCAAAACAAAACAAATAGACCACAATGGTCTAGTAATCACCCTTGAATTATGGGATCAAATAGAAAAAGGATTTCATGAAAACGATATTACCGCCTCGACAGCGGGTTGAGTTCTTGATGCAGTTCAAAACATTTCTTGCCAAACCTGGTAATTTTTGGTTGGCTGCTGCATTGAGAACTCGTGTAAATTAGTTAGTGTGAAGTCTAAACAAGGAAAATCTGCCCTAATATCATCATAACTAGGACAGTGGAAAAACAAATGTTCGGCCGTCTCGACGGTTTTAACTTCTTTTTCAGCACATTGTTTGCATACTCTGTCTTCTTTTGCCAACTGATTCCATCTCCCTACTTCTTCCATCAGAAAATGAGATCCAGTCATTGCTTGTGTCATTGCTCGCCTGTCACTGACTGCAGACACTCCCAAGTAAGGAGCGGCTTCGTACTCCGGCAGCCCATTTCTGACTTCATGAACATATTTTTTAATTTTAGTTCCAGTCTCTGTCCGCACTCTATTCAAGTAGAATTCCTTCCACTTGATGCAAACATCATTCACATTTAGTTCGATAGGCTCCTCCAGAGGTAGTTGCACTTCAAATTTCTTAAAAGCACGCTGCAGCTGTGCTGCCCAAGACTGCTCAGCCATACATTTGGCACTGCCTTCAGCTGGGTTTGATGTCAATTGGCAATTAGCAATGAAAGCACGTTTTAAAATGCTATCAGCTGGTGCTTTGACTAGTCCATTATAGAATCTAGCTATCCTTTTGACCCAACGGAAAGCCAAGGGCCAGCGGCCGGTTTCTGCAAGAACAATGCAGCTAGCAGTGCTCTTCCTTACTCCTAATAACCATTTCAGAGCAAATAAATGAACACGTTCACAATCATTGCTTAAAGGATCATTGCATAGGAGCTCAGGAGCCCAGACCTCAGCGCCATAGCCAAGTACAGAGTCAACCATCACATCAAAAAGTCTGAAAAGTACGAGAACTACGAGTATGGCAGTGACGGGAAAAATTTAGAAAAAAATGGTTTAGAAAAACACGTAGATATGCTTGTAGATGAGTTTGTAGATGTCTTTGACCCTGATTTGCCATTACCTGTTGACCGAGAAATTGAGCACGAGATAGAGCTGGAACCCGGAGCCAGCCCTGTTGCTCAACAGATGTACCGTGTAAGATAGTGACCTCTGTCGGTGGCTATAATCTTTTCAGCAAAGTATAGCTCAGGTGTCCAGCCAACTCCAGTCTCGGTTGGAAGACTAAAACTAGAGAGAGTATTCATTTCCAGCATATTTATTTCCAGCCCAGCATTTTTGTCGGCTTGTAAAGGCCAACTAAAGGAAACGGGACAGCACCTACTGGGAGTGCGGCCCAGCTTCTCGGCAGCTCTCACTTGCCGCCTGCCCCGTCCTTACTCTTGGAGGGGCAGTTGCTCGACATATGGCCAGGACCACGGCAGACAAAGCATAATTTTTGATGTAACAGGAACTCCTTCAACTTCTCATGCAAAGGAGCTTTGAGAGCGGCGACGCTCTCCGGCTTGTAAGGACCATCCTTCAGATTGACAGGCTCCAGCTTCCTCAGCATACTTTCAAAGTGAACATCTCTATGACCTTTATTACCACCACGTGAGCCATAAGAAGCATCTTCTTTACCAGCAGGGCGTCCATTAGCAGGCTTACGTTGCTGCTTTTGCTGACGGGAATTTCCACCCAGCGGCATCACATGCTTCACCAGCTTAGGCAGCTCCATAGACTCAAATTCCTGAGCATACATTGACTGGAACAATGAAGATACGTCGTAATCCAATGCAGCTACAAAGAAAAGGTTGCGCAGGCTCTTGTCCAGGGGTGTAGGTAAATCAGCGAGAATCTTCTCAAATTCAGCGACTCCATTAGCAAGATAATCCTTGTGTAAACGTAGTTTCTTCAGCTTAATCACAGCAGCCAAGCGCGGATTCTCTGGATCTCGGAATTGGTCAAACCAAGGCTTCATTCTAGCCCAAGAAACCTTCAACTCAGGGTTTTGTTTCACAGAAACATTCCATCGCTTGGTGATGGTACTGCCCAGCGCCATTTGAACACAACGGCTTTGCAACCGTGCAGGGGTGTCTGGGACAATATCGTTGAAAACAGCATCAACATGATCGATAAACGCATCAGTCTTATCAACCTCGCCATCGAATTGTCCATCCTTAGCGATCAGCTTCGTCACAGCTTTCACCAACTGCAGGTCTTTCAGAGACTTCGAAGCTTCTGAAGCTCCCTGGCTTCCAAGCTCCAAATCTTCTTCTTCATCGCTCATAAAGTGTTGCTCTTCGTTTTCTTGGCTCATGATTGATGTTTCAGCACCACTACGGGTTGTTACCATGCAAAGATAGGGGCTACTAGGTCAGTTCAGAATTTGGGGATGTCTCGATTATAATGAGGTAATCTTTTCCCAAACTTCCCAAGCTGAGACCAGTGTAAGATAGTGACCTCTGTCGGTGGCTATAATCAGCAGTTCAGCTTACAGCAGTTACAGCAAACAATAAAAGACCTTCATTAAGATCCCAATCAACATTCTAGAAGCATCAGATAAAAATAATAAGATCAGCTTAAAGAAAGTAGGAAAGGAGGCGCTATGTTACATACCGCCTGAGTTTCGAGGAACTGGCGGAGCTGAAAACCCAGATCCTAGATTACCTGAACCGAGGTTTTATTCGGCCTAGTAAGTCACCTTACGGGGCTCCTATCTTATTTGTACGTAAGAAAAGTGGAGCTTTGCGCATGTGCGTTGATTACAGAGGTCTGAATAGAATTACCAAGAAAAATCGCTGCCCGCTGCCGCGTATCGATGACCTACTGGACAAGCTAGCTGGAGCTAAATACTTTACTAGCTTGGATCTTAAGTCTGCCTACCATCAGATTAAGATTAAAGAAGAAGATATTGAGAAAACTGCATTTAGAACGCCTTTTGGGCATTTTGAGTTTGTTGTGCTACCTTTTGGGTTATGCAACGCTCCCGCTACTTTTCAAACTTTAATGAACTTGAACTTGAACTTGAACTTGAACTTGAACTTGAACTTGAACTTGTTACATAAGTGATCTCTCATGATTTCATATCATTTTATCACTCAGGGCTCTAGCAGTACAACCTCTCAAATTCTGCTACGGAGGTATGCAAGTTTCTTTGGCTTCATCAAGGGGGAAAAGGGCAGAGAAAATGAAGCTAAAAAGAGGAAGAAACCGCTCCGTTAATTGAGAACCCCTAGAAGCTACCCACCACACAGCTTCCACATCACTAAATCATCTATAAAATTAGTCAAAACAAAACAAATAGACCACAATGGTCTAGTAATCACCCTTGAATTATGGGATCAAATAGAAAAAGGATTTGATGAAAACGATACTACCGCCTCGACAGCGGGTTGAGTTCTTGATGCAGTTCAAAACATTTCTTGCCAAACCTGGTAATTTGGGTTGGCTGCTGCATTGAGAACTCGTGTAAATTAGTTAGTGTGAAGTCTAAACAAGGAAAATCTGCCCTAATATCATCATAACTAGGACAGTGGAAAAACAAATGTTCGGCCGTCTCGACAGTTTTAACTTCTTTTTCAGCACATTGTTTGCATACTCTGTCTTCTTTTGCCAACTGATTCCATCTCCCTACTTCTTCCATCAGAAAATGAGATCCAGTCATTGCTTGTGTCATTGCTCGCCTGTCACTGACCGCAGACACTCCCAAGTAAGGAGCGGCTTCGTACTCCGGCAGCCCATTTCTGACTTCATGAACATATTTTTTAATTTTAGTTCCAGTCTCTGTCCGCACTCTATTCAAGTAGAATTCCTTCCACTTGATGCAAACATCATTCACATTTAGTTCGATAGGCTCCTCCAGAGGTAGTTGCACTTCAAATTTCTTAAAAGCACGCTGCAGCTGTGCTGCCCAAGACTGCTCAGCCATACATTTGGCACTGCCTTCAGCTGGGTTTGATGTCAATTGGCAATTAGCAATGAAAGCACGTTTTAAAATGCTATCAGCTGGTGCTTTGACTAGTCCATTATAGAATCTAGCTATCCTTTTGACCCAACGGAAAGCCAAGGGCCAGCGGCCGGTTTCTGCAAGAACAATGCAGCTAGCAGTGCTCTTCCTTACTCCTAGTAACCACTTCAGAGCAAATAAATGAACACGTTCACAATCATTGCTTAAAGGATCATTGCATAGGAGCTCAGGAGCCCAGACCTCAGCGCCATAGCCAAGTACAGAGTCAACCATCACATCAAAAAGTCTGAAATTAATCTCAAGTCCACCACCGAGTTGCAGCTCAGCCAGCCTTCTTCTGGAAATATGGTATGCTCTACGGCCATTATATGCTCTAGCAGGTACAGCATGTCTAGATAGCATCTGAGAGCAATGAAAAATAGTACCAAGATATTTAAATCTTTCCACTACCTCCACCACCTCGCCGCCAATTTTCAGCACAGCTGTTTTTGCTACATGTGGAGAATTGAGTCTGCTAAAAACCATCACTTTAGTTTTAGAAGCGTTAATAGTGAGGCCCCAGCGAGCAGAAAAGTCCTCCAGCAGTGCCATTTGCTTGCGGAGACCGTCAATCGACGTTGCCGCCTGCATCAAATCATCAGCATACATCAAGCTGCGAAGATCTTCTCCAGCTAAATTAGGGAAATCAAACTTGTCTGATTCATCATCAGGAGCTTCAGAAGCTGCTTTAAGCTCAGCATCCCAGTCATCTAGGTAAAGACCAAATAAAAGTGGGCTTAGTGGGCAACCCTGCTTCACCCCTAAATTTGATTGAAAAACTTTTCCTAGACCTGTAGACGACTTCACACACATAGGAACATCAGCATACATGGCTTTTATAGCATCCAGAACCCAGCCAGTCACTCCTCTGCGCTCAAGTTTCGCCCAGAGCAAGTGGCGGGGAACTGAATCGTATGCTTTCTTAAAATCAACAAAGCATGTGTACAGCCTACCACCTTTCTGGGTTCTTACTTGATCAAATAGAGTGCGCACTATAAAGGACGCTGAGGCAGTTCCTTTGCCTTTTCTAAAACCAAACTGACCCTTTGCTCGAATACCGCTCGCCTCCGCCCAGCCATCAATTCTGTGATCAAGCATAGAACCATACAGTTTGGCAGCTAGAGTACCTACTGCTATTCCACGATATCCATCACACGTTCTATGATCACTCCCTGGCTTGGCTATAGGTGTAATGGCGCTCAGTGCCCAAACTTTGGGCAGCTTGCCTATTGCCACCGAGGCGTTTAGCAGCTCTACTATAGCTGGACCAAGATGCTCTACTGATGCTTTCAACAGCTCAGGCCTCAATGTACCAATCATACCAGCTTGATTCTTAATCTTTTTCAGCACTGGTGAAAGTTCTTCCATTGAGAAAGGAGTTTGTAGCAACCCTTCTATATTCTCTGGAGGCGGAACGGTGTCACAGACTGACTCACTCCTTTCTTCCTTGAGATTCCTTTAGATTCTCTTCTTGAATCCGATGCTGTTGATTGCTGAACGCTCTTTAATTGTTATCTAAAAGTGCTGTAACGTTGATTTGCTGAATAGAAAGTTGCTAGAAGAGTTAAACTCTAACACTGGTTTCAGCTTTGGATTTTGGAAGCCCATCTAATCATAAAAATTCCAAAATTTAGAACTGACCTTGTTGGCCCTGTTGTTGTATGCCTGTACTCCGCAACGGAAGACAAATAGGTATTATGAGTCAAGCTGATGAAGGAGAGGCTGGCGCAAGCCAGCAGACCGCTGTGATCTTGAGTCCATTGGACGAGTTTAAAATGAAGAACGAAGTTGCGAAGCAACTGCGGGCTGGAGGAGCCTTTAATGGTGATCGAAGTAAGACCAAAGGTTTCGTAGAAAGAGTAGAGCGTATGTTTGGGGGTAGTGTTGGTGATTATCTCTCCCCCAAGTTGCGAGCTGAGGCTGTGGTCGAGTCTTTCGGCCCCGAGGTAGAGAAGTCCTTTGGCCTCGTTCGTACTGCTGAGTTGCTGAGTTCTTGGGATAATGTGAAAGAATGGATTCAATCGAATTACGGTGATCCCAATAACCCTCGTCTGGAAGCCGTCCGAGTGCTGAAAAAGATTTCTTTTGTCGGCCGCTCGGTGCCCAAAGAAACCGAAAGACTTGCTGAAGCGTTCAAAGAGTTGGGCATGGATCCTAAAACAGCAGCTTTGTTCTATGTGGATGCTATGAGCGAAGAATCAGTTTTTGATTTCATGTCACAGTATGGCCGCGTGTTTGAGAATTGGGACTTCCAAGAACTGGTTGCGACAGTGAATCCCATGGCTGAGAAATTCAACCAGAAGGCGAAACAAGCTAGGGGAGGTCCTACTGATAAGCCCGCTTATACTCCTAAACCCCCGACCAAAAGGAGCGGTGGTGGGTTTAATTATGCTGCTATGCTGGAATCACTGAGTGCTGTGAAATGGCTGACTGGCGATTACAAGCCTGCAAATGTTGAGGCATTGAAAGCTAAGCTGGACGACACGAACCCAGATAGCGAAAAGTTGAGAGCTTTTATACGCCACCATAACTTGTGCTTCATATGTCGTCAATCTAATCATAGGTCTACCCACTGCCCCAACAAGAATTCTGGTGGGGCAGGTCGCCAATGAGCGCTGCTGCTCCGCTTTACAGCGCAGCCAGCAGGCGTTGTGAAGTGACTTGGAGTTGGTTTTCCGAAGCCAACCAAGCTGGGCTGGATCTAAAAATGGATCAAAAGATGGAGTTTAATACGCAACTGAATGTGTCGGAATTAAATACTTATTCCGTTGTTGCTGAGCCAACAGTCGGCTGGAGTTCTGAGCCAACTTTTGCCGCTGTGAAGGACGATGCTGTTCCGCTGACCACTGTTTATAATGCTGTGCTGAATAAGAAGAATGTTCGTGTTCTTATTGATAATGGATCAAGTTTCAATATTGTCTCTGAGTCTTTTGTCAGAAAGAACGAATGGCAAACGAACGCTGCTGCTGCTGTAAATGTCACTCTAGCTGATGGCCGTCGCCACAGCGGTGACCGAGTGTTGAGAAATTCTAAGTTGAAGTTGGGCTGTGTTAATGATACGCTGAATCTACGAGTCTACCCCGTGCAAAACTATGATGTCATTCTAGGGGTACCGTGGTTGATTAAAATGAAGGCTAATATCGACTTTAGCTCAGGTGATTTAGTCGTGCTGAAAAATGGTAGAGTGAAGAAAATTAAATCGGCAACTACCGTCGCTAAAGAAAGTAATGCTGGGCGCCGCCCAGACTGGCTGCTGAGTAAGAAAAGTTTTAAAAAGCTTCTGAAACGTACTGATGAGCTGGAAAGGCACAATACACACTCTGTGTGTTATATGATTGAAGGAGAACATATAGAGGGACTGCTGCTTGCTGAGAAGGATTTAGGGTTTTCTATGCAAACCCCAAATAGACCTGCTGGTGTTGCTGTTACTGCTGACAACTACGCTACCGCTACTACTGCTGATAATGATGTGTCTAAGAAGATAGAAAGACTTCTTTCTGATTATGCTGATCTATTCCCTACTAGTTCCCCTGGGCTGCCACCTGAAAGAGGTATTGTGCATGAAATTAAGCTGAAGCAAGGCACAGCGCCTGTGCATCGAACGCCTTATCGAATGTCAGTAGCTCAAGAAGATGAGCTCCGTAAACGGCTGAAGGAGCTTCTGGACTTAGGTTTGATCCGTCATTCTAAGTCGCCTTGGGCTTCCCCTGTGTTGTTTGTGCCTAAGAAAGATGGTTCTCTACGCTTTTGTGTTGATTACCGAGGTTTGAATAAAGTCACTGTCCGAGATGAGCATTCTCTGCCAATAGTTGAAGATCAGATCCGCAGATTGACTGGTGCTAAAGTGTTTTCTAAAGTTGATTGTTTTAATGGTTTCTACCAAATTGCTATGGCTGCTGCTGATGTTGAGAAGACAGCGTTTACTACACCCTATGGCCTCTTCGAATTTTTAGTAATGCCGTTCGGTCTAAACAACGCTCCCGCTACTTTTAGTAGGCTGATGATGAATATCTTTCAAGATTATATCAATGATTTCGTGCTGGTGTATATGGATGATATCTTAATCTTTTCTAAGGATGAAGCAGAGCATGAAACACATCTTAAGCTGGTGCTGGATAGGTTGAGAGAAAAAGGTTTAGTGGCTAAAAAGTCAAAATGTTCTTTCTTTAAAACTGATATTGACTATTTGGGCTTTGTAGTCTCTGCTGATGGTGTTAAGATGGCTGCTGATAAAGTTCAAGCTGTTTTAGAGTGGCCTACGCCCTCAAATGCTAGTGAAGTACGTGGTTTCCTTGGATTGTCTGGGTTTTACAGAAACTTTATCAGGAACTACGCTCACATCGTTGCTCCGCTGAATGAGTTGACTAAGAAGAATATGGTGTACATCTGGACACCCCTGCATGCTGAACGTTTTGATGAGTTAAAACGAGCTGTTACTACCGCTCCTGTACTTCAAGTATACGATCCCACCCAGCAATGTGTTGTCTGCACTGATGCATCAAACATTGCTGTCGGTGCCGTTTTGATGCAGGCTGCTAGTGATGGTTCAGGTGCTGCGCCGAAGCCTGTCGCTTTCTTTTCTAGGAAGTTACGTGGTGCTGAGTTGAATTATGATGCTAGAACTAAAGAATTCTTAGCGATCAAGCTGACTGCTCACAAATGGAGACACTATTTGAATAATGGTGAAACACCAATATTTTTCACCGACCACGAAAGTTTACAGTACCTAAATACTAGCACTGAGTTGAGTCCTAAATTTATGCGCTGGTTTAGTAGTATCACTAGTTGGCTTGGTGGTCCACCTACTATCCGTTACAAGCCTGGAAAATTAAATGTTGTAGCAGATGCATTGAGCCGTCGCCCCGATCATTCACACTGTTTGTACGCTTTGTCGCTGGTTGTGCCAGCCGATGAATTGATGCAGCAGATCAGAGATGGGTTAAAGGTTGATGAATTTGCTTTAGCTGAAGCTGAGGCAAACATATAGGGCTAATATGTTGCTAATCATTGTAATACTGCTAATCACATTGCTAATAGTCTGGGCAGTGGTTGCCAGACAGCCGATCATAAGATCATGTGTCAACAAAATTAAAAATATCGAGAAACGGTCTGCCCCGCTCCCATATAGAGTGGTAACGACTGTAGAAATATTTCCACAGGACGAGAAGGGTCGAATTTGGAGGTTTAACAATGATCTGTCAACAGATCAAACCAAAAATTTGAATTTTCAAGTCCGCGAAAACAGTGCATTTTCAACGCGCTCCGCGCCTCATAAATACGATTTTAGATGCCATAACTGGCAGACATCGTCAGTTCCTTCATCAGAGCTAGTTGAAATTGTAGTGTTGGGTTTGCCATTTCCCGCTCGTGGTTATCGCAACGGCCCCGCAGCAGCTAGAGCTTTTGCTCAGCTCTGTGACAGCGAATTAGGTCTACCACTACACCTTGATAATATAATACACGTAAAATATACGTGTGAGAAGGAAGGTAGTAGATCTAGGACTTGGCTGTGGCTGGACCGGGACTCCGCCCAAGCGATAATGACGGGAAAGCAAAACTTGCCTGCTGGTATTACTGTGGACAGAGTAAGAGCGCCTGCAGAGGTTAGAAGTAGATGGAGGGAGAGGAATACTCAAGATTTAGATCCACTGGATACTAATCAAACTTCCCATCCACCTGTCTCAGCTGTACCGACAACGGTGCCGCAACCTCCAGCTCACAACAATTCTGTTCTTGAGACAGAAGTTGTCCCAATTGGAGCAGCTATACTCACAGATCCAGTGCCTGATGTTCCATCACCTGCTGTACTTCATGTTATTGAACATAAAGTAGCTCAAAACAGGAGAAGAAATAAAGTAGCAGCTCCATTAAATCGGATTTCTACACCTATTTCTTCGGCATCGCCATCGCCGCTCTTGGATGATTCAGGTCCTTCTAGTAACGTTAAAGACACTATGAAGTCCTCTTTTTCTCCACCTCCACCTGGGTTCTCTCAAGTTATTAATAATGTAGCTTTTGAGGAAGTGCAGAGTGAAGCTAATGAGGAAAATGAACGATCAATAGAAGATATTTTAGCTTTTCTAGAGGAAGAACAGCCCGCCGCCCCAAATGAAGAGATTGTGTTGGAAACTGCTACGTATCAAGGGAAAACTCAATACTGGGCAGTATTTCCAGCCTATCAATATCCAAACATCCCGTACCGGATTGTAGAAGCTAAGACGGCTCCAGTACTTTTGAAAAAATGGAAGCGAAAGAAACAAAGCTTGAATAAAGATGATTCTTTTTTGAAGTGGCAAGCTGCTCAAGCTGAAATTGTCCTTAAGAATCTAGATAAGCAAGATGAGAAGACATCGCAGTACAATATAAAGCAACTGCATGCAACTATCAATGCCTATCAAAAAGCTCTTTCAATCAAAAATACTGCTGGTAATGGTGGCAACACTCCCGGCAGTGTGGCACCTTGGAGATGTAGTTCCCGCTTGGCGGCAGCGACAGCAAGTAAAAAGCAATAGGAAAGGTGGGATCAGGTGGAAATTGGTAAAGTAAAGTTAGTGCTTCAGAACATTCGTGGACAACTGATGCGAGAAGCGCTGAACCTTGAGATTGAAGACGATATAGATATTATTATGTTGAATGAAATTTGGCTGCACGACGTGGAAGAGTTGCCGTATATTCCTGGTTTTAAGCTTTCTTATGGAGCAGCAAGACCTATTACAGCAAGGGCAACGGGATACAGTGGTGCAGCTATATATATTAAACAAGAAAACTTTGGAAAAATCGACGTTTGGAGAGTGAGAGAGAGTGATGGAGTAATATGGATCAAGTGCCAAAAATCAGAGCGGGCGCCGGTGCAGTTTTTCTGCTGTTGCTATGCAGCTCCTGATAATACTCCAGGATGCCCCCAAAATATAGATGACTGGTTTGAAGAACTAGAAAACGAGATATCTATAGCGAGAGGATTGGGAGAAGTGCTTGTTGCTGGGGATTTTAATGCCCACATAGGCACAGAACCTGATTTTGACCGCCTTTGTGCTGCCGGCACTGATAGGGGATCTGGAGTTGACAGGCTGATAATGGAGGAGGATATGGTACATGCATGCTGCCCAAGGACCAGTGTAGATGCATCACTTAATTCTAGAGGGAAGAAGCTACTGCAGCTGTGTGATTTTACTGGACTGTATGTCGTCAACGGCAGAGTAGCAGGGGACATTCCCGCTGCTGCTACTTGCTTGACTAATTCAAAAAGTAAGGAACCCACATCAGTGATTGACCTATTTTTAGCATGTCCAAAGGTTTTTATTAAAACTGAGTCTCTAAAAGTTGGTGGAAAACTTGCTCAAGGAGCAGATCACTTGGCGGTGACGGTGACGATAAATGAATTCATGTCAATGTCTGAACTGATGGAAGGAGAATACGAAGCTGATGATGTTGAGCTTAGCATTTCTAATTCTACACCCTCTTTCAATATTGGAGATGAGTTTATTATCGACCCAAAGCTGCTGCCTGCCTTTAAAGCAGAATTACAAGCAGCAGCACCTCTGCTAGAACAAATTTGCGTTGCAGCGAACGATACTGCTGAATCTAAAAATGCAAATATGCTGAACACGGCAGAGGCAGATCTTAGGAAAGTGTTATCTAATGCATGTGTAGCTGCCGGAATGAAAATAAAAGGAGCTGCACCCGATAAAGATCGTTGGGCAAGAAAAATGAATAAATTACCGCCAGCGCTAAAACTTCAGCAGAAGCAAGCAAGATCAACCCATAGGAGAGCTGTGAGAGAATGTGATGTAGAAGCAATCGTGACAAATCGTAATAACGTCAAGAGATCGCATCGTAATATACGAAAAGCGAGAAGATCACTTGGAGCGAAACGCCTCGAGCGTCTACTCAAATTTGATCCTAAAGAGTTTTATCAAAAGTATAGAAGACCCCCTTCTCCAACTTTGGTATCACAAAGTGATTTGAGCAATCATTTTGAACAGCTACTAGGTGCTGAACCACCTGATCTGCCTGTACCTCCAATTGTGCCTGGCACCGTCCCGCCTCCGGAGAGTATAGAAGGGCTGCTACAAACTCCTTTTTCAATGGAAGAGCTGTTACCAGCACTCAAGAAGGTCAGGAATGGTGCTGCCATGCTTGGTATCCTCAAACCTCAGCTTTTAAAATCTGCACTTGCTGAAATAGGTCCAACACTGTTGGAGCTGTTAAATGCATCGGTGGCCGTAGGGAAGCTTCCCACAGCATGGGCTTTGAGCGCCATCACAGCAATACCCAAAGCTGGCAGTGATACTAGAACTTGTGATGGGTATCGTGGAATAGCAGTAGGCACTTTGGCTGCCAAGCTGCATGGTTCTATGCTTGACATCAGAACGAGCTGCTGGGCGGAAGCGTCGGAGCTGCGAGCAGAGGGTCAATTTGGTTTTAGAAGAGGCAAAGGAACTGCCTCAGCCTCATTTATACTACGTGCTCTAACGGACAGAGTAAAGGCCCAGAAAGGTGGTAGGCTGTACACATGTTTTGTTGATTTTAAGAAAGCATATGATTCAGTTCCCCGCCACTTGCTTTGGGCTAAACTTGAGCGTAGAGGAGTGACTGGCTGGGTCTTAAATGCCATAAAAGCCATGTATGCTGATGTTCCTATGTGTGTGAAGTCATCTACGGGTCTAGGAAGGACCTTTCAATCTAAATTGGGAGTGAAGCAGGGTTGCCCGCTGAGCCCACTTTTATTTGGTCTTTACTTGGATGACTGGGATGATGAGCTGAGAGCTGCTGCTGTAGCAAATAATAGTGAATCGACTGAGTTTGATTTTCCTACCTTGAATAATATGCCTCTTCGCAGCCTTATGTATGCTGATGATTTGGTTCAGGCGGCAACGTCGATGCCAGGTCTCCGCAAGCAAATGGCACTGCTGGAAGATTTTTCTGTTCGGTGGGGACTTACTATTAATGCCTCTAAGACTAAACTAATGCTATTTAGCGGAATACGGTCTATAAAAGAAGAAAAGGCAGCTGTGTTGTATATCGATGTAACATAGCGCCTCCTTTCCTCGATGGCGAGGCGGTGGAAGTAGTTGAACAATTCAAGTATTTAGGGACTATTTTCCACTGCTCTAATGCTTTATCTAGATATGCTGTACCCGCCAGAGCTCTATCCGGCCGTAAAGCATACCATGCTACCAGGAGAAGACTGGAAGAATTAGAACTTAAAGGTGTAGATACCAATTTCAGACTTTTTGATGTGATGGTTGAACCTGTGCTTGGCTATGGAGCTGAAGTTTGGGCTCCTGAACTACTATGTCAGGATCCATTAAAAAATAGCTGCGAGCGCGTTCATCTACAAGCTCTTAAATGGCTGTTTGGAGTTCGAAAAAGTGCTGCTAGTTGTATCGTCCTTGCGGAAGCTGGCCGGTGGCCATTGGCTTTGCGTTGGGTTAAAAGACTAACTCGATTTTACAATGGACTCGTAAAAGCACCATCTAATAGCATTTTAAAGAATGCTTTTATAGATAATTGCCAGCTTAAAGCAAATCCATTACCTGGCAGCATCCCATCTATAAGGTCTTGGAGCCGCATCCGCTGGCGCGCATTTTGCCCAGTCTGGAGCCAGATCGGCTTTTTAGTGGACAAATCCTTGCTCTTTTTGCCATATTTAATTTCCTTTAGATACCTATTATGTAGAGCTATAGTTTAAGCCCCTAGCAGGGCCTCCCAGGCTGCAGCTGGCTTTGTAAAGTTCAATTGAAATCCTCCCAATTCGGGTAATGCCAAAAAATACCGGTATCCAGGAATCTAAACCGGTCGAGGGCCCATTTTCTGGAATGTACATACATCAAGTAAGTCTGTTGACCGCGAAAGAACCGGTCCTCGCTTTTCAGCTGGGATTTCTGCCCATCCAGCACAAATCGTTAGCTGCAGAAAGGCTCTCTAGGCCCCCTAGCTTGCCTTCTTTATGTTCTACATACTTTCATGACCGATAATTCAGCGCTCTCTCCCGGTATTAATGTTCTGACCCACCAGCTTTTTGATTTCCCTGTGCGCAGATCAAATCCCAGTCTTTGGTTCTCTTTGGATTCAAAACCGGTCGAGACCCTCTTTGGAGTTACTGCCGTGATATGTGGGCGACACAGCTGCGGCGGCAAGGCAGCACTTCCTGCTCACGGCTTCAACTTGCCTCATGCTGCAGCCATTCCTGGCTTGATCACCAGGTAAATGCAGCTGCTGCTGCTGTGCAGCGCGCTAAATGGTCGTTCCTGTGTATCAGTGAGACTATAGACCCGCGCAGCTGAGCTGTAATGCCATTTCTGTGCATTGATAGTTCAACAGCTCCAGCACCATTTCCACTCTCTTCAATGTTTGGTGCAGCTCGTTATTAATTCTGCTCCAGCCTGGTCTTCAGACCGGTCATGGAGCCGTGATTACCGGTCATGTAGCTATAGTGGATGTGTAGGAGAGCGGGCATGGTATTCCCAGCTGTTTTCAGTTGAGCCAGGTCACCCACCTTGGAGATTGTGTCGAGACGGGCACTGTGGTGATGGGGCATGCCACCAGCTGCCCCTCCAGCCTGGTCTTCAGACCGGTCAGGGAGCTGTGATTACCGGTCATGTAGCTATAGTGGATGTGTAGGAGAGCGTGCATGGTATTCCCAGCTGTTTTCAGTTGAGCCAGGTCACCCACCTTGGAGATTGTGTTGAGACGGGCACTGTGGTGATGGGGCATGCCACCAGCTGCCCCTCCAGCCTGGTCTTCAGACCGGTCATGGAGCTGTGATTACCGGTCATGTAGCGATATTGAATGTGTAGGAGAGCGTGCATGGTATTCCCAGCCGTTTTCAGTTGAGCCAGGTCACCCACCTTGGAGATTGTGTCGAGACGCTCACTGTGGTGATGGGGTATGCCACCAGCTGCCCCTCCAGCCTGGTCTTCAGACCGGTCATGGAGCTGTGATTACCGGTCATGTAGCTATAGTGGATGTGTAGGAGAGCGTGCATGGTATTCCCAGCTGTTTTCAGTTGAGCCAGGTCACCCACCTTGGAGATTGTGTCGAGACGGGCACTGTGGTGATGGGGCATGCCACCAGCTGCCCCTCCAGCCTGGTCTTCAGACCGGTCAGGGAGCTGTGATTACCGGTCATGTAGCTATAGTGAATGTGTAGGAGAGCGTGCATGGTATTCCCAGCCGTTTTCAGTTGAGCCAGGTCACCCACCTTGGAGATTGTGTCGAGACGCTCACTGTGGTGATGGGGCTAGCCACCAGCTGCCCCTCCAGCCTGGTCTTCAGACCGGTCATGGAGCTGTGATTACCGGTCATGTAGCTATAGTGGATGTGTAGGAGAGCGTGCATGGTATTCCCAGCTGTTTTCAGTTGAGCCAGGTCACCCACCTTGGAGATTGTGTTGAGACGGGCACTGTGGTGATGGGGCATGCCACCAGCTGCCCCTCCAGCCTGGTCTTCAGACCGGTCAGGGAGCTGTGATTACCGGTCATGTAGCTATAGTGAATGTGTAGGAGAGCGTGCATGGTATTCCCAGCCGTTTTCAGTTGAGCCAGGTCACCCACCTTGGAGATTGTGTCGAGACGCTCACTGTGGTGATGGGGCTAGCCACCAGCTGCCCCTCCAGCCTGGTCTTCAGACCGGTCAGGGAGCTGTGATTACCGGTCATGTAGCTATAGTGGATGTGTAGGAGAGCGTGCATGGTATTCCCAGCTGTTTTCAGTTGAGCCAGGTCACCCACCTTGGAGATTGTGTTGAGACGGGCACTGTGGTGATGGGGCATGCCACCAGCTGCCCCTCCAGCCTGGTCTTCAGACCGGTCATGGAGCTGTGATTACCGGTCATGTAGCGATATTGAATGTGTAGGAGAGCGTGCATGGTATTCCCAGCCGTTTTCAGTTGAGCCAGGTCACCCACCTTGGAGATTGTGTTGAGACGGGCACTGTGGTGATGGGGTATGCCACCAGCTGCCCCTCCAGCCTGGTCTTCAGACCGGTCATGGAGCTGTGATTACCGGTCATGTAGCTATAGTTGATGTGTAGGAGAGCGTGCATGGTATTCCCAGCTGTTTTCAGTTGAGCCAGGTCACCCACCTTGGAGATTGTGTTGAGACGGGCACTGTGGTGATGGGGCATGCCACCAGCTGCCCCTCCAGCCTGGTCTTCAGACCGGTCATGGAGCTGTGATTACCGGTCATGTAGCTATAGTGGATGTGTAGGAGAGCGTGCATGGTATTCCCAGCCGTTTTCAGTTGAGCCAGGTCACCCACCTTGGAGATTGTGTTGAGACGGGCACTGTGGTGATGGGGTATGCCACCAGCTGCCCCTCCAGCCTGGTCTTCAGACCGGTCATGGAGCTGTGATTACCGGTCATGTAGCTATAGTTGATGTGTAGGAGAGCGTGCATGGTATTCCCAGCTGTTTTCAGTTGAGCCAGGTCACCCACCTTGGAGATTGTGTCGAGACGGGCACTGTGGTGATGGGGCATGCCACCAGCTGCCCCTCCAGCCTGGTCTTCAGACCGGTCATGGAGCTGTGATTACCGGTCATGTAGCTATAGTGAATGTGTAGGAGAGCGTGCATGGTATTCCCAGCCGTTTTCAGTTGAGCCAGGTCACCCACCTTGGAGATTGTGTCGAGACGCTCACTGTGGTGATGGGGCATGCCACCAGCTGCCCCTCCAGCCTGGTCTTCAGACCGGTCATGGAGCTGTGATTACCGGTCATGTAGCTATATTGAATGTGTAGGAGAGCGTGCATGGTATTCCCAGCCGTTTTCAGTTGAGCCAGGTCACCCACCTTGGAGATTGTGTTGAGACGGGCACTGTGGTGATGGGGCATGCCACCAGCTGCCCCTCCAGCCTGGTCTTCAGACCGGTCATGGAGCTGTGATTACCGGTCATGTAGCGATATTGAATGTGTAGGAGAGCGTGCATGGTATTCCCAGCCGTTTTCAGTTGAGCCAGGTCACCCACCTTGGAGATTGTGTCGAGACGCTCACTGTGGTGATGGGGCATGCCACCAGCTGCCCCTCCAGCCTGGTCTTCAGACCGGTCATGGAGCTGTGATTACCGGTCATGTAGCTATAGTGGATGTGTAGGAGAGCGTGCATGGTATTCCCAGCTGTTTTCAGTTGAGCCAGGTCACCCACCTTGGAGATTGTGTCGAGACGGGCACTGTGGTGGTGGCCATGCCACCAGCTGCCCCTCCAGCCTGGTCTTCAGACCGGTCATGGAGCTGTGATTACCGGTCATGTAGCTATAGTGACTGTGTAGGAGAGCGTGCATGGTATTCCCAGCCGTTTTCAGTTGAGCCAGGTCACCCACCTTGGAGATTGTGTCGAGACGCTCATGGATGGAGCAAGTCATGTGGAAGGGCAATCAGAGAATACAAGATACGTATTTTTGTAATTTTCCAGTGCTCACGCCACCTTGGCGGTTGTGCTGAAGGATGGGGGGGGGCGTAGCCCAAAGCCTATGAAATAGCATCGCCCCAAGGGCTTGGAGATTTCTTCCAGCGCCGGCGCTCAGCATGATGCTGAAAATTTGACTAGATTGATCCAAGCTGGTCAAGCGAGTAGATCAACCCACCAGCTCTTTTTATAATGTACTTTGTGATATATTTCCAAGTCTACGCTAGACGCTGTTCATGAAAATACGCTATTAAAGCTCTGATCTCTGTTCAAATGCCTGTGTTGCTGATCACTTCGATTTCCGAACGCAATTCGATTAGCTGCGCCCTCTTTTCTATTAACATAGACGCCTTTTTCACAGTCCGCTAGATGGCAACTTGCAATTATCCTGCTGTATGTGCTTGTTCAGATCTGGGCCCCAGTCAGCCAGCTGCAGTTGGAACGAAGAGGAACGAGACCTCTCGTTAATGCATTATTATTTATTATTTAAAATAAATTACTTCAGGTGTATGCTCTAGTTCATTGGGGTGTGTGCTCCAGCTAAACCTTCTTGATTCTTTTGTTCTTGATTCAGTTGGAATTTCGGTTGAGATTATAGAAACTCTCTTCGCTTGAATATTGCACGCTCTAATCTTTATCAGCGATTTGGCAGCATATTTTTATACCCGTTCTAGCGAGCTGCAGCTATGGATGTCGCTGCTGATGAAAGCCAGACCCATTCCCAGTTCATTACAGAGTCGATGGCTTCCAATAGAGATGAACTTCGCGTAGCAGCGCTCAAGGAGCTGCAACAGAGAGCCCTTGATAAGTGGGTTGCGCAAAATGGGACGTCAGCTGGGGTGCAAAACTACAAACTCTATAAAAGCATTTCTCAGGAGTTGGCGGAGACGGAGCAGGGGTTGGATGGAGGCTACCTGTATCCCATGCTGCGTGGACCTGCCCGTGGCAAGCACCTGGTTTTGGAAGATTTACCAAATGCTGGTGGATTTCGTGTTGACCCCAATATGGATACCATCTCAGCTGTCTTCCCTTCTTTGCTTCAGCTCAGAAATTTGACCGTCGCCCCGCCAAGAATTATAAAGCAAGTCCACTAAAACAGCCCTTTCTGTGCACGGTGGGTCTAAAAATTAATCGAATACCTGAATACTTGGTAGCTCACATCTCTGCACCTTCTCTTGTGTTTCTCCAGGGCTTCTCCTGTTCTGGACTCCAAGATCAAGATTGCAAGGAGACTCCGGCCAGATTCAAATGTCTATACCTACTGCAAATCCAGTGGGGCCAACGAGTACAGCGGGAAAGGTATCTTCAGGCGCATGGGACCTCATACACTGATTGGGAGCGTAGCTACTGAAGCTGGTGGCACCGTACCAGTCTACATGTGCTCGGCCTGGGCTGGGCCAATGGACGCTGGTGGCTCATTAGTTCAAGATGCTGAAAAAATAGTCAAGACAGCCTTCTCCAGGGTGCTTGAATTCATGTGCACCATTTTGAATAGTGAGAATTTAGGTGATCATGCTGCAGCAGGTGTGCGCTATTACCATAGCCTACAGCCCAGGGAAGAACATTTGTTGCTGTGCCCGAGGCGGCACGCAACACAAGATGCACAAGCTTTCACTACCTGGAGCAGCGCAGCTCTAGAAGGAATTCACCGCTTCTGGTCAGATCCTAACATGATACAAAACTACTGTGATACCTTGGTGAGTACTGGTTCTACAGCAGCTGCTCCTTGTCATTTTCTTTCATTTAGGTCCCGCTAGCGATGAACTTTCCCCCCTTTTTTTTTCTTTCATGTAGAGAAGAAGAACAGTCCCTGAAGACGCTATCGTGTATTTCAGGCGGTGTGCTCAGCATGTTCGCTTTGTGCTGACTGCCCATCTCCGTAGGTAAGTAAGTGTCTTGCCTGGTCATTTCCCATTGATTTTCAAATCTGCAAACATGTTGAGTTGAATTTTTCTCTTTTTATTTTTTATTTAATGCTTGCAGGCACGGGTTAGACCTGCATGGTGGATTCTTTATTCCTGCTGATCGCCAGCAGACAGTTCTAGGTGATAGAGTATCTTGCTTGCAAAGAGTGTTGTTGGAGTCCCGCCGCCTGCTGGACTCTTTGTTTTTTTCTAGTGGCACCAGCACCAGCAGCTTACGTCGCCCGCAGGCTGCTGCTTGGATTAGAGAAGCTGAGGCTGAAACTACGGTGCTGCTGTCTCTGGCTGTAGAATTCTCCATAGTGTCCCCAAGGGCAGCTGATGAGACTGGGTGGAAAGCCTTGCCTTGCCCTCCTATCATGAATGAAAACACCCCTGATGCAGTAGATCTCCCTCCTGAACAAGCCGATCTGCTTACTAAGCCTAGTACCTATAGGTTGCATTACAGCTCTTGTGATCAGTCCTTTCCTCGCTTCTACGATTGTCGTGTAGTGAATGGAGTAGAGGTGCTTTGTGAGACCGACATTGGAGTTGCTCATCATCAAAATTGGGGCATGATGCGTTCCAATACTGGTGGTGCTGGTGGATTAACTGCTCGTAACATTAAATTACCTGAAGATGGCAGTTTAGATGGTGAATTTGACATTGGTGGTGGCTTATCTACCTTGGCAGATGAGGTGTTGGCAGCTGTGACTGCTGTGGATCCAGCAGCAGGTGCTGAGGCACTTGAGGCTGCTGCTCAAGTGGCTTTTAATGGCCCACCTGCTGTTGCAAGAACGAGATCTGCTTCTAGAGCGGCAGCTCCAGGTAGAAACAATCGCTATGTTGGTACCTTGCGTTCTTTAGTACCTCCTATTGGCAACAACCCCATTGGTTTGAGTGTTTACGAAGGTGGGAGGAGAAGAGAGCTTGGTAGTGGTGGTGAGCTGCTGGGTTCATGTGTATTCAAGGATTTGACTGAATTTACCAATGCCTTGGCTTCTACTACCTTAGAAAAGACAGCTGGAGCTGATGTGGTGCTCTCTGGAATGGTGAGAAGAGTAGCTCAAGTCTGTGGGGTAGACTCCAATGCTCCTTCTCTTCGTGTGGAGGTGACTGTTGAGCTGAGTCCAACCGAGTCGAGTGAGCTTGAGACTACACTTGTTGATCGCTTAATGGAGCTCGTCAAGGAAACGTATGCTCGATTGCTGCTGTTGGAACCTTCCGAATTCACTAAAGTCAGGTATGTGTGTTTTAATTTTCTTTCAGTTATTTTTAGTTTCAGGTTTTTTTAGCTGCTGCTGGTGGTGGGGTTGGTGGTGGTGGTGGTGTGGGCTTAGAGTGTAGTTTTAGTGTGTGTTTCTTAGGGTTTATTACTTTTTATTTTGCAGTCCTACAGCAGCTATTGCATTTATTTGGACCAGGATGGCTGAAGAGGTCAAGCATTATTTGTTTTCTATGCTGGAGGAGGAGGTGAATAGCTCAGGCAGTGTGCATCCATTATGGGCAGCTTTAGCAGCTGGCTTTCTAGGCAATTTGAATCTGTCTGTGAGCAGCTGGGTTCATGGGCATGATCTCACTGAGGTACGATTCGTTTCATGTTGTATTTTTACAGGTTATCTAGTTTTTCAAGAGCTCACTTGTAGTTTTCTTCCTCAACTTTTTATTGTGGCAGCTGGCCATCAAGTATCTAAGTGTTGCTGCTCGTCGTGCTTGTGAAACCAACTTCCTGAGCTACATCCCTTCTCTTCTTTCTGGACTAGATATGGTGAAAATTAGCAGTGTCCAAGGTGGGGTCGTTGATTTGCATGGAGCTATGACCAGCATCTCTACTTTCAACACAAAACTTGCTTTTGCACCTTCCTCTAGTATACCCAGGCCAGTGGAGCCTTTTCGTGGGCTCACCCTGTGTCGTTCGTTGCTGGATTTTGCTGTACCCATGATTTTTGGGAGTCTACAGTACAGCGACCATCCTGGAATCATTCGTAGCCTGCTAATAATGGTGAATACCTTGGCTGTTGCAAGGGTCAGCACGTTGGCAACTAAAGGCAAGATTGAACTGCTCCGTGATACAACATCCAATTATTCAAACGTAAGCTCTGGTTATCTGCGAAGCCTTCGTATAGAGGAGAGAGGCAGACCACCTTTGTATTTAGTTGGTGGTGCCCGTCTTGATCCGTCTTCCCCACCACCACCAGGAGCCCCATCACCACCACCACCGCCGTCACGTGAGGAAGCATTCTTCACTGCTGCTACCTGGGGGTGGTTAGAGGATGAAGCGAAGGCTCAAGGCCAAGAAGGAAGCTTTGATTGGTACAGGAGACCTAGACAAAGACAACGTACAGAGCAGACTATGAGCTTGGAAGACTATGTTGAATTGATCGTACAGCGAGTACTCGCCATGCACCGTTCCTTGCGTGATGCTGTGCCAGACACCACTCCAGAAGTTCCAGATTATAGTGCTGCAGCAGCTGCTGCTGCTGAAGAGGAGGAGGAGGCAGAGCCAGTAATAGAAGAAGAGGTGCCTGATCCACCTCCAGTTGGCCCTGCTGGCCGCGTAGATAGAAAAACTATACGTTCTCGTACTCCTGCTCCTGATTTAGATGTTTTGCTGCCTTACTTTGATTACCTACTTGCCCATATGCAAAGGATACATGTTCCTTCTGCTGAGGCTTGTACATTAGAGATTTTCAGGGCTGTGTCGGCGCTGAGCATTCCAAACTCGAATTCCTACGCTGTAGCAGGTCTGTTGATGCCTTTGGGTCTTTGGAAAACTCGCAAGCTACAAGTCGCCAAGCTTGTCGGTGTAGCTGAATCACACACTCTTCACTTTGAAGTGCTGAGTCGTTGGGATGAAACCTATAAACAGTATCGACATCTTGAGGCTGGTCTGATGGATACCCCTGAGTAAGTGCTGCTTCTAAAGGTCTTTGTGCAAGAAAGTAGTAGCTGTTGACTTTTACTTATTTTTTCCGCCGCAGGCAACTTGCAAAATTTTTGGTACTAGAGGAAGCTCGTGGGAATGACAGGCACGAACGCTTGCTAGGTTTGTTATGGGCTTCTATTACTTTGAGTAAATCCCTAGAAAGGTTTAATCACCATTGGGATGACCATGTTGATACCGATCCCGGGCCAGATGGTGGCGGTGATGGGCTAAAAATTCTTGAAAATGACTATTACGCTAATTATGCACCTCAAGAAGATGTTTACAGAGGTTGCAGCTATGATGAGGATGAAGATATTTAGTCTATCTACGTTATTCTAAAGCTACTTTTTCTCCCTTGTTCTTTTCTTTTGTAAGCAGAGCGGGGCGGTAAATAAAAAAGTAGAATTGTTTTTTTTTCCATGGATTTGTTTTATTTGGTGGTATTTTTTGTAATTTTCTAGCGCTCACGACACCTTGGGGGTTATGTTCAAGAGGGCAACATAGCCCAAAGCTTATGATATAGCAACGCCCCTTGGGCTTAAAGGTGACTGCTGGCAAGCGGTGAGCTGTCTTCCCAGTTCAATCCTTAAAGGGGTCGCATCCTTAAGAACACTACCAAGTTAGATTCTTGAACATTAAATTGTGCTTGCACTTTTGTTACCAGCTCTAATCTCCCTCAGGATGGTCAAAGACTCCGACATGTGAGTGGATCTGCTTCGAATCCAAACTGTCATTTGGAACGCAAACTTTTTCTGGGCGTTTGTTCATCACGCACACCCTTTCTCTTGTTCTGCAGGTCTGAATTGTATGCTTTCCGCCTCCAGGTTGTGCAATGTCTGCTCTGCGCCCGCGGGTTTGCACCCATCGCGATCGATGGGGGGGTAGACCACCCACTGGCCAAGGTATATTATATGTTGTTTCGCAACGATGGCGGGCAAGCAATTGACACTAAAAGTGATGCTTACGAGGCACTCACGGCCATTTCCGCAACTTTGGAGGCGGAAGTCAATGCTGCCCTTGTCGCCTTGGGATGCCGATTGCCCCCTGAAGAGGAACGCGTTAAAGTTGCTACGGAATTCGATAAACAGTGGAAAACTGGCCCAGTGAAAGATACCTTGAAGTTCGCTCCTGATGGTCAAGTCAACCATCTCCTAGCTATGTTGAATTGGCTCGTCCCCGCCGCTTCCGGCAAGGAGGGTACTACTTTTGATGTACTGGTGCCTGCATGTGAGTTTATAATTCACCTTCCCTCCTATATATATACTGAATACACAATACTTTTCCTGTTCAATACTATTTTGGCTTACTTTATCTTTCTTTTTTCATTAATTGCAGCGTTTGTCAATGAATTACCCCCTGCTGGATCCGCTGGTCGCTCCTTTTCCGTTGATGCCTCCATTAATGCTCCACATTTTGTTTTATACTCTGTTGATGAGTGGATAAAGACTGGTCCTGGTGCTAAGCTCGTTACACAACCCCCTCCTCCCTGCCATTCTGCTGGTGGACAAGGGACTTTACAAAAGCGTCGCCGTGTAGCAGAGGTTGCAAATAAAGCTGCAAAAATACCGAAGCGTCCTACTACTTCAGTTCCAGCCAATAATCTTTTACCTTACTTTAATGGTGCTGCTCGTGCTGAGGAGGATGAAGAGCGGGTCAGCGGCAATGCACGTTCGGCCTTTCTTGTTGCCGCTGCCGCTGCTGCTAAGGCAGGAGCGGATGAGTTCAGCTCGAGTGCTGGTGCAGGTGCAACCATGGATGAAGATGAAGATCACCAGTCTGGCCCTACTTCTGGTCCACCTACGTCTGGCCCTACTTCTGGCCCTCCCTCTCCCGCCTCCGGTCCTGCTCCTTCTGCTGGCGTGGCTGCTCCGCGATCTCCATCTGCGTCTATTATTTCTATGTTACCACCTTCAAGAGCCCTCCGATGGTGGCAAGAACCTAGGCATCCAGAAGGTTTTAGGCCTGCAGGAGCAAGGCAGGTCCATGCTGGACCCCCTCTCACCCAAGCCAATTCTAAGCCTGTGGTAGCGATAGAAGCACCCCTACGCCAATATCCGTACAACTCTAGTAATATCTCTAGCTATAAAAATGTGGAGAATGGGGACTATCAAGATTATGCTTTCAAGCAATTTACGATACCGTCGCCTACTGAGCTGCATGCTCAAGGCTTCTTGGAAGCCTTGGAACCTCTCGAAGACCCGCAACATTATGCTGTTGGCGCTGCTGTTCCTGAAAGGCTGTACAGAAACAAGGGTATTGCGCCGTATTGGAGTAATGCCTACAAAGGTTCCAACCCAACAGATAAAGGACCGTTTCCGAGAAATGGTCGTGATGTCCCTATCTTCAGTGCTATCAACACGTTAAATATCTCCTACTATGTGAAGTCTGGTTCTCAGTATGTTAGGATCTGTGACTATCCAATAGATATTGTAGCGCTGCATGGTCCGCTATTCGTGCTTGCCGCATTGAAAAGAATAGCTTGGGGTGTTGTCTTCAAACTTTTATTCGACACTCTTGTCGCACCACATCTGCCTTCTCCTCCTAAAGAGACTGCTATCGCCTATGGGGGTTTTGCTTGCTTGGCTACTGCTGTGAAGAAGGTCAACGGCAGTGATTGCTTGCTGCCCTTGGAGCAGCTCCATAAACGGTCGCTGTGCCAGCTGGTTTCACCTCAAGTAATTTCTGCTGCCATGGTGAAGGTTGTTGATGTTACAAAAAGTAATATACGCGAAGTCAAGCAAACGTATGGACGTCAACTTGCTGAAAATCTGATTCGAAGGTTTGACCTCTATAAGGTCTTGGAGCCGCATCCGCTGGCGCGCATTTTGCCCAGTCTGGAGCCAGATCGGCTTTTTAGTGGACAAATCCTTGCTCTTTTTGCCATATTTAATTTCCTTTAGATACCTATTATGTAGAGCTATAGTTTAAGCCCCTAGCAGGGCCTCCCAGGCTGCAGCGGTGTCACAGACTGACTCACTCCTTTCTTCCTTGAGATTCCTTTAGATTCTCTTCTTGAATCCGATGCTGTTGATTGCTGAACACTCTTTAATTGTTATCTAAAAGTGCTGTAACGTTGATTTGCTGAATAGAAAGTTGCTAGAAGAGTTAAACTCTAACACTGGTTTCAGCTTTGGATTTTGGAAGCCCATCTAATCATAAAAATTCCAAAATTTAGAACTGACCTTGTTGGCCCTGTTGTTGTATGCCTGTACTCCGCAACGGAAGACAAATAGGTATTATGAGTCAAGCTGATGAAGGAGAGGCTGGCGCAAGCCAGCAGACCGCTGTGATCTTGAGTCCATTGGACGAGTTTAAAATGAAGAACGAAGTTGCGAAGCAACTGCGGGCTGGAGGAGCCTTTAATGGTGATCGAAGTAAGACCAAAGGTTTCGTAGAAAGAGTAGAGCGTATGTTTGGGGGTAGTGTTGGTGATTATCTCTCCCCCAAGTTGCGAGCTGAGGCTGTGGTCGAGTCTTTCGGCCCCGAGGTAGAGAAGTCCTTTGGCCTCGTTCGTACTGCTGAGTTGCTGAGTTCTTGGGATAATGTGAAAGAATGGATTCAATCGAATTACGGTGATCCCAATAACCCTCGTCTGGAAGCCGTCCGAGTGCTGAAAAAGATTTCTTTTGTCGGCCGCTCGGTGCCCAAAGAAACCGAAAGACTTGCTGAAGCGTTCAAAGAGTTGGGCATGGATCCTAAAACAGCAGCTTTGTTCTATGTGGATGCTATGAGCGAAGAATCAGTTTTTGATTTCATGTCACAGTATGGCCGCGTGTTTGAGAATTGGGACTTCCAAGAACTGGTTGCGACAGTGAATCCCATGGCTGAGAAATTCAACCAGAAGGCGAAACAAGCTAGGGGAGGTCCTACTGATAAGCCCGCTTATACTCCTAAACCCCCGACCAAAAGGAGCGGTGGTGGGTTTAATTATGCTGCTATGCTGGAATCACTGAGTGCTGTGAAATGGCTGACTGGCGATTACAAGCCTGCAAATGTTGAGGCATTGAAAGCTAAGCTGGACGACACGAACCCAGATAGCGAAAAGTTGAGAGCTTTTATACGCCACCATAACTTGTGCTTCATATGTCGTCAATCTAATCATAGGTCTACCCACTGCCCCAACAAGAATTCTGGTGGGGCAGGTCGCCAATGAGCGCTGCTGTTCCGCTTTACAGCGCAGCCAGCAGGCGTTGTGAAGTGACTTGGAGTTGGTTTTCCGAAGCCAACCAAGCTGGGCTGGATCTAAAAATGGATCAAAAGATGGAGTTTAATACGCAACTGAATGTGTCGGAATTAAATACTTATTCCGTTGTTGCTGAGCCAACAGTCGGCTGGAGTTCTGAGCCAACTTTTGCCGCGGTGAAGGACGATGCTGTTCCGCTGACCACTGTTTATAATGCTGTGCTGAATAAGAAGAATGTTCGTGTTCTTATTGATAATGGATCA
This sequence comes from Nannochloris sp. 'desiccata', assembly GCA_019044685.2. Classification (NCBI taxonomy): domain Eukaryota; kingdom Viridiplantae; phylum Chlorophyta; class Trebouxiophyceae; order Chlorellales; family Chlorellaceae; genus Nannochloris; species Nannochloris sp. 'desiccata'. Next base: position 1,869 of record JAGTXX020000002.1, on the reverse strand, counting down.
AGTTTCAATATTGTCTCTGAGTCTTTTGTCAGAAAGAACGAATGGCAAACGAACGCTGCTGCTGCTGTAAATGTCACTCTAGCTGATGGCCGTCGCCACAGCGGTGACCGAGTGTTGAGAAATTCTAAGTTGAAGTTGGGCTGTGTTAATGATACGCTGAATCTACGAGTCTACCCCGTGCAAAACTATGATGTCATTCTAGGGGTACCGTGGTTGATTAAAATGAAGGCTAATATCGACTTTAGCTCAGGTGATTTAGTCGTGCTGAAAAATGGTAGAGTGAAGAAAATTAAATCGGCAACTACCGTCGCTAAAGAAAGTAATGCTGGGCGCCGCCCAGACTGGCTGCTGAGTAAGAAAAGTTTTAAAAAGCTTCTGAAACGTACTGATGAGCTGGAAAGGCACAATACACACTCTGTGTGTTATATGATTGAAGGAGAACATATAGAGGGACTGCTGCTTGCTGAGAAGGATTTAGGGTTTTCTATGCAAACCCCAAATAGACCTGCTGGTGTTGCTGTTACTGCTGACAACTACGCTACCGCTACTACTGCTGATAATGATGTGTCTAAGAAGATAGAAAGACTTCTTTCTGATTATGCTGATCTATTCCCTACTAGTTCCCCTGGGCTGCCACCTGAAAGAGGTATTGTGCATGAAATTAAGCTGAAGCAAGGCACAGCGCCTGTGCATCGAACGCCTTATCGAATGTCAGTAGCTCAAGAAGATGAGCTCCGTAAACGGCTGAAGGAGCTTCTGGACTTAGGTTTGATCCGTCATTCTAAGTCGCCTTGGGCTTCCCCTGTGTTGTTTGTGCCTAAGAAAGATGGTTCTCTACGCTTTTGTGTTGATTACCGAGGTTTGAATAAAGTCACTGTCCGAGACGAGCATTCTCTGCCAATAGTTGAAGATCAGATCCGCAGATTGACTGGTGCTAAAGTGTTTTCTAAAGTTGATTGTTTTAATGGTTTCTACCAAATTGCTATGGCTGCTGCTGATGTTGAGAAGACAGCGTTTACTACACCCTATGGCCTCTTCGAATTTTTAGTAATGCCGTTCGGTCTAAACAACGCTCCCGCTACTTTTAGTAGGCTGATGATGAATATCTTTCAAGATTATATCAATGATTTCGTGCTGGTGTATATGGATGATATCTTAATCTTTTCTAAGGATGAAGCAGAGCATGAAACACATCTTAAGCTGGTGCTGGATAGGTTGAGAGAAAAAGGTTTAGTGGCTAAAAAGTCAAAATGTTCTTTCTTTAAAACTGATATTGACTATTTGGGCTTTGTAGTCTCTGCTGATGGTGTTAAGATGGCTGCTGATAAAGTTCAAGCTGTTTTAGAGTGGCCTACGCCCTCAAATGCTAGTGAAGTACGTGGTTTCCTTGGATTGTCTGGGTTTTACAGAAACTTTATCAGGAACTACGCTCACATCGTTGCTCCGCTGAATGAGTTGACTAAGAAGAATATGGTGTACATCTGGACACCCCTGCATGCTAAACGTTTTGATGAGTTAAAACGAGCTGTTACTACCGCTCCTGTACTTCAAGTATACGATCCCACCCAGCAATGTGTTGTCTGCACTGATGCATCAAACATTGCTGTCGGTGCCGTTTTGATGCAGGCTGCTAGTGATGGTTCAGAACTTTAGGGTTAGGGTTGTTTTTAATTAGGGTTAGGGTTTTTTAGGGTTAGGGTTTTTTAGGGTTAAGGTTTAGGGTTTAGGGTTAGGGTTTAGGGTTTAGGGTTTAGGGTTTAGGGTTTAGGGTTTAGGGTTTAGGGTTTAGGGTTTAGGGTTTAGGGTTTAGGGTTTAGGGTTTAGGGTTTAGGGTTTAGGGTTTAGGGGTTTAGGGTTTAGGGTTTAGGG